>OX123185.2:14654687-15909687 GCA_944739405.2 Euclidia mi
ACTATCGTAAATTCCACATGTATGTAATATTATTACATTTAAAATCGGCTTTATGGACCCCATAAAACTTACTTTAAATGGGGTTTTTTAGGGGAAAAGCAAGTGGTCAACTAAAAGATGTATTATAATGGTTAGGTAAGAGCTGGCTTTTAAGAAAAAAACAGTTTTAAGCTGGCAACAAAAACTCATTTAGGCATTATTTCCTCTGCTTACTCTCAACGATGCTGAAATGAAATACTGATTACCTATACTACTGATAATAATTAAAATTAAATGACTTGCCGAGAGAGAAATAATCATTACAATCGGATCAATGGTCCTAGAGTTCTACCACATTCACACAACACCATCTAGTCCCAAACTAAGCAGAGCTTGTACTAGACAATGGATAAACATATATATATATATATATATATATATATATATATATATATATATAGGAAATATATATATATATATATATATATATATATATATATATATATATATATATATATATAAAAATAGCAGAGGAAATAATGCCTAAATGAGTTTTTGTTGCCAGCTTAAAACTGTTTTTTTCTTAAAAGCCAGCTCTTACCTAACCATTATAATACATCTTTTAGTTGACCACTTGCTTTTCCCCTAAAAAACCCCATTTAAAGTAAGTTTTATGGGGTCCATAAAGCCGATTTTAAATGTAATAATATTACATACATGTGGAATTTACGATAGTGGCAGCGAAGCGTGGGGTAGTTCCCCCAACACATGTAGGCTCATAATCAGTAATCACATTATTGAACGGGGAAGTTGAGCTATACTCTGGGGAGATTCTTAAGTTGTTAAGCGCGGGGGCCTAGCATCGGTATAGTCACCTCACGATTTGGTTCGACTCGAATGGTTACCAGTGATGTGATTGGCCTGCTCCGGTTTTGTCACCAATAAAATCGTCCAATGCAGATTAAGATTTTACTTTGACTTAGTCTTGAGGTAGCAAAACCCGTGCTAACCCTACAGTAAGTGACGAACTTCTCAATTTACGAATAAAAACGAAATGATTGTTTATTCTACAAAGGTTATCTTATTCGCAACAGTTCTTAGCCCATTGTCAGCAAACAGTGTGCCAAATTACATAATGCAAGCAATTGTTCATTTTATTCTATTTGTATTAGAAGCTCGTGCTGCGCAATTATTTCCACTCACTTATTTAGTCGTCCAAATGAGAACTTCTTCTACATTACGATAAATTCGCACTCAATGACAATGCGGTTCAATCTAATTCTGAACGCACGAGTCATATAGAAGTATGACCTAACAAGAATAAAGTTGAATATAATACATTTTGAATCTAATATAAATATAGATAAGGTTTCAAATAAGTTAAAACTTTACTCGGTTACTACAATAATTTAACAATTAAAGTAAAGTCACCTCATTTTCTCACGGCGATGTGGGACAAAAAGTATACAAAAACATTGTTGAGAAAAAAATGTTGTGATTTCTCATCGTACTAAAAAACTCGTTTCCGTCGGCCTATTTAATTCAATTACAAGTAGGTACCTATTTCCTTGAAAACCTATTTCAGTACTGAAATGTCAGACAACACCATTGTTAGGTATCTATTTGATTGATCTGTTCATATAAAGGAGACAAGCGAAACGAAAGAAAATTTATTACTCAATTCCTGTACAAACAAAATGGGTTTTGGGTAACAATAGATCACTTCAAAATTTTCAGTCGTTGTCGTATAAAGGGCGATATTGAGAAACCTGAACAAATTTGTGAGGACGTATTTTGACGACAGATTGTCAAGTTAAAAATAATATTTATGTTTTGGGTCAAGAGCCTCTCCGGCTATGTACGACAAAATACTATTGATATATTACATTCAAACATAGAACAAATAGTCGTATTCATCTTGCAAATAGCTATCCTGGGTGGGAATCCAAAAATGTTATTGGTCTACCAGTAAATCATCAGCCCTTTATACTGTCCCACTGCTGGGCACGGGCCTCATCTCACTTATGAGAAGGGTAAGGCCATAGTCCACCACGCTGGCCAAGTGCGGGTTAGCAGACTGCACATGTCTTTCGAGAACATCGTGGAAAACTCTCAGACATGCAGGTTTCCTCACGATGTTTTCCTTCACCGATTAGCAAGCGATAATTAACAATTTAATACGCACTTAACTCCGAAAAGTCATTGGTGCGTGCCGTGGATTCGAACCCGAGACCCTCTGCATAGCAGTCTGTCGGTTTCTCCACTCGGCTATCGTGTCTACTCCTGGACGTAGGCATCTCCTAATTATAGACACAATTTATATTATTACGTGACAATAGGACGATTCGGCTTATTATACCAACCTGGCCACACCGGTTGGTAAAGACACGTATAGATGTTGATGTGGAGTTTTCCATCGCTCACAAAGATATGATTTTATTTGTGTATTTTTTATAGTTGCCTTTTACCTCACCCACGATATTAAATGAGGCAGCGGCACATTGTGTACTTTTCGTTTTTTTTCTTTTTTTAAAAGACAACTCCCGCACTAGGAATAAATCCTGTGTCGCGGGAGACTTTATAGACATACAACCAACGAACACAATGAACACCCAGAATCGCAACGACAAATTATGGATCACACAAAGTGTTGTCTCGTGTGGGAATCGAACCCACAACACTCGACACAGTGTTAAACGGCGAGGGGACCGCTTAAACCACTACGCCAATCGTGCAGTCCTTCCTTAATATGTCACTACACGGAGAGTATATTAACTTCTATTAGTCATATTCGCAATTCGGCCTTTACTGCGGAAACAACAATCGATGATCAGGAAACCAAGCAAACAATTCAGATAATGCATTAGCCTTATGCGTTTTTAACACATCAGTGCTAAAATACACAAATTTAGATTCTTATAAATATATTTCAAAGAATTGATAATATTGAAGAGTAGTTTCCTTATTTATCCTTAGCATTGAAATGACATGAAGTGTCCTTTATAGACGGAAAAGTGTGATTTGTAGAATGCCATTACACATTGGGTTGTAGGTACGTACTATTTTTTGCCTGAAAGATGACACAACTTTGATAAAAACCATTCAGTCAAGCCAGCAAACTGCGAGTTTTCATGACGTATGGGATTTGTCATATCCAATGCTGGCTCTTGGTTGTAGAAAAGCGAAAACTAGAAGCCACCGATAGCCTAGTCTCAAGTTTAAACTCGTAACGGCACGCACAACTTTCTTTTTCAAGTTATTTGCTTTTTAAATGGTTAATTATCGCTTACTAAACGGCGAAGATAAATATCGTGAGGAGACTTGCCTAGCTGCGAATTCTCCATAATGTTCTCGTAAGACATGTGAGGTCTGTGAGGTCTGTTAATCCGCACTTGGCTAGCGTGGTGGACTATGGCCCAAACGTTCTCAAAGTTTGAAGAGGCTAATACTCAATGAATAAAGCTTAAACTAACGCTACATTCTATCAAAATCAAATTCATTTATTCAATTAGGCTACGATGTGATGCTTATGAACGTCAAAATTTTAACTTAAATTGTGACGTTGTATATTATATCGTAGTTTAATTCAGAAAAGGTTATGTAATATCTAAGTTTCTTATCATATACACTACAATTTAAGATAATTATCTCCAAATGTACCAAAGTCTGCTCATATCATCGCTGACAAGAGCCTTACAAGGGTTACAGTTTAGTATTACTTACTCTACTCATAAGTGAACAAAGAACATTTCAGTAATTATTTTACGAAACATACGATGCCTTCGTATATACATGATAGCCAATAATAATGAAACACGACCCGAATACCGCTGTTAGGCTAAAACAAAGAAAGTTTTAGTAGATATTCGTGATAATATTAAAGATATTCGTCACATTTCAATTTGATGGTAGGTACGTTTGAAGGTTACGTATACAGAAATGCGATATTCAGCCGACAGTCTGATGGAAAACAATGATAAATATTGTCGAACTGGTCTATTAAAAATTTTCACTTACGTTGAGCAAGGCTAGAAAAATATTGTCAGTGACGTAGCTAGGCTTAAAAAAATCACTCACGTTGAACGAGGCTAGAAAATAATGATCACTCGCATCGATTGAGGCTAGAACAATATTGACCCTGCGATTGACGTAGCCTAGAAAAAAGTTCTAGCCTAGAAATATGTTTATGTTTACCACACAGCTGCCTAAAGATCGTATCAAACTTTTTGCTCATTCTAAATGTCTTGATGATAATTTTATTCTACTTCGTTCTCAGTTAACTTGCTAATTCAACGTCCCCATGAATTCCGAGCAAATCGACTTAATCAAACAGTATGCGCACTTTACTGGCGGCAGTTATGGTAATTAAATCATACGTATACTAGACTGAACTAGTTAATTACTGTTATTATATGCATTGGTGTACGTGACATGTGATTTTCGTAATTTACTAAGCCGTATTAGGCTTAGTAAAGTGATAGATTTGTATGTGTCATTTCAAATATATCAATAAAATAAACTAACGTTTTATTCAGAAACATATGTTGTCTTAAAACCACATATCTTAATAAAGGTAATCATCATCATCATCATCCTAGCGCGGTCCCGGTTTCGATCCTAAACCACGCCTTGGAGCCTTGGAGCCCGGGCTCCGGTAATATTACATAGAAAATCTTTAAGAAAAAACCAGCTGGCATGATTCTTTGCAGTGCTGCGAATATCGACCACAGCAAATTAAAAGAATAAAAAATTATGGTTCGAACATTTTGATAAACGTAATAATACGGTTAATATAAAATCTAATTACTTTCGCTCGCGGGTGTTTTATAAATAGAATCTTAAGGTTAAATAAGGTAATGTTTTATTTTTGGGTATACATATTGAATATTTGTTTTTATTGCTTCCAATAATAAGCAGTGATATGAGTGTTTTTGTTACATACTATGGTACGTGAATGTCATATGTTCGATCCCACGGATCGTAGGTTAAGTACACGCCATAATGTTGAATGCAAATACTGTAAGAAAACTTGCATGATTTCGCCATAATGCTCATAGAAGTATGTGAAGTCAATAACACTGCACTGGCCAGCTTAGTATGATTAGTATACCTTTCCTATATGGAAAATAGTGTAGAAGTTATTTTCCACGTTTGAAATTTATTTTCAATTTTGTTGTTCAACTGGATCATGAAACAGCAAATTTCCAAAACACTTGGAAGACAAATATCAGACAAATAAAGGACTCGAAAATTGTTATTCTATTTAACGATCGAACCCACAACTCCTGTAGCATAGTGACGAGGGGACTACATTCATCATAATCCCATCCGTGAAAACACATTGTCTAAATATTAATGAGCGGAGACTTCCCGTGACCATGACTAATGCAAGCTGATTGAAACGTCGGGAAAAAGATGTATGTCCCTAAAATAATTATTCATAAAAGAAAGATTTTAAATATCGTATCAGCGTAATCTGTTTAAATATCTGCCATATTATTTGTTTAAACGAATTCTATATTTAAATTATAAAATACAAATTCATTTATAATAGGTAATAATGTGTGTCACGAACCGAAACCGAGGACATTAATTAACAGCGCAACTAACGTGGAGCTTTGTTTAACAAACGCATTACACGATCTAGTCTTCGCTTTGCTCACATCGGATGTGTAGCACTAAAGAATGTGGAAGCGGCCTTAACCTAATTTCATGAACCTACCTACGAGATGTCAGATTTAAGAAATATATTGACAGACTTGGAATTATTGTCATCGTGTTGCGATTGAGGAAAAATCAACAAAAGCTGCAAAATACCTTTATAGTATCTCGGAATAAGAATTTACCCGATCATTTTCTTTTGGTGTTTACGTAGGTAGATCTTATATTGAGCGGTCTGACGTTTCAGGTAGACGTTGGCAGGTAGCTCAGGCAGTGGTCACAAACTAACTTGAGCCGTTCAAGAATGTAAATATCAAAAGGTGTACGTTTCCCATTTCGATAACAGTGTGACCCGCAAAGCGAAAGTGAAAAAATCTCTTTGTTGTTTTATTGACCTTGGATTGATAAAATTATTACTCGAGGTCTGAATATAACCAGGTTTTCCTGATAGGATAACTATTATAAAAGGACCATTTTAAGCTAAGTATACTTAAGCATCCGGCCCGATAGACATCGATGCTCTACTACTAGCTATCTACTATAAGGGGTCCAATTACCCAAAGAACCCAATAATCCAATTAGTTTAAGTACCAATCTGTAGTAAAACTATCTACGTAAAATATATAAAAAAATTACGTAGATATTAAATTTCAATACAATATTAATAAAGCTACTTCAATATAGTTTCTATAATATAGTAAAAAGGGTGAAGGCCGCGTTCTCCTTTTTCTTCTTATCTCTGCTTTGTCCTAGAACAGAAGCCAGGCCCTTGCCCTGCAATGTAAAGCTACGGACTGAAAATAAATAAGTAAATTAACAGTAAAATATAAAAAGCGCGTTTCAAGCCACTTCTAGCACATAACATAAGCAGTGGAAGTCACAGGAGCGAATTAAAGTATTTGTAGTACGCCCCGCTATAGTTGCCGAGCTGTGATACCTAACTGACTGCAGGCAACGCGTCTCACCGTGTTTAAGCTCATCCCGATTGGGACGAGTCTACACCTGATTCTGAATACCTTGTGAATATTTTCAGTTTTTTATGGTTGACAAGAAATTGTCCAAAAAATCATCTACTGTGGCTGTAGCGTAGACATCGTCATAGACTTAAAAGACAAAAAAAATTAAACTTAGATGTTACTTAAACTACTTATTACTGATTTGCAAGATATTTTGGCCGGTTATAGTAAGTATACCTACCTAGTTACTCACTTGATTATGCTATATTCATGCTGATAACATATATCCAAAAGCATTCTCTATGTATTAATTATTACCAGTGAGATAAAGCAATTTAAATGAATAAATGAAATAGGTTAGTATTAGAAAACTATATAAGAAGAAGTTTCTTCAAGGATTTTCCTACTTACAAAGAAAAACGTCGAATAAAATAACATCGTTTTGATATCCAAAGTTAACAGACGAGAAAAAAATATTGATCCTTTCTTACTTGGATGTGGCAATTAGCAACAATTAGCCTTGTGAGCAAGCCGAGTGACAATAGCCGTGAAAAGGGACCGAGGATGAAACAGGGTTGACGGTTCTAAGAAATGTTTTTGTATCATTAATTCATTATAGATTATTTTTGTCTTTGACGTGTTTTGTTACACAAAAACATACATAATTATATTCTATAATTTCTATAACTTTATAACGCTCCTAATTTTGATTTAAGATCGATTTTTAGACTTTTTAATTCGATCTTAAATTTGATATTAAACATGTTACATAAGACTATCGGTTTAAAAAGAGGTGGCCTGGTGACCTGTAATATAGGTATTCTTATAAGTACCTATCTTATGCACCAGTCTCTCATAAATGCAGCACGTAATTATGTTATATTAGTATTTAAGTTAACCATTAATGAAGAGAAAATAAATAAAATTTTATTTATTTACTTATTGCATGAAATTTATTACCTGACTTTTCCAGCCGGTTGTATATGTTGTAGCCACGGGTTGATTTGTGTGATCTAAGCAGCAGCGTCTTAATGGCATGTATATTCCGGGAACTCCATGGAAGGTCTTATTCCTTGAACTACTTAATCCACACACTTAAAACTCATTAATTAATACTATTGTATAGTTTCCTATTCTCTCTGAACTAATTTACGCCATATATGTGTGCAGTATAATCCTGTGAAGCCCTTAAAGTGGCAAACGTGAGACGATGGGATAAAGCTTTATACTAAAGGAAATGTAGAATATTATAAGATTGCTATTGAGCGTGGCCTCTTTAGTTCAGTAAGGCACTGCACACGGAGTGACTAATGAGGTATGTGACCGTATTATTTGAATAGCGATCGCCTTTATCGTTTGATTGGCAAACATTCCTATCGTCAAGTGAACTTTAGTGTCTTTATTGATATTTTATCTCTCGTGATCATGGCCGACTTTATTGGAGTATTATTTCGATATAATCAAATGTATCTTTTTTTTTATAGGCTCACGCCTTAGTCCCCAAAGGGATAGGCAGAGGTGTAATATTACACCCACACTTCGCCATGAAAGTTTTTGGTTCCACGTAATAGGGGGCGAGCCTATTGCCGTTACCGGGCACATTACCAGACTCTGTTGTGCTACTGAGAATTCAGAAAAACCCAGTAACACTTTTGCCTGACCCGGGAATCGAACCCGGGACCTCCGATCAGCAGTCGCATACGCTATCCAATGGACCACGGAGGAAGGCAGATAGCCTAGTGGACATACTATTAGACTGCTATGCAGAGGGTTCCAACTCACGGCGCGCACCACAGTCTTTTCGAGGTTGTATAGGTACGTATTAATCGGTGATTATCGCTGGTGAAGGAAAACGCACGTTTGAGTCTGCATGTCTGAGAGTTTCCATAATATTCCCGAAAGACATTTGAAGTCTTCCAACCCGCACTTGCCGAACATGGACTGTGAACTAACCCTTCTCATGATGAGAAGTTAGGCTCTAAACAGACGGACCGCATTTCAACTGCAAATTGCAGTTCACGACACGACTGCAATAGAACTGCAAACCAAACGTGCAGTCCGATTGCAGTTCAATTGCAGTCGGCGTGCAATCGAACTCCACGGTTGGTCTACAGTTCTATTGCAGTCGTGTCAACTGCATTCAAACTGCATCCGAACTGCAATTTGCAGTTGGATTGCAGTTGAAATACGGTCCGTCTGTCTAGAGCCATAGATCTAGCTGTGAGACAGTTTATAACACGGCTAATATTATATTTTTTTAATAACCATTATGAAACAAATTAATATGTATGAAAACATGAGAGCAAGTGAACTTTATACTGAATACTCTAATTTCAAACATAATCAACCCAATTAAATACACCCACTAATCAAGTAAGTTACAAAGTTTCAGAGCAATCAGTGGACCAAAATAATCTACACGTACATTAAATACAAATGTTAATGTTAACACGTACTTGTAAAATAGAACTAAGTTTAATTTTGATATAATTGTAACGTAATTAAGTTAATTTGAAGGTAAATCGGTGTACGCTGCACTTTTGTTAACGTAACTAATTGTTGTAAATCACTGTGTTTATAAATGAAGTTGTTTTTAGCAACAATTTGTGGACAAGGATTTTAAAATCGACGTAAAACACCTCTAATGTTGCGTTTCGTTCGGTGAGTGAGAGTGATGGGGGCCCCATTCTTTATGCCTTCCTTTCATCCCACCCCTTCTCCTATTTTGGATTTATGACTTCTATGGTGTTCCTTGTGTCCATGTGATCCGTATGCTCGTTTGCGGCTTATTGCATAAAAACATGGAGAGCTCAAGACGAAGTCTGCTTCGTCCTGAGTAAGTACAGCAAGGCAGCAAAAGCGTCAGACGATATCCTGCATTGGACTTGCATACTAAACCCATTTTGTCTGGCCTTAAAAGATCAAGAAAAGATGAAAGAAATTGAAGTGACAAAACAAAAACAATGACTCTGAGTTTGTTTCGGCCTTTCTTCTCAAGAAGTAATTTAGCTAGGAAGAGCCGGCATCATTTAGAATAGGGTTTTGACTTGTATAAGTGTTGTAAACAACCAAAATGCAAAAATACATAGTGTCTTTATAGACTGCATGCTGCTTACTCATTACTCATTGCTATACTTAGACTGACCCTGGTATGCCAACAAGATATCCGCTGCCCCGTTTTTGCTATCCAACTACTACCAGCTAACCTCCTCAAGACATCGGTTCATCTGGCTGAAAGTTGTCCAACATTACGTTTGTCGTGCCGTGGCCTTCATTCTAAAGACTGTTTACTACATTGACCATCGCTTCTACGAGAGATGTGGCCAATTCAGGCTAATGACAAAAAAATCTTGTACGAAGTAGAATAACCTAAACAATATGTATGGGACCTATCCGCCTTCTTTCCAGATAATTAGATTGTCTCTTTCGATAATTAAATATTCCCTACATGTGGTGAAAATTCCATGCGTAAAAATAAGATTAAGCATCGCAATTCGCAGGTGAGCCCATTAAAAAGCCCGAGACCAGTATGTAAAATCGTGAAGATTGAGTCTTACTGCAAATTTATTTTAAAGGTTTCCATCATCGGCAATTACGTGTACAATGAGGACTATTATTTAATTTTGTTGTGTCTGTGTTTGCTGAAACTTGTTTATTTGGTGTGTGATAAGAATATCTTAGTATGTTTATCAGTGGTCTGGCTGCTATAGATTAGGCTCTGCCCATTTCGGCAATTGAAGATTTATAATAAGCGTGTCTGCTCTAAGTACAAACATATAGAACACATTCCAAGCACTCCCCACATTTCGTTTTGTTACAACTTATAGCACTAACACTATTAAGATGAACGTACTCCGTAAGCTCCTAAAATGGGTTTTATCTTGCTAATTGCACAAATGAGTTATCGCATGGAATAAACGGAACGTATTTTAATAATTTGTCGCAGACTTAACTAATGGAGCTGCCCGGAGCGTATTATAAAATCGTTCGAAGGTTAAGCCCTGGTATTTTAGCAAAGAGAAATTGTCTCTAGGATTCTATGCATATTTTAAGGCGAACGTCGCTTGCGTAAATATCAAAAGAAAGTATAAGTTTGCAAAGTTATTGTGTACATCTTCAAATCTAACAACAACAGGGTCATCACGACAATAATTGATAAGTTGACGCCAACTTATTACGTTTATCAATCGTACATTCGGCCATGACTCGGAATGCATCGGAAAGTTATTGACTTTTGATAATGAATAAAACCAGTTTACGGCGAGCTGACCGAGAGACCACGGCCTTATTCAATACCAGATGGACTCACCATGAGAACATGATCACAAGCAAAAACTTACCATTGTAATATACATTAACATTTTTGTAAAAGCTCGCCCACCGCTACTGCGTAATGGACAAGGAATGTAGAACGCGGTATCTCTACGAGTCGACTGTTACACTCGTTGCGACTCGGTAGAAGACAAGTTAATGTTTAGCGAGAGGTTTGAGTTTCCCTGTAGAGGTTTACTGTAATCTCTTTTTAGGGGCAAAAACTGATAGTGGGGAAAATTATAAAGTTAATTTGAGTTCATAAGCCGTCGCCTCAACTTTACGAGCGAGACGCACACATAACAATTTCATTTTATTACGCGGAGCCGTTACCGTAAGTAGGTGCTTGTACGTTATTCGAGTACAAATATTATGAAAAAGTATAAACATAATTGACCACATAAATTAGTTCGCGAGTTATTCGGTGGTTTATTTTAATCTAGGCTGAGTTATTATGTTCGCGTAGCTAAGTTATGATTGAGACTTCAACAACAAGTATAAAGTTTCCAAGTTACGGGTGTGACGTAAAGCCGTGTGTGCACGGAGCGCGCGGTGCCATATCGCGCTCGACATCGTCACGTATGCTGTGCAATAAGCATTAGAAATATCACCCAGCTAAGTGGGTGTATATAAATAGTAAAATTGCTCGACGCGGAAAGTTGTGGTTTACGATCACGACAGGTTTCGTAAAGTTTTTGCTTGTCTTTCACAGCCGTTTTGTTTTATTGTTTCATAAACTATTGTCGCTTTTTAATTTTCCCTTTTCCATAACGCACGCAACAGGTCATGTCTAAATTCGGGGTGGTCATAACAGATTGCGATAAATGTAGATAAAGTAGGTAAGTTCCGAATAAAGTAAGATACCATGCTGTGATCGGCCATTAGAGGAACACCATTGCTGTGCTGACACATTTCTTCTTCACAGTTTATTTTTCTTTGTGTAATAGAATTGAGTTTGCTGTATAAAATAGTGTTGCTACGTATGTTAGTCGTATTACAAAAGAAAGACGGTTGCATTTTGCTCTATTTCTTATGTGAAACAAGGAAAATGATGCGGTTATTATTTTTAATACGTGCATTACTGTTCTGCTATAAATGCTCTTTTGTATTTTTCTCCTTTGCATTTGTATAAAAGTCAAACGTAGATCTACATCGGATAGTATTTATAATAGTGTAAGCACTTTTACGATTTATTGTAGCTCATCAGCACACAAAAAGATCATCAATAAGTGGTAACGTCCACAAATAAAGAAGTGGAAAGTAATGTTGTTAGCTTCGTATGCGCATGCGATGCGGTGATGTTCCGACAAGATTATGTTACTTATCTACACGTCGTGAACACTCACTTCCTCGCCGATCTAGGAAGAACACCATTGTTCTGCAGTACAGCCAGCGAGAGGCGTTCGCGCCGGACTTATCGTGACGTATCACTCACCGCGTATAATGTACATTTACATACCTGCACAATGTTAACTAACGATGAACATAAACAACTCAGTTATTCAAATTCACCTTATCTACCCCCTACCCCATAATACGTTGCATGAAAGCTCTTGTAATCTTAATATATAAAATCCTTGCGTTACTGACTGACTGACAGACACGCTACAGCCGAAACTATTGGGCGCTGAAATTTGGCATGTATGTTCCTTTGGGACCGCAGGGGTGCACTAAGAAGGGATTTCCCGAAATTCCTACGGGATCGGCCAAAACGGGTAAATTAAAAAAAAATGCAGGCGTAGCTGCTGGCGTTCTCTAGTGTATTCATAGAGAGGAAAAGCGTATTTCGTTAATGACACTATTTGAGTTTATATTGCCGGACGGACGGCCTTTCAACGGGCACCGAGTAATTTTCTTTGAACGCACAACTTGAAAATTGTCTAGTTTGGTTGAAAAAGGTATTTCTCGCTCGGAAATTTCTCGTCAAGCAATAAACTGTTACTTGTTTAACGTGAACGAAATGAAAGGATACGAGACACGTCTAAAGACTAGAGATAGTTTTCTTAAAGTTTGTTAGGTCGCTGGCGCGGGTCGGTGTCGACGTCGGGCTTGCATTAATAAAGAGATCTACACCCCGGGCGGCCAATCTCGAACGACGCTCCGTCTCCCTGTGAAATACCTACCTAATAATTAACTACCATATAGGAATAATAAGTTCACAAGGTGAAAAGGTCCTTTTAATGCTAAGAACATTTTGGTGTTGAAAGTAAAATAAAATATATTGTTATCATTCAGATAGAATCTTGAGCAAAAATAAAACAAGATAAATGTGCAGTATAACCTGTATAACTCAAGGTACAAACGGAACTAAGAGACGTTGGAATACAAGAGTGTTTTGGACCGGTGTGCGGTGCTAGAGCAGGCGACTGCAACAAAGCACGGCTTAACGAGGGAGCCTCAGTGAGCAGGCTTATCGCTCCTCCCCTAACTAAGTTGGACAAATACATCGGTACTAAAAAATTTGCATTTACCTTTATTGTTGAACTTGTTGTTATTAGATTCTGTTGTTTGCGTAAGATTGAGAAGATATTTATAAGAAGCAGACATCGTCTATTTTTATTGATGTCTTAACCATAAATGCTATCACAATTTAATATTACTAATAGGTACAGTAAATTAAAAGCCTGAATTTGTTTTGGCTCGATACGTTTACACACATAAAATGGCGGCCTTACCTTTACAACAGAAGGCTTTCAGAAGGAGAGAGTATTAGCTAAGGAAAATGATGATGGTGATGATGATATAGATACAATAGTATATTATTTATTTATTACGAACTAAAAAACTACAATATGACACTTCAAAACGAAATGAAGTCGAGTGAGCTCAGACTCTACAATTCGTTTAACGCGTTTCTCAGGTGAATTTTTGTATGATTTGGTGTGAAATAGATACCAAAGTAAAAGTATGGGCAATTGATTTGATACATTTTCTACGAAATTTATTCGCCACGCTTATCAGTATTCTCACCATTCAAGATTAGAAACATGCTCACACATCGCAAACAATAAACTCACACACGAGCAGACATTAATATAACATTGGAAATAAAACCGCGATTTTATCGCAACCAAAAATGTTTCATCATTATATACTCTAGATTGAAAAACTCGGTGACAAAGAAGCCGGAAGTCCGATTATCAATGAAGTATCCTTAATATTCACGGCCATTGTTATAACACACAGGCACGTATATATACGTCCCCTGATTGGGAGACGGCGTCCAAAGGAAATGCTCCCACTTCCCGAGTACATTCAAGCTGAAGGGGAAATTGAATGGTCGTTATGAGCGGCGAGCCTTCATAAATTCGCCAATTGATAGATGATTAGTATGTATTTACGGAGTTCGCTTATTTTGGCAGATAGAAAGTGGTTTCTATAGCTTGTGAGGATCAATAAACTATTTTTGAACAGTACTGTGTAATTTGCTTTTTTGGAATAATGTGAGCTAATTTATGAACATTGAAGAGAGAATGTGACTTGAGGCTTTGATGGACAGTAAATGAAACACAACAGATATCTATTCTTATGAAGTCTATGCGTTTATTGTCCTTTGAAGTTAAGCTGATAATGAGACATGTAATGTTAGTCCTGTTTATAAACTTTCTTACTAAGAGAAGAGTGGGGTCATAGTTCGTCAAGTTGACCTAGTACGGGTTCCCAGACTTTATTTCAAGAACATTAATGAGAACTCTTAGACAGGCAAATTTCCTCACGATGACTTCCTTTATCGTTTAGCAACCGATAATTAACTATTACATATAAAATAAAACAAAATGCTAAATATATTCATTTGCTATTGCTCTCTTCTTATAGGTCTTTTATTACTATTGCTGATTGTCTAGTTATTATAAAGACAGAAAACAATTTCTGTAATGCGTTTCATTCTGTTACACATAATTGTCTCGACCAATTTCGCTGTTGTCACAATCGACCAGTTTGACGCGTAATTGTTTTACACCTACGTGATGATTGTATATTGCAACCGATACAGTTTAGTTATGTATTTACGAAATACCTATTGTCTAGAATTATTAGAGTGTAGTTCCAAATTTCTATCTGTTGGCATTGACTTTCATATTTTTTTTATCTTTTTTGCAACCATTAAAGTTTTTAATGGTAGTTGAGGTAGTCACGGAAGCGTGAATTGATACGTGCAGCGCGTGCCTTGAGAAACTGTTGACGAAACCTTTAAAATTAAACTATAGATGGCTATGGGTTTACACAAGACGCCAAGTGTTACGGTTTCTATGGAAATTGGAACACATGCAAGATTTGAACCGTGTTGTCAATGGTGCGGTTGCGATCAGTCATATTGTCAAAGTTTTGTTAGAACTCATTCGTATTACAATGATTGAATAAGACATCAAGTGTTCATTTATTTTTCTGATTGTGAAATTTTTTTTAACAGTGTAATAGTACGTAACATACAGTTGTGTAATATAGTTATATATAGAAATTGCTGCGATCATAACTCATAAGTTCATTTGAAGTGATACTTTTTATTGTTAAAATGTTATTGTAACTATTGTTGATTTGTTCAACAATATTAAAAGATTTCATCAATACAAACATTGGATATTACAGAACTGAAATTGGCTTTTGTAAATATTACATATTGTTAAAATTGATATCTGAAAAAAGTAGTTTTGTTCTGTAAAGTGATTATTATGTAGTTCTATTTTTATATATTGTGTTCGCTAAATCAACGAAATTACATCACATTAACACAACATCACAAAAAAGACCTTCAAAACTGTTGTTGTTATTAGCATTTATGTTCCGTAAATCCGTTGTATAATTTCATTCACAATTTTAACGGTGTTACTAGCCAAATGATTACGTGCAACTCGCCCAAAAGTAGCTTAATATCTAGGTAATAATCACATTGTTATTGCTGCCACTTGCACTTAAACAACACATACTTACACGGCTAATAAATCCCATTAATGCGATCACTATAATCTGCCACCTTGAACAATATCTCTGTTTCTCGGCACTTCCCTTTCCTGCGCACAAGCACTGTAATTATGTTGTTAAATAGACGAAATATTGCAATCAACGCCATTACTAGGTTCTCTGAAGGTTTGTTTCCATTTTTTGTACCAGAAAATTTGCTTTAGGTGCAATTACGTGCTCGTATTTTTGTTGATATGTTTGCGTATGTGAAGCGCTTGTGGTATCGATAAATATACTGTTATCATCATTCTAGGTTAGAGGTTGTGCCAAGGTTTCACCTTGGAGCCCGATGTTCGCTTTCTAGCCTTACCAGATTTCTCACCTCTGCGAACTATAAGTGACAATAATGTTCTATGCCATAGAATCTATGGTGTAGACCTGTACAATATTAGACGGTACTGACTATCCAAAAACGTATGTCTTAGATCTTCATGACAGCCGTGACCGAGGTCTTAAGATGTTATCTGAGGCATGAAGCTTGCGATAATCAAGATTTCAGCATGAATGGGCCAGGTCGACCGGGGAAGTACTACCCTCTCCCAGAAAATCGACGTAAAGTAACAGTTTCTGTGGTAACAGTACTTAAACTGTTGCGTTTCGTTCGTTGAATGAGAGAGCCGGAGGCCCTATCCCCTATTTCTTCTCCCTCATCCCACTCCTCATCCTATCCCTTTTCCCATACCCAAGGGGCGGCAACGCACATGTGACTCCTGTGGTGTTGCTTGTGTTCATGGGCGGCGGTAATTGCTTACCATCAGGCGATCCGTCTGCTCGTTTGCTGCCTATTATTATAAAAAAATCCTCGATGGAAAAAGGAATAGGAGGAGAACCGGCATGAAGGAGAAGACGAAGGAGATGGTGCATCCGGTACTCTCACTCACCAGACGAAACGCAACAGTATCTAGATACTATTCATCATCAGCCTTTAACAGTCCGCTGCTGCACTAGGCCTCTCCTTTGAAAGGCGGAATTGGCCTACTATACCACGCTGGCCAAACGGGTTGGTATAGGGTTTGTTTCAAGTTTTCTTTGTCTTACAGTGCTGTTCTCTGCATAATATGCTCCCTCTGTCGGCTTTTACGACACCCATGAGAAGATGAGGTGGTGACATTCCGTATTCTTAATCCGTCACCACACGGGCGACTATTACTTACTACGAAATTCTGTGAGAGAGAAGTACTTGTCCTGTCTAGTCGGACTATTCCTACAGAAATCAGCAAGTCTCTAATACCTACAAAGACACCTTGCAACAATTTTAACAATAACATAATGTAGCTACAATTCGTTTTTTGAACGCATTGATTGATTGATGCAGTTTGTCAGGTGTTTAATTGTACATTTGTTACAACGAATATATTTGCATTTTAATGAGTATGTCATGTGTAATTATTTTAATGAGGTTTTCTAACTTCAAATCAATTAGAAGTTATTCCATATACGGAACTAACAGTTTAGTAATCTATATGATTGATACCTTATTTTTTATCATTCATTTTAAATTATTAACGGCCAATGACATAACGAAATGAAATTATATGTCTGTATTATCCTTGACTAGTTTTTGCCCATGGTTTCGCCCCCGTCTGTATCGATTATCGCGAAAAAAGGTATAATATTAATTCAAAGTTTAATAAAAAATTGTGCAGTCGTATTTGCGTGAAACTGTTACAAACTTCCATTCATCCTTAGTGGGGATTCCTCACAAACTTGAGTAAATCGCTAATATTCACTAACTGTAATGATTTTGGGTACACGAGTGAGATGGTGTGATTGGCAATCATTCACTTCGCATCCGTTCAACTTCTATACAGTTACAACGTTTTACAACTGTCGATAAATTTTGTTGCCTTGCATTGGAACCATGCATTGAATTATCGTCCTTTCATCACGATTAAACAAAATCTTGTTTTTGTTTAAACGTGATGACGCCTTTTTTTGATGCACTCACAAATACCAGACGGCTAACCGGAACACAATATTGTTTGGTAAATGAGTGTTTATCATGTCGAAACAGTGGTTTCACATCATTTGTACCCACCGTATGCCATTCATGACGGCGGGACGTGCCCCGCGTTATAATTGGACGGATGGCCTGTGGTTGACCAGACTGATATAAAAAATACCAACTGCCAATGACATGATGAATAAGAAATTTTGTGTGATGTATTGTGAAGGTATGTATTTTTATTTTTGGTTTTAAAGCCACTTTTGTGCCGACGATAAATCCTGTATGGTTGAGGATTATCAACCGACATAAAGACAAGGCAAGGTCATAAAAACTATGTGTTGTAGTATCTTAACAGCAATTTGTATTGTTTACAAAGTGTTGTTTCGTGAGGGACCGAATCCATAACGCCTGGATCCGCCATACGTGTAGTCTTGTTATTGGTGGTGTTTGTATTTTGGATACAAGACTGAGACTGTATGACATATCCCATTCTTTCTCCTACAGGCGTTTGGGGATCTACTTTCTAGAATCAGCACGGTTTCCTATGATGTCTCGTCACGCAATTTGCGGTTTGCATACTTCACGAGTGACATAACTAATACCATCTCGAAGATTGATAGATATTCTTATAAAGCTTTAGAAATACCGAATTCTATCAATTTGAAATAGTTTTGTATTCGTTCTTTCTTTTTAAAATGAGCTTATTACCTTATTAGTAAATTATTAGTAAAATGCTACAGAGGTAAAATAAAAGAGGCCAAGTTGATTCGTCACCGACTATGTACTTGTTCAGCATTGACCCACTAGCATCTCTGAATGTTAATTGTCTGAGTGATTCTTGAGGATGCTTCTAGCGAAATGGTAAAAAAAGAACAAAATGGTAATGGTAAAATGAGGCTAAGGCCAGAATTTTGGTTGTTTGTTATTCGCACGCTTAGACAAGTGCTTTGAATTTATCTTTCTTCGGTTTTAATATTGAATTTTCAGCCATTTATTTTAACATTTTCTTCAGTATTTTTTTCAATTTTAATTTACTGTACAATCGTGATGCATCACATCGTTTTAGTTACAATAGGTAAACCCATTGTTACCAAATAGGGTGCTAGTTATCTGTCATAATATTTGTTCTGTTTTAATAGTAAAGCTTAACCTTTCAACAAATAAGTGCCTACTTACATTATTTTGCGAAATACTTCTTATTGTCTACTATTTTTATAATTAAGGCAAATCCTTTATCCCCCGACTTATAAATATCCTTTCAAAATATCAACTACCATTTTGCTTAGTGATATTTCTTAATAGACATATGTATGACCGTTCACGGTTAGTTCTAAAAATTATGTTTTATTATATTAAACGATTTGTGTAACAAAACTGTTCTCATTCTACGTAAACCGAGTTAGTTTCGTAAGTGACACTTTTACTTTTTAAAATGCCTGCGTAGTTAAGTGTGTGTAGGTCAAACGGCCTGATAAATTTTGTTGCCTTGTTTAGTAGCTATATTTTTATTAATTGTTATACTATTTTATTATTGTGGCTTGTACAGCCATAACGCGGCTTTATACAATTTCAAATTCAGTTTCGGGAAAGAATGTATAAAATTTAAATAGGTATTTTATCAGACTGAGCATTCTTCATTACGTGCTTTTTCTGTGCTGATGAAAGTGATCATTTTCTGGTTATTATTATATTTTTGCAATTATACTAAGGGGTACTAATATTTACGTAATAATATGCAACGGGTCTCAATTACGTTATTATTGACAATAAAAATTAAATGGTTTCTGTTTGCTTTGGCCTTTTGGCGTAAATTGCGCCTAGCGTGGTCACCGGAAGACTGTATAAAGAAAGAAGTATTTGTCCAAATCACGAAAGTTGGAAAGTATTTATACCAAAAGATACTCAGTAAATAAATCATAAGCTCACTCATATCTGAATGGCAGTGTTTGTGACAAATTAGTCTCAATCACTAACATTATATAGAGCAAGTTCGAATTAGATTGAACTGTCCTTTCACGGGTTTTTACCACATATCAAAACTTTCTTCTATGTACTATCGAGATAATATCAAACAAACGACGTAGTTATTGTGACGAATGATGTGACTGTTTGTGTTTTTGAATGTCAACGCGCAGAGAAAGTGCTCAGAAAGTGCTCGTTGATGTCCATTTCGAGTGGCCGTAATGACATTTACTTGTAACCTTAAGGTTCCGTAGCCACTAGAGCTGAGCTAGCTAATTTTTTCATAAACTTCTTTTATGAACTTATATAGGAAACGGGCTACAGCCCGTCTGATGAACTGCTAACCTACATACAAAGACGCTGGTATTGTAAGACTGGTATTCGAAACACATTGACTGCACGGTTGGCGTAGTGGTTTAAGCGGTCGCCTCGCCGCTTGACACAGCCGAGTGGTGTGGGTTTGATTCCCACACGAGGCAACACTTTGTGTAATTCACAAATTGTTGTTTCGAGTCTGGGTGTTTATTGTGGCCGTTAGTTGTATGTTTGTAAAGTCCCCCGCGACACAGGATTTAGTCCTAAATTGGGAGTTGTCTTCTAAAAAAAAATACATAGCCAATTTTAGAGAAAGAAAGAATGAGGCAAAGTTAACCTCTAGTTTCTTTGACCACGAAACTCCCATTTAAGTCGATTTACCACGAAAGCCATACTCGGCCCGATCGGCCCATTTGTGATGCTAATGATGCCAGATAGGTTTTCAGCAACATCACATAAATCTTTGAGTAATGGAGAGATAGAAAAACCCAACTCTTCTTTCCGCTTCCAAGAAGCTTTAATTGTACAAATACTGTTAATTAACGTGGAGTTTTTGTGGGTTAGTTTGGTGCTACCTTGGTTAGTCCACCAATTTACGCTGTAATCAGCATGGATCTACCAGTCAAAGCATCCTTTAATAGTATGTCTTACATGAGTCGTGTTGCTTGTGGATGCTATTCTTGCGCATTGCTCATTACTTTAGTGAACAAGCAGCCTAAGACGGTTTAACTTTGTCACAGCGTTAGGTGTAATGTGATCTACACTTTCTAACTAAAACGTATACAAATATGCACTTTTTTCATTGAAAGTAACACCTGCTTTACACTGTTATGTAAATGTTTTTGTTCTCAAGTGTTTCGCTTTTTGTACGTTATGACAAACAATGTTAAAATCGTTATGCGAGTTAACTTGCGTGACTGTAATGACAATACTATTTTAAATGTGAAAAGTAAAAATGTGTAATTTGTCTATGGAGTCTACCATATAACAGGTTAACATTACTTTTTCCATGTAAAGAGTGCTGTGTCTCGGAGTTGTATGTCTGCAATTTCAGGTCACAGAAAGTTTGTCTACAGAGCGTCCATAAGAAATGCGCCTCTATGTAAATATCTATGATCTATGCTTTCAGTCTCTTCACAATGACGTTCCTTATTCGCTACCCATCTGCTGAAACTTCTAGTAATTCCTCAGCATTCTTCAGTGGTCACACTCCACTTGCGAACAACACCACATTGTCGGTATATTGCACATCATTCTGAATAATTGGACGTTTCATCACAGAACTCGTTTATGTAATTTTCGTTTCCCGTATTTCAATATTATTGATTTTCTTGACCAACCATCAAGTACTGTAATTAAACAATTATTTATTAATGGGATATTTTTAACAGCGTATCAAAAATGTTATGTAACACACTGAAGTGAGTTACGCAAAAAAACTTTATTATTTCACTAAAATACTGACTTGCACACTAAAATACTATTTGTACACCAAATATGATGATCTTTTTACAAAATATCATTTGATATGAAAAGTTTCGTCCGCTCGGGAAACTTATCCACTCAGAAAACGTAATAGGTTATGTTAGGTTCTCTTGTGACCCTTCTCCCAAAAATAGGAGCCCTGCGAAGCAGGGCTCCGTCAACTTAGCTTAGTGGTGCAATTAGTATTTTTGGTGGAAACCAGAAATAAATTGACTAACAGTTAAATACAACCCTTTATTAATTGGTAAGTTAGACGGTTGTTTTTGAAGATGCGTTATGTGTACTTTTTGTTGCTACGTTTATAGCGCTGGCACGATTTGTTTGGTAAGGGCTCCGCTTGCAACAATTTAAACCTCATCACTTACATACACGTATGTTGAAATTCAAAATATTTTGTCTAAATTCGTATCGCTTCTGACAATTTGTAAGACCAAAACACAATCCAGACTTTAAGCCTAATTTCTCTACCGAAAACCCATACCTACTTTCATCTGATTGGAAGATCGAATTCGATAATCAATCAGAACAGATCAGAACAATTTTATAACGTACACTTCAACTTAATTTGAGAATCAAACCTGTTACCGTATCAGTCACATACGCAAGCCTAATCAACAAAGGGGGAAAATTATTCAAATATGATATAAAACAAAGATATTTTCCCATATACAGTATTCATATTTCAACCTCAAATACGCATGGGGACACTAAGACAGACGCAAGCATCTGCTCTAAGCACAAACTTTGTCGAAAAACACCCGGCTACGATCATAAAAGTCCTACTATTATAATGATGCGACGCAAAAAGGAGTTAAGTCGCGGCCATTTTGTAAAGTTTACTATAACCGTGTACTAGAATACGACGGCTCATTTATATCTGCATTATGTTTCGAGAAGCTTTGGGTCGGTTGTTTAATTCAAGAGTTCGAAGAACAATGTGTATACAAGAAAACATCAGCAAGTAAACAAGAAAACTATAAAACAGCCGTGTTTGAAAATATTCTGACGTGATGTACAAGATAGACTAAATATAGTTCTTGGTTTAGTCCTGGTTTTGTCTACATAACCGTTATTAGACGAAAAGTAACGCTAAACTTTTGTAAGGTATCTCTGTCTTAAATGTGGTTAAAATGTCGACTTAAAATATAGAGCAACTTTTTTGAAGTTGGACTTATTTTTAATCCTAAGACGAGGGTGCTATATTTAGTCATTGTTATTAATAGTATTATGTATGCGCACTTGCCGTGGGAAAACCAGTAATCAAATAACGTATACTTAAAATAGACAGTCACCCTTAACATCACCACTTAATATTTAGAGAACCATACATTCAATTATTACAAAATTAAAATATTCAAGCACATGTACGTTTGTAGAATAATATAGATAATACATTTGAACACAATGGCAAAATTTGCATGTTTATATGTAATTTCTTCAATGAAAACTATAATATAATACCTACATAGAAAATATTTTAGATTCTAAAACAACCTACACCATCGACACCAAACATAACTTATTAAAGAAGCGATACGCAACAAAGAAAATTGATTCTAAGCTCGAATTTCCGAAAGAAGTAACGGCAACCGAAGCACTACGGAAAATTGCATATTCATCATATTTTATGCCCGATTCATAAATTAATATTGAGCCCGAACGTAGTAGCTTTTACTTCACGCGTAAGTCAACTGGGGTGAGCTTGAGGAAAATATTTTTTATATACAGGTACATACAAATGTGATTTATTATGTTTGAATATACCGTGTAAACATACTCGTAAGTTGACGTTTTAAATATTTCTCGCTTCGGTACCTCTCTATTCAATTCTTGTGTACGCAATAAATAACGAGATTTAAATCCACTATTAACGGTGCGGTTTCTGTAATTTCTCGCTTACATTTTGATTTGCGTTTTTAAGTATTTGTTTTATGTTCGAGTGATATTATTTTTATGAATGAGGAAGACTGTTGTGTTCTAGTGGAAATTACGGTTTATGATTTGCGCTTTAATTTTATTTACTATGTATGGCGTATTGGTTTCTGGTTGGGAAACGCGTCGAGTGTCGTGGGAGCAGGTACTTATAGATTACATGTTTGTGAAGTTTCCAGGGACACAGGATTTATTCCTTGTGAGGGAAATTGTATAAGTATATTATGAAATAGGAGAGATGAAAGCTCTGTCATTATTCGAAGTCAAATTTAAAATATGTTTCGCAAGTGTGCCTAACCTGACAAGTAAATTGCTATTGTCTAAATGACACAGTACAATAAAGTTTGCTTTGCTGCCCATTATTAGTCAGTTCCGAGGATAGTAGGAACTATGCGGCAAATAAAATACTAGAGGATGCCCGCGGTTACACCCGCGTTATTTAAGGCTTACTGCTTCGCTCCCGTCGCTCATAGCGTGATTTTATTTATATGAAATCACGCTATAGCCTTACTCGATAAATGAACTATCTTACACGGAAATAATTTTTCAAATCAGACCAGTATTTCCTGAGATTAGCGCGTTCAACCAAACAAACAAACAAACCAACTCTTCAGCTTTATATATTAGAGTAAGATTGTGCCTTTCAAGAAATCTTCCTTCAAATCAACTGATTATATTTATAAGAAATTAAAAATATATGAGAGCCACACCAGGTGGTTAACGAATAAGTACTTATACAGTGACACATTTTTATTAAATACCTTTATTATTTGTAGTTTGTGTTGACATGGTACAGGTTAAGATATTTATTTAATGGTATTCATGTAAATGTGTACACGACGATTAATTATCTGTAATACAATACAATACAATAACATTTATTTCAGATCACAAACAATCCATACCTAATTATAGTTAAATTCGTGTTAGTAAAACAAAAAGAACAAAAATAATGAATGTACCTATAAACTAATGTTAGTAAATTTTATATACGTTAGCAGCCGAACCCCATGCTACCCACGTTATATATAGGGTATATTCGTCGATGCATGAAGTTCAACCCAATGACGTAACATTGAGTTGTCCCATCTGTTACACAATGTGTTCAGGATGCTATGGGAGCTGGCGCGAGTTCTGCGTAGGATCGAGGCACTCCGCTTGCGTATGATGGCATGGAATCCATCAATCCGCGCTTCAGCAAACATTGCCGAAGCGCTACTAAAACGCGGTATCCCCATAAGCATCCTGAACGCGTTGTTGTACTGAACACGCAGGGCGTTGTATGCCCTCTGCGTATAACTAATCCACAAACTGCAGGTGTAGAAAGACTGACAGTAAGCTCTGAAAAGTGTCTGTTTTACATGTTTGCTACACCGTGCAAATCTGCGGATCAGCATATTACATCGGACAGCCAACGCCCTGCGTTCTCTCTCTATGTCTATATCATCGCTCAAGTCGTCG
Organism: Euclidia mi; assembly: GCA_944739405.2. Lineage (NCBI taxonomy): Eukaryota > Metazoa > Arthropoda > Insecta > Lepidoptera > Erebidae > Euclidia > Euclidia mi. The sequence continues at coordinate 14,679,657 of OX123185.2, forward strand.
GTGAGCCAGTGACCCAGGTATTTGAACCGCGTGACTCTTTTCAGAGGAGTATTGTTTATGGCTACTTGTGGTACGTTGGTGTAGCATTTGCCGCGAGCTTTAAATACAAGCATCTCACTCTTATCAGCATTATACCTGAGTCCCTGAGCTAACGCGTACCTTTCGCAGATATCTAGAAGGCGCCTGAGAGCGCTGATCGAAGGACTCAGCAACACCATATCATCAGCATAACTAAAATTGTTTACGCAAACACCATCAATGTGACATCCGACATGTATGTTGCTGAGTTCAACGATCAGCTGATTAATATACAAGTTAAAAAGTCGTGGTGAAGTAATCCCCCCCTGCCTCACCCCGCATTTTAACCGGTATTTCTCGGATAAAACACCTGACCACTTAACATAATTAGTTTGGTTCTTGTACCAGTACATAAGCAAAGAAGTGACCGTATTATTTACTTCTGTTTCCCGAAAAAGCTTTTCCCATAAGATATCATATGACACAAGGTCAAATGCTTTTGACAAATCGAGGAAACAGGCATTGACAGGTGTTTTCCTTCCAGTATAGTACTGGACTGTCCGCTTAAGACACAAAATAGCAGCCTCCGTCGATAGAGCAGGCCTGAATCCAAACTGTGCATCATGTAGGGCTATGCGACTGGCCATATGCTTATCAAGCAGACAGTCCAAAACTTTTGCTGTAATGGACGCCAGTGAAATCGGTCTATAGTTAGAAGGATTTGATACATCTCCCGTCTTGTTTTTAATTATTGGCACAACTAGAGTTTTCATAAGGTCACTTGGTAGGTAAGAGTGACTAATGCACAATGAGTAAAACATAGCTAAAACCCTAGGCAAGTGAACACCAGCATACCGTAGGTGCTCAACGCTGAGATGATCATGTCCTGGAGACTTACCTCTATCCATATTTTTGATAACATCCACAACTTCTTTAGCAGAGAACTTCAGTGGCGAATTCATTTCAGCGTTGAACACAGACGGTGACGCAGATGAGACCACGTTTGGTGGATCTACTTCAAATTTATTTTTAAACATATTTGCTATTGACAAGGGGTTGCTTTCACCACCCACGCTCACAGGGAGGGTGCGCTTGGGGTTCAGTTTATTTGTATCTTTCCAAAATGTATTAAAATCTTTTTTGCTATGACTCTCAGCTAATATATCCATCTTTATTTGAACTTGTAATACACTGCAGTGCTTAATTAAAAACATTTGAAATACGCGTAAGTGAAACAATTGATCTTTCAGTTGAATAGTAAGTCTCTGTCAACAATAATTTTTTTCCTCCTTTCAAAGGAGAGGCCTAGTCCAGCAGATGACTGTTAAAGGCTGATGATGATGTTAGCAATAAGGATTGTAATTTACTTCATATTTAAAATAATCGCCAATTTGAATGAAAACATTGAAAACAAATAAAATTATCAAACATTCATAATGTAAAGTTACTTTATTTGATTATACCATCTGTGGGTACGAATAATGGACGCCATTACAAATGATAGTTTGAAAGTTATAATAGAATAAAACAAACAAGAATATTAAAAAAGTTTCACACTGTCTATTTTACTGGCACATAATAATTTTGACCGCAGAAATTCGAAAATTTAATTTACTATTCTGTTTTATTTTCTTTCTTTATTTGGTTTTCTTTTCAAATATGGATTCTGTTCAAGAGACTTAACCTTTTTATTAAAAGGCATGACTTAAATGAAGTATGTACAATTTATTATAATTATGACATAGAGTAATTTTTTTTATATCGCTTGTCTCTAAAATTCATTAGCACAATTGTTGAATTGAAGTAAACACTAAAATTTATTTAAAAAGTATTTAAAGGAATATCTAAATCGAGGACTACGTCTGGCATAGGTAATATGAAGCTGTTTCATTGTAACGAGCCTTAAAAATGCGTATTTCAAACCAAAGCTTCTTTCACAATGTTGAAAACAAAATGAACCACAAAGCACAGTTCAGACGTAGTTCCTTTACGTGCGGTATGGCGCCATAAAAATGATAAACGTATAAAGTTGGACCACCGTCACATTTCATTCTGTGATGTATGGCAGCAGTATGGCCGATAAAACGACATTATAAATAATATGCAAACGCATAACACGACACATTTATAAAATATGCATACATTTAAAATTGATTGTATCACACGGAAAGGGTTTGTTAGATTTCTTTTGCTTTTCTGCAAGTGAGGGGAGACATTCACGATAAGTACTTTCTTTAAGGTGAATATAGAATCAAATTTCTATAATATATTTTTTTCAGTTTTAGAGTTTCAGTAAACAAGGAAATTATTTTGATATAATTATTGGACATGCGACCAAACGCATACAAAGGTTGCCATTTTATACTCGAAATATCTCTGGTACGGTTATTTTCGTGTTGGCTAGGTGCGGTATTCTATTTGCTACAATACTTACCAATTTGTTTTGAATTATTTTTTTAAGCACTGCTGTTCAAACTTCAAAAGGAGAAACCACCCTGGCGCCTGGCTTAGTCATATTAACCGTAAATCAAGATTAATTTTACTACAATATTTTTTAAATTACGCGTTATAATCCGAACATAAAATCTCCTTGCCCCTGACAGGTTTTTGCCCTACAATACAAATGTTTAAAGAAATCCTTTATTTACTTTTCCAAGTAGTTGCGCAAATATTTATCCGACAGTAAAATGAAACGTTTTTGTACATAATTATGAAATGTTTTACCCCTTCGAGCTTACGAACGTAGGTTGGCTTTTAAGGGATTAACAAAACACACCGTAATTAAATATTTCGAATCCTTTTGATAATAACCTTACCTTTTTATATTAATTTAATGTCGTGTTTTGTTTTTGATAATAACAACGTTTTGTTCGGTTTTACGAAAATAGGATAGTATTTAAAGAAATAATTTTGTAACTGCAGAGATTTAGAAATATGATTGGGTCATTGTGTTTGGGTATGCAGATTGCTAGTAGTGGATTTTGGACTAATCGTTGTCATTGACGTTTTCTTATCGATGCGAAATGTTTCACAAAAACAAATTGTCAGTCACATTTTAAGTTTGGTAGATTAATAAACATAATGTTTGCCAAGCTAGCAAAACTGATGGTCTGTTTGGGCGATCTACGAGTATGATAGCTGCAAAAATATCTCGTAGTGACTCGGTATTATCGAAGTAATAATTTTAAATCTAATGTATACAATTAAACAAAATAAGTTATTCTAAAATATCCTAAATGAACTTAAAAATGTAATTGAACTTGTGAATTTTCAAATTTCACGATTTTCACATTACAACATTTTAAAAACAAATGTTAGAAAAAGTCCTTTTTTTGTACACTAATGTTTAAAGATTCCCATTCTCCAAACTACACGTCACATTACTCAAACGTGAACAATCTCAAGAGAAACAGATACGAAAAAATCTCCAGCATCCTATGACAAATAATTCAGAGCAATAATTTAAAATAAACGTGGCCTGTCGCCCGCATAGGTACTGATAGGTACTGAGCCAATGTAAACGTGGTCACTGGCAATATCTCGTTTCTTAATTTCCCAGGAATTAAGCCTCAGAATTAAATCGAAGCCTCCTTATGTATATGTCATAGCACTTTCTCGGATCGGATTAGCTTTATAAACAATGCTGTGACATAGGGCGGTTATTATACGACACTGGAGTAACAAGCAGGGAACAAGAAAATTATGATTTATTTTTCTGTTCAATGTAATTTCTTGGTTGTTAGTAGGTAGTGGTATTATTTGTCGATTTTAATCTCATATATGTTGTATTTAAAGCTATGTTTGATCTGTGTATACGTGATACGACTGCTAGCAGTTTGATGGTAAAGTTTTTAATCTATCTGGCAACCCTGATGGCGGCGTAGAGATGGAATCAGAATTACGGAATTTACAGTCTGCCAATGTGGCCAGTAGTAATCTATCCGTCATAATCTGCGCTAGGCTTTGATGATTTTGGTGAAATGAAAGGATTGTATATGATGTAGATGTAGTCACATTAGGGATCAAAAAATAAAACATGACGATATAGTTTACTGGTAAGGAATATTTTAGATGTAGAATTTAGAAGATACAGTGAATACCCTTAGATAAGAAACCATGACAATGAAGGATATTCAGACAAACCTAATGACCGGTATAAGACATACATTCAGAAGTATTTTAAGATCTTGAGTTGGAAAGCTATGTTGGATTAACTATGATTACCATCGATTCAAATATCGGTTTTTATTTTACCACCGTTATTTCTGTCTTATTTGTAAGTATTTTATTATAATATCAAAAGTATAGAATCAGTTTCCTTGTCGCTCACCGATTTAATCGGTCTAAGCTTGTCGCGGTAGACGAATTAATTTCAATAATCTCGTTCCGTCTAAGTGATCGTTACACCATTATTACCACAGAGATTAAATTGTATTAAGCACACAATTATGTACTGACAAGTTATTATTATTGTCTCTTTTAGTAATGAAACCATTTATTAAAGATTATTTATTACTATAGTTTTGAGAGTGATTAACATTGCTTCTACGATACAGATTTTAATATACTTATACGATGAATGAATGACCACTAATGGTTATTGTCTGATTTATATTGCTAAGTCTGTGTTTGTGATGAAGCTGTTTTGCCTTTACGGAAGCAACTACGGTCTGACTTTTCAAAACCTCAAGGGGAACGCTTGCGCTAGAACCTCGTCCGCAATGATGCAGGAGCACTGACTTGTATGTGAGGTTAAAATTTGATCGCAATCAGAATAGTGACGATGCTGATGATTATCGTCTGATTTGCAAAGAGATTTAGGAGTCTAAACTGCCGGTTCTTAAATCTAGCTTTTTATTATACCTATGCAATTATGCATTGGTATAATAAACAGCATTACAAAAACTCTTTTCACTTTGTTTAAAAACTACAAACTTTACTTTTTTTCAGATAACTTAAAATACTATGTTTGAAAAATATGCAGTGTAATATTTTTCTATAGAAGAAAATATGAATTCTTCCCTCAAGAAAATGTTTGTACACTTTCTTGATAAACACTATATCGCAAGCTACGAAGAAGAATGCGATATTGTATTTTCATTAAATGTCGTTTTTGAATAAGTAAAATACTATTTATAGATTTTCGCTGTTATTTTCGTAACGCGCAAAAACTATTAAGTAAGAAGTAGGTTGAAGTTTATTCACCGAATGTAATCGAATTGTATATTTTACTAGTGGACGCCCGCAGCTACGCCTGCATTTTTTTTTTAATTTACCCGTTTTGGCCGATCCCATGGGAATTTCGGGAAATCCCTTCTTAGTGCACCCCTACGGTCCCCAAGGAACATACATGCTGTCGCGATTTCTTGCGATTTGTATGTGGTCTTATAATCTTGCCCGGCGGGAGTGTCGCGATTTCTCGCGATTTGTATATGGTGTACAGGGCAGCAACATTAATAAATTTAGAATGAGCCACAGAGAAAGAGTAAATAATAACCAACCTCTATGTGAGTACTGGCCACAACCGACGGTTCTACGTTTGAGGTTTGAACTTAATATATGAAGAATACGAAGTTACTTTATTACGTCATAGTATTGACATTGTCATTCGAAACGTATTATTATATTGTGTAAAAATCATATGATAATTATAATAGATTGTGTTATTGCTGTATTATATGTTATTGCATGCTGATTGCATGCTGATCTGATGAAATCACAAATGGGCGCTGGAGCTAAGTATTTAGTGATTCCTACTGTTTGCGAGTAGCTAGTGTTGTAAAGCTAATTATATGGGATCCTATTGTTTCTACGTATCTAGAAATTGGTAATGTATTGTATGGTAATTCTGTATTGTAATAGTAGAGATGTTTTAGAGCTCTGCTGAGGATAAAGACGTTTATGCCTCTGTGGAGAAAAGAACGGAGACGTCCGTTACAGAGCGGTGATAAGACCGACAGTTACAGAGCGGTGATAAGACCGACAGTTAAAGAGCGGTGAAATACCCGACAGATAAAACACCTGATACCTGATATCGGTGACAGACCTGTATACAGGTAGTAGATATTATTATGAAATTAGAAACCAGAAAGTTATATATTTGTAATCTAAATAGAAATTGATAGAACTGCAATACTAGACTGCCGGACAGTGGAATCATATAACCTTTTAACCTACAGGTCGCACTGAAATGATTCTGGAAGAAACATACTGACAAATGCTTGGCATCGAGGTCAAAAGAGCTGTCTACGTTTCGAGATGTAAGTTAAACATTCCATCTTTCCGCTCACATTAGTCAAACTGTAATATCTATCGGCGTTCAGTTACAAACCCCTTAAGCAACAATATACCTCGCCGACACATGCCAAATTTCAGCTTCCTGCGCCCAATAGTTTCGCCTGTAGCGTGTCTGTCAGTCAGTCAGTAACGCAAGGATTTTATATATTAAGATTTATTGAAATTGCTTGGGATTAAAGAGGTAAAATTGTGTGACTTTAACGCTTTAAAAAAGCTTTAGACACGCAATTGCTACAGCCAGTGTGTAGATAGTCTCTTATTTGTATTTATGTAGTCTAGTTACGGCCTAATAATTTCACACCACAAGGCGAGAATTCGTTTTTTACTGCATAATCAGAAACAACCCATAGACAGCTGATTCATGCACTATCTACTTTGTGGTATTGTGACTATTTGTATTTCGTAAAGATAAACACTTTTTAGAGTTTTTAGTATGCAAATGCAACGTTTATGATTTTTGTTCCATTTTCAAACATTGTTACATGCTGGTTTTATGTGGCTTATGTAACAAATGATTGTTAGTTATTTATCTATATATGCGGTTCTGCATATTATGTATGTTATTTGTTTATTTCAATTTAAGAGCTCTTGTCGTGCTGATACACAGACCACCTACCCCACGAGACACGTAATCTTAACCAATTTCTAGGCAAACTATTCTGTCAAACTTTGAGGAATGAGACGTACGCGGGCGGCGCGGGTGACGTCACGTACGATGGGTAATAGGGATGTAGGCATGTCAATATTGTTTATCGATAAATCATATTTGTTATGCCTACATTTAGTTGATCCAAGAATGCCAAGAAAAGAAACAATAATCCAAGCAAAAGCTTTTATTTTGAAATATGAATTTATAATAATATCATCGTTAATTCGCTCCATCACCATACTCTGGTAATCATCTATCACCAAAGCACTCATCAAAACGAATCATACGAGCCCGAACTCGATGGGGCTAACTGAGTTCCTATGGCCATCATCCAGCTCCATCGTCAGACCCTGGTTACCATATAGCACCAAACTATTCGTCAAGACGGCTCATACGAGCCCAAACTCGATGGGGTTGTGTCATTTTATTACCAAATTCCTATGGCCACCTTCCAGCTCCATCATCAGACCCTGGTTACAATCTAGCACCAAAATACTCGCCAAGACGGATCAAACAAGCCCAAACTCGACACCGTTGTGTCCCTTAATTAATGAGCTCCAATGGCCACCTTCTAGCTTCATTATCAGATCCTGGTTACCATCTATCACCAAACTACTCATCAAGACAAATCAAACGAGCCCAAACTCTATGGGGTTATGTCGTTTAATTACTGAGTTCCTATAGTCATCTTCCAGCTCCATCACCCTGGTTACCACCTAGAACCGAAGTACTCGTCAAGATAAATGAAACAAGCCCAAACTCGATGGGCTGTGTCGTTTAATTACCGAGTTCCTATCCCTTCCGGTTCCATCATCAGATCAGCTCCATGTCATAGTAATTTTACATTGTCATCCGATTTACACATGCGTCTTAAATTTCAGCTCAATCGGTAATCGGGAAGTGCATCAAATTCAACTTGCAAGATTTGATTACTGACAAACAGGTGAAACTATCTAAATAAAAGCTTGTAATAATAAAATACCTAACAATTCTTTTTTTAAGGCTGTATTTTTATTTACAGTCACCTGTCTAATTTATTAAATTTTTTATTTGAAATTAATTATTAAAATCAATAAAAATCTCAGTATTAGAAATCGATAAATATCGAACAATCGGTAAGTTTTCTTCGCATCACTACTTACACGTGGCGTCTTATTGTAAGAGAGAGATAGTCTGTAATTATAGCGTGTTAGACAAGGACAACCACTGATTCAGTACTTATTAGCAACCATTATTACTAGAACTCTGGTCAGTACTGTTAAATAATTTTAAAATAAATGTTGTACTTTCAGGTGAAATGTGATATTATCTTTTTTGAAATTATTATTCCGACTGTTACTCCCACACAACTTTATAGCACAATTCGGCGTTGTTTTCGTATATTATTATTTTGTTTAAATACAGTTTAAACGCAGTTTACGTATCTGTTTCCTGGTCGCTACTGAACGAGCGCGGGTTTGTGCTCAAAGATATAGGCGTATTTGCGCACATGCGCGACAGACAACGGTGCCCTTCTATTGCAAGTCTCGTGGGGTAGGTGGTCTGTGTGCTGATATGACATTTACTGCGATTAATATAGGATTACAAAGAATTTTGAACATGAACTTATGAATTATGAGGCGTGAAACGATATTATTTCTTTCGACATTTCAAAGTCAAATTTACATTTAGATACATTATAGTTTATTGCCTACCAAGGGTTTAATTTATAAGAATGTGGGCAACTGTAATTATTTTTCAAAATGAATCCATTTACAAAATAAATATTTATTACAATCGGTTCAAACGAGGAACGTAATTCATCGCGGCCATTACAGTAGCCGTTAAGTGAATAAATTTCGAAATTCAAATCGAGAACGTAATAATAGAGCTGTGACAGTTTATTAAAAAAGTCTTCGTTGAAACCAAAGATGTTGGACGTTTAGACTAGAGAGAACATGCCCTATAAATTTCCTTATACCGAACGTGCAACATGTAATGTCAGTTGGTCTTAGTTGGTTAATCATAACGTCAAATTACGCGTCTCATTTAAAGAGGCATAGACTCTTTACATACTCATCTTTGACTACATTCTCTAAATAGCCGTGCTGTGATCTGTCATCAGTGTAAAATTTTTTGGGCGTTTGTGTTTACATTTTTAATAACTTTTTTGCATTTAAATAGTAAGTAAGCTTATAATAATTAAATAGTGTACTCATTAATTAATACACATCGAGTATGTGATATCGGGATGTGGATGCCGCTATTCTCGGAACGGAAATAACAGGAGAAACTTTATCTTCTAGCAGTGAGTCGGAATTTTCCAACAAATTTATTTACTTTTCTCGTATTAATGCTATAATGAGTGTTAAGTTTACACAATATCAATGTGTTGCAAATCAAAGGAACAGCTTGCATACGTATGTGTTATGAATTTAACTCACAAATTGTTATTTTGTGCATTTATTGATTTAATAGCCTTAGTGATGGGATTTGACAGTGAAAGGAGATATCGATGTTTTTTCATTGAGGGATAAATACGGAAACTAACTATCGGACATGAATGTAAAACTGTCGCTGGAAGCGACAGCGGGTAGCCGCGGTTACTAAGTTGGCAATAAACAAAGACGTCCAGCGGTCTAATTTTATATCGCGCGTTTGATAGTAAGCGCAGTTTAATGTACATAATTTACTTAGATACCTACCTTAAAAGTAGCGTCTATTAACCTTAAGGCGAGATTGCAGAACAGTGCGTAGCTCGACCTCACCCCCCGCAAAAACAAAAACACGGCGGTGGCGTCAGCGAGTGAGCGGGGGGAGGGGAGGGGGGGTTTCGTGTGTGCGTGTGCCACAGCGCAGCGTAAAAAACCGTAGATGAGTTATGCGAACTTCAAAAGTGGCACATTAAAAACTGACAAATTCATGACAAACTTTTTTTTCTAAATGTCTCATTTGGCTTCTACTATTTTGTATGCGCTGCGGTCGGAAGCGCTCGCTCTTTTACTCACGTGTGTGTACGTTATATTTGAAAATGCCGTCGTATGTAATGAGATTTTGCTAAAGTAGTTAAACTATAGTAGGAAAATGACTAAAAGTTATGGAATCACTTCTCATTCATGAGTATTACAATATTACAACGTTTTATTTTCAATTTATAATAAATTCAGTATCACAAATAATAGAGTGAATAAAAATTGGCATTTAGCGAGTGTAAAAGATAAGCAGTATTGTGCGTGTTCAAAGACTAAAAAACAAAGTATCCAGATGGGACATTCGTAATAATAAAATACTGATGTGTGTTTTTGTCAAGTAATAAAAGTGATTTGAGGCTGAATCAACACAATATATTATTATTATAGAAATACAAAATCATACGTAAGTTACAAACATTGACGGATGATCAAAGTCCATTCACTTGTTCTTGTTTTTCTCCTTTTAGTATTAAACAACTAAGTAGATTGTACTGCACAGTTTTCGCTGCCGACCCACCGTACCCCTGGCAGTACCCCTGGGGGTATGGTGGGTCTTTCAAAGCTTAACCGTACTCCCAGATAATATTGTTGTGTAATTAGTTTATTAATTTCAGTTCGTTAATTTCATGTTCTACTATTTTGTGGGATCATTCCCAGTATAGTAGTAGTATTGAACAATTCTATGATAGAACTGTCCTAATTCTATTAGCACAACTTGATGAGGAGAACAGAACTAATGGGATAAGTAATAGGAAATGTCCCAGTCTAGTTCTATGTATGTTTTTACAAGGGTATTCAATAGGACTACTGGGAATGATCCGTAGTGTCACGACATCGCGCTCATATATCCGAATAAATATGTTTTGTAGACGTTCATTTGTTTAATGTGTAAAACAAATGAACGTCTACAAAACAAATGAACGCCTACAAAACAAATGAACGTCTACAAAACAAATGACTTACAGAAAGTGATCAGCTATCGATAGTGATTGCAGAAAACAGGTGCATGCGATTTTCAACCTAATTGACATTAGTCAGAATTTATAATTGTATTACCCTAATATTGCCAGAAAGCGAGAAAAAAAAAGTTTGTCATGAATTGTCAATAAGGTTGAAAATCGCATGCACCTGTTTTTTTGCAATCACTATCGATAGCTAATCACTTTCTGGTAGTCATTTGTTTTGTAGACGTTCATTCGTTTAACACATTTTTATAAATACATATTTATTCGGATTTGTGAGCGCGATGTTGTGACAATAAATAAATTTCCTATAACTGTTTCCCATTAGTTCTATTCTTCTCATCAAGTTGTGCTAATAGAACTAATGGGAAAAAAAGTATCACTAGTTCTATCATAGAACTGTTCAATAGAACTAGTGGGAATGATTCGACAGCGCAAGGATGATGATGATGACGGGTCTTCAACAGTACCACAAATTATACCTATAATATACAAACCATTATAACCATTAGCAGTAATACCTAAACGTTTTATTCTCTAATTTATCTCCTTGTTGCACTATATCATGGTACTAGCGCTTGTCTTCGCTTGTCTAAAAATACAAAAACGTAAGTAGTAAGTCATTATCATACGAGAGATAACACTGTTCAGTTTAATGTCCACGTAGCACGTTGGTATAACACTACGAGCATTTCAGCCAGGAGTACGGTTAAGCTTTAAAAGACCCACCTTACCCCCAGGGGTATTGCCAAGGCTGCGGTGGGTCCGCAGTGCACAGTTTTTATATTAACGTACTGTTTTAGGTTTCCATTGAATTAAATGTACTTTTTTAATAAATGTTATAAATAAATCACATCGACTTGTTATTTCCCTACCTTAAATGAATTAATCAAATTTACTTTGAGGCGAATTGAATTTACTCAAGACAGACAAAGTGATCATGTCGCATCTGAGTCAAATTATTGTTTGTGAAACGGTCAGCATGATGTCACAATGCGCTTCGGTCCAGAGAGTATATGTTTATCTCTATTACGCGCTTGCGATTAGATGTGCTATCTCACTTACACTTTTTATCTAATTCTTAGTGTGTCGTTTTGACATATTTATATTAGTGTGCGTACGCTTTTCGCGATGCGTGCCACTCGTAAGCTCCGTCATGTTACCTTGTCAGTAACCTGTCTACGGTTTCTTACTAGTATGTCTATGGTTCGAACGATTGAGTTTGGAATACGAATTACTTTTTACTTTTGCGAAAACGTACATGCGGGGGTGGAGGGGGATTTTGCGGAGCAACGACGTACGTCCGCCCTCAATCACGCCTAGACAGGCACTGATGAACGGCCGGCGAGCGATATAATGCCAACATTTTGACTATTTTTTCTCTTGGAGAAAAATGATAACGAAATTACGAAATCTGTTTTTACCATTTATTTAAAAATAAAGAGCTGTTTCTATTGATAATACTTTCATATAAATTCATTATGGAATCTCTAAGCAGTACACGTTTAAAATTGTGATTTAGTGCCATGTTTGACATTTTTTTTATCGAACCAATCATTCCAAATCGTGTTTCTATCTTTACGATTTACTAGAAGATATGTTCAACTTTTATACTTTAATTTTTATTCATTAAAAATATCATAGTACATGGGACTTTCAGACGTTCAAAAATCTTAAAAAGTACTGCAACCTCGCCTTAAGCCAAGTGTTCCAGTGTACGCGCGTGTGTAGGCTTACATTTTTGCATCTATAAAATAGTAGATGGATTAGGGATGTGAGTAGCATTTTTTATTATTAAGAAGGTGTTTTATATTACAGGTTGCCTATTAATGACGTCACAAGAAAACGTTGGATAAATGCCGTTGGACGGCCTAGTTTGATTTAGCAGAAGTACCACCGTATTTGTTCACGTCATTTTGAGAAAGACTGTTTTTAAAGACAGAAAGCACCTGGCGTCGTTTAAAACCGAAAGCTCTGCCTACATTACATTTATGCCCGGACATTGCACACCCGGTAGAATTATTTATCCAAAGCTAAACAAAAAGTGTGTAATTTTAGTTTGAACATTTAATAAAATATAATAATTACAACGATTTTAATTAATCTACCTACTTCTATATTATTTATCATATTAGTGCTATCCTGACTGATCAAAGACGTCTTGCCTTGTAGTCCGCTACATAATATTCTACCATAAAATATAATATTCTTTCACATTCACACAACATTATCTGGTCCCAAACTAAGCATATCTTGTACTGCAAGTACTAGACAATTGATAAACATGCATATATACTTTTCTGTAAATATATTACATATTATACATAGTACCATCCAGACCAAGACAAACATCCATATTCATGCACACAAATGTTTAACTTGAGCGGGAATCAAACCCGCAAGCTTCGGCGTGGCAGTCGGATTACCTACAACTCTAAAAAAATCGAGCAGTGTCCAACGTTAGCGATAGCAAGCAACGTGATATGATGCGACGCAAACAAATTGCCAAAGCCTGCCGTGCCGCATTAGCCAATCTGGTATAATTCGTACAATACATAATCTAAGTGACAGTTTCTTAGCATCTCATCGCCACGCATCGCTCATTAGTTTATGAATACTTTTTGTCAATAGATTTTATGGCTAAAACGAACAATTAAACACGTGAATTATTTTAGTACTGTCTGTCTGGCAAGTCTTTGCAAAGCACTGTCCTGCGTCGACAGCAAAAACTACAATTTCAATATTTTAGTTGTTTACTTCTACGGCTTAAATATATCGACACATACTAAAGTTAGACATTTGACCAAAAATATTTATCGATAAATCATCACTGTTACGAACAACACTCGGTTTCCTAACTCTATGTTTTGTCTACTGTTTGCCTACCACGCGGCTGCTATAAGAGCGTGCTGCTAAACCTATCGACAGCTCTTTCTATCATACTGCATGTGCCATTAGAAAGAAGATATCAATCATAGCAACCACTGTTGTTATTTAGTGTTACTTCTATGCCTTAGGTTATATTTCTTTGGTTGAAACGGTTAAACACGTGTCGTGCTTAGCTGAAATCCGTTATCGGGAACGAGTCTCAAAGGATTTAATTTCCTGTCGGTGAAATGAAAATCGATTAGTTTGATTTCCGGCGGCTACCGACGCCCGAGGGTCGATAGTTTCCGATGCTCGTGCCAAATTAAATAAGACAAGATATTTCTAAACCTATTGGCGCTTAGTTAATTACGTACGTTGATGTAGTGACTGTCTGCCATTTTGTATTTTTGGAAGATAAATTTAATTTACTAAAATAGTACTTATGTGTTCAAACTTTTGTGATCTGTAGGTACTATACTAATAATTGAATTTATTTTCATAAGCGAATTTATTTTTGAATAATGGAGAGAGACTTTTTATTTGTCCCGACGTTTCGGGATGGATTAAACCAGCCATGGTCATGAGATTAAAGTGAATATGTGATTGAGCACGCAGCAATGGATACATATTTTTATCTATTTTGCGTTAGCTACTTATGTTTTTAAGCTTGTAAAAAAGGGGCGGTGAAACTAGTGGCGGAAAATAAAATTCCTTGAAAAGTTAACTACACTTTTCCAGGAATTTCTTTTTCAAATAGACTCATTTTTTAAACCGCAAGTAAAAGTACCTACTTATCCATAGGTACATAGGATATCCATAGAACTGGTTGGCGGGGTAAATGCATCGATTTTGTACCTAATTACAAAATACGTATGGTAACTTTGAGCCTCAATATCTCCTGAACCAATCATTTCCCAGGTATGGTGCCGAAGTAAAAAATGTTCGTAATGATTGGTACTATACCAGGTTTCAGTTTTCGTTAAGGGTCTTTTTACACCCTGTATATTGCGGGCTCCAATCCTGTAATTATTTTATTATAAAGTCATGGCATGTTGATCATCCTGTGATCATTACTAGTGTATGCTTTAGCTATATTTCTAAGTAATTACGTGACAAAGACATTTTACTTACGTTATATAGATATAAGTATGTGTAAAATGTTAAAGCTTTAAAATATTTCATACAGCATCATTTGTGCATGTTGTCTATACTAAATATTTTCAAGCAAATTTTCTCAGGTGGCCATAAAAGTACCAACTGATCAATGTGGGCTGGTCCAATATGAATAATAATAAAGTTCCAGATTAAATAGTTATTTAGCTACGCATAATTAATAACGATTTGCTTTAGTTAAGCTTTGAATACTAGATTTCGGCTGTGACCATAAGGCAGTTAAACCACGCTGGTTGAACGAGGTAGTTAGTCTTGCAAATTGTTTATTAATGCGCACACCCATATTTCTAAACTGGTTGTCTCAATAGAACAGTGTCTTTACAATTTGAAATATGGCCGCTCAATATTTTAATAGTACTTGAATTATATTCTAGAATAACTCTCATACTGTCATAGAGCTATCGTACAACCGATAATGACATATATTCTTAAATACTTACATATTATTTATGTATTTCACCTAGGCACAGAACAAATACACGGGCTCATCACATAAGTGCGGTTTCAGATTAGCGTATTTTTCTGCGAGTACACGGTCGTTTCAGCATACGCGCTTACACGCGCGCTACATTACGCGCTTCAAAAAAACCGGACTCGCGTAAACGGGCATATTTCAGCGTGTTCGTTGGAAACGGTAGTGACTTCTTGTCAGTGTCAACATGGATTCTGACGGCTCGCGCTTATACGAGCTTAGAAACGCGTCAACGCTCGTACGAGTTGCGCGTGTGCCAAAGGGCGAGCCTATACGCACCTACATGCGCTTCCATATACGAGCTTATACGCGCGTATAAAACGCTCATCTGAAATCACCCTAAATAATCCACCATATAACCAATAGACCAGTTCCCCCTAAATAATAAATAACGTTTTAATGTATGAGATCACTTACCGAATACTGTTTATAAACATTACAAAACATTTCGTTATAAAAAGACAATTATTTTAAATAGCGTAATAACATTTTATGGTTAATCGGATAATAATAAAAATATCTTCATTAGCTACTAAAAATAAATATTGCTACGTTAAATAGAAATCCCGACATTACACGCAAAGCAACACACTTGAATCAGAGTCATTCTGCAGATGTATTATTATTGGCTCAATAATATCATCGAACCTATTGTCGCGATCCCAGTAAACGTTTTAATTTTTTTGGACATGGTCATCACATCTCCGCCATTTTTGCACTTGCACGTAACATTGGGATGATAAATGATGCAATCGTAAGCGCCACGTAGTAGGTAACAACTAAACGTATTCACGATAAATGGGTTATTATCTACTATTACTTCATCACGCTTATATCCCCGAAGGGGTAGGCAGAGGTGTAATCAACACCCACATTTCACCTTAGGAATTTTAGATCACACGTAATAGGGGGCGGGCCTATTGCCGTTACTGAGCACATTGCCAGACGCCGTGCTGTTACTGAGAATTTGAAAAAACTCAGTAACACTTTTTGCCTGACCCGGGAATCAAACCCGGGATCGGCAAACGTATACGCTATCCATTGTCATTTTACAGAAATTATCTTCATATGTATAACCATATATCACTTGTAGGGAAAGTTAATATTGAGATACAACTGACACTGCCTTAGGGCGTCGGCGACTTATGCGATAAACGAAGATATACGTAAATTATGTATGTCCGCTGTACACATTGGCCCAACATGCTGGCCCAACGTATTGGCCCAATGTGTAGAGAGCGACTTGGCGCTATGTTGGCTTAATGTCCGCTGTACACATTGGCCCAACATGCTGGCCCAACGTATTGGCCCAATGTGTAGAGAGCTACTTGGCGCTATGTTGGCTTAATTGGTGTAGTTGGCGGCGACGTTGGCCGGCCAGCCGAATAGTGTCGGTTTTTTGTGCACACATCAAAGGATCTTGGCGCGCTTCGCCAACAGCGTTCACACGTTGACGCCTTTTTCATTTCGTAGTCGCTCTTCAGCGGAGACAGTACTGTTGCGCGTGAATATATTTACGTTCTCTAGTTCCTATAACGATGGCGGCGGCGTAGGACAGCAATGAGGTTTTACAATTTATAGAAATTGAATAAAAGAAAGTAGTGTTAGTTACACTATTTATAACTCAAGAACGGCTAAACCGATTTGGCTGAAAATTGGTGGGGAGGTAGCTCAGAACCAGGAAACACACATAGGATACAATAAGCATAGGATGCAAAAAATAATCTGGGAGGGATTTTAGAGACGATCGAAGTTTGTAGGGACAAACCAAAGGACAAACCTACTACCTATTGACAGTAAAAACGCATGCGCTGTAGTAATTGAGTGCTGCGCATGTGCTGCCAGTATATACTGTCTCATCATACATTGTCACACATTTTTATATTGTGCACTGTCATTACATCATTCGCTTATATAAACTAATAATTATTGTAACTCCCTTGGCTAATCCCTACTAATATTAGGTATAAATGCGAAAGTGAGTATGATGTGGGTACCGTTTTCACTTCTACTAATTTTATAAATGCGAAGTTCTGTTCAGAGTCATATTGGACCATAGCTTTGACATTTGACTGTATGTTGTTGAGTTGGTACTTTCTGTAGATAATATCATGGATACTGACCAAGTTATTTCGTACCCTATAGAGTTTCTAAACTCTTTAGAAATATCAAGAGTGCCTTCACACAACTTGAGACTGAAAGCTGATGTTCCAGTCCTCTTAATGTAAGAAACTATGTAATGGCAAACGGCTATAAGTAAAACACGTAGGACGAAACATTATAAAAGCTATTATAATAAGTGGGACGTCAAATGGTGAAAATGTCTTAATTCCCCGCATAGATACCCATTATTCCCCAAACAATAAAGGAGATTTGTGTTACCCCGAATTTAACGCGAGCGAAGCCGCCGGCAAAAGCTAGTAATATATATATATATTTTTACTAATTTGTATGTTGTTTATTTATTATTTTTTATTATTATATGACTAGTTAGAGGCTAGCGTAGTGGTTTAAGCGGCCGCCTCGCCGCTTGACACTGTGCCGAGTGTAGTGGGTTCGATTCCCACACGAGACAACACTTTGTGTAATTCACAAATTGTTGCTTGGAGTCTGGGTGTTCATTGTGTCCGTTAGTTGTATGTTTGTAAAGTCCCCTGCGATACAGGATTTAGTCCAAATGCGGGAGTTGTCTTTTTCAAAATAAATAAATTTTCAAAATAAATAATTAAAAACGAAGTAAATTACAAAACATATTTTTATTAGGTACCACATTGTTATCTTCTAGACTTGGTAGGTAGTTGGGTAGGCTATTTAATCAAAATTCCTATTATTAATAATAAGCTACCTATTTCATATTTCAGGTTAATGAAGCGTGGAGCCGTTTGGCGGATAAAATTGAATATTAATTTTATTTTATCTGCCATATGGCACGACGCCACTATTAACGAAATGAAAAAGTAAAAAATAATCATTAATGACAACATTTAGAATGCATCACATTCTACTTTAGTACACATGTACGCGCAGTTAATAATTAAACGCACTGTATAAATAAATAGCCGTGGCTGCAAGTGCTTCTACGTCCATCTTTGTCTAAGCACCAATGCAGAATGATCCGTCAGCCAATGTGTAAATAGTAATCTTGGCGTCGCACACTGGCGAATGTTACCAAAAAGATGGCCAAACTGTTTTAATAATAAAAATGCATTAAATAAACCTATTGAAATTAAATGTAAACCTTTTGATTTATGAATAACTTTTATTTTACGAAAAGAAGCCGTTGTTCCGACCAGCGCGAATATAAAGACTGGCTTTATGATATTGATAGTTTTAAAACAATAGAAGGATAATAGTTAGTAAATGTATATATGATAGAGATTAACAAGAATTTAACTATGGCAAATTGTATTATAATTAATAATATTCATAACTAAGAAACATAAATGATCAGAGATACACAAACTGTTGAAAGAACCTGAAGTAGAGTATTGAAATTTAAACAAAGTTAGGTATCAATATTGGATACCATATTCCAATATTGATACCTAACTTTGTTTAAATTTCAATACTCTACTTCAGGTTCTTTCAACAGTTAAAAATTGCATCCAGGGCAACTGCGTATTGGACTTTCTGGACGTTTTACGTGAACTTGAGATATAAGGAACTGAAGAAATAAAAATCTTTGAAATAAATGTCTCATTTGTAGTTTAAATACGGGGCGTTTTTCTTGTAAAGTCTGCGATATTTATTTATATCATTATTTCTTGATTCTTGGGCATCTTCAGATAGATATCAACTTTTTTAAAACCACTCATTAAAATAATGAACTTAAGTTAAAGACCTCAAAATATTCAACGACAAAATGTACGAGTTAATGCCGGGACTTACAGCTAATAAAAACTAATCATTAGGCAGATATCGATAGCCAAATCTAAAACAAACTAAATACTAGCATTATTATGCTTCAATTTAATACAGCTTATTTCTCGGAATACAGAAGAATCCGCGTATGTGGACACACAAGTCAAGAACAAACTGCATGCGAGTTATAAAATACAAAGAAAATGGATCCAATTTCTTCTTTCTCTTTGTAACTGTTCGCCAGTGCTAAGGACTTTTGCGGTGTGAGTTTAAAAATACAAATAACGGGTGCAAAGAATTTTGTATAAAATATAGATCTGTCTTTTTTATGTAATACTTTTCAGGTCTAGCCTTAACATATTTCATTTATCATTGCATTATGGCAATGTTTTCTACGCCAAACAAAGTGGATCTAGATGAAGACTTAATATTCCTTAAAGATCTTTCAATTCTTTGTCTTAAATAACTATACATGTTCCTTTGCTTCACAGTCATGATGATCGATTATATTGCAGAACAAAATATTTTAGCAGGAATTTCTAAAAAAAAATCTTCAAAAATTTCTATGAAACCTGGAGCTGCATATTTTTTAAACAAATATTCTCCAATTTTAGATTTCAGCGCACCACAGCGTGCATTCGCGGGAAATGGATGTTTCCTACTATTTTTTGACGTTTCATAAATAGAAAACTTTTCATAACTGTCATAGCTAGCTGTGATTTGGCCAGGATAGTAATACTCGGAAAATCTGAGTAAAGTAAGAATATCGCGTAGTAATGCAACCATGACATATTATTAATAGCTGGTACTCACAGTGCTTCCAAATTAGTAGATTTTCAGACAAAATTTAAAACCCTATTTTATCCATTTATTATTCGAATATCAAGAAAGCCTTCCTTAATGAGTGCCTACAGAATGAAAGGAACCCACTGTCACAAACTCATGTGTCTTGCTTCAGTAATAAGGCCCTTTCAGGATATGAGATGATATTTTTTTTTTTTATTTTTTTTTACATCTCCCGCACTAGGACTGAATCCTGTGTCGCGGGGGACTTTACAAACATACAACTAACGGACACAATGAACACCCAGACTCCAGACAACAATTTATGAATCACACAAAGTGTTGCCTCGTGTGGGAATCGAACCCACAACACTCGGCGCAGTGTGGAGCGGTGAGGCGGCCGCTTAAACCACTACGCCAACCGTGCAGTCAATGTCCGTCAGGATAAGATTTATAAACAGGAAGGATTCTAAACATAACTGAAATGATGGTATGACACCTCCAAAATAACGTCTAGAAGAAGGGGCGATACCTAAGCCAATGTATTGGTAAAAAAGCTGCCTAATTGTAAGTAAATATTTACCAAAATGCAGGTGCTTACGTACTTGCTGTGTTAATAAAGATAGTAGGTAGAAAAATGTAAGATTACAATTTACAATTACAAAATCACGATTAACAACTTCATACAGCGGTTCGACGGCTCAAATCTTATTATCTCGACAAAAAATATTAAAATTGAATGTTAATGAATCTAAATTATGGAAAGTTGTTGATACCACATCGTAATAAAGAGAAAGAGCTAAGAAATGTAAATACAATTTAGAGCGTGACATTAAAAAGTCCACGTCATTGTTTAGAATTATGTTCATGGATCGTGATCAGGGTGTGACTGAAAAGTGTGGTCATCTTTAAGTTAAGGGCTTCTTTCTTATTGCTGTAAGTGTATATGCTTCAGATGCAGGCGGGAGAGTATGAGCTATAGAAGGGTGTTCGTAATCTATTCCATAAACCATCAAGAAGTCCTGCGACATATATATATCTTCAGGCATGTCACAAGTATCGTGGTTAATATAATTTACCGTAACCTCTTTGTCGCGAGAGAAACGCAATCATTGAAACTACGACACGAAGAACACCCGAACTGGGTACAATAATTTATGGGTACATCACACAAAGTATTATCCCTAATGGGAATCGAAGACACCACTAGCGATGCAAAGGCAGGGCGAGGAAACCATTTTACACACTATACAGTCTCCCACACGACTTTATGCCAAAAAAGTTTTAGCCTCCGCCAAAATTCCTCTATTTCGGAGGCGAAAACAAACATTTAAATCTCAAAGCAATTTGAGACTCAGGGCATCTTCCATATTTGATCTATTCACGAGTTTGGCAACTAAAGATTAATATTTGACATAGGCTCCATACAAATTCGACAAATCGGTATGTATTCTACAATAATGTATACTACGTATATCTAGTAAATAGCGGCGTTAGCCCTGTGGTGTACCTACGTAACGGACTGCCGAGGCGATGGTCTCGGGTTCGATCCCTAGGTGCCCGGGCACACACCTGTGACTTTTCGAAGTTATGTGTGTATTAAAAATGTTAATTATCGCTCGCTTAACAATGTGCCCGGTAGATGGCAATAAGCTTGCCCCCTATTACATTGTGACCGAAACGTAACTGGCGAAGTATGGGTGTGTATTACACCTCTGCCTACCCCTTCAGGGATAAAAGGCGCGAAGATATGTTTATGTATGTCTAGTAGACAAATCCAAAGTCAGATCAAATACTGGGACTGGCCCTAAGGCGAATATATTTTGCCTCGCCTATATAGACCGACTCTACAACATACATACTTATCATTAATTGCAACAAAGTAACTAAATCACCCTTTGTAGTATGCAAACGAGAAACCCACTTTATAATCTCCTTATCGGAGCACAGTGGCGCAAAAAGTTAACTTTATTCACGTATTTAACACATAATTATGGTCTATCGTTGGTAATTCCACCGAAGTCAACGAAGCCAATGACATTTTCACAAAGCTCCTTGTAGACATCGTTAGCAAAAATACGAAAGAAATTAAAGTAAGTAGATCAAAATATACTCTGAAACCCTGGATAACCCCCGGTTTGATGAAGTGCATGCGACACCGGGATAAGCTGCATCAACGTGCTAGAAATGAACCATCTAATTTGGTTCTAAAAAAAATCTACACACGGTATCAAAATTTCTTTGTCAGTCTACTTCGAAAGCTTAAAACTGAATATAAAAATAAACAACTATGGGATAACAGAAATAACCCAAAAAAACTCTGGCAATCGATTAAATATCTTTAATTGCAATCTGAACAAAATTAATAAAGACCCAATCGAACTACTTACCTTGCAAGGACACCAAAATGAGCAACATTCAATTGACGCGGTAAATAGCTATTTTACTACGGTGGGACAAACATTGGCCGATAACATATTGGCTTCTATTAATATAAAAGAAGAAGAACTTGCACGAACAGTTCAAGTCGCTTATTCTCCAGCCGATTCATTATTCATGAATCCTACGGACGAAATCGAAGTCGAAATGGTAATTAATGGGCTGCAATGGGCTTCAGGCATTGACGGTCTCAGCAATTCTCTGATTAAACATATTAAGAGTGAAATAATATTTCCGCTAACTCATATTTTTAACCTTAGCTTTTCTAACGGCACCTTCCCAAGGATGTTGTAACGTATGTCCGGTACTTACCGCGTTGCGTCACAGTACCGCCCATACGCTCGGCCAATCAGAGAAAGCCATCGTCCGCACTCGCAAAGCCTGACCAAATATGGTCATAAACGGACTCTCAGCCTGATGGAGGGCCCGGTATATAAAGGGGCCGACAGAGAGGCCGGCACCGCTACTCTAACGTCGCTTCTACTATAACTAAGCGTACCTACTGACCCTACGTCGTATTTACGTGTATCCTGCTCCCAGCTACGGTTAAGCACTACATTTACTGCGTTAGCAATTCATTCGTTCATGAATCCCAATTCATTCGTTTCGGAGTTCCCCAGGGAAGTATACTCGGCCCAACACTGTTTCTCCTGTATATTAATGATATTCACGATCTCTTGGTTGACAATGCTGATATGTTGTGCTACGCAGATGATACTGCACTAATTTTTCACGGACCTACATGGCCTGCAGTTTGCTCAATAGCAGAAAAGGGAATGGCTAGGGTTTCACAGTGGCTAGAACAAAATCTTCTAACTTTAAACACCAAAAAAACGGTGTACATATGTTTCCACAAGAACACTGCCTCTGCTCCAAGCATGGCAACACACATCAAAATTCATAATGGATCCTGTAGCGGTTCATCCTGCACCTGTGAAACCCTTAAGCGCATACGAGAAGTAAAATATCTCGGGGTCCAAATTGATGACAATCTATCGTTTAAGACCCACATTGAAAACCTCTCAGCTCGAATTCGTAAAATCATAAGAGTTATACGTAACTTAAGAGACGTAGCATGCTCTGACACCCTTAAAATTGTATATTACGCACTATGTCAATCCTTGATAATCTACTGTATAACATGTTGGGGTAGTGCTGGTAAAACCATTATGATTCAGGCCGAGAGAGCACAGAGATCTGTTTTAAAGGTCATGCTGAAAAAACCCTTCAGATACCCTACCACACAAGTTTATAGGGAGGCTGGGGTGCTCAGTGTGCGTCAACTATTTATACTTCGGATATCTCTATCAATGCATAAGTCAATTGTCTCATCAGGTGATCGTGAGTCACTCATTAAAAAAAGAGTTTACCGACTCCCCAGTCCACTTGTCAACACTAGATTTGCTCAGCGTTTTGGCCAGTTTGTGTGTGTGCATGTATACAATGTAGTCGCCAGGCACTGTGACATTAGGACTAAAACACTAGCTGAAGCTAAGAATATTATTATCACTTGGCTAAAAAGTATAGATTACGATACCACAGAAGATGCTTTAAATATAAAAAGTTAATTGCATGTTATA
This sequence comes from Euclidia mi, assembly GCA_944739405.2. Classification (NCBI taxonomy): domain Eukaryota; kingdom Metazoa; phylum Arthropoda; class Insecta; order Lepidoptera; family Erebidae; genus Euclidia; species Euclidia mi. Next base: position 14,703,710 of record OX123185.2, read on the forward strand.
TCATTATATGTATATTATGTTCAACATTTTACTTAAGGTTTTTGTTTATTACTTGTTACTAAGTTTTAATGTGTCTTCATTTTTTTTTATAGGTATGTATATTTCTGTCATATTTTTAGATATGTAACCAAAATGTATCTACGGTTCCTCTTGATATTTCCTGGGTTTCCTCGATACAGGCTTGCCTAGTGAGGAAACCAAAGAAAACTGGGGAAAGAATTAATGCTTTCTGCAAAATATATGCAATGGCACTGAGTTGCTACATGTTCATGCATGGACTTACAAGATTGAATTAGCTTCGCATATGAAACGCTAAAAATATATTTAACTTACTCGTGCTTTAATTTTTCATTGATTTAAAAGTGCATGTGCATGTAGTTATTCAGTGCCACATAACTAGTTTAGTATGTTAGTATGTATTGCCTTTGTATATTTGGTAGCAATAAACCATTTTTTCATTTTCATTTTTTCAATTAACATTTAGCATTTAATTAACATTGTTAATCAGTTCTATCTGCATGCACCTTAACATATTTGACGTGGCTTCGTCGTGGAGGGATATTTCAAACCTCTTATTAAAAACGTGAACTAAATGTAATTCTAAACTTCGTCCTAGATTTAAGAGTGTATAACTTATTAAACCTAGAATAAAGGTACATCTTTATAAATACGGCAATAGGCTCGCCTCCTATTACGTGGGACCTAAAAATTCATGGCGAAATGTGGATGTAATATTTACACCTCTGCCTACCCCTTGGGGGGTACAGGCGTGAGGCTATAAAAAAATATATAAATAATACACTTACTTTTAATCGCTGCACACTCTAAAGTAGTCTGGGAGAGAATGCCTTAGGCATTATGTCCACCTTTATACGGTTCCACATATATAAAGGTGCTAAATAAATTAAATAAAGCACTAGAGGATGATTTCGGCAACACTCGCAAATTTTTCATATAACCGTTTCTGCCTTATTTCATGGGCATTTCGGGAAATCCCTTCTCAGTGCACCTCGACACTCCCCAAGAAACATACATGCCAATTCAGCTTTTGGCGCATAGTAGTTTTGGCTGCGCGTTGCCTGTCACTCAGTTACACAAGAATGTTATATATATTGATTTTTCTAAATTATATAACTGTGTAAATTCGATGGCGCAAATTTCGATCCAAAATAAATAAGTACCTTCTTCAATAAAGTAAAATAAAAAACATTTTTATGTTAAACAGTTTTATTACAATATAAAAATATGTAGTTTATGTACTAAAAGCTAAAAAATAATTCGGCAAGTCCTAGCTACCAGATCGCACCAATCTTCTCATCAATCTGGGAATTGATCAGACAATATAATTATTTGTACATAACCTACATATTTTTTTATTGTAATAAAACTGTTTAACATAAAAATGTTTTTAATTTTATTTTATTTTCAAGTTTTTAGATTTTTGTTAGTTCATTGTGAGCCCTATTCTACCAATCAAGCCCTTTCATTCGATACCTATATTGAGGTATTTGTGAAAAATACGTAATCCGCCATTTTGTGGCGGAAACCATCTTGGATTTTTCATAGTGAGCTCTATTCTACCAATCAAGCCCTTTCATTTGATACTCATATTGAGGTTGTTGCGAAGAAATATGTGATCCGACATTTTGTATCGGCGGCCATCTTGGATTTTTCATAGTGAGCTCTATTCTACCAATCAAGCCCTTTCATCTTCAAGCATGATTGTAAATCGGTTGTTAAAGCGTTTCTTCATAAATTGGATTACCGTAATACTGAGAACTTACTACAAGGACGTTAACAGTAATTTAAACATAGGCTAATTAGTCGTAACATAGCATAGTATGGCGCACACACACACACAAACACACACACACACACACAAACACACACGCACACAAACACACACACGCACACACACACATACACACACATATACATAAACATAACACCAATGCATGATACTAACAATCTAGTTTTAAGTTATACTTTTTATTGCAGTAAGCTCTAATTACATTATTACTATGTTGCATAGTTAGAGGCTCTAATGGTTATATAACACGGGGGGCGCTGACTTCTGAAAAACAGGTAATACGCCTAGTTCAGAGGCCAGAGTTTCTATTCGAGTTCATAATTTTAAGCCTCATAAAATGAATATTGTACCTGTGCCATATATTTTTGAGCAATAAAATTTTTATTTATTTATTATTATTATTTGATACCCATTTTGATGTTGTTGTGAAGTAATATGTGATCCGCCATTTTGTATCGGCGGCCATCTTAGATCTACAATCATAAGGAATATATTATGTTGTATTGTCATCAAGATTAAGAGTGTGTATCAAATATCAGATCAATCTGTCATCAGGAAGGGGGTGAAATTCCAATTACTAAATTTGACCCAAACAAATAAACAGGTCAAGCTAAAAAAAAACGTTTAATAATAATAATAATAAAACCGTTTACTAATAATAAAAAGTCTTTTAAAAATACCGCATCTAAGACTAAAACAATTATGATATTTAGTCTTTATCTTCTAGTGAGGCCCCAAGAGTTCCCATAACTGGAAAAAAACCAATACAGGCATTTCTTTTACAACAAGGTTACCTTTTTTTCGAAAAAATACAATCAGCTGCAATAATTTACACGAAAAATACATAATTATGCGTGGAGATCGACCAGATAGTTTAAAATACTTAGAAGTATTTCGTGCGAGTTGTAAATCCTGTAGGCCTTTTAACGTTCCTTCAGAGATCTGATAACATAATTACACGTTAAAGGGTACTAATTAAGAGCATTACAAATACGAAACACTGTAACTAACGTTCCTTGAAACTGGTTGCTAAATATTTTGTGAAACAAAAACTTTGGCCACGCGTGAGTTCTCGTCACGATCACGATAGGATCAATTCACACTAAGCATGTAGTGGCCGACAACGCAGCAACGAGCAGTTATACTGGCATACCACGGTACGTAGTGTATATTCGTACTAGATTATAGCAGCAGCTCCACAAGTGAGGATGTCTGTTATAATGACAAATGTGTGTAGTTAGTGTGTATGTGTTAGTCTAATATAGAATCTGCAAAAAGTTATCAACATCCTTTCTGTCGTTTTTGCGTAGAAGAATAATCAACTTCCATCAATCCTCCCAAACTTTAACATTTATATGAATAACTAGAGAATGCTCGTAGCTACACCTGCACATTTTATTTTAATTTAACCTTTGCGACCCTATCCCAGTGGGCATTTCGGTAAATCCCTTCTGATATGTATGCAAACACAAGTGAAACAAAGGTTAGCTGGTAGTACACTGCGGTTTATTGGCAAGCGACAAGACTTATATACGAGTGGATGCAATCACTCTCATATTCTACTTATTACTACTAAAATATACCACCTTCTTAGTGCAGCAGTTTGTAAGGAAAATACATGCCAAATTGCAGTTTCTTGCACCTAATAGATTCGGCTGTGTATTGATTGTCTGTCAATAAATCAGCGACGCAAGAATTTTATATATCATCAACATCATCATCCACAGCCCGACTGTATCCACTGCTGAACATAGGTCTTCTTCTTCTAATTCTTGACATTTTTCTCGATCTTGTGGTAATGTAGTCCTGGTTTATATATAGAGATTTAAAATTATTGAGCCGAAGAAGAGTACCCTCTTCCACTTAATGACAGATCTTTATATTGATCTTTTCGCAACCACCGCTTGCCAGAGACTGCACTGAAAACTATTATTATCGTTTGGGTGTGAATTGAACCTTAGCCATTACTTATAGTATATGTGAAGTGACACCGCTTCCTCTTTCAAACTCTTTATAATTTATTACACTTGTCACGCACGAGTATAAAGAAAAGGTAGGACCATTAATCGTGTCTTAAACATTAGTGTAGGACACTCAATGCAATCAAGTGGTACAATACGTATATGTGCATAATATGTGGGTGAAATTTTTTATGCACACGTCGTCGATGGAAGCGTCCTTGTGTGCATAAAAAATTTCGTCATTCAGCTTTTGGCCTACGACCTACTGTTTTGACACATAAGTTTATATTGTGTCAGTAAGAGCAATATTAGGATCATTATAAAAATAGGTGAGTCGAATATAGTTGAGTATTTAGTTAAAACTATAGACAGAGTCAAGGAGCATTCCTTTCGAAGTTGGCGAATGATTATGACAAAAATATGTGCTATACAGATACCCTTACGCAACCAAATACCTTCCTACATTCTCATGTAAAATATTGCCTAGACTAGACCATATGGCTCTCGCACTGTTAAAAACTTCTCAGATCCTATGCAGAGCCAAGCTTCTGACACTGCACACCATAACTCTTCAAGCTCTTACTTCACAAACTCAACACCTTTGTCATAATATATGGCTGGTCGTTCCACACGTACTGACAAATTACTCTAAGACAATTGCAATTACAGACTTACAGCCTAAGGCGTGCGTCATCTAGTTAACGGTCATTACATTAACAAGAGGGCCAGAAAACGCTTCAAAATCCATTAATCCTCGCAACGTTTATCTTTAAACAAACTTACAAAGAACCAAGCATATTAATTATAGACTTTCATAAATATATTTTTATAGCAACTTAGAGAAAACTTGGGAGCCATTTGTTTACAAATGAACATTAAAACAAACTTTTATTTTTCTCCTCTAAGGAAGCGGTTGCAAAAATTTAGAGTCACGCACAAAAACAATTTATCATAGTGATTGTTGTCGGCATCTGGGCGCGCGAATAAATCGCAGAGTTTTAACATTAACGCGTCGCGGACCGAAGGCCGGCGCTCCGGTAACGGCCGGCCCTAACGCTCTGGTAATAACTCCAATCTGGACCATCCGTCCAACTTCAAAACGGCCAAACTTCAACACATTATCTTTTAATTTAGACTCCAACAGACAAATAAGATGTTGCCGAAAGGAATTTCATTGAAACAGTTGAAACTTCCGTCGAGACAGAATAATTGACGCGGGAGATTGCCGCCCTACATAGCACTTTCTAAAACAATGAGATACGAATTTCTCATTAAAATTTTCAGAGTGAAAGTTGGATTCCCGGTGCTTCATTCAATTCCGCCTTTTGAAACCAAATCACAAGTTTTAAGAAATTACTTTGTCAATAAAGTATCGAATATAATAGTGAGGTCGTAGAATTGAAAAGACGGGTGGCAAATTCTCAAAAGATCGAAATTAGATGCTGCGGTACAGTTATTGTCCTCGAGCGTGTGTTTCCAAAATCCGTGGAACTGGGATAATTTAAAAGTTCAATGAAATGTTATCAGATCTTTGATAAAGTCGTTCTCTAACCACAAATGACTACCAAAGTTAGTAACAGGTGCCTTGTTTCAGAAAACAGTGCAAGCCAACATTTTTTTATTGCTAACTAGGGCGATCTTCCCTCGAAGTTTACACCCGGCTTTCGTGTAATGCCTTCAGATCCAAACGGCACCACAATCTCGCTCTTAAAGACGAACTATAAAATTTTATCTTTCATCTGTTGCTGATTACATTTGTTTGCATGTTTGTGGCTACGACTTAATTTCATCTTAATCCGAAGGGTTCTGAGGGTGTTGTTGCGAGGGGCGTTTAGAAGTTTCTTTTTCTCGACTTATTACGGACTTTGTGGAGAAATTAAATTTCATTCTATTCGCAAAGTGAGGCGGGCTGATTAGCATAATACAAGACGAGATGAAAACGTAAAGATTCACCTGACGCGGCTCCCCCGGCGCACGCCGCTAGAACAAACGAACATGTCGCGCAACTCCGCGCTCGACTCACACAATGCATGAATGCACCCAATCGAACTCACCCCGACCATGTATGTATATGGAAATAACGAACACTTATTTGTTCCTTTAAACATCACATACACTTCTCTCCTCACGTGAATAAAATTACGATTCGAGAGTCTGTTGATTACTTTAATTGGATCATTAAACTGATTATGAGCAAAGTTCATCGACAACAACTCGCAACAACACCCTCAGAACCCTTCGGATTAAGATGAAATTAAGTCGTAGCCACAAACATGCAAACAAATGTAATCAGCAACAGATGAAAGATAAAATTTTATAGTTCGTCTTTAAGAGCGAGATTGTGGTGCCGTTTGGATCTGAAGGCATTACACGAAAGCCGGGTGTAAACTTCGAGGGAAGATCGCCCTAGTTAGCAATAAAAAAATGTTGGCTTGCACTGTTTTCTGAAACAAGGCACCTGTTACTAACTTTGGTAGTCATTTGTGGTTAGAGAACGAATTTATCAAAGATCTGATAACATTTCATTGAACTTTTAAATTATCCCAGTTCCACGGATTTTGGAAACACACGCTCGAGGACAATAACTGTACCGCAGCATCTAATTTCGATCTTTTGAGAATTTGCCACCCGTCTTTTCAATTCTACGACCTCACTATTATATTCGATACTTTATTGACAAAGTAATTTCTTAAAACTTGTGATTTGGTTTCAAAAGGCGGAATTGAATGAAGCACCGGGAATCCAACTTTCACTCTGAAAATTTTAATGAGAAATTCGTATCTCATTGTTTTAGAAAGTGCTATGTAGGGCGGCAATCTCCCGCGTCAATTATTCTGTCTCGACGGAAGTTTCAACTGTTTCAATGAAATTCCTTTCGGCAACATCTTATTTGTCTGTTGGAGTCTAAATTAAAAGATAATGTGTTGAAGTTTGGCCGTTTTGAAGTTGGACGGATGGTCCAGATTGGAGTTATTACCAGAGCGTTAGGGCCGGCCGTTACCGGAGCGCCGGCCTTCGGTCCGCGACGCGTTAATGTTAAAACTCTGCGATTTATTCGCGCGCCCAGATGCCGACAACAATCACTATGATAAATTGTTTTTGTGCGTGACTCTAAATTTTTGCAACCGCTTCCTTAGAGGAGAAAAATAAAAGTTTGTTTTAATGTTCATTTGTAAACAAATGGCTCCCAAGTTTTCTCTAAGTTGCTATAAAAATATATTTATGAAAGTCTATAATTAATATGCTTGGTTCTTTGTAAGTTTGTTTAAAGATAAACGTTGCGAGGATTAATGGATTTTGAAGCGTTTTCTGGCCCTCTTGTTAATGTAATGACCGTTAACTAGATGACGCACGCCTTAGGCTGTAAGTCTGTAATTGCAATTGTCTTAGAGTAATTTGTCAGTACGTGTGGAACGACCAGCCATATATTATGACAAAGGTGTTGAGTTTGTGAAGTAAGAGCTTGAAGAGTTATGGTGTGCAGTGTCAGAAGCTTGGCTCTGCATAGGATCTGAGAAGTTTTTAACAGTGCGAGAGCCATATGGTCTAGTCTAGGCAATATTTTACATGAGAATGTAGGAAGGTATTTGGTTGCGTAAGGGTATCTGTATAGCACATATTTTTGTCATAATCATTCGCCAACTTCGAAAGGAATGCTCCTTGACTCTGTCTATAGTTTTAACTAAATACTCAACTATATTCGACTCACCTATTTTTATAATGATCCTAATATTGCTCTTACTGACACAATATAAACTTATGTGTCAAAACAGTAGGTCGTAGGCCAAAAGCTGAATGACGAAATTTTTTATGCACACAAGGACGCTTCCATCGACGACGTGTGCATAAAAAATTTCACCCACATATTATGCACATATACGTATTGTACCACTTGATTGCATTGAGTGTCCTACACTAATGTTTAAGACACGATTAATGGTCCTACCTTTTCTTTATACTCGTGCGTGACAAGTGTAATAAATTATAAAGAGTTTGAAAGAGGAAGCGGTGTCACTTCACATATACTATAAGTAATGGCTAAGGTTCAATTCACACCCAAACGATAATAATAGTTTTCAGTGCAGTCTCTGGCAAGCGGTGGTTGCGAAAAGATCAATATAAAGATCTGTCATTAAGTGGAAGAGGGTACTCTTCTTCGGCTCAATAATTTTAAATCTCTATATATAAACCAGGACTACATTACCACAAGATCGAGAAAAATGTCAAGAATTAGAAGAAGAAGACCTATGTTCAGCAGTGGATACAGTCGGGCTGTGGATGATGATGTTGATGATATATAAAATTCTTGCGTCGCTGATTTATTGACAGACAATCAATACACAGCCGAATCTATTAGGTGCAAGAAACTGCAATTTGGCATGTATTTTCCTTACAAACTGCTGCACTAAGAAGGTGGTATATTTTAGTAGTAATAAGTAGAATATGAGAGTGATTGCATCCACTCGTATATAAGTCTTGTCGCTTGCCAATAAACCGCAGTGTACTACCAGCTAACCTTTGTTTCACTTGTGTTTGCATACATATCAGAAGGGATTTACCGAAATGCCCACTGGGATAGGGTCGCAAAGGTTAAATTAAAATAAAATGTGCAGGTGTAGCTACGAGCATTCTCTAGTTATTCATATAAATGTTAAAGTTTGGGAGGATTGATGGAAGTTGATTATTCTTCTACGCAAAAACGACAGAAAGGATGTTGATAACTTTTTGCAGATTCTATATTAGACTAACACATACACACTAACTACACACATTTGTCATTATAACAGACATCCTCACTTGTGGAGCTGCTGCTATAATCTAGTACGAATATACACTACGTACCGTGGTATGCCAGTATAACTGCTCGTTGCTGCGTTGTCGGCCACTACATGCTTAGTGTGAATTGATCCTATCGTGATCGTGACGAGAACTCACGCGTGGCCAAAGTTTTTGTTTCACAAAATATTTAGCAACCAGTTTCAAGGAACGTTAGTTACAGTGTTTCGTATTTGTAATGCTCTTAATTAGTACCCTTTAACGTGTAATTATGTTATCAGATCTCTGAAGGAACGTTAAAAGGCCTACAGGATTTACAACTCGCACGAAATACTTCTAAGTATTTTAAACTATCTGGTCGATCTCCACGCATAATTATGTATTTTTCGTGTAAATTATTGCAGCTGATTGTATTTTTTCGAAAAAAAGGTAACCTTGTTGTAAAAGAAATGCCTGTATTGGTTTTTTTCCAGTTATGGGAACTCTTGGGGCCTCACTAGAAGATAAAGACTAAATATCATAATTGTTTTAGTCTTAGATGCGGTATTTTTAAAAGACTTTTTATTATTAGTAAACGGTTTTATTATTATTATTATTAAACGTTTTTTTTTAGCTTGACCTGTTTATTTGTTTGGGTCAAATTTAGTAATTGGAATTTCACCCCCTTCCTGATGACAGATTGATCTGATATTTGATACACACTCTTAATCTTGATGACAATACAACATAATATATTCCTTATGATTGTAGATCTAAGATGGCCGCCGATACAAAATGGCGGATCACATATTACTTCACAACAACATCAAAATGGGTATCAAATAATAATAATAAATAAATAAAAATTTTATTGCTCAAAAATATATGGCACAGGTACAATATTCATTTTATGAGGCTTAAAATTATGAACTCGAATAGAAACTCTGGCCTCTGAACTAGGCGTATTACCTGTTTTTCAGAAGTCAGCGCCCCCCGTGTTATATAACCATTAGAGCCTCTAACTATGCAACATAGTAATAATGTAATTAGAGCTTACTGCAATAAAAAGTATAACTTAAAACTAGATTGTTAGTATCATGCATTGGTGTTATGTTTATGTATATGTGTGTGTATGTGTGTGTGTGCGTGTGTGTGTTTGTGTGCGTGTGTGTTTGTGTGTGTGTGTGTGTGTTTGTGTGTGTGTGTGCGCCATACTATGCTATGTTACGACTAATTAGCCTATGTTTAAATTACTGTTAACGTCCTTGTAGTAAGTTCTCAGTATTACGGTAATCCAATTTATGAAGAAACGCTTTAACAACCGATTTACAATCATGCTTGAAGATGAAAGGGCTTGATTGGTAGAATAGAGCTCACTATGAAAAATCCAAGATGGCCGCCGATACAAAATGTCGGATCACATATTTCTTCGCAACAACCTCAATATGAGTATCAAATGAAAGGGCTTGATTGGTAGAATAGAGCTCACTATGAAAAATCCAAGATGGTTTCCGCCACAAAATGGCGGATTACGTATTTTTCACAAATACCTCAATATAGGTATCGAATGAAAGGGCTTGATTGGTAGAATAGGGCTCACAATGAACTAACAAAAATCTAAAAACTTGAAAATAAAATAAAATTAAAAACATTTTTATGTTAAACAGTTTTATTACAATAAAAAATATGTAGGTTATGTACAAATAATTATATTGTCTGATCAATTCCCAGATTGATGAGAAGATTGGTGCGATCTGGTAGCTAGGACTTGCCGAATTATTTTTTAGCTTTTAGTACATAAACTACATATTTTTATATTGTAATAAAACTGTTTAACATAAAAATGTTTTTTATTTTACTTTATTGAAGAAGGTACTTATTTATTTTGGATCGAAATTTGCGCCATCGAATTTACACAGTTATATAATTTAGAAAAATCAATATATATAACATTCTTGTGTAACTGAGTGACAGGCAACGCGCAGCCAAAACTACTATGCGCCAAAAGCTGAATTGGCATGTATGTTTCTTGGGGAGTGTCGAGGTGCACTGAGAAGGGATTTCCCGAAATGCCCATGAAATAAGGCAGAAACGGTTATATGAAAAATTTGCGAGTGTTGCCGAAATCATCCTCTAGTGCTTTATTTAATTTATTTAGCACCTTTATATATGTGGAACCGTATAAAGGTGGACATAATGCCTAAGGCATTCTCTCCCAGACTACTTTAGAGTGTGCAGCGATTAAAAGTAAGTGTATTATTTATATATTTTTTTATAGTCTCACGCCTGTACCCCCCAAGGGGTAGGCAGAGGTGTAAATATTACATCCACATTTCGCCATGAATTTTTAGGTCCCACGTAATAGGAGGCGAGCCTATTGCCGTATTTATAAAGATGTACCTTTATTCTAGGTTTAATAAGTTATACACTCTTAAATCTAGGACGAAGTTTAGAATTACATTTAGTTCACGTTTTTAATAAGAGGTTTGAAATATCCCTCCACGACGAAGCCACGTCAAATATGTTAAGGTGCATGCAGATAGAACTGATTAACAATGTTAATTAAATGCTAAATGTTAATTGAAAAAATGAAAATGAAAAAATGGTTTATTGCTACAAAATATACAAAGGCAATACATACTAACATACTAAACTAGTTATGTGGCACTGAATAACTACATGCACATGCACTTTTAAATCAATGAAAAATTAAAGCACGAGTAAGTTAAATATATTTTTAGCGTTTCATATGCGAAGCTAATTCAATCTTGTAAGTCCATGCATGAACATGTAGCAACTCAGTGCCATTGCATATATTTTGCAGAAAGCATTAATTCTTTCCCCAGTTTTCTTTGGTTTCCTCACTAGGCAAGCCTGTATCGAGGAAACCCAGGAAATATCAAGAGGAACCGTAGATACATTTTGGTTACATATCTAAAAATATGACAGAAATATACATACCTATAAAAAAAAATGAAGACACATTAAAACTTAGTAACAAGTAATAAACAAAAACCTTAAGTAAAATGTTGAACATAATATACATATAATGATATAACATGCAATTAACTTTTTATATTTAAAGCATCTTCTGTGGTATCGTAATCTATACTTTTTAGCCAAGTGATAATAATATTCTTAGCTTCAGCTAGTGTTTTAGTCCTAATGTCACAGTGCCTGGCGACTACATTGTATACATGCACACACACAAACTGGCCAAAACGCTGAGCAAATCTAGTGTTGACAAGTGGACTGGGGAGTCGGTAAACTCTTTTTTTAATGAGTGACTCACGATCACCTGATGAGACAATTGACTTATGCATTGATAGAGATATCCGAAGTATAAATAGTTGACGCACACTGAGCACCCCAGCCTCCCTATAAACTTGTGTGGTAGGGTATCTGAAGGGTTTTTTCAGCATGACCTTTAAAACAGATCTCTGTGCTCTCTCGGCCTGAATCATAATGGTTTTACCAGCACTACCCCAACATGTTATACAGTAGATTATCAAGGATTGACATAGTGCGTAATATACAATTTTAAGGGTGTCAGAGCATGCTACGTCTCTTAAGTTACGTATAACTCTTATGATTTTACGAATTCGAGCTGAGAGGTTTTCAATGTGGGTCTTAAACGATAGATTGTCATCAATTTGGACCCCGAGATATTTTACTTCTCGTATGCGCTTAAGGGTTTCACAGGTGCAGGATGAACCGCTACAGGATCCATTATGAATTTTGATGTGTGTTGCCATGCTTGGAGCAGAGGCAGTGTTCTTGTGGAAACATATGTACACCGTTTTTTTGGTGTTTAAAGTTAGAAGATTTTGTTCTAGCCACTGTGAAACCCTAGCCATTCCCTTTTCTGCTATTGAGCAAACTGCAGGCCATGTAGGTCCGTGAAAAATTAGTGCAGTATCATCTGCGTAGCACAACATATCAGCATTGTCAACCAAGAGATCGTGAATATCATTAATATACAGGAGAAACAGTGTTGGGCCGAGTATACTTCCCTGGGGAACTCCGAAACGAATGAATTGGGATTCATGAACGAATGAATTGCTAACGCAGTAAATGTAGTGCTTAACCGTAGCTGGGAGCAGGATACACGTAAATACGACGTAGGGTCAGTAGGTACGCTTAGTTATAGTAGAAGCGACGTTAGAGTAGCGGTGCCGGCCTCTCTGTCGGCCCCTTTATATACCGGGCCCTCCATCAGGCTGAGAGTCCGTTTATGACCATATTTGGTCAGGCTTTGCGAGTGCGGACGATGGCTTTCTCTGATTGGCCGAGCGTATGGGCGGTACTGTGACGCAACGCGGTAAGTACCGGACATACGTTACAACATCCTTGGGAAGGTGCCGTTAGAAAAGCTAAGGTTAAAAATATGAGTTAGCGGAAATATTATTTCACTCTTAATATGTTTAATCAGAGAATTGCTGAGACCGTCAATGCCTGAAGCCCATTGCAGCCCATTAATTACCATTTCGACTTCGATTTCGTCCGTAGGATTCATGAATAATGAATCGGCTGGAGAATAAGCGACTTGAACTGTTCGTGCAAGTTCTTCTTCTTTTATATTAATAGAAGCCAATATGTTATCGGCCAATGTTTGTCCCACCGTAGTAAAATAGCTATTTACCGCGTCAATTGAATGTTGCTCATTTTGGTGTCCTTGCAAGGTAAGTAGTTCGATTGGGTCTTTATTAATTTTGTTCAGATTGCAATTAAAGATATTTAATCGATTGCCAGAGTTTTTTTGGGTTATTTCTGTTATCCCATAGTTGTTTATTTTTATATTCAGTTTTAAGCTTTCGAAGTAGACTGACAAAGAAATTTTGATACCGTGTGTAGATTTTTTTTAGAACCAAATTAGATGGTTCATTTCTAGCACGTTGATGCAGCTTATCCCGGTGTCGCATGCACTTCATCAAACCGGGGGTTATCCAGGGTTTCAGAGTATATTTTGATCTACTTACTTTAATTTCTTTCGTATTTTTGCTAACGATGTCTACAAGGAGCTTTGTGAAAATGTCATTGGCTTCGTTGACTTCGGTGGAATTACCAACGATAGACCATAATTATGTGTTAAATACGTGAATAAAGTTAACTTTTTGCGCCACTGTGCTCCGATAAGGAGATTATAAAGTGGGTTTCTCGTTTGCATACTACAAAGGGTGATTTAGTTACTTTGTTGCAATTAATGATAAGTATGTATGTTGTAGAGTCGGTCTATATAGGCGAGGCAAAATATATTCGCCTTAGGGCCAGTCCCAGTATTTGATCTGACTTTGGATTTGTCTACTAGACATACATAAACATATCTTCGCGCCTTTTATCCCTGAAGGGGTAGGCAGAGGTGTAATACACACCCATACTTCGCCAGTTACGTTTCGGTCACAATGTAATAGGGGGCAAGCTTATTGCCATCTACCGGGCACATTGTTAAGCGAGCGATAATTAACATTTTTAATACACACATAACTTCGAAAAGTCACAGGTGTGTGCCCGGGCACCTAGGGATCGAACCCGAGACCATCGCCTCGGCAGTCCGTTACGTAGGTACACCACAGGGCTAACGCCGCTATTTACTAGATATACGTAGTATACATTATTGTAGAATACATACCGATTTGTCGAATTTGTATGGAGCCTATGTCAAATATTAATCTTTAGTTGCCAAACTCGTGAATAGATCAAATATGGAAGATGCCCTGAGTCTCAAATTGCTTTGAGATTTAAATGTTTGTTTTCGCCTCCGAAATAGAGGAATTTTGGCGGAGGCTAAAACTTTTTTGGCATAAAGTCGTGTGGGAGACTGTATAGTGTGTAAAATGGTTTCCTCGCCCTGCCTTTGCATCGCTAGTGGTGTCTTCGATTCCCATTAGGGATAATACTTTGTGTGATGTACCCATAAATTATTGTACCCAGTTCGGGTGTTCTTCGTGTCGTAGTTTCAATGATTGCGTTTCTCTCGCGACAAAGAGGTTACGGTAAATTATATTAACCACGATACTTGTGACATGCCTGAAGATATATATATGTCGCAGGACTTCTTGATGGTTTATGGAATAGATTACGAACACCCTTCTATAGCTCATACTCTCCCGCCTGCATCTGAAGCATATACACTTACAGCAATAAGAAAGAAGCCCTTAACTTAAAGATGACCACACTTTTCAGTCACACCCTGATCACGATCCATGAACATAATTCTAAACAATGACGTGGACTTTTTAATGTCACGCTCTAAATTGTATTTACATTTCTTAGCTCTTTCTCTTTATTACGATGTGGTATCAACAACTTTCCATAATTTAGATTCATTAACATTCAATTTTAATATTTTTTGTCGAGATAATAAGATTTGAGCCGTCGAACCGCTGTATGAAGTTGTTAATCGTGATTTTGTAATTGTAAATTGTAATCTTACATTTTTCTACCTACTATCTTTATTAACACAGCAAGTACGTAAGCACCTGCATTTTGGTAAATATTTACTTACAATTAGGCAGCTTTTTTACCAATACATTGGCTTAGGTATCGCCCCTTCTTCTAGACGTTATTTTGGAGGTGTCATACCATCATTTCAGTTATGTTTAGAATCCTTCCTGTTTATAAATCTTATCCTGACGGACATTGACTGCACGGTTGGCGTAGTGGTTTAAGCGGCCGCCTCACCGCTCCACACTGCGCCGAGTGTTGTGGGTTCGATTCCCACACGAGGCAACACTTTGTGTGATTCATAAATTGTTGTCTGGAGTCTGGGTGTTCATTGTGTCCGTTAGTTGTATGTTTGTAAAGTCCCCCGCGACACAGGATTCAGTCCTAGTGCGGGAGATGTAAAAAAAAAAAAAAATAAATAAAATATCATCTCATATCCTGAAAGGGCCTTATTACTGAAGCAAGACACATGAGTTTGTGACAGTGGGTTCCTTTCATTCTGTAGGCACTCATTAAGGAAGGCTTTCTTGATATTCGAATAATAAATGGATAAAATAGGGTTTTAAATTTTGTCTGAAAATCTACTAATTTGGAAGCACTGTGAGTACCAGCTATTAATAATATGTCATGGTTGCATTACTACGCGATATTCTTACTTTACTCAGATTTTCCGAGTATTACTATCCTGGCCAAATCACAGCTAGCTATGACAGTTATGAAAAGTTTTCTATTTATGAAACGTCAAAAAATAGTAGGAAACATCCATTTCCCGCGAATGCACGCTGTGGTGCGCTGAAATCTAAAATTGGAGAATATTTGTTTAAAAAATATGCAGCTCCAGGTTTCATATAAATTTTTGAAGATTTTTTTTTAGAAATTCCTGCTAAAATATTTTGTTCTGCAATATAATCGATCATCATGACTGTGAAGCAAAGGAACATGTATAGTTATTTAAGACAAAGAATTGAAAGATCTTTAAGGAATATTAAGTCTTCATCTAGATCCACTTTGTTTGGCGTAGAAAACATTGCCATAATGCAATGATAAATGAAATATGTTAAGGCTAGACCTGAAAAGTATTACATAAAAAAGACAGATCTATATTTTATACAAAATTCTTTGCACCCGTTATTTGTATTTTTAAACTCACACCGCAAAAGTCCTTAGCACTGGCGAACAGTTACAAAGAGAAAGAAGAAATTGGATCCATTTTCTTTGTATTTTATAACTCGCATGCAGTTTCTTCTTGACTTGTGTGTCCACATACGCGGTTGTCCACATATGTAGGTGCGACAGTTATAGGAAGGAAGCGGTCTGGTTGCGTTCGCACACGGGCTAATCGGAGAGAGCTGTAAGTGAGACTATTTATCTAACATCAACTTTATTGACGAGACCGACGGCTACGAGCTCAGATCACTAACAGTTCCGGTTATGGCACAAGCCACATACTCACATATGACACGGGCTAGACTACGAACTATATCTGAATATATGTATATATCTGTTGGTATGAATACAATTATTGTGTTACTGACTGACTGACAGATAACCTACAGCCAAAACTACTAGACCAAGGAAGCTGAAATTTGGCATGTATGTTCCTCGGGGACCGTAGGAGTGCACTAAGAAGGGAGTGCCCGAAATTCGCATGGGATCTGGCTGAAACAGTTAAATTAAAACAATTGTGCGGACGTAGCAGTGGGCATCCTCTAGTAGGTACTATTATAAAAAAAATATGTGCGGATGTGTATGTAATTTGTTCAACGTTTCAAAGTCAAGGATTTTTATATTTGTTTAAGCGCCATTCTAAAATCGTCTGTTGACCATTTTTTTGCGGTTAGCGGTCACGTCACGTTTTATTTGATTCGATGATGAGACTGTTTTGGCTGAGAAAGGTTTCTTTTTTGCTTTGCTTAAGTACGAAACTGCTCCGATAAACTTGAGTTTTTATCAGTTTAAGTTGAGTTAATCGGATACGGGGATTCTATAAAATACCCCGCACCTGTATAGTTGAAATGATGACATGGGTGGGACCATAATTCTTCAATTCCTTGAATGTTTTGCTTATTAGATCATACCTTTTATGTCATTCAGATGGTACTTTTTAGCTAAAAGGTAGCCCACGCCGTCTTATATATTTTATATCTGGGAATATCTGCGCGGCATATTGAACAGGTAAGTCTATACACAAAAAAAATACAATCATTTATAATTCTACATAAAAATACAACAGAGGAAGAACGATACGAAAGCGATGCGTGCGCGCGCGTTGAACTCTATCCACTAGAGCGTCTGATGTAGATCGATTCGTTTTACTATGCAACCGTAAGTACCATGGTTACGCAAGTGTCATTGCCGTGATTTGCATCAGAGGCTGAGTAATGGCCATCGCAATTATTGTATAACGCTGAGGAAAATTCCTTGACAGGTCGCTTGGTAACACCTACAGGATGTTGTACTGGTTTGCAGGTTGATATACAGTTATGTATCAATTTTTTTTTTTTTTTTTATTTAACCTATATTGTCCCACTGCTGGGCAAAGGTCTCCCTTACACTCCTCCAAGCGTCCCTATCTTCTGCCAAATTGGGCCAGTCTCTGTCAAAATTGTCTAGATCGTCACGCCATCGTTTTCAGGGTCTGCCTCTTTTCCGCCGCCCGTCTTGCGGCACCCATTGCGTGACGATTTTCGCCCATCGGCTAGGATGCATCCGGATCACGTGGCCCGCCCAATCCCACTTTAGGTTGGCAGTCTTCCGTCCCACATCAGCAACACCCGTCAGTGATCGCAGAACGGCATTTTGCACTCGATCAACCCTCTTATATCCCAGGATACTTCGCTCCATTGCTCTTTGACAAACCTTGAGGCTGGACTTTTGAAGTTGGGTCAAGGACCAGGTCTGAGCACCGTAGGTTAGGATAGGCAGAATGCACATATCGACAAGTTTGCGTTTTAGTGCTATTGGAAGGTTGCCCTTCATGAACTCTTTCATGGACCAGTAGGCTTTCCAGGCATTCTCGATTCGACGATCGATTTCTCGATCTTGCCTGTTTTCAAAAGACACTATCTGGCCCAAGTAGGTATACTCGTCGACATACTGTATTTCCTGCCCATCAACCTCAACCCTACGTTTACTGCTGTTGGTCATAACTTGGGTCTTTGAACGATTCATCGCAAGTCCAACCTCAAGGCTCGCCTTGCTCAGATCTTCGAGCATTTGTTGAAGGTCTTTTGCGGTTGGTGCAAATAAGACGATGTCGTCAGCAAACCTGAGGTTAGTAAGCCTCTTATCGCCAACAACGATGCCCGCGCTTGCCCACGGTTCTGCCAAGGTCTTGAAGAGCTCTTCTAAAACGCACGTGAACAGTTTCGGAGAGAGGGGGTCACCCTGTTTAACACCCTTTGCTACCCCGAAAGATGGACCTGAAGACTGACACAACTTGATGTCGGCTGTACTGTTTCTGTAAATTAACTTAAGTAAATTGATGTAAGTGTTATCTATTTGTTGTTTATTTAGTGCTTCGAACACTGCTTCATGTTTTACACTATCGAAAGCTTTTGTGTAATCAACAAAAGCTAAATAAACCGGTTTATTGTATTCGTTGCACTTTTCTATTATTTGATTTAAGGCTTGGATATGGTCCGTTGTAGCAAATCCTCTCCGGAAACCGGCTTGTTCAGGGGGTTGGTGATAATCTAGATCTTTATCTATTCGGTTTAAAATAATGCGAATAAATAATTTGTACAAATGCGATAGCAAACTGATTGGCCTGTAATTATTAATATCGGATTTGTCACCCTTTTTGTGAAGCAGAATAATGTTAGAGTGGCACAATTGTATCAATAAATGTGCTTTTAATTGTTCGTCATAATTATGTTGTATAGAATTCAAAGAGTCGTATTTTCGTATTGCTATGATTTTTATGTGTGCTTATACATTTAATAATACGAGTATTATGTGTATAATTGTATTGTATGGTATTAATACATTCAGGTGTGTTCTCACCACTATTATAAAACTAGCGCCATATCAGTCTCTCAAAAGCCTTACATTTATTTAAGGCTTTGTAGTAATTTATTATATTTTTTAAGGCATAAATATTACAAAGTATATTCTACTCAGCACGATTCGACTACTCTATCCATCCAAGAAAACCTTATAGATTTCTCTCTGTGTTACTTATTGTTTTATTGCAAATATATAGACAGGAAAATGCCACAGAACGGTTTGTTTTATGTAAAGATTATGCAAAACCAGCGATATTATTCTCATTAAATAAAATTTTATTAAACATATTCTTTACATTTTATTGACATGAATTCTAATGCCCGTTGTCCTCTATAAAGGACTATTGACTTGAATGACTTCTCGATTGCCACACTTAAACGTAAATACGTATATTATTGTTGCTGGTAATGTAGATAATCAACATAAAAAACGATAAGTATGGTGTTTATGAATGACACACTTATTATCTGTGCAAAATTCTTGTCTATGCAAATGTTGGTGATTTAGGTCATGGTGTGGACGTAACATTATTATTGATTGTGTTTATTTTTATTGATTATGTTAATTTAATAAATAAATATAAATAACAATCTATAAAAATTAAATACCAGATTGATCGCGCAAGGGGTAGGCAGAGGTGATTTAAACCCACACTTCGCCAGTTAAGATTCGGTCCCAATGTAATAGGAGGCGAGCCTATTGCCATCTACCGGGTACATTATTAAGCGAGCAATAATTAACATTTTTAATACACACTTCGAAGAGATGAGGTACCTGGGGTCGAACCCGAGACCACCGTCTCGGCAGTCTTTTACGTACACTGGTATATCGCCGCTTATTAAAAAAATAATCTAAAAATAATAAAGTAAATTAATGTTATGAGACAACAGATAGGCATTCATGTGTTTTAAACTTAGTTCATCAAAACATACAAGGCCTATCTGGCAAAGAATTAGAAATAGATTTATTTTTAAATAAACATAAGATTGATATCTTATGTATTACAGAACATTGGTTGCGAGGTGACCAATTAATATTTAACAATCAACATTACTCAGTTATAAGTGCATTCGTAAGAAAGAAGGCTATTCGTGGTGGCTCTCTAATATATGTATGTAATAGTTTGAAATGTAAAGAACGTAAGGATATAGCTAAACTTTCTATCGAGCGCACTGCTGAGATTTCTTGTGTTGAGCTTGAACAACATATTATAGTGTGTGTGTATCGACCACCACAAAGCGACTTTGCTCAGTTTGAAAGCATTATTGAGGATGTCTTAAAACACATAATTTCTAGTAGGAAGTCTATAATCGTATGCGGCGATTTTAATGTCAATTTGTTAGAAAAATCACCAATTTGTACTAGGTTAGTTAGCTTATTTAGGTCATTTAATTTAAATGTTTTGTTCTCTGAACCAACTAGAATAACCTCACATTCGTCTACATGCTTAGATAATGTTTTTTGCAATTGTCTTTATTTAAGTAAGGCTGTTTTAACTGACTTGACATCGGATCACTGCGGGCAAAAGGTTGTAATTCCAACTAATACAACCCCTAAAGTACAAGAAATTACATGTAGGCCAATGACCTCTGCTCGCCTAAAACACTTTAGTAATGATGTTGCTGCCAAGATCGCCAGTATTGACTTAACCGTTGATGATCCTGATGAATTATATAAATGCTTATTTAAAATTGTTAATGATGAGTACAATAAAATTTTTAAACTGAAGACGTTTGCAAGGAGCATTAAAGTAAATTTTTGTGATTGGGCAACAGTAGGTATATACAAAAGTAGAGCTAGGTTGTATGATCTATATGGTATGAAGAAATACAATTTTAATCCTGAATTTATTCAATATGTTAGAAATTATTCAAAGGTTTTTAAGAGGACATGTGCTTTAGCCAAATCCTTATATTTAAGCAATAAAATCAAAGAATCCAAGAACAAAATTAAAACTACTTGGAGCATTATTAACAATGAGACTGGTCGAGCTAAATTGGTAGATAACAATTATGAATTAAAATTTAATGGTGAAATTATTACTAGGAAAACTGATGTTGCTCAGACATTTAACAATTTCTTCATAAACATACCAGTGAACACAACCAGCTGTCTAGATTCATGTCCAAACAAAGCAGAAATGTTGGTTAGGGGCAATGTGAATGAGTGTGATGTGCTTTTTAATTTTAAATATATTGACACCAATGACATACTGAAGGTATTCAAGACGCTCAATAATAAAAAATCTGTTGACTTATGGGGCATTTCTGTTAAACTTGTGCGACAAATTATTTCTAGCTTAGCTCCATATTTAGCTGCAATATTCAACAGATGCATAGATACAGGAGTATTTCCTGATCTAATGAAACACAGTAAAGTAATACCATTATTCAAAAAGGGATCAAAGAGCGACCCTAGTAATTTTCGGCCAATTTCTATATTGCCTGCTATTAGTAAAATTTTTGAAAAGATTATTTTGCATCAACTAGAGAGCCACTTTCACACAAATAATTTATTTCACAGTGAACAGTATGGCTTTACTAAGGGTCGCTCCACCGTTGATGCCGGTGTAACTTTGTTAAAGCATATTTTCAATGCTTGGGAAAACTCGAAGGATGCCATTGGTGTTTTTTGTGACCTATCAAAGGCCTTTGACTGTGTGGAACATAATACGCTTTTACTTAAATTGAAACTTTATGGTATTAGAGATACCGCACTCAATCTTGTTGCCAGCTACCTTAGTGATAGAATTCAGTATGTAGATGTTAATGGGAGTAGGTCTCTAGGTTTGCCAGTAGGAATGGGCGTTCCACAGGGCTCTATTCTCGGTCCATTTCTTTTTTTAATATATATTAATGATTTGCCGTTCTTTGTTCAAAATTTATGTGATATTGTTTTGTTTGCCGACGATACGTCACTAATTTTTAAAGTTGATCGTAATTTAAGTAACTTCGATACCGTCAATAACACTCTTGCAGAAGTATTAGATTGGTTTTCGACAAATAATTTGGTACTCAACTCAAGCAAAACCAAATGTGTTAAATTCTCTTTGCCTAATGTCAAAAGTGTTCCTACTAATATAATTTTAAATAAGGAAACAATTCAACTAGTCGAATCAACCGTATTCTTAGGTGTAACTTTAGATTGTAAGCTTCAGTGGGGCGCCCAAATATCCTGTCTCGCAGTAAAACTTAGTTCTGCAGCGTTTGCAGTTAGAAAAGTTAGGGAATTCACAGATATAGATACTGCTAGACTAGTTTACTTTAGTTATTTTCACAGCGTAATGTCTTACGGAATAATGTTATGGGGTACAGCTGCTGATATACAGACTATTTTTGTCATTCAAAAAAGGGCCATACGTGCAATTTATAAGTTAGGTGCTAGAGATTCTTTACGTGATAAATTTAAAGAAGTAGACATATTGACAGTTGCATCGCAATATATATATGCTAACTTAATGTACATTAAGAAAAACTTAATTCTATACCGCAAAAATAGTGATTTGCACAACGTGAACACAAGGAATAAGCATAAACTGGTGGGAACTAACTACCGTCTACATAAAGTTCAGAACTCATTTGCGGGGATTGGTATACGATTTTTCAACAAATTGCCTCTTGAAATAATGAATTTACCCATGCACAAATACAAACGGACAATTAGGAACTTTCTTTTACAAAGGGGTTATTACACTATTAAGGAATTTTTAAATAATTAGGCACCGTGGGGATAGGCTTAGGCTTGTTTAACTCACGATTATTTTATTTACATGTTAAGTGGAGGTGCCTCGTGAACATATGATTTTTGCAGGATTTGGATATTTTTGTGATTTGTTGAATGTAGTTTAACATTATTTATCTCTGATCATATCATTGTTCACTTGTCACCTTCACAAAATTCTTTCTACATTTGCATTCCTTCACGCGTTCCACTAACTTATGTTAATAATAACGATCTGGAAAATGGAGGTAATTGGCGGTCATGGTCAGTATACCAATAGATTGTTTCTTACTGCTGGTTCGTATACCGTTGTCGTCATGCTCACTAAATGTCATTTCTTGTGGTGGCGTCGTGTGTCGGGTCATCCCTGTCCCTCTAATATGGCGAGAGGGATGATGGCTGGCACATGCGTCATACTCGTGAACGGGTGCTACTTGCGATGACTGGTCGATGACGGTCTTGCGGGCTGGTATTAGATTTTAATATTTAACTGCATCATTTCCATCATGGTTCTGATCACTTTCGCGGATTGCCTGCATTATTAGGTATATATAATGTAAGTGGATGCTCCTGTTTCACCATGTCTATTCTGAGGAGGCTAACCAAAAGTATTATGCTTGAGTATTATGATGTACAGTAAATATATACAAGTGATATAGAAGGTGTAACAGTTGCAGCGCCTTACAAAATGTAAATTGTATTATGCAAAACCTGGCGATGAAAAAGAGTGACCGTGAGTTTTATTGCCCGTTCTTTCTCATGGTTCTACCTACTGCTTTGCGAACGTGGCAGTAAATGTAAATGTAGAAGCATACAGTAATAATGTTTTAAATTTGAGTATAAGTAATTATTTTATAAATTTATTATTTTGACGTTCATAAGCGTCACATTGTGACCCAAATGAATAAAGGATTTTGAATTTGAATTTGAATTTGAGTCATTACAGTGGTATCATTGATTTACAGTATGTAATCCACTTTGGTTTGAAGTACAAAATAATTATCTACACTATAATAAAACTCAAAGAGCACTTTGTCTGTACATTGAATATTTTTGCGAAATTTCAATTGGATTGTGACATGTTATCGATATAGAACACAAAACAATATTTTTTGGAATTATTGTCCGTCTGTCTGTCTGTCTGTCTGTCTATCTGTCTGTCTGTCTGTATGTTTGTTAAATCATCATTCATCACGCAATAACCAGTGAACGGATTTTGATGCGGTTTCCACCAATATATTGTCTGAATACCCTATTACAATCTAGGACAACAATCATTACGCTATCACCTATGGGAGCCTAGCAGTGTCATTCAATAAATTTAATAGACTTGAATTCAAGCAATACACTAAATTGTTTGTATCGAGATAGTGACAAACGCATAGTTTGTGTCTTTGGTTAATATTTAGTCTTTAGTTTATCAGAATCCGTTTATCAAGGCCATAGAAAGGGATATTTAAAGGATACCGACTTCCACGCGGGCGAAGCCGCGGGTACAGCTATACTATAATAAAACTCAAAGAGCACTTTGTCTGTTCATTGAATATTTTTGCGAAATTTCAATCGCATTGTGACATGTTATCGACATAGAACACAAAACAATTTTTTTTGGAATTATTGTCTGTCTTTCTGTCTGTCTGTCTGTCTGTCTGTATGTTTGTTAAATCATCACGCAATAACCAGTGAACGGATTTTGATGCGGTTTTCACCAATTGATTACCTGAAGACCCGATTACAATCTTGGACAACAATCATCACGCTATCACCTATGGGAGCCTAGCAGTGTCATTCAATAAATTTAATAGACTTGAATTCAAGCAACACACTAAATTGTTTGTATCGAGATAATGACAAACGCATAGTTTGTGACTTTGGTTAACATTTAGTCTCTAGTTTATCAGAATCCGTTTATTCTATCAAAAATATCGCAATTTAAAATATACATATATCCGCAATGGTTATCAAGTGCTTCGGACTCAATTTGGGCAAAAGTAATAATACATTATTTTCTAATATTTATATTGTCAGCGCTGGATCTTAACACCAACTTTTAATTTTGCCAGTGGTGCCATCTGGTATTACTTAAAATTTTAATTTTAGCGGTACTTTTGCCCCTAGATGAAGCGCTGACAATATAAATATTAGTGAAGAAGTTAAATGAGCTTTTACCCAAATTGAGTTCGAAGCACTTAATAACCAATGCGGATATATGTATAATTTAACGGATACAATTTCCGGTTAGTGTCTGTTTTGCAATGACAATAAATAAAGCTCAAGGGCAGACGCTAAAAATTGCTGGCGTAGATCTTACGAGAGTTTCTCGCATGGTCAACTTTACGTGGACCTTTCCCGGGTAAGCGACTCAAGCAAACTGTTTTTCCTCGCTCCGGACAACGTCACACAAAATGTTGTGTACACACTACACAGAGGCGTTGTACATAGATAAAATTATCACGAGTTCACTTAACTAACGAAAGACAGTGCGCTGCAAATAGTTGTTGGAGTCGTTTACGGTTTTCATATAAAATGGAAGCGGTTTGCCTTAACGGCGGGCGCGTCGCGTCGGATTACAACTGGTCGGTAGAGTAGAATATTTTTTATTGCACAGCATTACAGTTTATATTACATAGTAGAGCATCGTAGACTTAGGTACTATTCAAGTGTTACTTTTTGAGTGCAATGATTCAAATTAACTAATAATTATGTAATAGGTAGTAGGTAGGTATTTATTAAAAGAAAGAGCTAAGAGTTAAGGTGGCGGGTACCTACAGCTTACTACTTTTCATCATCATTATCGGTTCATCAACCAATCATTATGTTATTTTACATTATCAAGGCCACAGAAAGGGATACTTAAAGGATACCGACTTCCACGCGGGCGAAGCCGCGGGCACTGCTAGTATTCAAATATTCAGTCAATATATATTTACAATCTATGCTTTATTTTTATTTAAATTTATTCAATTTACAAAACAAACAAGCAATTTCTTTTCAACTATGCGTAATTTGAAACTAAGTAAAAAATACTATTTTCTATTAAAACGTTTTAAGTTATGAATAATGTAAGCTGTTGTAGTGTTAGAAGATTACAAATCAACTAGCATCTGACAAATAACAAAGTACTTACATCAACATAATCCTGTGTACAATTCGAAATAAATATGACTTACAATTATGCTAATTCAATACTCAGCTTAAGCAAAATAGTGAAAGTCTTATAGTACGCTGAATTTGGTGAGTAGAAAAATTGGATGACAAAAACTTTACCAACATTTATCAGTTTTAGAAGATTGTAAGTGACCGTATGGCGTTGTGGTTGGAATGGTTTCCTGCCAAGTGTGTTTGTTTATGTCTATTTTCGCTATGTCTCGCTTCGATTCCCAAATGGGACAACTTTTAGTGTAATCGACAAATTTTTGTTTTGAGGCCAAGTGTTTTTGTGTAGGGTTTGAGTGATCATAGACTCTACGCCTTAGAGTCTAAGGCGACCCAGATATTGTCTCTGATGAGAATTATTGTCTTTAAAAAAATATATACATATCTATAAAGTGGCATAGATATACGGCCTGTACGGCATGTACTCCCTCTAGAGGAAGCTCGATTAATTAACGTGCGTAAATAATTTGATAAAACCAAAATGAAGCATAGTGGAATCATAGAAAGTTGTAAACCATAGTGTCTACTTACTTCACCGTGGTAGCAAACCATGATTCAAGGCAGACACAAACATGTGCTTATTTTGAAAAATGTTTCATATTGTTGACTTAAGCACAACCATACCATACCAATGAGTTTGTTCAAGAAGCAATTCCTGAATAACACTAATATCGCTGATTTTCAAACATTCAAGTAACGGACGCAAAGTATTCTCAGTAATGGCACGAGAATTTATGGACCAC
The DNA here is from genome assembly GCA_944739405.2 of Euclidia mi. Taxonomy (NCBI): domain Eukaryota; kingdom Metazoa; phylum Arthropoda; class Insecta; order Lepidoptera; family Erebidae; genus Euclidia; species Euclidia mi. The sequence continues at coordinate 14,730,307 of OX123185.2, forward strand.
ATAAATTGTCTCGTGAGGCACCTATGACATGCCTCACACTAGCAGTTACAACTTTAAACTTAAGCTAAACGTACACTCAATCAGATTACTGTGGGTTAACATTGTAATCATAGCATAGGTAATTATGATGACGAACGAAAATATTGTACTGATTCATTCGAAGCTCAATCTGTGATCTTAGTACATGGCTTTTAATAATAATACGTGCTTAATAAGAATGCTTCGTTGGTCTCGCGGCATAAATGTGCGCGTGGGATTGGGAGGTCTCGGGTTCGATTCCCGGGTCGGGCAAAGTGTTATTGGGATTTTCCGTTAGGAAATTCTCAGTAGCAGCTCGGAGTCTGGTAATGTGCCCGGTACGGCAATAGGTTCGCCCCCTATTACGTGGGACCTAAAAAATTCATGGCGAAATGTTAGTGTAATATTATATCTCTGCCTACCCCTTCGGAGATACAGGCGTGAGCCTTAAAAAAAAAAAGACAAATGTGTAAACATTGCTAGTCTAAGTCATATCGCTATACTTATGGGTTGCCGTGGTCATAGGCCCAGTCGTTCTGTAGCAAAGCTAATATGCTGTGTTTTGTTCGAATTGTAAGCGGACCCCTGTATCTAAGGCGTTAAGTTTATATACCAGGATATTGCTTGGACGATGATGGTAATCAAATTTTTAAAAATTAACTGTTTCATATTGTACGTGATACCAGTGTTTGATACTGATTATATTAGTTGAGGTTCATTGTATTTGCCAACTAATATGCAGCTGTTAATTTTTCATTAATGTTTAACTAAATTATTCCTATTTAATATGGAAAACCGAATATCAATATTGAATCATGTAGGCAACGTAAAAGTGATGCCACACTCCGCGTAACGGCGCCTTAACTTAGTGATTGTTTCGAATTGACAGATTGAGACAATTATATCGTATAGGTACTATGGACTTTTGTGCATTGCACATGGCAGCATGAACAAAATACAAATGACGATAACTCATCAAATACCACTGCAGTATTTTGTAGTAATGTAAAGTAGTTAAAATAATCTGTCTATCTATCTTCACGTCTCTCTCGGGGTAGGCAAAGACTATTTAACGCCAAATGCTACACCAAATATTGTCAGAAGTTAATAGTTGTGAATTCAGCATTTTCAACCATGTCAAAGTAACGTAACAATACAACGTAGTATTTAACATTCTGACATAGGCTTTTCAGTATCACGTACAGTGCCTAACACATATTCCTTTGCTCACAATGGAGCCAACAGAGCTACGTAGCGACACCGCATGTACACTTCTACAGTGTGTCGTCCCCTTAACAATGCCTAGCAATAAATATACATATCGAGGGTTCACGGGCAAAATGTATTAAGCGACATCCTGGCCGATATACATGTTAGGTGCAAAAGATACTCTTAGGGAACGCTTTAAGTCTATAGGAATTCTTACAGTAGCCTCGCAATTTTTATTTGCTAATATTTTGTACATTAGGCAAAATATAAGTTTATTTACCTCAAAAAGCGATATACATAATATAAATACTCGAAACAAGCATAGGTTATATGCCCCTTATCATCGTTTACATAAAGTTAATAACTCTTTTGTAGGGCTAGGTATTCGTATATACAATAAAATACCAATTAGTCTTTTAGAATTACCATTTAGTACATTTAAAGCTAAAATAAAAGACTGCCTTATTAAGAAAGGTTATTATACTATTAATGATTATTTCAGTGACAAGGATAGATGGTCACTTACACTAGACAACTCATGATCTACTACTTATTTAGAATTTATATAGATACTTAGCATTTTTCAGTTTATCATTATATAACATTTCTAGTTCTTTTAAATTATTATTCGTTTATCATAATTAGGTCATTCTACTTACTACATCTACATTTGCATTTTTAAAATTTACTGTACTGTAAGATGAATATAACTCGTTATCATGGTCTGTGAACTAAAGTTTTTGTAATTTTGTGTATTCATATACCGTCACTTCTGTAACATACATTTCCACCATAGTTCTGAACATGGTCACGAGTTGTATACATTATAAGTCGTAAGTGGATGCTCCTGTTACACAATATTCGCATTGGAAGGCTAACTAAAACACATCATTTAGTAACTACATTAATTGCTTAAGTATTATGTCTGTAACTGATTACTATCTACAAGTAATTTAGTACAATGTGTAACAGTTGCAGCTCCTTACAAAAATGAAAATATGTACCATAATATTGGCGATTTAAAAGAGTGGCCTCGAGTTTTATTGCCCGTTCTTTCTCGTGGCTCTACCTATTGCTTTGCGAACGAGGCAGTAAATGTAAATGTAGAAGCATTAAGTAATTTAATTTTAAAATTGACGTTCATAAGCGTCACATTGTGACCTAGATGAATAAATGATTTTGATTTTGATTTTGATTTTGATTTGATATTGAGTTATATACATATTCGGAATCGTCGGATTTTTCTGCGTCGTTTGCACTCGGTTTCGTGCTGATCTGAGCACTTTTTTGGCGCTTAAAACAATAGTAAATTTAGGCGCAGTTCAGAGTAGCTTTGATTGAAGCGACAAAATTTTTTTTACAATATAAGAAAAAAACCGGTCAAGTGCGAGTCGGACTCGCGCACCGAGGGTTCCGTACAAACCTGTAGGTATATAAGTAAAAGTTCACCAGTCATAGTTATGGTTTTTTTATTGCCAAATGAAATCCATAACATTACAGTATGGAAAGCTGGAGGAGCATAAATTAAAGAAAAAGGGGTCTTTGTCGTTTGTAATCAGTCATCCTTTATTTTATATTAACATATATCGCTTATTTTATAATATAACTTAAATACCTATACCAGCCTTGCAGCAGCCTTGCAAAAGTCTGCTGATGAATGATGGTAAGATTTTTTATCAAAGTTATTGATTTACAAAGTTTTTAGTGACTATTAGAAATCTGTTACAAAAATACTTATAAAGTACAGAATAATTAGCAAAAAGGTTTGAAGGCTATGTAATTATTTGAAATCTCAATCTCAATCAGCCTATCGCAGTCCACTGCTGGACAAAGGCCTCTCCCAACACGCACCACAGCACACGGTCCTCAGCATATTTCAACATTTAGAGTTCACGGGAAGTACCCTGTAGGTTTTGATTCACTTGCGAGTAGGCGCGAGTTTGAAAATAAGCTTATATTGCTCTTTCTTTTGATTGCGTTGACATAGAAGCTTGATTTTGTTGCAGCCTTACGGTGTTATATACCTGAGTATTTGATATGAATTTCAATTTAATACCACCACGCGTTCAAGAGAAAGGGGTAGTAACTTTAAATTTATTAAAAATATTTTTCTTATATGATGTACCTAAAAATTTATGGTTTTCGCTATTTTTCCTTTATATGTGCTATAAGGCGTTGCTTCGTACCAAATTTCAAGATTCTGGGTTCATGGGAAGTACCCTGTAGGTTTTGATTGCAATGCGAGTTTGAAAATATGCTGCAATTTGCAGCATATACGGCTGTATCCTTTGATTGCGTTGGATTAGAAGTTTGATTTTTTTACAGCTCTATGGAACCGTAGATTCGAGTATTTAGTATAAATTTCAGTTTGATATCTCCACGCATTCCTGAGAAAAAGGGTCTTGACAGACGGACGGACAACAAAGTGATCCTACAAGGGTTCCGTTTTTTCCTTTCGAGGTACGGAACCCTAAAAATGGACTTCATACAGGCCAAATATTTAGTGTTTTTGACTTGAGCTATTTTCCCCGGCATAAGTTTGGTAATATAAGGTGTTTGAATCGTCTTGCCTGCGCCTAAAATATATACATACCGTCGCTTAAAGCATTTTGCTTGCACCTGAAATTTATACTTGATGTCGCTTAAAACATTTAGCCTGCTGCTGAAATCCATACCTTATGTCGCTTAAACCATTTACCATGCGTCTGATATTAATACACACAGGCGCTTAAATCATTTTCATATTTAATAAAAATTCTTTATACTCGGCGGTTAAATTCTTCTTCTTGAACTGAATTAATAAAGACTCGTCTCATCAGGCATATTGTATTCTAAGTGGTGGAAGTTAAAACATTTTTACTCTACTGGAATTAGGAAATCTATATTCGCTAAGATAGTCAAAATTTTGTATAAATCGTTTATCCGTTGTCGGATAAGACATATCGACCGGCAACCGATAATATCTTAATTTTGACAACTTTAGAGGAAAACATATTTGCTTCATTTAAACAACATATCGTATGTTAAAAAAAATACGTAGTTAATATTTTTTTTCATTGCACACGTATTTAAAAACAAAAGTAACATTATAATATGCTTCCTTCCAATATAAAATCGAGATATGACAATATAAATCAACACAAAAACAAACAACATTTTACTTGGAAAATTATGGGCGATCCCAACAAGATTGTCAGTCCACCTTGCAGGAGGCCTAGCTCTGCTACGATGTCTGGTGCGTAACCGCCACTCCAGAACCATTCTGCTCCAACGGCCATCGGTTCTCCTGGCTATGTACCCTGCAACTGCCACTCAAGCATGACTATTCGGAGAACCATGTCGGTGGCTTTGGTTCGCCTGCGTAGGTATCTCCTCAATTCTGATTTGATCTCGCAAGGAAACGCCAAGCATAGCTCTCTCCATCGTCCTTTGAGTGACAACACTGGCAACACACACAGTTCAAAGGCTATCGGATATCCCGCAGTGTCTAGAGACACTGCGGGATATCAGACGTGAAGACATCTATAGGAGCTGGTACGGCACGGACGTTATGCATGATTTTCGTCTTGTTCGACCCACTTGTTGGGAGAATCTACAGACGCCACCGAGCATTGTGCCGAGGTCTACCATGGTCTCAACCATGACTACGATATTGTCAGTGAGTCGAAAGTGAGTTACGCAGTACTCGCCGTTGATGTAGATACCGAGTCCTTCCCAGTCCAGAAGCTTGAAGACTTCTTCAAGCGCACCGGTGAATAGCTTCGGAAATATAACATCTCCCTTCAAAAGCTCTGTCGTAATTCTGTCATCACCCGGTACCTTGTTGTTTATGAGCTGTTTTAGGACCCATCTCGCATTGAGGTGATGAAAACCTGGTCGAGTTCAACGCCAAGAAAACACAGGTGTGCGCATTCTCAGCCAAGGTATCTCCATTCCTTCCCCATCCCTCTCTTCTGGACACTCCACTACCGATTCAAGACAGCCTCAATATCCTGGGTATGGACATACGCAGAAATCTCAACCAGAAGAACTACATCGAGGGTGTCATCAAATCCGCATCTCGGGAACTCGGAGTCCTGAACAAGGAGAGGAGGTTTTTCGCGCCGGAGCAGTTGTGTCTGTTATACAAGACCCAGGTTCGCTCCTGCGTGGAATACTGCTCTCACCTTTGGAATGGCTCCGCTCAGTACTTATAGGACGCCCTCGATAGGTTGCAGCCACGTGCTGTCCGTATCATCGGGGATCCAGTGGCCACTAAGACTCTTGAGTCACTGCAATTACGCAGAGACGTGGCCTCAATGGCTGTCTTCTACCGCATCTATCACGGTGAGTGCTCCGAGGAGCTCTTTCAACTAATCCCACCCTCTCCTTTCCTATCCCGAACGACACGTGCTGGGTTGAGGTGCCACTCTTACACGGTAGAACAGATACCGTCACGCACCAAACGGTTCGGCGCCTTTTTCTCTGCTGTACCATTAGTATGTGGAACTCTTTACCAGTCCACGTGTTTCCCTCCACTTATGATCCCGGGTCCTTTAAGCGGGGCGTGAAAAAGCTTTACTCAAGGCCGTCAAGGTGAGGGCCATGTTATTTAGCCTTACACAAAATAATACCAGAGTGTCGCTTAAATTGTTTTTCCTATACCTGTATTGTGAAGTTTATGGCACTTATATCATTTAGCCTGTTTCTAAATAAAAGTAAACTAGGGTAATATTGTATCAAGCGACTTTTATTTTTATTAATAGTAGCTTAAAAGAAATGAAAACTATACTCAATTATGCAGCTTTTGTCATGGAACTCAACTTCGGTCACATTTTCGTTAATAACCTTATACTTTTTTTATGACGATTTTTTTTCGTAAAATTGAAACTTTAAAACGCTCTCTTGTAAAGTTTAAAAAATGTCGCTTAATACATTTTGCCCGTGAACCCTCGATATAATCATATGAATGCATTTAGATAAAATTACAATTTAATGTAAACATGAACTGCGAATAATATAATTTTAATAAGCACAACGGGTATTCAACAAGTACCTAATACATATACCTAATAACATATATCGACGACATACGCCTATTAGTATCGGTTACATAGTAAACATAAAAAAGAGAGAGTACATGATTGATAGGATATTTATTTTAACTTCATAGCTGTTATAACCATGTCAATAAACGTAGTATAAAGAATGATAGATTACTACCGCGTCTCTAAGCTATTAAACTATTATTTTAGCTTTCAAATACGTAACTCTTTTCTTAATTCCGGTGTAAAGCTTCAATGGAAAACGAAATAATACCTCTAATACTTTCAAATTTAAAGTAATATTACTTTGAATAGGTATAAAAAAATATGTTACGGCGTGAATGTTAATGGTTTTAATATTTTTTTATATTCTCTTTTTGACGATTGCTCGACTATTACGCTACTGGTTTAATGTGTGCGATTCGAAAGAACGGTTATGGTAAATGGTATTACTTTATTAAATTATTTTGGATAATAAGATAGCAGCGTATGTTTTTTTGAAGTATCTTTTCTGTTTTCTGAAGTTAGCTCTTTTTCCACATGTAAATACAAGGATTGAAGCTGTTGTATGCCGTTTTATACAAGACTGCGGTAAATTTTGTTTGGTACAGAAAGGTAATATATAATAATGAATTAGAAACACTCTCGATTCGATAAAATAAAATGCCGGTTATTTAATGATAATGACCTCAAAGACACACAGAGTCATTATCGAGGCAAAATTAAAAATGAAAGGGGACCACTAATAAATAAAACAAATACTATCAGTATTGGGTATATTGTCGATTTCAATCAACAAACAGAATCAAAGTAAGGACCTCATACGGAATGCGCATACCCAATGTGAGAGAAGCCTAAATAAGCTCATTGAATATTTTTATAGCAGTCTGGTCACAGGAAAGCGTACTCACACGCTCCATAAACACATTATCCTTTAAGCTTTGTGCACGGTAAACACGAAAACCAGCAAAACGACAAAGAAAAACGTATAAAAATATATTAAACGCTTCAAACATTGCTTATACGGAACGTAATTGTACATGCAGCTGCTAAAAGGGGAGCTTTGTTGAAATAAGTGGTCAGTTTTGCTGGGACGTAGCTTGCCAGTTTTAATCAAGTCTGTTACGAGCCTTAAACGTTGAGCTTAGAACTCGTACGGAGTCGAGTGCACTTTGTGAACGCCTGATTAAGTCTGCTAACGCACTACAAGTCTTGCGACGGTCTTCGCTTTTGTCTAGCGTTTAAATATTTAAGCTAAAGCTGCGGTTTTAATTTGTGCTGGAGATTGGTGAATGTATTTTGGAAGGAATTTGCAGTTATATGTGTTGGAAGCGTTTGTGTTTATCACGTCATTTATGGATATTTTTTACAAATCTTGATAAAAAAAGAAAACAAAAACGTATAAAATATAAAGACTAGTTGTTATTTTATAGAATGGTGCATAGAATAATAATACATATCATGGGCAATCCACACACCTATAGTATTATAATATAACGATCAAACAACAGAAAACGTATTTGTATATTTGTAATTACCTAATTATTAAAGACATATTACGTTACCATAAAACACACCGTGACACAAAACAAATAATAATGCTCATCACATTAAGATCTGTCCTGATTTTATTAAAATTCCTGAATGCATTGTTAATTCAAAATTACTAGATGTTTTTCAAATAAAACCTTATTATAAGAGCACAACTTTTGTTTTCTTTGCAAAGCATCTTACAACAAAACAGACGTCAAAAATACTTCTATTCCTTTTCCCGTACAAAATCCTTTGTTGAACACATTAATTGATCTATATCAGAGCTTAGTAATACATCTAGGTTCAATCTAGTTCGGTTAGTTCTAGTGTAAGGCTGCATGCCCAACAAAGATGAGCGAAGCTGTACTGTGAAATAAGAAAACATATAACATGATATTTAATTGTCTCCACGTAGTTTGTCGATACAAGTAGACTTTTTCTAAAACAAGATAAGAAGCGTGGGTGCCAAATTATACACAGATTTTTCACTGTAAAGATTCATCAAAATCTGTTCAGTAGTTCTTGCGTGAAAGAGTAAAATACAAAATTTACTATACGGACAGAAAAATCTTACAGATTAGGGTATTAAGACAATACAGCGTAGAAAGCACAGTAGGGAGTCACGACCGTTGAATATACTGGCACTAGTCTAAGCCATGGAATATCAATATCTCCTTTTTGTTAGCACAGTATGGTTATTTCTGTTGGTGTTCATGTTTCTCTTTCATCTCTCGCGAAAACGCAGGCTAAGACTGGAACGGCGTGACGCGCCAAAGAGCCGGTCTATAATTACCGTGCTTGGCTTGTCGGCTTGCCTGACCGGACATCAGCCACAACTAAGATCCAACTCAACTTTGTCCACTTTAACGATAGAAGATAATCGCTTCGACACTCAGACTGGATGTTTGTTATGGTTCATATAATTTTACGGTGTTTTGAAATAAGACAGTATTAGATATTATCTCCGGTGTTAGGTTATACGACGCCTGTGTACTGTACTGTAATAATCTGAGTTGGGTGTTTTGAAAGAAGCTTTCACGAATATTTATTTTCTACTCGTAAGATTGCGACACTTATTTTTTAGCCTCAAACATGTTTTCCTACTATACTATACTACTGCATGGAAGTCTTTAAATAGCTAGGTATTTCGAGATGAACTTTTCTTTGTTTGCTTGGTAAAATGTTTGAAAGATTTCTCGCGATACCAGCTGTACCTATACATTAAGAGAGAGAGAGAGAGTAGATAGTCTGTAAAAAAAAAATAAACTAACAATTTTAATGAATATAACTACTGTGTAATCCATAGGTTGGCTGTACGAATATGCCTTAAGTACCGCCTTGTGCAATTAAGTTTGCAGGAAATCTAAAATATAAAAAGCTTCAGTATTTCTTACCACAAGTGTACGATTACGACAAGAATAGACGTATAACCACATAATACAGCCTATGATATAGACAACAGCAGACGTCGATATATTGTATTCTAATTCTTCAAATCGGTTCACTTCATTGGAACGCATCAAAGCGAATTTCTCGCGTCTGCAATGCGATGCATACTGTGCACGAGTGCCCAATCGAGCATGAGTTCTTGTAAAAATGATACACAGCTATTTGTACGAATGTGTCTTTGAGAAAATGGCGGCTTCCTTCCTTTAAGATAGGCAGTGTTATCCTTAGTTTTGAGAGTACGTATATTTCTCACAAGTTTAGTTAATGTGGCTATTCACAGTAAATTGTCAAATTTAAAATATAAATACCTCTATTTTTTCTGGCTTACAATGATTGTGATTGTGGATGGAGTTCGTCTATTCTACTACGATTTTCTCCAGTTAATTAAATGCAGAGCCTTAATTATAAGTGTATGGTGTATAAAATATACCTATGTATACAAATTGTGAAAGCTGATGTATTAAAGCTTTGTTTATCAGTTACGGTTTTGGCATCAGAGATAGGTCACTGGGTGAGATTGAATGCACAGTTGGTAATTTGGTATGATTATTGGGCTGTGGCTGGATTTGATTGGCATGAAAATATAATCGGTTATCGTGGCCATTACGCGACTGCATATATGTATGTTTGGTTGACTAATTATTGTGTCGTTCTCTTTTGCACTACGAGTAATTAGTAAGTGACGTGGTCTCAATTCGGTGTGATATTTTGTTTCGTAAATGTTTCCAGAAATTTCTAGTAGGTATTATCCTGACTGCATTCAAGTCTTTCTCCTTTAGCCCGGAGTCTTCTTTTAGCCAGATTGAGAAATATTCTATGTGACCACCACCATCTTGCATGATTTAAACCAATGTCAGGATATTCGGAGGTACTGAGTCCTCGTTGGAAATGTCATACGTCTTCATTACAGCTGCTCTGAGATTTACGATATTCTGAAAATTTGTCTGTTCTCCACTTTTTAAAGGCGTTTGTTTTGTGGTATTTCGCGCTGAGATATACCAACATAATATACAGGGTGTAAAAAGAACCTTAACGAAAACTGAAATCCCAAGTTGTACCAGTCACTACAAACATTTTTTACTTGGGCACCATACCTGGGAAATTACTGGTTTAAGAGATATTGAGGCTCAAAGTTAGTATGGATTTTTTCTAATTAGGTACAAAATCGATGCATTTACCTCGCCAATATGTTCTTTAGATACCCTAAGACACCATGGATAAGTAATTATTTCGAGCATTGCACGCACGCGCTTTTAATTGCGGTTTCAAAAATGTGAAAACTTAAAAAAAATCGTTACCCGGGTATTATTTTTGGTTAGTATGACTTGGCATGATGTCCACAACGAATAGATTTCGGCTTGGTGATGGGTCTTGTGACATTCTGTATAATGGGAGAAAATATTACAAATCTGTTTGTAAACAAATTATCATATGTAGGTATAAGCAACTAGTTTCGTCAATTACGTATTTAAGTTCTGCTTCAATTCTGCCACAGTTGTAACCGTGGTTGTACTGAATTGCCATTTAAAGAACAAATTGCAGCTATTTTATCCTGATCGTGCGTGTTACACATACTAGTAATCATGATTACATATGTATTATTACGTATGTCTGTTATAGTTAGTTATAGTTGGTCGTGGGTTTTCCACACTTAGCCACTTATATGGGCCATTGTGCGTATGTGGCGACTTGATTGACGCCGACTACTCATACCACCTTAGTTCCTTCCAGAAAGCCATTAGTTGGCTGGTGTCGTTTAAAGCTTCACTCATGGTTCTGGGGTTGTTCAGCAGCTTTGCCCGTTAATCGCTCACACTTGCACAGTGCAGAATGACGTGAGCGGGTGTTTCTTCAGTTTCCATGCAGCCCCTGCACAGTGGGCTGTCCGTAACGCCTATGTTGAATAGGTTGAGTGGACAGTAGCCGGTTATTATGCCCGTCAGATGCTTAAGTGTTTTTCTATTAGAATGCAGCAGCTTGTGTGAGAGTCGCTTGTTCAAGCAGGGGATAGCATCTTTTGTTTGTCTGCATTATTTTATGTTTGCCCACTGTTTTTCGTGTTCATGTGCGGTTCTCTCGCGTAGCCACGTTTTGAGTTGGCTTGCTGGTATCGGTACAATCGGCTCGGGTCCCATTATCATTGTGTCCGATCCTTGCCGTGCCAGTTGGTCTGCGGCGTCATTGCCTGCGGAGTTGCTGTGGCCTTTAATCCAGTGCAGCGTAACCCGATTCTTCTCTGCAATCTTTTGCAGCTCTAGGTGGCATTCCATGATGAGGCTGCTGTTAAAGCAGTTGCTGCCGAGAGCTTGTAGTACAGAGGCACTGTCCGTGATAATGCGTATAGCCAGGTCACTTACGTTCCTAGACGCGATTGCTGTTGCGGCTCTTGTTATCCCAACACACTCGGCTTGGAATATGGTGTTATGGGTGCCAAGGGATGTTGACATGTTGATGTTTAAGTCATGGGAGAATACGCCCGCACCTGTCCCATACTTCGTTTTTGAGCCGTCTGTGTATACTCTGACTTCGTGTATACCAGAGCTGTCTTTGTGTTCCTCCTGCAATTGGATGCGATATTTTTTGTCAAAGACAAAAGTTTTAGGGATGAGATCGCAAGCGGCCTCTAGCATCGGGATCTCTTTGGTTAAGGTCCCTTTTAGGCGTGCGTGGGTAATTCGATCATCTTTTCTCCATAGCCCGAGCTTGTCTAGACGGATTGCTGCAGCGCCAGCTTCCTGCTGGATCATTAGGTGCAGCGTTCTTAGGTCCAGTAGTATCTCCAAGGCGGCTGTTGGGGTGCTCTTCATGCAGCCTGTTGTAGCCAAGCAGGCTAGGCGTTGAAGGCTCTGTAGCTTTTTTTGTGATTGTGCTTAGTTGCGTGCGTGGCCACCACACTACTGCACCATATGTAAGCATGGGGCGTATAATGGCAGTGTAGATCCACAGGGTAATTGATGGTTTGAGACCCCATTTTTTGCCTATGACTCTCCGACATTGCCAGAAGATTATGCATGCTTTTGTTGTTTTTGTGCTGATGTGCTTGCCCCAGTTTAGCTTATGGTCAAGTATTACTCCCAAGTACTTGACTTCATTCGATAGGGTAAGCTCCGTTCTAAAGAGTTTTGGTGTTTTGCACATATGGGTTTTCCTTTTGTTGGTGAAAAGTACTAGCTCCGTTTTGTTGGGGTTAACCGTCAGTTCATGTTGGTTGCACCATTCCTCCATGATCCTGATGGCTGCTTGCATCCGATTTCAGATCGTGTCTTCTGAGTCACCTTTGATCAGGATGGTAATGCCGTCTGCATAGCCGACCGTGAAGAATCGTCTGTCGTTTAAGTTCCGTAACAGATCGTCCACCACAATGTTCCACAACAGGGGTGAGAGTACACCTCCCTGAGGGCAGCCTTTTGCAACTATGCCCCTTGTGGTGGAGTTTACCGTGAATTGTATTGCCCTCTGTTTCAGCAGTTGATCGATCCAGCCACTAAGAGTTTGCTCAACTGCGAACTTTTCGAGGGCCCGGCTGATACTGTTGAACTTAGTTTTGTCGAAGGCACCTTCTACGTCAATGAAGGCCCTCAGTGTCATTAACTTGTTGGTAAGCGCTGTTTCAATGGTTCCCACAACGGAATGCAGCGCCGATTCAGTTGACCTGCCACTTCTGTAGGCGTGTTGATGTGGGTGTAGTGGATTGCGCAGTAATGCGCCCTCACGGAGGTATCGGTCCGTAAGTCTCTCCAGCGTTTTCAATAAGAAGGAGGTCAAGCTGATGGGTCTATATGCTTTCGCTTGTGAGTAGTCAGTTTTGCCAGGTTTTGGAAGGAATATGACTTTAACTTCCCTCCACCTGCAAGGTATGTATCTGTGTGCTATTGAGGCCCTGTAGATGTCGAGCAGGTGCGGCACAATCGTTGTGCATCCCCACTGTAGGAATGCTGGTATGATTTCATCCAGGCCTGCGGATTTGAATGCCTGGAAGCTGTCTATTGCCCATTTCAGCCGGTCTGTGGTGACCACATTTTCGGCTACCAGCCAGTCTGTTTGGGTCGGTGGTCTGTAGTCTGACTCGTCCCACAGACGGTCATTGGTTACTTCACAACCTGGGAAGTGAGTTTCAATTAGCACTTGGCTAATTTCAGCGTCCGTAGTTGCGTAGGTTCCATCTTGCTTTTTAATGGCGCCAAGGGTTTTGTTGCTATCCTGAGACAAGATGTTTTTCACCCTGGCTGCTTCATTCGTGGTGTTTATACCGCTGCAGAAACGCCGCCAGGACTCGCCTCTGCGGAATCTTATGCGTTTCTTGTAGTGTGACTGGGCTTCTTTGTATTTGAGCCAGTCTGCTTCCATTCTCGTGTTTTTAGCCCTGTTAAAGAGTTTCCTCAGGTTTTGCCTGAGTCCCTCTAGTTCTCTTCCCCACCACTGGGTTTTGCTAGACGACTTTGGGAGTGTGGGTGCACAGGCTTGCTGGTAACTTGTACGTATGTCTGTATGTAACTATGTACGCTCCAAAGTGGATTATGTATTTTCTCACTTCTTCATTATAGTTCTGATTAAATTTGTAGCGGGATCCTAGACAGCTTTTCCTTTCTCGGGACTACACAAGTGTCAGAATTCGGCGTTTTCTACAGACACTGTTTTTAAACCTGGCTAGATAGGTGATATAGTGATTGAAATTAATGTAGGAATGTCTTGACCTATACAAAAACGAAATAATCTTTACTTTTTTTTTCTTTTCAAAGTCTTAGCCAACGATACTAAAAATACCAAAGACAAAAGAGAATAATACCATCTACACTGTTGATAACCGAAGTGGGCATTTAAAAAATTTCACAGTCTATCGCGCTCTTCCAATTCAGAAATCGCACTTCTTTGAAACCATTTAAAAGGATCTCTCGATATACTGATGTCTTATTCGATTTATTATTTTTAGGAAAGAAAATAATGATTTCTTCTCATATTAAAGTGAAGAATAATTAACCACTCTATCACCTATGTTAAAAAGATACATACATATGCTCACGCATTTTTTCCGTCGGGCTAGGCAGAGACAACAGAACGCCACTTGCTTCTATCCTTACAAACCTCACTCGCTTCCTCCACATTCAATATTCTTTTCATACATGCTCATTTAAAAGGATATTGTGGCATATATACGTAAGTGAATGTTAGTATTACACAACATTTAATACTTGCATATTGATGTGGAGAGAGCGGACACTCACTGACAGGACCGAATGTGCTATGAATATGAATATCTTAGTTTTAATACTTTAAACTTTGATTTATATGACTGACAGGTCACTTTGGAACTGCTGTTACGTTGTTTATTAATTAACAAGCTGTCTTTTTTAATTTAAAGTTTGCCAGTGATTTTCGTAGCAAACTATCTTGTCTATAGCTAAGCTTTAGAACTGGCTTTTAATGATTTACAATTAGCGGTGATTAAACCCATTCCCGATATTAATTCATCCTGGGCAGAATCCTCCAACACATACAAATGTTATGCTATCTATTCTATTTATATTTTTTTTAAAGACAACTCCCGCATAAGGACTAAATCCTGAGTCGCGGGGGACTTTACAAACATACAACTAACGGACACAATTAACACCCAGGCTCGAAACAACAATTTATGAATCACACAAAGTGTTGTCTCGTGTGGGCATCGAACCCATAACACTTCAGCGCAGTGTCGAGCGGTGAGGCTGCGGCTTAAACCACTACGCCAACCGTGCAGTCGACCTATGATATTGCGTTGTTTATGGTCCAAGCAAATTAGTTAAAGAAAAATATACTTATTGATAATCTAAATACTTTCAAACTTACGTGATTTGCAAACATGCTAATATATTTAAAAAAAACTTTGAAAATAAAAGGCATCAATTAATTCATCAGCCGGGGTCACGGAGTGACTCACCGGAGACTATTTCTCCTGTATCTAATATTTCGCCTGTATCTACATAACTTATTAAGACGCAAATGCACATATGTATTTCCGAATCGCCAGTATCATGTCCAGTGAGGCTCGGCGCTTTCATGTGAAAGTCTTGGTCCGGAACTGGTCGCGTCGCGTGCGCATACTCGCTGCGACCATTAATCTTGAGATACACGCGTTTGTCTTACATACTTCGAGAAGATATGGGTATCAGAATACAATTGATTTAATTGGTGTGATTTATTGTCGCGGGATGTATGGTTCATTAAGACACGTACAAAAAAACAAAACATTTCGAAGGCTGTCAGCAGTTCGGTATTATTTGTATATATTATGTTTTGTTGTGAATGCCTATGATTGCCTCGTTGGTCTCGCGGCATAACTGTGCGCGTGGGCTTGGGAGGTCTCGGGTTCGATTCCCGGGTCGGGCAAATTGTTATTGGGTTATTCCGTTCGGAAATTCTCATTGGCAGCACGGAGTCTCGTAATGTGCCCGGTACGGCAATAGGCTCGTCCCCTATTACGGGGGACCTAAAAAATCATCGCGAAATGTGGGTCTAATATTACACCTCTGCCTACCCCTTTGGGGATACAGGCGTGAGTCTATAAAAAAATAAATATTTTTATGCTTCGTATGGCAATCGAATCCACAACAATCGTGGTGAATCGGCATGAAGCTTATTACTAGTATGCATTGCGTGGTCTGTCGATTATTTATACCAAACGAGTAAATACTGAATCCAGGCTATTGATTGCTAATGTATTTATTAGAAGTGAATTGCTACTCTAATTTAAAATAATATGGCAATCAGAGCATTTGCATTTTATGTCAAATCATTACATTTGGTAGAGATCTGCAAATGAATCCAACACCTATGCAGGTAGACATATTTATAACACTTAAAAACAAAGCGCCATACTGAAACCCAATGAATTTATAACCCGTTGTTTCATAAAAGTTAGTGAAAACTAAAACAAAAACGTACGAGCGAAGTCAGAAAGGACTTGCATCCAACTAAAGTGCATAGAGTGAAAAATATTCTCACAATATTAAAGTATTAAAGTTGCTGTTCATCAAATTTAAAAGTTATAGTGGAAGCTTCTAGCTCATTTTGTTCAAGCTCTATAAAATAGCACGGCTTCGTAAGGCCAACCTTGTTAAGTAAAGGAATGGACAGGTTATGTAGTACTGGGTACTCGCTTGCTCCCCGTAATCTTGGGCCAAGTCTATCTCGAACTTTATTAAGTATCGAGTTCGCCCAATTCGCCCATTATTTTGTATTATCCACCAAATTGGATACAATACGTAAGGCGTATCGCTTTAGAGATTCTTTTGTGTTTAGAAAATTGGTTGTCTTTTTTGGAACTGTCTAAAGATAGCACGGTTTGTAATTGTTCTTTTTAAC
Organism: Euclidia mi; assembly: GCA_944739405.2. Classification (NCBI taxonomy): domain Eukaryota; kingdom Metazoa; phylum Arthropoda; class Insecta; order Lepidoptera; family Erebidae; genus Euclidia; species Euclidia mi. The sequence continues at coordinate 14,746,881 of OX123185.2, forward strand.
AACCGTTAGTTTGATTTATGTATTAATAATCATTGATTTTGAATATACTGTATGCTGTGAAAGTAATTGACCCATACACTTTCTTAAAAGTTTATTTTTAGTGGTACACTTGCACTACTCGTCAGCTTGTTAATATACAGATAAATTATAATTTATCTGTATATTAATAATTATTATTACCGCTTTAATAATTATTACCGCTTTATTAATAATTATTAATAAAGCGGCGATAGCCCATTGGTGTATGTAATGGACATACACTCTGACATTTCGTAGTTATGTTTAAAAATGTTAATTATCGCTTGCTTAATAATGTGCCCGGTAAATGGCAATAGACTCGCCCCCTATTACATTGGGACTGAAACATAACTGGCAAAGTGTGGGTGTGTAATGCAACTCTGCCTATCCCTCGGGGATAAAGGCATGAATTTATGTTATGTATTAAAATATTCATAAACTTATCATAAAGAGAACAAGCTCAGGCGTTCCCTCGACTATTTCACTGCCATTCGTTTACCCACAATTATTAGAATAAGAGCTCACTTTTAATGAGTCTCTCAGTCGTTAATGGCTGCATTTTTGTGTGTCAGTGTCTATAAACACTATGAGATGACTAACAGACTTGTTTTTACTCCTTGATCTTGACATAGATTCTGTGTAGAATAAATCCTTTAGCGTTAAACCTGTTTGTAGTGTGTTGTACTTGCAATAGTTGGTATTAATGGTTAGGGACTCATTTCTACTTCTATACTGGTTTGTGTTATTATACATATATTGTTGTTTAATATTATTGTTTGAATATTTTACTGGTATTTGGGTTTGGTGCATACATGATTATGGCGAGATGTCACCCATGGCTCCACTCACGTGATATTGAGTGGAAATGACTAAGGAAAAGTAGATATGTATTGTTCTGATGTCTAGGATACATAACTGCAAAATTCATTCACATCCAACCATCCAACTCCCATCCTCATAAACTATTGAATAAATATATTTTTGGTCGCGGAGTCTCTCCGCGACCACGCTCGGTGCAACCTTAATTAAATTAATTGTACGCGACCCGCTAATTTATTTGTATGATATATACAAATCGCGAAAGTTTAAAATCGATATTTTTACATTCCAAGTTCATTTGTCTGTAGGTTTATGCTTATGAAAAGGGTTTTAATATTGAGATGAAAAGTATTCTCTGTAAAAGCAATTTGGAAGCAATGGCACGCTAGCTAATATTAATATTTATTCAGCTACAAGAAATACAAATAAGATTAAATTAAATAAATAATAAAGTACAATAAATGTAGGGTTTTGCTTTGACATAAAAATACGCACCTGTGCCTAAATTGATCATATATGCTTTATTGAAAAGAGTTAAAAAGTAAATCTCAAATAATCACAGTTTATCAAATAAAAAATGCTTTACTTTATATTTTCGTGTAAGCTATAGCTTATATAAATAAATCTATAAATAGCAATAAGGTTAAGATCCTTGCAATGTGTATTATTACTTAATTTATTTAAAGTATTGTAATTTCAATCGAGAGGTCATTGGTTTGACGCGCAGGCCATTGACCTATCAGTATGAAGCCTTCTGTTACGAGCCTCTGCTTAGTCAAGAGGTTACGAGAATTTCTGTAGCCCAACTTTGTTAGCAAAGAATTTTGCATGCAAAAGCTTTCAAATGCACTCCCGTATAAAAACATCAAAACTTTCTGTAGATAGAGAGCGAAATCAAACATTTTGTGATTATTGTATCTCCTTACTTTTTTAGTGTGTGTGTTTATGTTTTCACGTCTAAACGGCTGAACCGAATTCGATGAAGTTTTGTATCAAAATAGATTAGATCTTGGATATGGACATTGTATTTTTAATACGGGTTTAGCTATCCAAAAGCTGCGGCAAACAACCAATGTATAATATATACATTTGCTTATGTTGAAAATCATTTATTCTTGAATATAAGGGTCGTTTTGCCTGTTACGTAGTTGTTACGACAAAGGGTGAGTTCATTGACCTCAACCAGGGAAGGTTCCTTAGTTATTATACCACGTAATATTCCGCTCTTGGTGTACGACACAGTCGACTAATTTATTTCAAATAATACGTATACAATGTTATTGTGTTTCATAAATAGGACAACGTTCTTGTCAGGTTTCTTCAAATAATAATGTCTGCCGGCAAACGTGATTTCTTTGACTGCGGGGAGGGCTTCAAGGTTCGACGTATTATTTTCTTTTCCTCATAACATAACGATTTAAATTTATTTGCATCTATACTGTCGATTCAAGGCTTCGTCTTGGATAAGTATAATTGGAAAACATCCATACCGATAACAATAATAAAATGTATAAATCTGTAAATAATAAATCTTTCAAGTTTATTTTTACTTATATAAGAAGTATACCTACTTATTTGTAAAATTAAGGATTGATTTTATTACAAAAGGTAATATTATTCTGAGCTACTGTGATTTTGTTTTTTATAAAGTCATATTTCACAAAAGTAATAAATCATGCATCGTGGGGGACTGTACAGTAAAGGAACATATCTATAGATATAATCAACAGTCATAAGTTAAGACATAAGTTTTATATACTTAAACTTTTTTGTCACACTAAACACAGTGGTGACAATGATAAGTATCTCGCTTTATAGTCATGTCTAGTTACTTTTAAGAAATCCATAGGCTTCATCATAACAGTTACACAATTAACTTTTGTACTTTTTTCCTACTTCAAGTGAGATTATAAATTACTTTCACTAGCTTAATGTTGAACTTGAAATGGAAGTACTTTTTATTTCCAATGTAATCTTAAAAAAAGAGAAATTGCGATTGGCTCGTATTCTCGATTTCCTCAAGACGATGTTTATACACTTTGAGCGAAGCAATTAATAAAAAGTAAAATAATAAATATGGCGGCAAGTGACAAAATATAATAAAAAGCTTCGCCGTGTGAAAACTTCGATTATAGTTTAAATGACATCGGAATCTGATAATTTTACATTGTATACAAATGTTTATTTATACATATCTACTTTTTGAAGATAATTAATATTTACATTAACAAAGACATTTATAAAATGGGAACACTTTTTCTGTAGGTTTCTTTCGTCTCATTGCCGAAAAAAGCTAGATTTATTTAGACATGACTGCCTCGTTGGTCTCGCAGCATAAATGTGCGCGTGGGGTTGGGAGGTCTCGGGTTCGATTCCCGGGTCGGGCAAAGTGTTACTGGGTTTTTCCGAATTCTCAGTAGCAGTACGGAGTCTGGTAATGTGCCCGGTACGGCAATAGGCTCGCCCCCTATTAAGTGGGACCTATGAATTTATAGCGAAATGTGGGTATAATATTACACCTCTGCTTACCCTTTCGGGGATACAGGCGTGAGTCAATAGGTAAATAAATAAATAAAAATAAATAAAGTCTTTCGCTGGCAGAGGCCAAATTCATATGCAAGGAATACCTTAAAAGAAGTTTTATTGAAAACAATATCAGCCAGAATACATCTACATTTATTTTTCGTTTACCTTTTATACCGGTTTTTTAAACGTTTCTATAATATTGATCTTATTTTAGAACATGGAGCATCATAGTTCGAATGATTATAAAACAGATCTTTACTTTGTAACAAAGTCGATAGAATTTAATCGTGGATGTTACTGCATATTATCTAATAATAGGTAGTTATTTAATGATATTGCAGCGTGTGCTGACGGACTTATAGTCGATTACAAAGGTAGTTAAACAGCATCGGTCGGTGTACACAACCAATAAACAATGTTTGAAACACTTAGATTGATTGTTTACATGGATGTGCGAATTTGGCTTGATTGCTCCTTGCAATTTGAACTGACGTAATGCAATAAGTATGTGTTTGTACTTGACTGAAGGGTCAGTATTGTCATTCAAAAATATGTTGTTGATATAGAAATTTAAGTTGTCATTACAAAAGATTAAGAATTTAAATCTTTTCGGTACTTTACCACGTAGCTACCTTTGTTTCGTATAACTGATATTTCGGCACTGTTGCAAGCGCCATGTTAACGGATGTACTGAACATAGCGTTTGCAACAGTTCTTTGTAACATTTCACGCAAATTACTAAAAAGGACCAGTGTTGCAATACCTGCTACTTAAAACTGCCATGCAACTACGACTTGTTAAGATAATTCATCAGTTATTTCGTTTGTTCATAAACCAGTTAATGCGAAACACTAAAAAGTTAGGTTCTAAGTAATCTTTATGGTCATCTTAATAGCTATTCAAGCGAAACCTTACTCAAAAGTCAATCTAAAAGGATAAGGGATATAGGAATGGTATGGGTTCCAGGAAGATACCTGACTTGCAGTATCCCGCTGTATGCGCCGACTATTCTTCGACACGTGTTTCGCCTCGGCACGAGGCATCCTCAGGAACGATGGGCAACGACTCAGTCGTTGCCCATCGTTCCGTCAATCGTTCAAGTCAGGTATCTTCCTGGAACCCATACCATTCCTATATCCCTTATCCTTTTAGAGGAGTTCGATATTGTCAACCTTTTTCTATTGCAATAGTTGGGGTGGTCAATTCGAGGGTGCGTGGTGGGTTCCTCTTTCCTTCCATTAGGTTACAATGGAGTTCCGCCAAGTAACGCCTGATTCAATCAACTATAAACTCAAAGGTAAGCAAAATTTTATCGCTATAACCGACACCCATCCCGCAGGCGGCATCTAGTCTGTTATAGAAGTCACGTCTTTGTGTGGGTTTGATATGCAAATATATTGTAAAGATTTCCATATAAGTACGTAAATATGTTTTAAAGATTTCCAAAATGGTGTAGCCGGGGATACAGTACGCACTTTCACATAAGATAGACGCAAACAATTTGATTTCGTTTATGTACGCCCAATTTCCCACTTTTTTATTGTTTCCTATATCAGAAAGATATGTAGAATCGGGAGAGAAGACGTTTTGGAGGAAGAAAGCTAGGATAGCTTTACTTTTTTCTCCGTTACTCTGAGAATGGGTAACGCGAAATCGTCTAAACGTTACAGTTAGTTGCTTAATATCTGGTGAGTTTCCTACTACCTCTATTTAATTAAAATTATTACTAAAGCCCAGTGAGTCATGTTCATATTCAAAACGAGGAGGTTCATCGTGGGCTTTGCTAAAAAGTACTTTCTTTAAGCTTGTAGTCGACTGTGCATTGTACTCAACTTACGCCGCAGATTCCCACATAAAGTTGTAGCTCAAACGAGCAAATGATATTCGTTGGATGTAGGAGCACAGCGATTAAGTAATGTGCATTAAAAATAAAGTATAGCGGTATTTTCGCTGTGCAATGGTGGCTAGCTGCCATGTAATACACATTACAGAGACAGATTGTACCACATTTTATTCCTTTCAAGCTTTAGGCAGGGTAGTGATAAAAAACAACCTCATGAACTTGACTAAAAACTGTTATATTATATGCATTGATATAGGGTTTTTTCAAAGCGCGATAAATCTGTCGGTTGCCAAAATTAAAAAGTAAGTAAATAAATCTCGCTTTCAAATATTATTATTTGCAAAGAAAAATATTCAGTTTTTTATAGATTTAATTTTGTAGGTCATCTACTAACTGTCAATATATATAACTAATTGGTGCACACCATTTTTCATTGCTTAGTGTGCGATTGTCACCGCTAGCTTAATTTTGACATACATCAGAGGGTCTAGACAAGTGGGATTTGCTTCTATCGCTTCTAATTTCTACTTTCTAGAAGCGCAGTTCTTAAGGATTTCGTGTGCCGATTCCAAGTGGAGACTGTCTCCAGTTTAGTTCGTAGTTGGCGTCGTTGACGGCGCCAGCGTCGTTCTCCGTCTCTCTTGCTCTCGTAGTTAAGATACACAGGAGGTATGTTCGTCTCTCTTGCTCTCGTAGAGACAGCCAAGCGGCAATTTGGGCCACAGAAAGTTTGTTTTCAGAGCGCCCATAGGAAATGCGGCTCTATGTAAATATCGGAGCTCTTTGGCCTAGCGATACCGCTCATCGAATTCCACTTGACCACAGGACAAGGCTTTTGTTGCTAAGCAACTTTATGAAACCGAGGTTACTACTTAATCTGTTGTGGTTAATATCGGCTTAAATTGAGCTTTCGTTCCATGCCGTCAAAATATTTTCGATCGATATCCGTAAAACATAGGCTATTCCATTTTATATTTGTTTGACTAGGTATATATTCCTAAGTTAGCGGTCGCTAACTATGGGCCTTATCCGAAAGCTCAGGGCCACTAAGAGGGCGACGGAGAGAGCTATGGTCAGAGTTTCCCTGCGAGATCGAATCAGAAATGAGGAGATCCGCAGGAGAACCAAAGTCACCGACATAGCTCTCCGAATAGCCAGGCTGAGCGGCAATGGACAGGGCACATATCGCGAAGAACCGATGGCCGTTGGGGCAGGCGGGTTTTGGAGTGGTAACCACGTACCGGACAATGCAGCAGGGGTAGGCCCCCTGCAAGGTGGACCGACGATCTGGTTAAGATCGCGGGAAGCAGTTGGATGCGGGCGGCTCAAATCGGTCTGTGTGGAGAACCTTGGGGGAGGCCTATGTCAAGCAGTGGACGTCTCTAGGCTGACATGATGCTGATGATATTCCTTAAGGTCTGATACATATAATAAAGCTTTGTCTAATTTTTTGTATTGCTATGGTATTAGTAGCAATTTTACAACATAAATGACACACTGTACGTGATTTTGCAACAAATATTATTGTCATTTTCACGATGCACGATGATTACAAATTAGAAATCAGATTGACAACTTAGCTGGTAGGACAGTTGTTATAGACAATCCACTCAGTTATAATTAAAGGTACTTATATCTTAACTAAGCGTATCATTAGACGCCATCTATTCCTTACAACTTTCTTAAATTGATAAGCTTATAATAAAGGGTTGTCTACGCCTTTCTTTAAATTGTTGTTTGTTGCTTGCCCGGTACTTACTTTGAAGAGCATGTTAACTCATCGCTCTCGACTGTCGTAAAGGTCTTTGACACTCTTATTTCTTTGGACTGGTCTAGAGCATAGAATATAGGTATTTCTTTGAGTTGCTGAGATCAGTCGCATTCTATGAATGATAATATTTAGCCAAATATTTGAGAGGCACGTAACTTGTTTTTGAGGATTTCTCCGGAGATTTTTTTAGTACGTACTCAACAGAAAGTATTAGTTAAATTATCTTATGGTGTGTTTCTGTGTTCGTCAAATTCTAGAAAGCACTCTTGCACCTTTTGATTTAAGTATTTTTTTGAAGTAGTAATTATTCTGGAACTTTAATGCAAAAAGAAGAGCCACAATATTGTTGGCTACACTACACCTATTTGAATGCTTATCTCTCAGACGGCCATGGAGCTCAAACTTATTACATCCCTTTATATTCGACGTAAAACATTTTTTTATTATAGAAATAGACATCAAGCTTAGAAAATGATACAATAGAAAAGTAAACGACGAAACTAAAACATCCGTATCAAAAGTTTGATAAAGACTACAACAAAATTATTTGAATTCTATTTGCCTACCAATTCCATAATCTTTACACCAAATAACACAGTGCCAAAACTACTTACAGCACATGAACTATCAGTAACTGCTTCACAAATCGTTGGGAACATGAGCTCATTGAATGCAAGCGGAGCGAAACGGTAATGTGCCCGTCGCTTTGCCGCTCGTTATAAATGTTTATTTATGTTAATGTACACTGTAAAGAATGGCAATGTAATGTCCTGCAATGCAATTTCTCTTACATTGTGTTTTACATATTTTTATCTGTAATATTTAGCGGCATAATTTTCAGGTCTCTGATGGATAATAATATATGTACGTATGCGCACAATAATATGCACAAATTAAACACAGAATAAATTTTATATTTTTTTAATAAATTTACGTCCGAAATCTGTATTCTCAATAGGAACTTATCACTCCTGATACCAGGATTTCAGTGTTTTTGTCGATTTAATAATCAATTAATACATAAAGTATGTAGGCCGTAGTTGCCTCATTCTAAATGATTACATTGGCAGAACGAATGCAAAATTTGAAATCAGCTCGAGGTTTAATTATTGTCGCCTAATTTGAAACGCATATTAAAAGTAAAGTGGAATGTTCACACCTCTCGAATAATGAACCAATTTAAAGTAAGAATTAAAAGCTACAATGAAAGGGCTTGTTACACGCAATGTTCAATATGAACTGCGTATGTCAACAATAATTAGAACTGAAATAAAGAAAGAAAGCTGTGAAATCATAGACAATGTACATAATAGTGTTTGAGTATTACTTGAGAAAGGAGCAAGCTGTGATGGAAGAGTGTGAGTGGATGTATTGAGATGATTTTCAATGCTTGATGATAAATCTCTACATACTAATGTCGCACGAGTGATTGATTTTCACGGGATAGCCGGGATCGATCACTCGCCGAGCAATTAAAAAGAGATGATTAGGTTGTCTTACGGGAAATAAATAAAAAATATCCCCAGGAAAGATTAAACTCGCGTTATATTCCAGATTCACAATGGTTTTGATTACATAAAAGAACTGACACTTGAGGTTAACCGACTAGACAAGTATCCAGGGCGTAGGTCGTAGGTTGACACTCCACAGGTCCACGGATGAATACTCAGCTTTGACGTGTCTCCCAGCAGAAGAAAGGGGCCCAACCACGTGTGTCGCTGGTATATATATGGTCGGCAAGCGGGTGAGGCTCCCCACTGCATTGCGTCATCGTAGTGGGGCTCGCAAGCGCCGAGGCACGACGTCACACACCCCCCCCCCGTTAGGCCGGGATTTTCCCTAAGGAAAATTCCCTAGCCCAACGGGCGTAGCAGCCCTGAAGATACTCCCTGGAATTAGAGAAAACAGGGGCATGAGTACCTTGAACAAGTGACAACCCTAAACGCTAATTAGTATACCTAAATAATAATGACCCACGCTTGCATTCTTCACGCGTACAACGGCAGTCTGAACTTGAACATAGACATTTATCATTCATAATTCATCACACATACCTACATGTAAATGCCAAGGCCAGTGTAATGGCCCAATAGCAAAGATAACAATCTATGGAGAAGCGCTTAGGGTAATTATTAGGTAATAATGATTTGTAGATATAAGAACTTGATCTAGCCCTACGACTTAAAAATCTTGGGTTCGGCTTTTGCCACTAGATAAGTAAACTTTTTGAATATAGTTAGGTGTAACAACAGATTTTTCGTAACGATGAACAAAACTAATATAAGCCGCAGACACGACCGGACCGCCCAATGTCAAAGGAAAGAATTTAATAAATATTTTGCTCTAATTAATAACTACAACACGACCAGTAAACACCTTTTGAATGTAAACAATGGTGAATCATTAGTTAGGCATTTATTTATCGGCGCGTCGCTGAGTGGACGCGCGTGCGTCATAACGACAACTAGGTAGGTACGATCTAAATGGTAGGTACTATTCGACTGTTCCGAGCTCGCGACGCACGGTTAATTACTCTGAATGTTTATAAAGTACCTATAATGACAATTTGATTATGGAATTTATACAGAATTAAGAATAACAACAGAACTTCAGAACAAGGCACGGCGAAAAACAACACGCCAATCAAAATGCATTTATAGAAAATACACATGCGAGAATCGAACACCAGACCGATCCTACAACGACCTTTTAACCACTGAGCCATAACTGATAGTTAGATAAACAACAGATTCTTTGTAACAATATTACATGTAATAAACTTTATTACCATTTATAACTGAAACATTTATTCATTTTATGTTAGCATGTTTACATAAATCATTAACACAACACAATACATTATCTTGTGGGCTTCGACTCGAAAACATAAGAACCATTGTTGGCCTTCGCAAATGATTATGTAGGTAATTATAACTTAGTATAGATATGCGTCTTACATTGTTGTTTTTATGCTTTTATTATTCTTTGTAATTAATCAACTTTAAGTCTTTGATGTGCCATTCTCCTAAAGGTTTACCGGCCATGTCGTTAAGTTTGTATACTAGGGGTGATTTTTTTGAGGCAATCTTACATTTAATAAATTTAGGCGCCAATTTCTTGCTAAAGTATCTATCCTTGTCACTTAGTAGAAACGTTCTGCGCCATACTATATCACCGACATTGAATTCTGCCGGTTTACGGCGAAGATTATAAGATGAACAATTTCGTTGGTGGGCCGACAACAGAGCTGAATGTACCTTCTCGAAAATAGAGGATAAGTAGCCTAAAGTTTCGGCATAGCCGTCCCGTGGTTCAAGCACCATATTGGAATTAAATTCCTTGTCAATATACTGAGAACCACATGTTATGACCTCCCTACCAAAAACAAGGAAATTAGGAGAATAACCAGTAACCTCACTAACTGCGCAGTTAAGGGCGAACTGAACCTTAGTGATTAAAGTGTCCCAGATTCGATGATCAGATTCTATGAAAGTTGAAATAGCTGTAATAATGGTTTTGTTGTAGCGTTCAACTGAGTTAACGTGGGGAGTATACAACGGTGTAAAATGCAAATTTGGAATTTTATATTTTGACAACATACTTTTAAAGGTTGCGCTAATAAATTGTTTACCGTTATCCAAAACAATAGTAGATGGAATTCCATGCACCAAAAATACATTTTCCTCGAGAATTTTTGTTATCACTTCTGCAGTTGCCCGTTTAATGGGGAAAAGCAAACAATATTTAGAGAAACAACAACTGACCACAAATATAAAAGTGTTTTGTTTTCTGCTGGGGGGCAATGGACCAATCAAATCAATACTAATCGTCTGAAAGGGCTTTTGACATGATTTGGGTTTTCCCATTAGACCTAAATTTGGGTGGTTTTGGTGTTTATGGGTGATACAAGGTTCACATGAACTGACGAACTTGACAACATCGGAGTACATACCAGGCCAAAAGTAATTAAGTGCAAGACGTTTGTATGTCTTAAAGATACCCAGATGTCCAGCAGTGGGCGAAGAATGATTCTCCCTTAGAATGTCAATTCTTTGGTCAGACGGAATAACCTCTTTCCATTGAAATTCTCTAGGGAGAGGGTTTAATGTTTTTTTAAAACAATACAATTTATTGTTTATTACTTGATAGTTAACAAAGGAAGTCGGAGAACTTAAACAGCCTTTATAGATATTTAAATACCAAGGATCATTAGTAGAAACTGGTAAATTCTGATTAGAATTAATATCTATATTTATATCATTAGCAATAGCAGAAACGGGTAAAGAGCGAGACAGAAAATCGGGTAAAACGTTATCGGAACCCCAACGATGACGTATTTCGAAATTATAGGAAGATAAGCGAACTCCCCATCTGGCTAACTGGCCAGTAGGGTTATTTAAGGTCAAGAACCATTTCAAAGCAGCGTGATCAGTGTAAACAATAAACTTTTTACCATTTTCAACATAACAACGCCAGTGTTCTATAGCAGATAGAACAGCCAAGGCCTCGCGCTCTGTGGCACTGTAATTTTTTTCTTGCTTACTGAGTGATTTGCTATAGTACGCTATGACTCTTTCCTCACCATTTAACCTTTGACAGAGGATCGCGCCAAGACCAAAATCGCTAGCATCTGAGTGTATTTCAAACGGTTGCGAGTAGTCAGGACAAGCCAACACCGAGGAGGAAATCAAACAATTCTTTAGGTTATTAAACGCCTCATTAGCCTCTGTCGTCCAGCAGAATGGAGGTGCGTTTTTACTTTGAGATGTTAACTTATTTAAGGGTGCAGCAATAGAGCTAAAATTCGGTATAAAACGCCTGTACCACGAGGCTGCGCCTAAAAATCGACGTACTTCTTTTCTATTAGAAGGAGTGGGATAATTTTTCATTGAATTTACTTTATCCGGATCGGGATGCAATCCACTAGAGTCGACAACATAGCCTAAATATTTTAGTTTATCTCTAAAAAATTGACATTTTTCGAGATTAATTGTTAAATTAGCGCTTTTTAGTTTATCAAGAATGCGTAATAAAAGAGTAATATGCTCGCTAAAGCTGGACGTGATACAGATTATGTCATCGATAAAACAGAAAACCTTATTTTCAAATTCTGGGCCATAAAATAAAATATCAACTAATCGTTGTTGAGTAGCTGGCGCATTCGTAAGACCGAAAGGCATTCTTTTGAATTGAAATGTGCCACGCGTGGGAATATAAAAGGCTGTTTTGCAACGGTCCTCTTCTTTAATTAATGTTTGCCAAAAAGATTTAGACAGGTCTAAACTAGACAAGTATTTAGCATCTCTCAGATTATCTAAAATTTCCGAAATATAAGGCAAGCTATAAGCATCTTTTTTTGTAACGGAATTTAATTTTCGACTGTCCAAACGGAAACGCAGTTCACCATTCTTCTTTGGTGTCAAAATGACCGGATTTGACCACGGGCTTTCGGATCGTTCAACAACATCCTCTGAGAGCATGTCGTCAAGATGCTTTATTAATATTCTTTGTTTATCGGGAGACATGCGATAAAATCTTTGCCGAATAGGGGGACAATCACCTGTATCAATTGAATGAGAAATAATATTTGTGCAACCGAGACCCCGCTTCTCGTATGAAATATCGGTAAATTTAGAAATAATGTTGTCAGCGGTAGCTCTCTGGTCGACTGTAAGATGATCATAAGAAACAAGATGTGTAGGGGGAACTGCCTGCAACTCCATTACTTGAGCGTCAGACTTGTTCACAATCAAAACAGACTTCAATTTGTTAGGAAATAGGCCAAAGCTTCGCCAAAAATCCATGCCAAGGATAAGGGAATTTTGAATCCCAGGTACAACATGAACTTCTAAGTTAATCAATTTATCCTGAAACTCGAAGGGTAGAAACACCGATCCCAAGGACTCAAATCGTTCGCCGCCTGCTGTTATTAACCTTAAAGGTTTCGATTTATCCAAAACATTGTCTTTCAAAAATAAGTTATGCAAATTATTACCTAAAATTGTAACGCAAGATCCAGAATCTAAAAGACCTGTGGTAGGTATTCCGTTTAATTTTAGAGTAACGTAAGGTAAATATTCTACTTTAGAATTACGGATTGAGGAAATATGATAGCTATTAAAGAATTTTTTTAAAAAGTCCAACCAATTATTCCACTCTGTTTTATTACAATTAGTTGTATAATTTGATTTTCCACAATCCTTATTAACTAGTTTTTTGAAACTGTAAGGGTCGACTTAGATTTACAATTGGGGCAGTCTGACACCTTGAAACCCTTTGTGCCGCACTTAAAACAGATTAGGTAGTGTGGCTGACGGCAATTACGTAATGAGTGCGAATTGCATCTACAACGCACGCAAAAAGTTTTATTTATATTAGAAGTACTCGATACGGCGTTGACTTGTGGTACAGACTTGTATTTCGATGTATCGGCGACAGAGTTATATTTATTGAAGTTATTATGATTGTTAACATTTTTGTTTGAAGAAAAATTAGAAAACGGATAATTATACGCTAGATCGGGTGCTACAGTATTCTTTGAAACTTTAGGGGGTTCAGAAAATTGCTTACTGCGACTTTGGTAATTTTCGAAAAGACGACAAACTTCGACCAGACTATCAACATCAACAACCTTTGCAGTGAGCAGACAATTAGTGTAACAAGGTCTAATATTATTTAGTAAAATTTCTAGCTTCTCCGAATCAGCGATAGGAGAACTAAGTCGCGAAAACAGACCGTGCATTTTTGCCACGTAAATAGTTATTGATTCGTTCTCGCCTTGTGAGCGCTGACGAATCTCCGTCATAAGTCGATAATCGTAGTTATGCGGACTAAAATCTCGTTTTAAAAGTTCGCAAAGTTCTAACCAAGTCTTTACATTATTTTTAACAGAACGATACCAAACTAATGCGTCACCCGAAAATATTTCAAAAGCGAAAGACAACATCTTGTCATGTGGAATAGATCTACAGGACATAAATTCATCAATTTTTTCAATAAAAGATCTTACACATGATTTACCGTTAAATTTGAATTTACCTAATTCCGAGAAGAGCTTACGGTCGTAATTATAGGAAGTGTTTCCCTCTGCCACTGAGCAATCCGACCGCGAACTACGGCTCGTGATTAATTGTAACTTCGCATATACGTCATTAAATTTATTCCACACAGACTCAATTTTTTTAATATCAAGACTGCCGGTATCCACCCTATTCAGTCGATGAAAACAATGGTGAAGCACGGTTTCGACCTTCTGTTGAAGCTCGGAGGTATAGTTTGCTTCCAAAATAGATAAGTGTTTATTTGATCTTAATAACGACTTTTCCACTTCAGCCATATCCTCCTCTGGTGGGAAGGGTGAAGATAATATATCCTCCGAGGGAATTTTAACTGAAAGTTTAGCGATTTGTTTGCGGGGATCGTCAGGCTTTGAAACGCCGCGTATTGTGGTCTCATATTCTAATTCCGCTTTAGTTAATAATGAGAAATTTATAATGTAAGCCATTATTACAAAACAATAATAGAAAATCTAAGTATTTACGCCGGTACTAGAAAAAATTAAATATCGCCAGAAAATCGAATACCGTGCTAAAAAAGCTGAAATACACTAAATTATACAATGGTGTGATGATTGGTAAAGGATTAAGAAAAATTTCTTAAAGGTCACTCAAAGGTTGAATCACAGTATTTTTTCGCGAACACGAGGCACGTTGGTTCAACGGCAAAGCGGTTAGAACCGGTTGGCGGCTCGACACGCTGCCCGCAGTGGAACGTGATTTTAGACCGACGTTAATTAAATCACCGTTATGTTATTTACACAGTTAAATTGCTTATGGCCAACCAAAATAGATAGAAACTGTACCTGTACGCAATTCACCACACCAGAATATATGCACACACAGGAGAAAAATATACAAGAGAAAAAGAAATTATTTCACTCACCTGTAAAGTGCCAACCTACGTTTTTAAAAGATATTTAAAAATTCTATTGGGCGCCAATGTCGCACGAGTGATTGATTTTCACGGGATAGCCGGGATCGATCACTCGCCGAGCAATTAAAAAGAGATGATTAGGTTGTCTTACGGGAAATAAATAAAAAATATCACCAGGAAAGATTAAACTCGCGTTATATTCCAGATTCACAATGGTTTTGATTACATAAAAGAACTGACACTTGAGGTTAACCGACTAGACAAGTATCCAGGGCGTAGGTCGTAGGTTGACACTCCACAGGTCCACGGATGAATACTCAGCTTTGACGTGTCTCCCAGCAGAAGAAAGGGGCCCAACCACGTGTGTCGCTGGTATATATATGGTCGGCAAGCGGGTGAGGCTCCCCACTGCAGTGCGTCATCGTAGTGGGGCTCGCAAGCGCCGAGGCACGACGTCACACTAATCATGATCATAACCATAGCGGTTGCATCATTTTCACGCCGGAGCAAATGTGTCTATTATACAAGACTCAGGTCCGCTCCTGCGTGGAATACTGCTCTCATCACTGGAACGGCTCCGCTCAGTACCTGCTAGATGCCCTTGATAGGTTCCAGCGTCGTGCTGTCCGTATCATAGGTGACCTTGAGGCTACTAAGACCCTTGAATCTCTGCAGTTACGCAGGGACGTAGCCTCAATAGCTGTCTTTTACCGATTGTATCACAGTGAGTGCTCAGCAGAACTCTTTTAACTCATCCCACCCTCTCCTTTCCTATCCCGAACAACACGTGCCGGGTTAAGGTGCCACGCTTACACGCTAGAACAGATACCGTCACGTACGAAAAGGTTCGTTACATCTTATATTTGCCGTATCATAAAGATGTGGAACTCACTGCCAGCTCACGTGTTTCCTTCCTCCCTTGATCCTGGGTCATTTAAGCGGGGCGTGAAAAAGAATCTCTCAAGGCCGTCAAAGTGAGGGCCGCCATGTCACATTGCTTAACCAGCAATTGGGGATGGTGGCCTTCACAATAGGACTTTACTGTCAGCTTACCATCAGGCAGCGTGAAGTCAATTTGACAGGTTTTTTTTTTATTAAAAAGAAATCCAATCAACGCATCCAATATTCGCGTCTTGGAGTTTGCGGTTCGCTTTCTAGTCTAACCAGGAGGGCGATTCAGAATCGTTCGATATCTCATTTGACATTCGATTCCGTTAATTGTCAAACGGGCTACCTCATTTTTTGTCAAAACTATCGCATTTCCTATAAATTTTATGCATTCAGTATGAAGTAAATAAATAAATAAACCGAATTCAATGAATATTTGTTCAAAATATCTCTGATAGGCGGCTAAAAGACGAGGACAATAATTTGACATATCGTACGATTACTTGACGTGACATTCTGAATCGGCCTGCTGATTTAAAAGGCACTTCTATATCCGTCAGGGAGTTCTTGACCAAGGCGCGGCAGGCTGTTTTTAGTAAGGCGAGGCAACATTTCGGCATGCGGGGATGCTGGACCCAAGACGGCATTGTGATCGTTAAGTGCCCAGATGGAAGTCGTGTCAAAGTTACATCCGAAGATGAGTTGATGCCGTTACTACAGAAGCATCCAAAGATAACTTCATCAGGTTCTTCTGGCTGATCTTTGTAATGCATAATTTCCATTGCTTGCGCATCCCGAAGTGTCTTGCGTTTTCTATTTATCATCATGTTACATTTTGGGTATGTTTACTTAGTATTTTTTATTATTCTTATCGAGCCACCAGTATGTTTTCATAACATTACGATGTATTATATGTAATTGATCACCCACTTTTCTCTTTCACAATTATATAAAACAGTGCAATTGTTTATTCATAATGTAGGTGTTTTCAATGTTTCTGTCAATTCTGTCAAACTGACATAATATGACGCTTGACCCTTAGGATGCGTTCAGAAATGATTCAGGATTTATTTTAAAAGTAATAAGTATATAATTAATCTTGTGAGTTATTAATTTTAGTGATTTTAACTTTTAATTTATGTGTATTTGTTTTAGACTGTAACAGTTACATTAAAATAACATAATTTATTATTTTCTAGTGCTGTCAGTTGGCGGGTGGTGCAGAGTTAAACATTTAATTGACAGTCAATATTGTGCATAATTATAGTATTATTATTTATTTATTATTAGTACGTTTATTTTTGTATTTTTTTTATTTATATATGTCTATTTCCGACGATAATTCTTTTCTTTCAGCGAACGATTCAGTTATTTTGTCTGCCGATGACAGTTTCTGCTCAATTAATGACAGTCAGTCTCTTAGTGACATTCTACACGAGCAGTTTAATCTAAGAACGAATAATTTCCTCAATGTATGCCATATAAATGCGCAAAGCGTGCCAAGTCATTTTGGCGAACTTGTAGAAGCATTTACCGACACCAACGTTCATGCCATCCTGATCTCTGAGAGCTGGCTCAAACCTCACCTACTTTCTACCTCATACCCTCTTGCTGGCTTCGTCCTAATCCGCAACGATCGGGTTGACAGACGCGGCGGAGGCGTTGCTATTTATCTCCGAAGCAATTTACCTTATAAAATTCTATCTTCCTCCTCCCAACACTCTACTTCTGCGGAGTATCTTTTTCTTGAGGTTTGGGTCAGGGGAACCAAATTGGTTCTCGGAGTAGTATACTGTCCTCCTTCGGTCAACTACTTCACTGATTTGGAGTCGGTTTTAGAATCGTTGGGTTCTGAGTATGCACATCATATCATCATGGGCGATTTTAACACTGACCTTTTATCCCCTCATTCACCTCGCTCCCTCAAACTTATCCATATCATCGAGTCTGCCAGCCTCCACGTTTTGCCTCTTAATTCCACTCACCACAACCCTAACGGGGAGGACACCTGGTTAGACTTAATCCTCACCTCTAATCCCACCTTAGTCCGCTCTCATGGTCAGCATCCTGCTCCTGGCTTCTCCCGTCATGACCTTGTCTTCCTGTCGTATTTCCTGAAGCCTCCTAAACCTTGTCCTAAAGTACTGTATTTGCGTTGTTATGGTGGAATGGACGTTGAAAAGTTGAGGACAGATGCTGCGAATATTGACTGGGAACCGCTGATGTCAGCCATCTCTATCGACGACAAAGTGGATCTTTTTAACAACACGGTTACGAGGTTGTTCGACGTGCATGCTCCCATCAAAAAAGTTAAATTGAAACGTCCACCTGCACCTTGGATGACTGAGGGTATTCGGATGGCGATGCGACGTAGGGACCGGGCTTTCCGTAAATATAAAAAAGATCGGTGCGACGACAATTGGTCTCTTTTCAAGATGGCTAGGAACAGATGCAACCAGATGGTACGCAACGCTAAACGCCGACATATCTCCGAAAATGTTACCAACTCATCCCCTGCTAATATATGGCAGTTTTTAAGGACACTTGGCATTGGGAAACCTCATGGCCAAGTGGTTCTACCGGTGACTATTAGTTTGGATGACATTAATCGTCATTTTACAACTACATTCACTTTGGACGACCAAACTAAAAGTCAAACCACAGCCTATTTGGCGGGCTTACCTCGCCTGAACATTAATTCTTTCTCTTTTTCTCCTTTATCATTAGGTGAGATTAAAAAGATTATCCTATCAATTAAGTCCAAAGCCGTGGGATGCGATGACATTAGTCGCCGCATGATCACGGCTATCCTTGAACAAATTCTACCTGTCATTACCCATATCCTAAACTTTTCCCTTGACACTGGTCAATTTCCCTACATATGGCGTAAAGCCTATGTGCGTCCTTTACCCAAAACTTCGAATCCCACTCTCCTGACACATTACCGTCCCATATCCATTCTTCCCTTTCTATCCAAGGTACTTGAGTCATGCGTTCAGAGACAGTTGTCTGGGTTTGTTTACCAAAACAACATCCTGTCACCCTTTCAATCTGGATTCAGACCTGGACATAGTACTGTCACCGCATTGCTCAAGGTGACTGGCGATGTGAGGGCGGGGGTGGAGGACACCAGACTTACACTTTTGGTGTTGGTGGACTTCTCAAACGCCTTTAACAACGTCAGTCACGACCTTCTCCTTTCAGTCCTATCCTATCTAATGATCTCACCTATGGCACTGGAATGGTTCTCCTCTTATCTTCGAGGACGCCAGCAGTCGGTACGTGTCGATGAAGCTACATCAACATGGCGTGATTTAAACTCTGGTGTTCCTCAAGGCGGAATACTTTCTCCTCTTCTGTTTGCATTATTTATTAATTTTCTTACTCATGAACTTCATTGTGCGTATCATCTGTATGCTGATGACCTACAGCTTTATTCACAGTCCAATTTAGAAAATCTAAATACAGCAATAGCAGAAATTAACCAAGATTTGAACTCTATAAAGGTCTGGTCGGAACGGTTTGGCCTATCTGTGAACCCTGCTAAATGTCAGGCTATACTCCTTGGTGGTTCGCGTATTTTAAACAGGGTTGACTTGCAATCGCTGCCTGCTGTCATTTTTGATGGATCTATCATTCCGTTCAGTTCAAGTGTCAAGGATCTTGGCTTATTTATTGACGCCAACCTTAACTGGCGGACGCAGGTAGCGAATGTGAGTCGTAAAGTCACTGGCGCCTTGCGGTCGCTTTATCGCCTGAAGAACTTTCTGCCATTCAGGACTAAGACAATGCTAGTACAGTCTTTAATATTTCCCATCATCGACTATGGTGATGTGTGCTATCTCGACCTTAATGCAGATCTTCTCAATAAGCTCGATCGTCTTCTCAATAATTGCATTAGATTCGTTTTCAATCTTCGCAAATTTGATCATATTTCTGAGTACCGATCAAAGTTACGATGGCTACCCATTCGTCAACGGCGTAGCTTGCGTACTTTGTGTACTCTTCATTCATTACTGCACTCTCCTTGTGCGCCCGTCTATTTAAGTTCCCGCTTTCAATTTCTCTGTAATACTCATGAGAAAAATCTTCGTTCCTCTAATAATCTTCTGCTTCTTTGTCCTTCTCACAGTTCTAGCCTGGTACATTCATCCTTTAATATACAATCTATCCTTCTCTGGAATGCTCTCCCTCTTGAGGTCAGGATGTCCACTAACCGTTTTACGTTCAAAACTAGAGTTCGGCAGTATTATTTAGACGCACTAACTGAATCGACATAGGTTTTTATCCTTTATTGATTTTATATATTAATGTATATATGTACTGGAATTATAAAATGTATGTATATTTATGTAGTTTATAATAAAGATATATTTGTGTATTTTATAATGAATATATATTTATGATATGTAAGTATGTATATTGGGCATATAATAATATATATGTATATCATTTTATATTAATAAGTAGGTTTCTGTCTTTTTCTTTCATTTTAATTTAAGAACTGCACCTATTACATGTTTCTCTGCATCACCCAAAGGTTGGCTGGTAGATAATGCCTACGGCATTAAGCCCGCCTTGTACTATTTTTGTGCATAAAGTTATAAATAAAAAATAAAAAAAAAAATTTGACAGAATATTAGCTTCTTCTAAGAAATCTGTCCATGAATATCTGTCGCTATCACGGCCGTTGTAAGACCGTCGAAACGTCAGTAATACAGAGCAGTTTATACCTAGAATTAATTAAAAATCGCGAGTGAGAAACATTCAAGAAAATTGGATGATGAATGTATTTTATAAAAACAAGAAAATCAGTTGAGTAGAGCGGCCGGATGAACTAGTGATCTACTTTTAAATGTTTGAGAAGGTTATATTTTATTCTATGTACATTTTGAAACGAAACTAGGTAATGCGATTATTTACAGATGTAATTGTGGCATGATGTTATAGTAATTAAATTTTATTTGAATGATTAAGAATTACTTTATCACTATTATTCGACGTTTTGGTTACTTAACAGGAAGCGTGGTCACGTGAAAAATTAATCAAGACGTCCGTTTATGAAAGAATATTGATTCAGAAAAATACCATTTTGGATCATTCGGTTCAATTGTATGTAAAACCGAGATAAGACGCGAAAAAATCCGTTAATAGTAATTTAATTTTGATGTTAAATATTCGTTTATTCTAGAGTCCTATAGTCACTATATTATCATAAAGTGCTCCATGGATTTACCCACTACATCTCGTACATTGAAAATCGCATCGATCACTAGACCGTGCTATTGATCTAGTCGTAGTTATATTGAGTACATACATACATACATACATAGTCTCACGCCTATAACTCCGAAGAGGTAGGCAGAGGTGTATTTCTACACCTACTTTTCGCCAGATATACTTTAGTCCCACGTAATAAGGGGCGACCCTATTGCCGTACCGGTCACATTTAGAGAACTCCGTGGTGCTACTGAGAATTTCGTGACAGAAAAACCCAATAACACTGCCCGACCCAGGAATCGAACCCGGGACCCGATCCCGATCCCACGCGCACATTTATGCCGCGAGACCAACGAGGCAGTCGTATAGGGTTTGATATCGAGTTTCCCGTCTCTACGCAAAGAGTGGTATTTGCATCGTGTTATCCCTTAGTCGCCTCTTACGACACCCACGGGAAGATAGGGGGTGGTGACACTTGTATTCTATGCCGTCAACCACACGGCTTGCTTTTCTTCATAAATGCGGTTATTATTTACAAAAATATTGTAACATCTATCTGGTAGTTCTAGAGCTCAGCGCGATCAAAGACAAACAAAAAAAAAGATAATATTATTCTTCATTTCATAGTTTAAGAACTTAATTTTTAAAGATAATTTCGTTTTGCGAAATTTTAAT
This sequence comes from Euclidia mi, assembly GCA_944739405.2. Lineage (NCBI taxonomy): Eukaryota > Metazoa > Arthropoda > Insecta > Lepidoptera > Erebidae > Euclidia > Euclidia mi. The sequence goes on from OX123185.2 coordinate 14,768,573, forward strand.
AAGCCTCGTTGGTCTCGCGGTATAAATGTGCGCGTGGGATTGGGAGGTCTCGGGTTCGATTCCCGGGTCGGTAAAGTGATATTGGGTTTTCCGTTAGGAAATTCTCAGTAGCAGCATGGAGTCTGGTCATGTGCCTGGTACGGCAATAGGCTTGCCCCCTATTACGTGGGACCTAAAAATTCATGACGAAATGTGGATGTAATATTACACCTCTGCCTATCCCTTCGGGGATACAGGCATGAGACTATAAAAAAAATGATAAATAGGTGTGCTAAGTGGCTATTTTATATATTGGGTATTAAACTATAATCGCAATACAGTGTTAGATTTAAATTAGTATTTCGACATCGTGAATTCTGCATAGGGTTCCCACCAAGAACTTAGGGTCCCAAGCCAACCTCACCTGCAAGTGGTGCACCTGCCGATTAACGGACGAGGCTCTGGCAAACAAAATATCCCGATACGCGGCAATAGGCTCGCCACCTATTACGTGGGATCAAAACACTGGCGAAAAGTGGGCGTTTAATATGCCTCTGCCTACCCCTTCGGGGAAAAAGGCGTGAGTCTATGTATGTTTGTATGTATGTGAATTCTTAATGGAGGAAGTTGGTGGTGCAATGCTACAATATAAGATTTTATGGCCAGAATTGGAGAGTTACAATTGGATTATAGTAGAATTAAATGTTGAATTGTCTTTTGAGATATAGTGCCTCAAATCTTTGTTTAAAGTTTCCCGATATTTTTGAACAGTTGCTAGCGTAATGATCACGGATCTAATGGATCATGGTGTTTCCAACGGTACTGAAATGTCAGGTACTCCAAAGAAAAGAAATGCTTGTGCATTTCTTTTCTTGGCAGCTAGCAGTCTGATGATTTGACTGCACGGTTGGCGTAGGGGTTTAAGCGGCCGCCTCGCCGCTTGGTACTGCGCCGTGTGTTGTGGGTTCAATTCCCACACGAGACAACACTTTGTGTGAGTCATAAATTATTGTTTAGAGTCTGGGTGTGCATTGTTTCCGTTGGTTGTATGTTTGTAAAGTCACCTGCGACACAGGATTTATTCCTAGTGCGGGAGTTGTCTTTTTTAAAAAGAAAGAAAATAAAAAGATGATTATACTTGTTTTGTCAGGTATTCAAAATAAAGTCATATCACGACAGACAATTTTAAATGTATGTGAATGATCACGAAAATTCGAATTTATTACATATTATGAAGCTGAAGAGTTCGTTAATCCGAGCTCTTTCAACGCAAGAACTACTAGATCGATGAATATTTTTTTTATATTTCCATTATCATCATCATCATCATCCTAGCGCTGTCCCGGTTGCGTTCCAAACCCTACGCCTTGGAGTCCGTGGTCCGCTTTCAGGCTGAATCTCCTCCACTTCGCACGGTCTTCAGCATCCCTGATGGTTAGTCGATTGGCACGCATATCATCCCTTACGACGTCAAGCCAGCATTTCTTTGGCCTTCCCCGTTTACCGGGGCCCGGCGTAGGTAGCATGGCAAGACATTTGATACCCACGTAAGATGCCGAGATATATAAGGCAAGTGTGAATGGGACAGGACGAAGGGGAAGACCTAGGCGGACGTTCTCTGACCAGATTGGAGACATCATAAAAAAAGGACAGGTCAGAAGTACCCTAAACAGAAGAGCATGCATGAGAAACTTGGTGGGAGTGAATGAAGCGAGAGAGGTATGTCAGGATCGTTTCAAACGGCGTTCCGTAGTCTCTGCCTACCCCTCCGGGAAACAGGCGTGAGTCTATGTATGTATGTATGTAAGATGCCGAATATTTTTTTTATATTTAATATCTTTTAATTTTAATCGGGTGTGTAGTTGTTTACTAGTAAGTAGTAGGTAGATCAAATAAATTCAGCTATGCAAATCTCGGTGGCCTCGTCATATAAATTTGCTCTTATGTTCTTCGGATGTCCGGTCCTAGTTCTAGTAGACCGGTCATGTTAAGCGTAGTGGGATTTTTCTAGGCAGCTAGGTAAAATCATACTCTCAGACCTACTTGTGTTTTACTATCCATACTAAAATTATAAATTCGAAAGTGTGTGTTAGTCCGTGTTTGTCATCTCAAAGTTGCAATGATATGGTATGATTTTTGCATAGAAGGCTGCAGATAGGAATATATCGCGATAATTGACTTCAACATGGGCGGTGCTGTAGGCAAACTCTAGAATAGCAATTAAACCTCACAATTGAAACATCTCTGCTCACGCTTTAGTAGATAAATAGGCTTGAATGCAAACAAAAAACTAACAAACAAACCTCAAAGTCACTGAACCGTGTTTGCATTTAATTTAAAAAACCAACACAATAGTCCCAAATTTGCATACAAATCTATTTGATCCAATTAATAAATAATCACTTTAATGCTATTAACATATTAATTAGTTAGTTGATGAATTTATTCAATCCAATCGATTAGTTGACCAAGGCGTGGACACGACTTTGGGTTTGAGCGCTTCGCGACAAGCTTCGGTTAACGCGACATGTAACATCCATGTCGCGATCTACTTTGAAGCGACAGCAAATAGGACTTTTGGGTGGGTTAAGTGATTTATAGTTCGTGTCCTATTCTGTAGCTACGAAGTCCACGACTAGGCTTTTCAGTGGGTAACGCGACTGGGGAATCATTTTCCGTGCGGCGTTCTACTCTATTTCTACAGTGGCCACGATTTTAGACTTATGTTTATGACGTGTTTTACTTTGAAGTGACATCGGAAGTGATGGAATAGCAGGCGACAAGGGTATCGCATATTCTGTTGCTGTCGCGCGTTGACAACGTCGTGACCAGGCCGTCGCAGCTGCCGTAATCTCTTCAGGCTTTCGCTACAGTTTACAATAAATATTTGAATGCGATTTCGGGCCGATGCAACACTAAAAAAAGGTATAAAAATAGGTAATTGTGTTAAGTTACATGCTCTAGATTCATGTTTATTCTGCAACTTATTTAAGGAAGCGATACGATTGCACTGCAATTATTTATGACTAGATGTGCCCTGAGGTTTTGGTTGCTAGAAGTTTGTGTTTTCGTTTGGTATCCACGGCATGTGGTAAATTGTTTGATTGCCAAGTTCACTGACATTTGCAGCCTTCCTCAATAAATGCCTAGAATGAGGCCAAAAATGCAAAAATGATTTTGAGATCAGAGTAGCAGTGCCCAATATGATCGCCTCTAAACGAAGTGTTATATGATGCATTTAAAACTGTGTAAATCTTGAAATTACTAATGTTTTATTTATATTCGTTTCAGCTTTGTAAATGTCGTGAGAATTCACTCAATAAGTTCGTGGATAACCTGTATCAAAGATAATATTACATTTGCTGTGAATAGCACAATAGCAGCTAACTCTTTTTAGAAGCTCGCTATATAACTCTTAGAAGAAATATACTTGGAATTACGTTATCTTTCTGAGCTGAGCATTCATCGTTTATATTTAAACTGTTTAGAGCATCTTATAACGAGATTAAATCACTTAATTATGTCATATTTTGTTTAAGGATGATTGAATTGTGGAACACTTTATGATTTCATAACAAAGTGGTAGTTTAAGTGTGTAACGTTCGTCAAAATATGTATAACATTCTAGGTATATAAAACCAATGTTTTATGATTATCCTATTAACTTTTATTTTATTTATCGAATCGTAGAAAAATATAGGATATGTGATTTATGATATTTGTAAGTTATTGGATAACTTCTAAACCCATAATAGGTAATTTAATAGAATCATATAATCTATCCCATAAAATAAATAATAGGATGCCCAAATTCATCAACGATTTTTTTAAAAACCAAACTTGATTGAAGTATTTTTAAGTTACAAATTTGGACTCGTAACGTATCCAACGCTGTATAACTACTAAACATTGGAGGCGTTTAAGTGGAAGAAAATTGGCCACGATTTAAGTGTGGGCTCCTAAAGGGTTGGTGTGAATGCACTCACAACCCACTGTTTTATTTAATACCTAAACCACGCTTGAGCCTGCCCCGCATCTTAAAACTGGTTATAAAAGATTCATTTTAGCTTACGTCATTGAAAAAATAAACCAAGGATTTGAGGATATATTACGAGTAAAAAAACTTTTGCCCAGGGACCACAGAGGCTATTTTTAGTACTCCCGTATCAAAACAACATACATGCTACTCAGGTTTTTACTTAGTAGATGGAGGTCCTAAGGTGTGTAGTGGTTATATATTTAAGGGCTCAGGGTTTGGAAGTACCAGCCCACAACGATATATGGTAAGAATATATCAAAATTCTGTACCAGCTAAGTTCTCATTTAATAAGTTTTAAGGAGTGTGAGCACGCATATTTCTGCAGATCGTGAAAAAATTGAAATATACCCTTAATGTTAAAACTATTCTTGCCACTATAATGATTAAATCTTAAGTCCAGTTTGTATAATATCATTTCAAATGACGACAAATATATATTTTATAGCGTCATAAAAGTTTATACTCTCTTTCACTTTACCATTCACTCACTTTTCTTTAAAGCATTACGGATATATACTATTATGGGTACTACAATTTATATTCAAATATCTTATTGCTTACTATACAGCAGCATATTTGAATCGTCGGTATCTGATCAAATTGCGTATTTTTGCAACGGCTCGATTTTTATTTTCATCAAAATATACATCATTCAAGGAGTTCGAGGGAGAAGTTTACTGTTTTTTCACAAAGGGCAATGACCCCTTCAAGTAGCATGGAGCTTTATAAGGATATATCATTATATGACAAGATTTTGACTGACAGTTATGTATATGGCGAAACTCATCAATATTGCAAATCAAGTAGATATCGCCAATCTTAGGCTGTAACTAATTCTAGGATATTTTTCGACAATGTTAAATAAGTTATAGTTATATATACATTTCCTGGAGGTTTAAGATTGCTCTAACAAATGAAAAGCCTTGTGGCAGTAGACGTTTTTGAGCTAAGATGATGAATGTAACGTTTGATAACAAAACATTTGTATAAAACAAAAAGTACGTTAAAAAGGTAGAGACTGACTGTGAATTTCGCAAAACAATATAGATAAATAAACTTTCTAAAAGAGTAAAAGGTAATAGAGATTTTTAGAGACACTGGGACCAAATAAATCTTGGGAGAAAGTGATTCAAACTTTAACCCCTATAAATTGTAAAAATTATTTTTAAATAAAAAAAAACCAACTTCAAAAAACACTAAGGAACTAAAAAACAAAAAATAATTGGTTTTGGAACAAACATTTTTGGATTCGGTGCCAAGCAAAGTATTTCTGATCTGACTATAAAACCTCTACACATTTTTATATAACTTTCGTTGTTGATAGAATAGGTAGTTTGTAATTTAGTAACTTTTTGCGTAAGGGCTTGGCACCGAATTCAAAAATGTTTGTTCCAAAACCAATTATTTTTCGTTTTTTAGTTCCTTAGTGTTTTTTGAAGTTGGTTTTTTTTTATTTAAAAATAATTTTTATTTTTTGCTTTTTAGTGGTATACTAATAAAAAATAGCAATAGGTGGTACATAGGATAGTGTAGGTGGTACATGATGGGGAGGCCTTCCTTACGTGCCTCAATTCTGAAATGTAAACCTGTACCTTTCTGGCAATTTCAAGTATTTTTTGTTTTCGACTAAATAGCCTAAACACGTTCGTTTCAGTTCCATCATCAGATCTCGGAAATCATCCAATACCAAAGACAAAACAAACGAGCCTAAACACGATGATATTGCGTTATTGTATTACAAAGATCCCATGGCCACCTTCCTGCTCCATCATCAGAGTTTGGTAAACATTCAGCACTAAAGTCCATGTAAAGACGAATCCAAAGAGCCCAAACTCAATGGGATTGCGTCTTTGTATTACAAAAATGCCATGGCCACCTTCCTGCTCCATCGTCAGACCAGGGAAATCATCCAGCATCAAAGTCTATGTAAAGACGACTCAAACGAGCCCAAACTCGATGGGATTGCGTAATTGTATTACAAATATCCCATGGCTACCTTCCTGCTCCATCATCAGAGTTTGGTGAACATTCAGCACTAAATTCAGCACTAAAGTCCATGTAAAGACGAATCAAACGAGCCCAAGCTCAATGGGATTGCGTCTTTGTATTACAAACATCTCATGGCAACCTTCCTGCTCCATCATCAGACCCTGCAAAACATCCAGTACCAAAGTCCATGTAAAGACGAATCAAACGATCCTAAACTTGATGAGATTGGGTTATTGTATCACAAAAATCTCATGGTTACCTTCCAACTCTATCATCATACCATGGAAATCATCTAGCATCAATGTCCATGTAAAAGATGACTCAAACGAGCCCAAACTCGACGGCATTGGGTTGTTACGGTGAAATCGCTTCAAGTGTGCTTATAAAATTTGAAGAGTTCCTTCGATTTCTCAAGATTCCATGATCAGATCCTGACCTGATGATCATGGGACCAACTAGGAGGTATACTCTTTCAATCATATCAAGAATTTTCGAAATCGGTCCAGGCGTCTTAGAGTAATCGGGGAACATACATAAAAAAAAAAAGATTCCGATGAATTGTAAACCTCCTCCTTTTTTGAAGTCGGTTAAAAACAATCGTTTGACTGCTAGACGACCTGAAGACGCGTTAGATTAACTTGGGTTGCTAGACCTAATATTATCTGTCAAATTTCGTCTAAGACATTTGTATTATCTGAGCTCGCAATTGGAAAAGAAACATGCAAAAATTTAAATATTTCAAATATTATTTCTTGACTTAGGTTATTACAAAAAATATTTTCTGCTAATGATATCTATCTAAATGTTAAAAAAAAACTTTGGTGTCAGAGTTTAAAGGCCGCCCAAGAAAAAAGGCTTTTTACAATAAAAGCACCACCTACTAGTAATGCCAGACTACAAAAAATGAAAACATCAATCACTTGATAACACGACTTGTACTCAGCTATATCACGATTATATCATTTATGATTTACTACACTATTCTTTCGTGAAGTCAGAATCTTGATGGATCATTTTAAAATTGCATGTGTCAAACATACATTAATGACTGACTCATGTCACTGACAATGTCTTTAGACGCATTATAGGAATTCATCAGTTACACTATAGTAGTTGTAGTGCATATTTCAATACAATCCCTACAAGACGAAACGTGATCCTTTCCCGGTATGCTATATGCGCCTTACGAAGCCAATTTACAACTTCTATGCATCTGGGATCCTTACATACATACTGTGTAATATACTTATGTATATATAGCAAGATGCAAGAGTAATGGATTATATAACATTGGCTTATGTTTAACTTACCACCAGATATAGTAACATATAACAGACAAAAGTAGTAAATGATCACCAAAATTAAACCAGTAATTTAATTTAAAATTATAACCAAAGTATGTTTGTTAGTTGCATGAAATACCAACACATAAATTTTATTTGGTTACACCACCTACTTTAATAAACTAAGTTGACTATTTTTGAATTAAGGGTCACAAGAGAACCTAACAAAACCTATTTATTTGGTGATCATTTACTACATTTGGTGTTCGAATACAATTTGAAGTGCAGTCGTGATTAAAATAGCTAGTACTATTGTAATTTTAGACTTAATTTTTCTGGTGTTAAGTATATATTTTTGGTTAAAGAACTAAAGGTATTAAAGCATTTTATGGTGGTCATTATATTTAACCCCTATAACAATTCTAGCGGATACCTGCAGCTACGCCCGCACTTTTATTTTTATTTAACCACATCTGCCCGATCCCGTGGGAATTTCAGGTAACCCCTTCATAGTGCACCCATACGGTCTCCACAGATTGTTCTTTGCATGTCTGATCTCCAAAGGTTCTTCTTTGCAGACCATACATGCTGAGATTTCTGCGCTTAATAGTTTTGGCTGTGCGTTGTCTGTCAGTAAGACAACATTTTATACATGCTATGAAGACAGATAATAAAATTTGTACTTAGGGTATGGGAGACTAAATTCTGGCATAATAATCAACCCCATTAAATTTGTTATTTTCGATATCTTTATTTAGTCATACTTACCTTTTAAATAATAAAGATTTTTTAAAGTAAAGATATTTATTTTTAAATGCTCCAGTTTATCCGTCCTGTTTTGGTCACATTTTCTCACATTTTTTTCGACTATCTCCTTTTCCTAAAAGCGTAACAATTTAAGACCCACAATAACAAAACAGACCTTCTCGAAGTATTATAATTATACTATAAGAAAACGAAAGCCTTAACTAGGATTATTAACAAAAAGTTCGTTGGCATATTGCATAATTATACCTGAATGAAGTGTAATAAATCAAGTTTACGAAGCAAGTTATATATAGTTTCTATGTCAAGTCAGAAATAGCGGTGATTTTCGAATGACTCATACAAACATACTTTGCTTATGATTGAACATATAAGTTGTAAACACTCGTGCCTTCTTTAATTTCTACGTGTAATTATGATGTATTTATAAATATGACTGCCTCTGTGGCCCAGTGGATAGCGTATGCGACTGCTGATCGACAGTATAGGTATCTGTTTTACTGTTGATTAAATCTCAGGACAAATACTTGGCTCATCATCATCATCAGCCTTTAACAGTCCACTGCTGGACTAGGTCTCTCCTTTGAAAGGGGGAAATGGCCTACTATACCACGCTGGCCAAACGGGATGGTATAGGGTTTGTATCAAGTTTTCCTTCTCTTACAATGTTGTTCTCTGCGTAATATATCTCTCTGTCGGTTCTTACGACACCTATAGGATGATATGGGGTAGTGACCGTATTCTTAATCCGTCACCACACGGACAATAAAAAAATATTTGGATGATGAGCATTATTTGTTCTGTATAATGTTTGTGTAATATTAGGTATTATGGTTTTTTATGTATAATTATGATAGTCTGTATATATCTGGTATTCACAGTAAAAGTTTTGCCTGATTGTTCTACGATATTATACTATCGAAATAATATTTCATAATCTGTTCCGTAAAAGTTGGCTTCTCATAAAAAAGTACAAATAACATAGTACAAATATTATAACAATGAAGATACACGAATTTTTAAACATAATTACCAGAACGAAACGTACCATTATGTTTGTCTACCAAATTATGTTATTATTACGATGAAGAGTATTTACCGTAGAAAGTTGTATTTTATTTGGATAGAAAGTTATAACATACCTACTTTTAATAAGATAATTATGAATGCTACAATCTATACCATCTAATGTATTATAGCAGATAACATGGTAAATGTTTTCAAACAAAATGCCTTCAGCATTCAGCTTTCAAAATGATACCGGTAAATGAAAACAATTTGATTTATTACTCAATTTAGATTACGCCGTAAACTATGTTGCTCATATTGTATAAAATTAGTACCTATTTGTCTTGAAGAATAATCAATTATCGCGATAGTTCTTATAATTTCAATTTCATGTAGGTACTCATCATAAATATGTATATACTTTTTTATTTTAATTTGTATGACTTTCTGACGTGTCCAAAAAATTGAAACATTTTTATGGAAATAAACATATTTGAGTTTGAGTTGAGTTTAAAAGGATCATGATCGACATCACGAGAGGTAAATGTTAGGCCTTTTCACACCTTGTGACGTTATAATCGTCGCGCTGGCCCCTACCACTTCTCCTGCTGGCCGTTCCCCTACCAGCGGCAAATAAATACCGCGGCGCGTCAGCGACCGCCCCTTTTTTCTGCCTGCTGCTCCGCTGAAGATAAGTGCCTCTCTCTGCTGGAGCACCGAAGCCTCGTCAGCCCGCCTGCCTACCCCGCCCTGAGTCTTAGTAAAAAAGAAAGACTTTTGCTTTTTTTTTTTGGTCAAATGAGATATTTACACAGGTTAAATAGGTATGAAAATAAACAAACAAATGTATCATGCACAAATAAAAAAAAACAGATTAGTATAAAAACATAAAATAATGCAACATCTTATTCAGTGTGAAATTCTTAGTCAAATGGGACCCTAGTTCAGCATATGCCATACTTTTTATAAAGCGTGGCGCTGGTTTTCAACTGGTTCCCTAGTGACTACACGGACGGTAACATACAATACATATGTGAAATTATTTGCAGTTGAATTATTTAGCGTTATAATAATACACAATGTTATATAGATAAAAATAACTTAAATACAACTATGTGCTGTTAACAAAAAAAGATAGATATTTAAAAAAACAGAAATATTTATTGCCAATATGCGTAGTGATTCAGCCATTGGTATTGACAATATACCTACCTCGGTTGTAAAAATGGCAAGGCACATACTTGTTCCTCATATCACGCAGGTATGCAACCTCTGTTTAAAAAGTGGCACCTTCCCGGATATTTTTAAAACAGGCTTAATTACCCCAGTCTTCAAGACTGTGAGAAGGATAGCATCACAAACTATAGGCCTATTTCTGTGCTTACTGCCATGTCTAAAATCCTAGAGAAGATCTTAAACAAAAGACTCGTAAATTACCTTAAAACCAAGAAGCTAATTGCTACCACACAGTTTGGCTTTAGGCAGGGGAAGTCAACGGAAGATGCTATAGTTCAACTTACGGAGACGATAGTAAGGCAGCTTGACAGTAACTCTAAGGTTATTGGCATATTCTTAGATCTCACAAAAGCCTTGGATACCGTCTCAATCCCTAAATTACTCATTAAAATGGAACGTATCGGTATCCGAGGTCACGTGCTTGATATTTTTACAAGTTACCTGACACATCGCACACAACACGTTAAGGTGGACACCCACATAAGTGACTCTGCCAGCCCTAGCTTTGGAATTCCACAAGGAAGTGTTTTAGGAACTACACTCTTTCTGATTTACATCAATGACCTGTGTACCAAAGCTATCCCTAATTGCAACATAGTCACATATGCTGACGATACTGCCCTAGCAGTCAGCGGAAAGAGCTGGGACCAAACATGTCGACACGCTGAGGACGCGCTGGGGGAGGTTATGAATTTCTTGAACTCAAATCTACTAACGATCAACGTTACAAAAACGAAACTCATATGTTTCTCTCAGCGCCACGATAATAATCAGGACCCTATTTAAATAAAGGCTCATTCCTGTCACCCTGAATCTGAAACATGCAACTGCAGTACCATTGAGCAGACCAAAAAAATTAAATACCTCGGAGTCACTTTAGATAACGCCTTACGTTGGGAAACACACATAAACAACACCGTATGTCGTGTAAGGAAATTGATGCCAATATTTCGTAAGCTGAGATGCTCTGCGGATTGTGATACTCTTAAAACTGTGTATTACGCACTGGCTCAATCTGTTATCTCATATTCCATTGTTCCCTGGGGTGGTAGCGCCTCAAGCCATATGATTAGACTAGAACGTGCACAAAGGGCGGTTTTTTAACCGCCCCTTGTTACCGACCTGTAATAATCAATAATTTCTTTGCCGGACTTTTAACGGCAGTTATTTATTTTGCAGGTTGTAATGAGAAAGCACTTGAACGTCTGTTACAGCTCAACTGATTCTAACCGTAGAAAAGCGGTAGTATGCTTTACTGAATCACATAAAACGGCTCTAGCAGGGCGCCAATTGTATATAATAAGCACACGTATATATCAATCATGTATCACGTATGTATAGATCAATTACAAATTGAATATTTGCAAACTTAACTACACGGAATGCAAAGCAAACATCAAACAGTGGCTTCAACAACTAGATTACAAAGATATAGAAGCACTTATTATATAAATTGTTAGCATGAACAACACACACACACACACACACGCAGAGACGCACACAAACGCACACACGTTCTTACATTATAATTTAATTAGGTTGTAACGTTTGTCTCCTATTAAAATTGTATTTTCATTTTATATCACTAAGTACTTGCTACTCAATAGACTTATAATTATGGAAGGCGCAGACAGCTGTCATACAGTTTCAATACTAGTACGGCTGTCAACGTTCGACATATCAAAACTAATAATTTTAAATTGAAGGTTCAAATGTTTCTGTATTAGTGATATGTAAGCAAAACCATGTATATGTTTGAGACCAATAAATATTATTATATTATATTATTATTATTGGGGCCTGGCGTAAAATGACTCAGACTGACAAGTTGTAGTTAGTAAACTTTAAGGTAACTATGTTAAAAAAGTTTTTAATATTTTTTTATGGACTCACGCCTATATCCCCGAAGGGGTAGGCAGAGGTATAATATTACACCCACATTTCGCCATGAATTTTTAAGGCCCACGAAATAGGGGGCGAGCCTATTGCCGTTACTGGGCACATCACCAGACGCCGGGCTGCTACTGAGTATGCGGAAAAACCCCAGTAACACTTTAGCCCTAGGACCTCCGATCATGAGTCGTATACGGTATCCAGTGGACCACGGAGGTAGTCTGAATATTTACTTACCTTAATAAATTTAATTATCAATACGAACACAAATCAATACATTCTTATACAAGAATAATTTCAAGACACTATTTTCTACAAAAAACATACGTAAAAAGCGTGTTAACAACTGGCTGTACATTCCATTGATTGGCATTGATAGAAAATATATTACAAGGTATAGTCAACAATAAATTACGACACTTCATGATCAGATACAGTACATTTCCTATCAACCTGACACAAATCTCATTAGCCAATTGATGAAAGCTGAAACCAGTTCGCATGGGTGCGGTATGTCAAAGTTAACGTATCTTTGATCTACGGCTTTACGCAGTTTCCCAATGCCTCAAACACTTACGGAATCGTTACGTTGGATATGTAACTCTCGCAGTTGAAGTTCAAATTAATCTGAATTAGTAAATACGATACGTGTTTAAGTCCTTAGGGAGAGAGTGCTGGTAACGTCTAGTGCGTTTTAGAAATTCAGATGTTGCATTTGATCTGTTTAGAGATAGAAAGATTTCAGTTGTTCTTAAAAGAAAACTTCCGGCTTTATGAATAAATCCTGTGTCACGGAGAGCTTTACAAATTTTAGCGTCTGCTAATACGACAATTTATATAAGTACAAGGCGCATTGATGTGTTAGCGCAGCGCAACAGTATTCTCAGTCTATGAACTAAGACCGTAGACATACAGTATTTATTAATTGCATTTAAGTCGCCAATGTTGAATTTGCAAAATGTTGAATTCTCAAAATGTTGAATTCCCAAAATGTTGAATTCCCAAAATGTTGAATTCCCAAAATGTTGAATCTCAAAATGTTGAATTTGCAAAATGTTGAATTCCCAAAATGTTGAAACTCAGAATGTTTCAAGGAAAATAGGGAATGCTCTCGTAGTTCTGATTAAAAACAAAAAAAGAACTTTATTTGTGAAACTCTTAAAAACAAAACTCATAACTACTGGCTCTAAAAAAATTATAGATCTACCTACTAGAACAATGCGTCTGCTTCTGCCAGTACGGTGTAAAAACTAATAAAACGCCTAATTTAAGTCTTAAATATATGTTTTTTTTTAATTGCAATGACTGTAATTTGTTCCTTTTAACTTTTTCCAATAACCTCGCAAATTTTTTATCAAATATTAAATCTTTTAGTCTTCTATTTTTCCTGAAGGGGAAAAGGAAAGATCTAGAAAGCTTGCGGTCATAATAAGACGCTTCATTAAGTAATAAAAATAATAAAATTAGCAAGTTTTAAAAACCAAAAATATATTTGGAGTTTTTGGCAGTCTTGAATTAATTCTTCGGTGACCTCACATCCCTCATAGGAATTAGTTGTTCTGTGGATATCATTTGCACAGCTAATCACTTTGTGATCCATATTGAACAACTGTTCTTCAAAATATTGAAGAAAACTTTGTAAATTTTCTGAGTCACTGGAGGCAGCAGCCAGAATATCCCGCCAATCTTCTGTCATATGCGTCGGAGGAAGTACAATATGAGATATGGTAGTATAATAAGTAGTTATTTATTTTACAAACAAGGAAATTATGAACGTGAGCTGACAATATAAAAGGAAAATGACAAATCGATTATCATTTTATTAAAAAAAAAATAAACAGCATTAGTAATGGAATTGATGCATAGAGGTTTCACTTACGGTATTACAATAAAATGAGTTTTAAATACAGAGTTAAGTAAATATTATTAATATTATTGGACGCGAAACATAAATACGAATCAAAAATTTTGGAAATTCGACATTTTGAGATTCAACATTTTGCAAATTCAACATTTTGAGATTCAACATTTTGCAAATTCAACATTTTGAGATTCAACATTTTGCAAATTCAACATTTTGAGATTCAACATTATGCGAATTCAACATTATGGGTTCAACATTTTGCAAATTCAACATTGCGGTCCGGAAGGCTCACAAGCTCGCCATCCGGCGCCTGATCTAGCCACACCGCAATTTGCCTCCAAATTCGCATTCTCTCGTATTTCTGCTGCATTATTTTAAATTACCAGCATCGGCTTGATGGAGATTTTATTTCCTCTCGCCGGTGCAGGAAACGAGGAAAACAAGACACTACGGATGGCTATTTGGATATACCGCTTGGTACCGTAATTTTTTGTTGGTATTATACCTTGTTTATTTTTGGTAGTTTTATAATATAACATTGTCTTTCTTCGTGCATTGTTCTCTTAACAAATGCGAAAAGCTCAGGTTGGTCAGTAAAGAGAAAGGAAAAAGTGTGACCTTGAGTGTTTCCTGTCATCCTTTTTGGACAATAATTTTTTGGGTAGCGTAAAGGTATATTGACAAAAATTTACCAAACAGCTCTGTACCAGAAGACCTGGTCTTGTCGCGTTATACATTACACTTTCAACACTCCCGGCTCTCCAATGAACGCATCACCCAACGTTGTGAACGCGATGATCACGTCGTCGTGAACTCATACTACAGCCTAGCTCATTTACCATTTGTCATTCCTGTGACTCCATATTTCGTATATTTTACAACAACCATTACATACTAAAAGTTCGATTAATAATAGGTAATGAGTATTATCCACGTCAATGCGTCCAGCAAATGGCTATTAAACACCATTTGTATAACATCAGAGGGTCACCATCCTTTGGTGTTATAAATTATTACAACAAAAATTTATTAGAACCGATCCCGGGACATCAAATCGTATTTATTTGCGACCGATCAAGAGGGCAATTGTTATTGGATTTTTCTCTAATAGTTCAATGTTTAAAGCCACCGCCTCGTAGGTTACCAATGTGCTGAGTGTTATAGGTTCGATGCTCACGCGACAACACCATTTGTGTACCATAAATAGCTATTGATTCTTCTGGATGTATAGTCAGTCAATTTGAATATTTGCAAATTCCAACGCGATACAAGATTTATTGCAAGCGCGGGTGCCATATTCACAAATAATACTAGTGTCCTTATAGAGAAAGAACAATGCCCATTTCTGGCCCAGTTTGGAACTCATGAACAGCACAATATATCAATTTGTTGTTGAATAATCCTTTTTATTTATAACTTAATTTATAGGCGTTACTAAAGGTGTGCCGAGAAACATAATCAATAAATAGGTTTAAGTTTAAGATGTGTTAACGTTTAAATAGCCAACACGTAATCGATCAGAAATTGCCAGTAAAGATTTCATAATATTAAATCAATTATCTTAATCGATTTCACATTTTCTCTTGACTCTCTCGAATAATTTTAGTGACTTTATTTTGTCCATAAACATTTTTATTATGTGTATTTTTAAAGAATATATGCGATTAACTACAAATAAGTTCTGTTTTGAATCAAATATAATTATAGATATAATACAACGTATGATGACCCAAATCTATATCGATTAATAAATATCATTTAAAAACTGTAAAATGGCAACACTTTTTTGACTCTTAGTAAATGTCAATAATGTCATATTCAATTTATTTTGTTTGTTATTTATTTTGCATTTGCTCGTGCGCTTTGTGAATGTTTGTGGATCTTTTACGACTTCTGGCTTTTTCTTTCGGATTTCTACCCTTACCAAACGATTAACTCATTCCCTTCTACTCAAAATAACGAAATACTGTAACTATCCTAATAAAAGTACGTACACACCTAATGTTTTGTGAGCATATAAAAGTACTTCTTGTAATAAAACTATTACTGTGGCCGACCTCTAATCAATCTCAAAATTCTAGTTTAACACTCTTTTATCGAATGCAATAACAACTACTACGATTTTTGACAGTCCACACCTGGGCCGGCGTCTCTAAGAAAAAGGGGCTTTGTTCTTTATAGAGGAGATCACGCTAAGGCAGGTAATTATAATTTACGTTTCAGATAAAGTCAAAACCGTCCGAAAAAATACAAGCACTCGCATGTTTTTCAGATAGTGTGCCAGTCAAATTCCATAATGCTACGACGTAAATACAAATTGAATATAAGTATGTAGTGGTGAATTTACAAAATAATTATAATATGATCATTACCATAACTATATCTAACTAGTTCTATACAATGTCTGTAGAATGTCACTTTCGTTCGAGACTGTGCATCTAGGTTTTTGTATATCAATGTTGAGTTGGCATAATGACGCTTGTTCACGCCAAGAGAAGAAGACGTGTCTGCACGACCAACACAAAATTCACGTTCACGAAAAGAATTTTGTCGGACCTCGACATAAATTTATGTCGTGTCTCCTGCAGATAACACAAATATAAGTATATCTACGATAATAATGTTTTCAGTCAGACGTTCTTGGAGTATCCGCCAGGCGTTAAACGCAGTTATTTTTTTAAGTAAGAAAATAATTAAGCATCGATAGCCTAGTAGAGAGATTTCATACAATTAATATCTGTCATACAATTAAACAGCGATAGCCTAGTGGAGAGACCGGCAGTCTGCTACGCAGAGGGTCCGGGTTCGAATCCACGGCGCGCACCGGTGACTTTTCGGAGTTTTGTGCATATTAAATTATTAATTTTATGCTAAACGGTGAAGGAAAACATCGTGAGGAAACCTGCATGTCTGAGAGTTCTCCATAATGTTCTCGAAAAACATGTGAAGTCTGCTAACCCGCATTTGGCCAGCGTGGTGGACTTATGGCTTATGGCCTTACCCTTCTCATAATGGGAAGAGCAATGTGCCCACCAGTGGGACAGTATAAAGGGCTGACGATGAAGAAAATAATTAAGTTGACTACGTAGAGAGGTATATTACAATTCTTTGTGGTCTGGGTAAAACGTTATAAAAGAGATATTCTGAGACGAATACTATTTTCGATCAAAACGATAAATTTTCTGTCAGCACTTGGTGGTCGTACCTGGTGGACTGCAGTCCGACGCTACGCATGTATTTAAGAGGTTTTATATATAGTCAACTCGTGCGCGAACACTGCTTGCGCGATTCAGGATTTTATTTCCGTCTTATCGTGTACGATCGATGTCGCCGTACCGACTTCGTCGTCGTTCGCTAGATGGCTGCAGTTGTATGTAAGTACCGCTACATATGTATATAAAACTCTTCCTTTACCAACTGACTAACAACTCCCGCAAGAAGCTGAAGTTTGGCATGTATATTCCTTGGGAAGCGTAGGAGTGCACTAAGGGATTTCTCAAAATTACCATGGGATCGGGCATAATAAAAAAAGAAATATGATATGGACAGTTGTAGATATAAGGCTGTGGTCAATCTGCCACAAAGTAGCGATGTACATGTACAATCAAACAAGTCGGCGGTGGACCAGTTTAAAAAAAACCCTTGGCTGACTCATAGAGTCGAGGCACACTAGAAACTGGTTTTGTAATACGAGTGGTAATGTGCATGTAAAGTAGCACTAGCGACGATGTCTTGCTGAGCGATTCTCGCCCTTATGGTGGTCTAGCAGGAAGTTGTTCGACTGTACATGACCATATGTGTTGTATGATTTTAGCTGTGCTTATAGCTTGTGACTTATAATCCCACTGTTGTCTGATCGTACTGACAATGCGGCTGGCATTGCTAACCGGAATAGTCTTAAAACATACACACATGTAAAATGGCATGCGCCGTACATTTTTTGAAGATTTTTTTGAAGATCCTAGTAAGTTACTGTAAAACTTATTAGATACTACAAAGTTAACCTTGCTTTTTTGTATTGTGTTTAGCTTCGCTGGAATGGGTCCCTATGCACGTATGTATTTGCAAATTAATTTTGATAAAGAAAGAAAAAAAGATCATTTTCCTTATTACAATATAGTTTTTCTAATTGTAAGAGCACCGAGTATCATGTATAACAATGCAATAATCTATAGTGATAATTATGATAAGCCGTATTTATATAAGTACTATACTTATTAAATCATAACTTAAATGCAACAAGTACATAACAAGCCATAATATACGTAGTAGATTATCATAATAGTAAAATGAACATAATTTATTATACTTACAATTCAAATTAAACGAAAATATTTCAGAGTCCATTATTCAAAACTTTATAAAGTAAAACCCAGTTAATCTCTAATTCCATTCCACTAATTATTATATTAATGTAGCTTCGTACATAAATAGCATTGCCCCAGAGTAAGCCCGTATATTTCGCCAAAAACGAATATCATAACAACGGGTGCTAATTATGAAAAGCTATGGTTTCGCGTGTTGTGCAGCCCCCGAACGCAATTATGCTAATCTTATTAGTCAATCCACTTCACCTTGCAGTGCTGCACAAACTCTGCATATTGCACATTTATAAACCCTGCTTTCTTAACAACAATAGCATGTACATCCAACCATAATAACACCGGGTATTATCGATTAAACTATTCGAATTTATTACGTAAAACCACGATTTTACATTTTACATATATACATACATAGACTCACGCCTGTTTCCCGGAGGGGTAGGCAGAGACTACGGAACGCCATTTGCAACGATCCTGACATACCTCTCTTGCTTCATTCACTCCCATCAAGTTTCTCATGCAAGCTCTTCTGTTAAGGGTACTTCTGATCTGTCTCCAATCTGGTCAGAGAACGTCCGTCTAGGTCTTCCCCTTTGTCCTCTGCCATTCACACTGGCCTTATATTTCTTCTTTGTTAGTCTATTGTCATCCATCCTCTCCATGTGCCCAAACCATCTTAACATGCCTTTCTCAATGCTTGTCACTACATCTTCTTTTACCCCAATACATTCTTTTATCACACAATTCTTTACTCTGTCGGTCAAACATTTTACTATGCGAAATTACTAACACTACACGAAGTAAATAGTATATTTGCGAAGAGACCGAAACCTTGACACCAACTCCTCTGCTAACTTGTATGTCCAGCGTGGTATAGTTAGCTTAATCTTCTTATTGAATCTCAATACTATTGTGACCCAAATAATGAAAGCATTTACTTCAGAAGTGTACTGCAATAATTCTGTATCAGCAATTACCAATAATATAATCAGAATCAATACTCAATCAAAGTAAATGTTACTGAACACCGATTCGATGAACAAAGAGTACAATATTTTCAATCGTTCCAACTTTTACGACACAAAGTGTAAGTACGGATTTACAATGAAAGCTCCACTTTCCTAACTTAGAATATTTCACGTAAGAAACAAAAGTACTCGAATAAAAGAAGAACAATCATAAAATGAGAGACGAAGCAACGCGCTTTTTTAAATTGTCGGCGAAGGAGCACGGCGGTCTCTTAAGAGCCTTGTGTTTTAAACGTACCGTACGGGATATATCAGTTTAAAACTGCGTATGTAGATACAGATAGCAGTAACTGCGTCATTTTTTTTATCTTCTATAAGTACATCATTATTATAAAATGAAGTCTCCGCCGCGTAAAAGGCAGCGATAACCTAGTGGAGATACCAACGGATTGCCATACAGAGGGTATCTTGTTCGAATCTGCGGCACGCACCAATGACTTTTCGAAGTTAGGTGCGTATTAAATTGTTAATTATCGCTTGCCTCGTGCCTCGGAGAGCCCGTTAAACCGTCGGTCCCGGCTGTCATGAAGATCTCTGACAGTCGTTACGGAGAGTCAGTACCCTCAAATAAACTGATATCGGTCTAAACCATGGAATATCGCTATCCCTTTGGGTTGCGGAGGTCAGACGACAGTCGTTCTGTGGAGAAGTTGATATTCTGTCATATCTGGTTAGACAGGAAAGCGGGCCTCTGGCTGCAAGTCTTGGTTGCACCCGGGATAACGCGAGGACGATGACATGACATCATGATGATGATGATGTCCCCACCGCGTCTTGCTTGTATGAACGTTGTAAACTTAAAAAAGGTTAAACGGATTTTTGAACGGTTTTAACCAATAGATGGTGTTATTCCTGAGGAAGGTTTAGATTATTCACACGTGCAGAACCACGTGCGCAGTCTAGGGTAAATATATTTAGACTTCCTATCGTGATTATCGAACACTAGAGGACGCCAGCAGCTACGCCTGCATTTTTTTTTAATTTACCCGTTTTGGCCGATCCCGTGGGAATTTTGGGAAATCCCTTCTTAGTGCACCCCTACGGTCCCCAAGGAACATACATGCCAAATTTCAGCTTCCTGCGCCCAATAGTTTCGGCTGTAGCGTGTCTGTCAGTCAGTCAGTAACGCAATGATTTTATATATTAAGATTACTGATACGAAATCAATCCATACCCATACTATAATAAAATGTTTGTCCCGGAATACTTGATCATCTTTAAGTTGATGGACAGAATGTATTTCACTACGGTTACGTGGTTTTCTTTTACAAGAAAAGCTCGCAATACTTATAGTAGTGTTACGAGCTGGGGTTCGTGATAAATTATATACACTATGCCAGAAAAACTGCACTTTATTCACTAACACAATAACGCTAGATACACACACTTATTTACACAACTAGTAAAAACACACTAAATTTTCACTTCACTAATAAAAACACCACTATTCACACCACTAGAACAACACTAAACACTTTCGAATTACTTCCCTTCGCTTCTTGTTGATCGCTTCCTTATTCACTTGTTACTGTCCTGTCTCGCGCGCTCTCGCTCTATTTATACTGGCCGGATAACATCACTAGGCTTTTCGAGACGACGCGACTCACGATATTTCTGGAAACGTGTAAGGTGTTTCTAGAATTGCGTAAATGTTCTATTTACACCTACGCCATCTATTAGAGGATAGATGAAACAGCCTTAAACAACTGATACATCTAATCTCATGTAGTTCTCCCATTCACTGATAGATGGCGTTATTTTCAATTCGTAACACGGCCTCCCTCTTAAACGTGTTCGTCTCGAACATCGTTAGACCCATAGTAACGAGCCAACCGGTCCACATGAACTATCTTCGGTGCACCTCACGACCCCTTCTGGATTCGATAGGTGACGTCGTTCATCCTGGTAATTATGCGATATGGCCCGTCCCATCTGGCTTGTAACTTAGGCGATTTTCCTTTGCTTCGTACTGGGTTATGAAGCCACACCAATGATCCCTCATCGAAGCCTTTGTTGTTTGCCTTCCGGTCGTAGCGAGTCTTCATCTTCTCAGACATCTGTTGTCCAGATTCCCTGATGTGCTCGTATACGTCGTTCATCCTGTTGCGTAGCTCGGTTGCGTAATCCGTTATATTGTGTGGAGATTCTGGTGGAATACCGGTGATAAGGTCTGCAGGTAAACGGAGCTCTCTACCGAAATTAGCAAAAGCTGGTGTTACTCCTGTAGTTTCGTGGACCGCACTGCGATATGACAGGAGAAATGGTTGGATGTGCTTGTCCCAATCTCTTTGTTTGCTCTCCACCACCTTCGCCAGGTACCTTTCCAGTGATTGGTTAAACCGTTCAACCATGCCATCTGATTGCGGATGATAAGCCGTGGTCCTGGTTTTATGTGCACCCATTACGCGACAAGTCTCCTTGAACACCTCAGATTCGAAGTTCCGGCCTTGATCGCTGTGGATTTCCAAGGGCACCCCGAACCGACAAAAGACTTCATGCACCAGCTTATCGGCCACTGTGGTAGCTTCTTGATTTGGGATCGCAAACACTTCAGGCCACTTCGTGAAGTAATCCATCACAACCAAGAAGTATTTGTTTCCGTCCTGGCTCTCAGGAAACGGCCCAGCGACATCCAACGCTATGCGCTCCCATGGGGCTCCCACATTGTACACCTTTAATGCACCTCTGCTTCGAGTATGTGGCCCCTTGACAGCCGCACAACTTGTGCATTTGCGGCACCAATCCTCGACGTCATCCCGACAGTGGAGCCAATAAAACCGCTCCCGGATCTTAGTAAGGGTCTTCTTAACTCCCATGTGACCTCCCGAAGCACCATTGTGATAGAGCTGCAAGACTTCCGGCACCTTAGTTTTGGGCACTACCATTTGCAAATGGCACTGGTTACCGCGAGCGTTTTCCCATTTGCGGCACAGAACTCCATCCTGGACGACCAAGCTTTCCCACTGTGCCCAATAACTCTTGGTGATAGGGCTCATTGCTGCGATATCACTCCATTTGGGCCTAGGAGCGCCTGATTTCTTCCATTCAAGAATCGGCTGTACATCCTTGTCATCTCGCTGAGCACTCTGCAAAGCTTCTCTCCATTCGTCGCTTAGATCCGTCTTTAACATCCTCACTAGCGCTGCCTGCTTTGCTTCCTGTCGGCTACAGTGCTTGCACTGGTCGGGACACGGCCTACGCGATAGGGCATCTGCGTTACCATGGGACTTGCCGCTGTGATGTTGTATTACAAAATCAAACTCTTGCAGTAGTTCAATCCATCTAGCTACTTGTCCTTCTGGGTCCTTAAATTGAAGTAGCCATTTCAGCGCTGCATGGTCGGTTCGCAGGTGGAATTTACGGCCCAACAAGTATTTGTTGAAATGCTGCAATGTCTTTACTACAGCCAAGAGTTCCCGCCTGGTGACGCAGTAGTTTCTTTCGGGTTTGGATAAGGCCTTGCTGAAGTATGCTATAACAACTTCTTGATCACCCTTCTTCTGTGACAGCACGCCGCCAATTCCGGTGTTACTGGCATCTGTGTCAACTATGAATTCATGCTCATTGTCAGGGTAGCCTAGAATAGGTGCAGTACACAGATGTTCCTTAAGCTTCTGGAATGCAACGTCACAGCTCTCATTCCAACAGAACTGCACTCTGTCTTCGGTGAGCTTATGAAGAGGTCGAGCAATGTCAGCAAAGTTCTTCACAAACCGTCGATAGTAGGAGCATAATCCGAGGAATGCTCTGACCTGCGTTTTGTTCTCTGGAACTGGCCATTCCTTCACGGCAATGATCTTATCCGGGTCAGTTTGAATACCGTTCTCCGAGACCACATGTCCTAGAAAGTTCACTTGCCGTCTGAATAACGCGCATTTCTTCGGACTCAGCTTCAAATTAGCTCCTCGTATCTTTGACAGCACTTGCTCCAAGTTTCGAAGGTGATCCTGGAAGGTGCGCCCCACGATGATGATGTCATCCAGGTAGACCAAGCAGGCGTCTCCAATCAGTCCCATAAGCACTCGCTCCATCAGTCTCTCAAAAGTAGCCGGAGCGTTGCACAATCCAAAGGGCATGACGTTAAATTGCCACAGTCCTTTGCCTGTGGAGAATGCCGTCTTCTCTTTGTCTCGAGGATCTATTTCCACCTGCCAGTAGCCACGTTTTAGGTCTAAGGTAGAAAACCACTTCATCCCCGTCAGCGTATCCAGTGTATCATCGATCCTTGGCAGCGGGTAGCTGTCCTTCTTCGTGATGTCATTCAATCGGCAGTAGTCTACACAGAAGCGCATGCTGCCATCCTTCTTCTTAACTAGGACAACCGGAGAGCACCACGGGCTGGACGAAGGCTCGATTACGCCTTCGTTCACCATACCGTCGATCATAGCTTCCACTTCACGTTCCCGTGCTACTGGCACACGTCTTGGTCGCTGGCGAATCGGTGCTTCACTTCCCGTGTTTATTTTGTGCTGGACTAGTGCTGTCTTCCCTATGTCGGCATCACTGGTCGAGAAAATATCCCCGAACCGGTTCAACATCTTCTGAGCCTCGGTCTTCTCTTCCTCCGACAGTGTACTTTCGCAGTCCTCTAAAAGAGTAGACACGTCGAATCGTGCACCCTGAACCTTGGCGCTGGTAGGTTGCTCTTGACATCTACGCATCCAAGCCGCTCCTTCATAGGTGCCCAATTCCGTCCCTTTCTTGAGCGACACTTCCTTGTCACCTGCATTCAGTGCGCGTACTGATGAAACTTTTGTACCCCTTACCAAGGTTCGTGCAATCTTCCAGGAGGCCTCTTTCTCTAGACCTTCGATTAGTACGCAGCGGTTCCCTCGACCAGAATTCCCTGGTAAACAAACTGGTACAACAGTTTCCGTCCGCGGGTGAAGAATGACATTCTTCAGGCAGTACACTTTTCCTGAAGTTGCACCTTCCATGAAGACTTCTTCCGAGCCACACTTCAACACTCCCTGGTTAACATCGATCTCGCAGCGATACTTCCGCATGAAGTCCAGGCCTAAGATGCAGTCGTCCACTATATCGGCCACGATGACTTTGTGACGGTAAATTTTGTTGCCTAGCTTCAGATCCACCTCCATTTCACCTCGGACGGTTATGTGCTGACCGTTAGCTGTTCTCAGATTCACACATTCATTGTTCCTGAAGCAGCCCCGAAGAACCCGTCTTGCCAGATGGAAACCGACGACTGTCCGAGAAGCACCCGTGTCCAATGTCAGCTTGCATGGTGTTCTGTTAATTTCGCCTTCGATGATCAGGCTGTTCCCGTCGCATGATTGCGAGATCGAGATACTTGGGGCTCTTCCATTACCAGCCAGCACCCGCCCCGCAGTCCTGGCTTCTACTCGTTTCCCTGCTCTCGCTGCCTGGCAGGCACATCAGGCGACCCCTTTGGTGGAGACAGGGTGTCACCAGGCTGCCTACGCTTTGGGCAGCTCAAGCGGATATGGCCTCTTTCTCCGCAGTTGTAGCACCGAGGTGACGACACAACTTCCCTGATGCGGTGACCTCGGTCGTCGCGTCGCACTGCTTCCACCTCCAGAGCGTGGGCTAAGGCGTCCTTGAGGTCCGTGAAGTGCCCAAGCCTCACTGCTGCTCTTACCTCCAGGTCCCGGATCCCATCCGTAAACGCCTGTACGAGGTTCCCATCAATAAGCGCAGGAGACGACTGGTATGCCTTCCTGACCAGCTTTTCCACCTCTAGAGCCCACTGCTGCAGAGTTTCTCCGTTGCGTTGTGTCCTGTCCTTCAGCTGAGCACGATACACATGTTCGAGATGCGCGTCTCCGTACCTCGCCTCCAGCGCCTCAAGAAGCTTCTCGTAGGTGACGTCTTGTCCGAGTGCCTCTAACACTGTCAGGGCCCGGTCGCGAAGGCCCAAGGTTAGGGCGGTTAAGGCCTGTTCTTTGGTCCACCCATTCGATCGCATCACAGCCTCAAACTGGATCTTGTATGCAGACCATGATGACGAGCCATCAAATGGTGGAACCTTAAACCCACGAGGTGAGGGCACTACAGTCGCAGATGTCACTTCGTTGGATCCGAGCCCACGCAATCTTCTCTCCACTTCAGCGACACAGGTGTCGTGATGGTCGTGTACACGCTTCTCTATAGAGGCGACGCGAGTCTCAAGCTGGTCGTGTACGAGCTTCTCCACGTCGCTGATACGAGCCTCGTGCTGCTGGAGCTCCTCCTTTACCACCTTCAGGTCCTTCCCTACAGCGGCACTGAGGTCTTTCATCACCACCAGCTGTTCCTCCAAACGGCGGGCCTGCTCCTCCTTGTCGCGCTGCAGCTGTTCCTCTAGGCGGCGCGCGTGCTCCTCTTGACGGCGAGCCTGCTCCTGTTGACGACGGTCCTGCTCCTCTTGACGGCGGGCCTGCTCCTCCTTGTCGCGCTGCAGCTGTTCCTCTAGGCGGCGCGCGTGCTCCTCTTGACGGCGAGCCTGCTCCTGTTGACGACGGTCCTGCTCCTCTTGACGGCGGGCCTGCTCCTCCTTGTCGCGCTGTCGCTGTTCTTCCATGCGGCGCGCGTGCTCCTCCTGACGGCGGGCCTGCTCCTCCTGACGGCGGGCCTGCTCCTGCATGAACGCCATCAGAGCCGCGATGTCGAGCACCGTCACGGAGTGTGTGGCGCTTGCAGGCTCCACTGCAGCCGCGGAGTCGCCTGGTCCACCAGACGATGGAGTAGGAACGTCTCCGAAGCGTCTCTGGTCCAGGTCTTGCTGGCGCTGGTTCCTGGTACGCACTCCTTCAGTTTCTTCTTTCGGCATAACCGGCATAATTTATCCCTTTCTTCTGACACCAATTTGTTACGAGCTGGGGTTCGTGATAAATTATATACACTATGCCAGAAAAACTGCACTTTATTCACTAACACAATAACGCTAGATACACACACTTATTTACACAACTAGTAAAAACACACTAAATTTTCACTTCACTAATAAAAACACCACTATTCACACCACTAGAACAACACTAAACACTTTCGAATTACTTCCCTTCGCTTCTTGTTGATCGCTTCCTTATTCACTTGTTACTGTCCTGTCTCGCGCGCTCTCGCTCTATTTATACTGGCCGGATAACATCACTAGGCTTTTCGAGACGACGCGACTCACGATATTTCTGGAAACGTGTAAGGTGTTTCTAGAATTGCGTAAATGTTCTATTTACACCTACGCCATCTATTAGAGGATAGATGAAACAGCCTTAAACAACTGATACATCTAATCTCATGTAGTTCTCCCATTCACTGATAGATGGCGTTATTTTCAATTCGTAACAGTAGTATCTTCTCTTTAACACCTACGTAAGACGACATGACTGAAATTACAAACATCTAAAATGAATAAGATATTTATAGAAAAGTTAAAACATCTATGTTTAACAGGCATACTAGTATATAAGACATATTCTCAAGCCTAAGTTAAATAGTAAATGTTCATTTAGAAAAATCATCCTTTTGAAGCGGAAGTTAGACCTTCCGCACATGGGGCAAGCACGTGTAACGCCTAATGTGAGGTCGCCTACTACTCCTCGTGTTTTACGTCATGAGATACATCACACCAATACAAAAACCTAAGCAGTGCTCTAACTAACACAAAAAAGTAGTTTCTAGATAATTCGGTTTAATGTAATATGTCTAAAACCAATAAAATTATCGCGAGAGAATCCGTAAACCGCAGTTTGATTTCAAAGTGCCCTAACTCAATCTCCTGCAATTTTGAAGATCTAACTACATCAATTTACAAGTAAATGAAGGCAATGCAATTCTCATGGCAAGTTATTATAAATTAATTATAAAACCACCGCGATAGCCGCCTGCTCCTGGGTCCCGTAACGCTTGTCCCGTAGTAGAGCTCAGTCTCTGGAAGGACTAGGTTGATAGTGTCCTCCCTTCGCTACCTCGTACTGTGCGAGTACACTGGTCCCTCGGCTATCCGATATCCCCTCCGATAACAGAGACCAAGACTCGCCGCTCCGATTCCCATGCAGGGCACTCAGATAGCGTATGCTGGGCAGAGTCCAGGTCACTGCCGCAGTGGTGGCATGCCGTCGTCGCCTCGCAGCTGTCACAAGCAATATAGCATAATTATTTAGAAATCCAAACAAACACTGATTGTTTTTGCATGAAGTTAATAAATGTATGAGGACCCTGGTACCCATAACACAAGTTCAATCTTAGCTTGGGTACCAGTGGACAACAAAATTAATGTAAACTTTAACATATGTTTGTACCGACAATATGGATTTTCAAAGTTATTGTATTCTTGTGTGTTTAAATAAATAAATAAATAAAAAACAAGCACCTACTGTCAGCATCGTAACCAAGTCTACCTATTTATAAAGCAAAAGAAAAAAGTAACGCATAATTACATCTTCGCAAATCACCCTATCTATACTTACCGTGCAATGATGATAAAATGCAAAAAAAATTAAATTAACGTTGGAAAATATTTCCCAGGTATATTCACGTTTTTGCAACTTGAAACGTTATTCACATAAATTCTTTGAACCGAAAAAATATAGTGTAGGTTTGAAACAGCAACCAATGGAAAATATGTGAGTATTTCGAACTGTAAAAGGTACCCGATACCGTTATCAAAAGAGCTTTAACCTAGCTAGGATGAAGCCTTTCATGTAAAAATATATTCGCCTATGATTAATTAAAATTATTTTTTTCTCAGGTCCAAAGATTCGGTCTATAATATCTTTTAGGAGCATAAATATTATATAACATAAGATATTTTTTAGATTCTCACAAACTTTGCAAAAATGTGTGGCTATTTAAGGCTTTACTATATTACATTTGAACACCTTCACATTATGTGGTTTTGTAGTATGAATTGACAAAGAAATGAATAAAATGAAAATTATTAGCTTTCATAACGTGCTACTAAACTCTTCCGGGCTCTTTAGTAACTGTAGGCTAGACCATAGAGACATCATCATCATCATCCTTGCATTACACTGGTTGCCTGACCTGACTTTCACCTGGAAGCACTGTTTAGAATAACACGTAGAAAGAATGTAGACTAACACCTTTTACATCATCACTTCAGATTGCTGAAGTGATTATGTAAAAGGTGTTAGTTCTCTTTCTTTCAATATTTTAACGGTTTTGCATATTTTCCAGTCATTGGACTGAAAAATAGGCAAACCCGTTAAAATATTTTATCGAAGTTTTGCATATTTTCCACGTCCATTTACATCATATAATAAATGCTCGTATAAAGTAAAGAAAATATGTAATCACATATTTACGTCACGCAGGCTTACGATTTCTAGAGCACTCAGGGGCCTGGATGTCACAGCAATCCTCTTATTTCATTTTTCAGGGCGACGCGCGAAATGTCGTTGGCCGCGCTGACAATACGCGATCTGTCAGCCGTTGGCAACACAGCCTGAACCGACCAACACTGATGGCTTTATCACACCGACGTCGGTTTTTGTCAACTCGGTCAGCGATATGTGTTTAGATTTCGTTAAGTTCATCAAATATGTCACTTTGATGTTACACCACATAAATCAGCGGACAATGATTTTGACGTCTTTTTTCTCAGCTTATTTTCGTCGAAGGAAATTCTATTAAGATTGTAATCTTAAACTAAAGGAAAATCCTGATTTCACTAATACAACAGAGGCAAATAGCGTACAGTAAATTTAATCAAATCGGATAAATTGTTAGTGTCAGATTCTTATTAACGACAGACGAACCCTTACGAATCTGAGAGGATGGTGGGGTCGGGGGGCCCAATTAACGCACGTATTAACGTGGGTTCACTGGAGCGCCGTACTATTTGAACGCAGATCGTGTCTCGATCGACAATTCTACGGACAGGATTTGCTTAAATTCCCCATCTACATTCCCAATGTTTTTCTATAACGATAATCGCAGCGCTTATTAATAAAAAATGCTCACTTTTAGTACCTAACTAATTACCACTTCAAATTTATTAAAAAACCTAGTCTAATTAACGGTATAGACTAAAGTTTTACATATTAAGATAACAAAATTCTACAACCTAAATACCAACAGAGCGTTTCTTATTATAATTAAAATTTTCTCGAAGCAATAAAGTTGCTACATAATACACGCCAACTATAAACGTATTTATTAATTATATTGTCAAATTAAATCACCGTACAGAATGTTCTGTTTGTAATTTCATTAAGGGTATCATGTAAAGCAGTAATTTTGTTAAATAATTGTTTCCATAGAGTTTCTTCGCGTTCATTAAAGGCAATAATAGATTTCTTGGGTTGTCTGGGCGAAATTACAAGAACATTATCCTTAAATTATTGCCGCTAATATGTCGGTGAGCGAAACTCGTTCTTGGATGTACTGCTGACACTGAATTTTACTAAAGCTTACTCGTGACCGAAGTAAATGAGATTTTGTGACTTATTCCGTCGAAATTAGGTTCTTTTATTACAGTATTAATTTACGTATCTAGTATTGTAATGTTATGGTATGTATGTGATTGTTTTATAGTTGGAATTATCTCTTTGTATACAGAATTCTATAGTACGACAACATGGCATTAAAACCTTCTTAAACAATTGGGCTAATGTTGATGAACTTTTAAATAGGTATCCCGATGACGCTGCAGTCAAGATATTATATTTTTTTAAACTCGGACGCGACTTCTAGCCACCGCTAGATGGCCATAAATTAGGTCTTAAGAAGATCTTGATGTAGCAAGTGTCCCTTCAGAATAAAAAAATAAAATAATCTTTTTAGCAGTTGCCTGTCTATTTACTAATTTATATAAATCCTAAAGTACCGCATAATAAAACCGACAGGAAAACATATACCACAATACCATTCTCCCAAAAACAGTTAATTCAAGTTAAATACCCAAAACACTTAATTGTAAAGTTACTGTATATTAAAATGTATGTTGTCAAACAAATTAAGTTCTTTCGCGAGTTACGCACGAGAAGCGGAGATGGGAATGGGAACAAAAGTTGGAAGTGCCGAGTCCTGTAGCGGTGAGGGCGGTCACAACGGTTTTTGCATGCTTTGAAAATACAATTAACGTTGCAGTTGAGGTGTCACAAAAATTAATTTGCGAAACAGGCAGGACGACGTCTTCTAGATCCGCTAGTTTAAATTAATCTTTATATACCTATATTTATAAAATTCTTGCGTTACTGACTGACAAACAATCTGCAGCCAAAACTTTTGAGCGCAGAGAGCTGAAATTTGTCATGTCTGATCTTTTGGGACCGTAGGGGTATACTAAGAAGGGATTTCCCAAAATAAGCCGGGCTCAGGCAGAAACGGTGAAATAAAAAAAATGCGGTCATAGCTGCGGGCATCCCCTGGTTAAAGATGTAATCCAACGATGACCATCCCAATAATAAACATATAACCTTATATTTGTGTTAGCATTTAATATAATATGATTGCAAACCAACCACCCAGTTACAACTACCCCAATCAGCGTTGTGAATTACAGCAATCGCTTTTGCAAACAGACTTAGTTTGGGATAGAAAAGCGATTAAAAACATATTAACATACCGGGTGTGGATCCGCAGCTAGAGGTACCTGCCACCTGCGACCCATTATCACAGACTTAATGGCTCATATTACACTGTGAAACCATTGCTATTTCTGATTCCGAGCCAATTTTGTTCGACGCTGTAACGGTTCAATCGGTCCAATTTGGAAATTATATCTATCTACCTTTTTTCGCGGAGAAAGGCGTGCGGGAATAATCTGAGTTCCTATTTCATTCACAACATGTTCCTATGTATATTGTTTATACAAATTCGTTGATATTTAATGTATAAACTATTTAAATGGTATTAACCCTTTTACTGGTAGTGGCAATATTTATGCCACCAACTTTTTTATTTTTTTCTTGTACGACAATACTACTACTTAAAAAGTACCAATTCTGTGTAATAATGAACCTATCACAGATTATTTAAAAAAATAAAACATTGACACATTTGACAATTGTCAAATTTTTGCACGGAGGTGTTTAAAAAAAATCATCAGTTTACGATCTGTATAAAAAGAATATCTTCATATTGCGACGTAGCCAGGTTACGATTTTATATTTATTGTAAAGTAAATGGTATTCTAATTATGCTTTACTATAATTTTTCTAACAATAACTTCTAATTGTTCTCAAAATTGGCTCCGATCATGTGGCAACATGGTGGCAACATATATGCCATTACCAGTTACCATTACCATTGCACTTGTCCGGTTTGTTTTAGATTTGTATAGAAATATGTAAGTGATCTTTACTTTTCATATTTTCTTTCACAATGAGTAAGCGAAGACAAGTATTGGCGGACAAGCAAATAGAAGAAGAGCTTGAAAATCTGTTCGGTATACCAGATGGCTCTTTATCTGAAGATGATGAAGTAGTGACAGATACCGAGTGCGTTGAAGATTCAGACTTGCTTTCTGTGTTATTAGGTGAAGATGCTCTGATTAGCTCAGCATCGGAACAAGTACAAGAAAGTCCCGGCCTAACAAATTCACCCCAACCGTCTACATCTAGAGCAGATGTTCAAATTTTTCTCCATTGGAAACTGCAAGATTTCAGTCATCTGTGTCTGAAGCCGGAGAAATCCCAAACTTTTCAGACTTTTCTCCTTCATCAGATGATGAATCGGATGCAGATGAGGTCGAATGGAAAAAGCAATCTTGGCAACAAAGTCCTAACTTGGAAAACTTCGATTTACGCTGTTAAAAAAAAACTATCAAATGCCCATTACTAATACCAGAATATACAAAACATATGGGTAGTGTCGATCGTTTCGACCAAAAAAGAACATCATATTCCGTGGGTAGAAGAAGTCGCAAATGGTGGACCCGAATATATTTTTTTATAGATGTTGCAATAACCAATGCCCATATGTTACATCAAACATACACCCGAGAGCACAATGTAATGAGCCAAAAACAATTCAGAATTGCTTTTTCAAGGGAGCTGGTGGATAATAAAATCTTTAGAAAAAAATCATTCCAATCAACGCCAAAATATTTAACTAAAAAAAAAGAATCGAGTAGAAGAGACTCATGAAAGACAAAAATAATTTACGGTGTACCAGAAGAAATCAGCTTTGAAAGATTAGATGAACACTGGCCTATAGAAATAGAGACTTATAAGAGGTGTCGCTACTGCAGCACTAAAGTAAATAATAAGAGGTCTAAAATATAATGTGAACGGAGTAAAGTGGCACTATTTATACATCCAAGTTTCAAATTATTTCACCAAGAAAATCGATGAACGATTCGTCGTTCATTGATTTTCTTGGTCCCTCACTGGTGCTGGCAAGGATATTGCCACCATGTTTTTTTCTTATCGTAAACATGTATATTTTTTTTTCTTGAACATTAATTATTAAACTACCCACAATGATTCCATAAAACGACATTTTATGTTTCTGACATAAAAAAATGCTTCTGCCAGTGAAAGGGTTAAAGATCGAAAAGTAATATTAGACTTAAATGTTCATCTTAACTAGGATGGAGGATTATCCTATGTAGATAGGATATTTGAGATATGTTGGAATCATGAAGCAGAGCTACCTTACCCGCTTGACCGCGCACAAGTGACTATTCTCCCTTTTTCGAAATTCCGTAGACCGCGCACAAGTGACTATTTTACCTTTTTGGTTACAGCGCTATATTCGGTCTGAATTTACTGTTTCTTTCTATTACGTAATGTTTTAAATCCTTTTTCTCTGTTTTATTCAAATCATTGAACATTTCTTCATGCTAAAAATACGAAGCGAGTCTTAAAATCGTTAACCCGGAACGAAAAAATAATGTCAAATGCCACTCTTTCTTTCGCGCGCTCCGTGATTACGTGCTAATCGTATGCGTGTAATTAAATATTTTTATACTATGATACATGTTTTTTTATTTATTTCGGTGTAGATAGAATCCCTCTACAGTGAAAACTCATAAAATGTGTATGTCATCGATTTTCTTTTTAAAATAATCCTGTTTAAAATACACAAAGTGTTTTTTTCAACGATAGTCAATGTTCGCTGCTAAGTATAATAAATTAGAAACTAAATATCAACAAAGAATTCATACGACTTGAACGAATCATTTATAAGGTTGAAGAAAAACATCACTTCAACTTACTCATGTTACCGACTTATCAACAATAAATGTTTATGTTAGCGCACCCATCTGGAGAGCGGCGCGCGCGACATTTTGTTTAGAACGTGAGCGGTCGAGCGAATTCGGCGAATTGGCGCTAGCGGTCAAGCGGTTATTCCTTAGACCTATATAATACTGTCTTAGACGCGTGTTCATTTTTGTAATAAAAATTATTTTTAAATAAAAAAACCGACTTCAAAAAACACTAAGGAACTAAAAAACAAAAATAATTGGTTTTGGAGGAACAATTTTTGGAGTCGGTGCCAAGCCAAGTATTTCTGATCTGACTATAAAACCTCTACACATTTTTATACAACTTTTGTTGTTGATAGAATAGGTAGTTTGTAATTTAGTAACTTTTTGCGTAAGTGTTTGGCACCGACTCCAAAAATTGTTCCTCCAAAACCAATTATTTTTGTTTTTTAGTTCCTTAGTGTTTTTTGAAGTCGGTTTTTTTATTTAAAAATAATTTTTATTTTTTGCTTTTTAGTGGTATACTAATAAAAAATAGTAATAGGTGGTAATTAGGTACATAGGTAGTGTAGGTGGTAAATGACGGGGAGGCCTTCTTTACGTGCTTCAATTCTGATATGTAGACCTGTACCTTTCTGGCAATTTGAAGTATTTTTTTTGTTATCAACTAACTAGCCTAAACACGTTTGTTTCAGTTCCATCATCCCGGAAATCATTCAATACCAAAGTGTTTGCCAAGATAAAACAAATGAGCCTAAACACGATGAGATTGCGTTATTGTATTACAAAGATCCCGTGGCCACCTTCCTGCTCTATCATCAGAGTTTGGTAAACATTCAGCACTAAAGTCCATGTAAAGACGAATCAAACGAGCTCAAACTCAATGGGATTGCGTCATTGTATTACAAAGATCCCATGGCCACCTTCCTGCTCTATCATCAGACTCTGCAAAACATCCAGTACCACAGTCCATGAAAGACGAATCAAACAACCCTAAACTCGATGAGATTGGGTTATTGTATCACAAAGATCTCATGGTTACCTTCCAACTCTATCATCAGACCATGGAAATCATCCAGAGTCAAAGTCTATGTAAAGACGACTCAAACGACACTAAAGTCCATGTAAAGACGAATCAAACGAGCTCAAACTCAATGGGATTGCGTCATTGTATTACAAAGATCCCATGGCAACCTTCCTGCTCCATCATCAGACCGTGCAAAACATCCAGTACCAAAGTACATGTAAAGACAAATCAAACAACCCTAAAATCGATGAGATTGGGTTATTGCATCACAAAGATCTCATGGTTACCTTCCAACTCTATCATCAGACCATGGAAATCATCCAGCATCAAAGTCTACGTAAAGACGACTCAAACGAGCCCAAACTCGACGGCATTGGGTTGTTATCGTCAAATCGCTTCAAGTGTGCTTATAAAATTTGAAGATTTCCTTCGATTTTTCAGGACTCCATGATCATATCATGACCTGATGATCATGGGACCAACTAGGAGGTATACTCTTTCAATCAAAACAAGAATTTTCGAAATCGGTCCAGGCGTCTTAGAGAAATCGGGGAACATACATAAAAAAAAAAAGATTCCGACGAATTGTTAACCTCCTCCTTTTTTTGAAGTCGGTTAAAAATGCCCACACTTTTCTTAGAGTTAAGTCTAGATTCAAGTTCTTAAAAGTTTATAACCATAATCATTACATGTATAAAGAACCCTTAAATAGCCATGTCCTGTCCCGGAATAACAAGACTTGAAATCACATGGTACAAAGCTACATAAAGTATTCCATGCCTCTTCAGACCAATAAATAGTTAGGATATATAGTTTTTACCACAGATTCCTGTTGTCTTTTCAACATATCTTGAAAATCGATCGATACATAATCGAACTAACAAAATCTTCCGTTCATTAACACTAGAGTGCACGCGTGGGCTTCATATGTAACCCAGGGTGTAATTTTGTCATATATCAGCGGAACTAGGTATGCCACAGCGCAATCGTCTTGTGTATTCCTCGATTGCTTCTTCTCGCTCCTACTAGTAGAATGCCTATCCCATCGGCATAAGGACGCGCGCAAAAATCGACCTAGATGTTGAGTGGGCTACACCTGTGCCTGTGTGTAAATATTGTATTTTTTTTGTATTATAATGGCGTACTAACGGTCGTTCAGTAACATGGAAGGTATAAACGGTCTCATAAAAATATAAAAAATGAATAATTTACAAATAAAAGTGATCTGACATCAATATTTCTAAAAAGTGAAATTCTATCTTGCAAGATCGTGTCCCAATTGAACGTCGTATTTCCCAGCAAATATAGATACCAAGAACTATCAAACTGAAAGGCAGGCTACTACAGGATTAAAATAACATCCCCAGCGACAAAATATGCCTATTCGGGAAGGAGTTGGTTGGTATTTATTGTGCAGCACACGCAAGCAATGCAGCAAATGTATGAGCCGCATTTGTAGTGCATATCAGGAAGGTGTGTGTCCTGATTGCTCGCCAATAGAACAGTCTATTGCGAATTATTTAATTATTTGGTTAATACCATTGCTAGTGATAAACTTTAAGGTAAATATTACGTTCCTAAATGAAAATAAGACTATGGCATCTCAAGCCTGCCAAATATTGATGATTTTTAATTAGTTTTAGTTTATGTTTGAAAATTTAATTAAGAAGACAAGTTTTGACTAAGTTTATGTTCCATTCTGTTTATAATAAAGATATCTATAAATTTAACAATGAGTTTTATTAATTTGTTTACTTCTTTATAGAATAAAATTAATTGATCTACAAATGGGCTACACCTGTAGCCCGCGCGTGCACTCAAGGAGTATAAATGGGGGCGTGCACTCTAGCGATAACCTGAATTGAACTTAGTCAGTCCGTTTTTGATATCATAAATATTATCTATTTTTTTTACAATTTTTTTTATAGACTCACGCCTGTATCCCCGAAGGGGTAGGCAGAGGTGTAATATTACACCCATATTTTTTTTACTAATATGATCTTAATTACCTATAGCTGCTACAGTGTCTTCACCTTTTTTATATTTTAACACGATGTTTAGCAAACTGTTCGAGGCCGCAAAGATTTATTGATGTCAGCATAAGCATACAATTAACCTCAACCAAACGCTTATAACGAATGATTCCATAAATCACACAAATTGCCCTTTATTACGCATCTTACATCACTTTAATTGAGACAACGAACGCAATGAGAGCCGAATTTTCGTCAATTTCCTTTAGACGTATGAGCATTTTATTTGTATCTGGCACCTATTTAGTTACTCGCTGTTACTGTCTTTAATCACTACCTTTTACGAACCCCTCTCGAATTACTAAGAATGGGTTTGCACCAAGATTTGCTATCGGCTTCCTTACCCACAATATTTTAATTTAATTAATATATTTGGACAGTCCCTAGAATAATTGTGAATAACGGGTCTGGTTTCGCCAATGTCATACTTCACATGATTCAAGTTATACAAAACTATTAAGTACGCAGGACAAAGGCAATGAACACTTTTCGTGTTAAATCCCTTCAGACTGAATGCTGACCCTCGGTCTTTACTTTGATTTAAAAAAGATATTTTAAGATACCTGGGTGTTATATTGGACGAGAAACTTACCTAGAAAATCCATATAGCGACACTGGCAGGACTGGCGGACCCCGGGTTACGGGTTGGTACAACTGGTATAACGCAAGGAGGATCATTTCTATTTTAGTTAAAACATCAGTCGATTTCACTGTTATTCAGTAACAAAAGGTAGAGATGGAGTGAGAGAGCAAAGCTGTTAAGTAGTCTCCCGGAAAAACACGTTCCTCTAATTTTCCTTCCGCTTTTAAAGTGGCGGCAGGTATTTTCCGTAGCCTTAGTTAGCCAGGTCAAAATGGATGCATGGTTAGACTGCCATATAAAAATGCGTAGAATACAAAAAAAATATACTTCATATAGTAACTGTTAGTTAATTTTAAAAGTCATTTATTTTATTTTCATGTCTACATAGCCACAGAATATGGACGAATGATTCACTGTCAACGTCCCATTACAATATATTCGTCCTTTGGTGAAAGAGTCGGTGAGTCGGACCTGTCATGAAGATCTTTGACAGTCGTTATAGGGCGTCAGTACCTTCTAAATAAACTGACATTGAGTCTTGTTAATTATAGCTTGCCCCGTGCATCGGAGAGCATATTAAGCCGTCGGGCCGGCTCTCATGAAGATCTTTGACAATCGTAACGGGGAGTCAGTACCCTCAAATAAGCAAAATAATGCTGGTCTAGACCCTGGAATATCGCTATCCCTTCGGGCTGCGGAGGTTGGACAGCCAGTCGCTCTGTGGAAAAGCTAATATTCAGCCAAATCCGGTTAGACTAGTAAGCGGACCCCAAGTTGAAACTAAGATAACGCTAGGAGGACGAAGAGTTACTTCGCCATTGCAGGCCATTGCCATGTAGAGGGAGGAACAAAGTTTATTTTACTAAAGAGACGTTGTAGAATGTTTTCTCAGAAGTAGAACTTCTGAGAAAACATTCTGACTTTTATTATATTTACATCACAATACTATTCTCATTGTGCAGTGAAAAGTATTAATTTTTTGTACTTGCAGGTGGATAAGGGCAAGTCTCATTTATTATAAAGTTTTTAACTGTGAGCCTAATATCGGATCATTGTCAACCATATCACAAAGATGTTTATACACCTCAACAAAGCTAGGACGATACCTGTTTGTTAATAACTGTGATTAAACACATTAACAGCAAGTAATTAAATAGGTGCTAGATACAAATGAAATACTCATACGTCCAAACGAAATTGCCGAAAATTCGGCTCTCATTGCATTGTATGTCTCAATTAAAGTGATGTAACGTGCGTAATAAAGGGCAATTTATGGAATCATTCGTCAAGAGTGTTTGCTTGAAGTTAATTGAAGGCTTATGCTGAAAACAAGAAATTTTTGAAGTTTTTACCTCCAGCTTCCTGCTTCAGTTTGAGTAAAAATCCAAAATCTGACACATTTATTAGTGATATAAATAAAGAATAAGTTCAATTCAGCTTATTGAACGGAAAAAAGGAAAATAATTAAGTTTAATAATGTCCCCCACGTAGGATCTCCACTTTGTCATGGTGGGGGGCTCAGTAACCGTGGCTTGGAACCCCGCGGTGAAGCTAAGAGGGATCCCTGGATTGGACGCTCCATGTGGGCTTGGGTGAAGCCTGCGTAGGATGCGTCCATAGGTGCGGGTGCGGGGGACAGTTCTGAATGTCCCTCGCAGTCGGGCGCGGTCGCGGGAGGAGAGGCGTGTCGGTGTTGCGTTGGCGCGCGCCCTGTCTCCCGCCACTAAATGAGGGCGCACCATCGTTGCGTCGCGGTGGGGCCGCAGAGGAAGAGCAGATGCGGTGTTGCGTTGCCGTCCCTATCCTTCGCGGCCGCTGGGTGTTTTGGCGGCGGCGCCCAACACCTTCATCCGCCGCCAAGGGGGTTTTGTTGGCCCCCCCGCCGTACCATCTGGCGGGGTCGAGGGGTAGCGAGGAATGCTTCGGTGATACCCTACCCTCCGATACATGGGTACATGAGGAACACGGCTTGGTTTTTTGTCAGTAAGAGTCTGACAGTCCCCTTCGCCCGTACCCCATGCCGGAGAGACTCCATTAGGATTTTCCAACCCTATACCGAAAAAAAAGCAGCTTAATAATGTAAAAAAAAACATTTTGAAGATATGACAAATAGACAACGGTCACCCGTGGCAAAACATATTTTTTAAATTTATGGATCAGAAAGAAAATACCTATCTATACAGGGTGGCGCTACCATAGGGGCATTTTTTGAACAGAGGCATAGCGTACAACATTCTGAAGCCTTGTACCAAAAATCAATTAAATCGGTGCCGTAGTTTAGCCACAATATCGATTTTAAGTTCCGCAATTTTTGCACTTTAATGGCCATTTTAAAAAGCATACATTTAAACTTAGGCCAAGTTTAAATGTATGCTTTATTATACTAAACATATTATATATAATGCTTAACTTTTATCAATCTAATCTATCTAAACGTCACGCCTGTCTCCTATTGGGGTAGGCAGAGACTATGGAACGCCAAATGCTCCGGTTCAAACATTACCTCTTTCGCTTCTTCGACATTCATTAACCTCGTCATGCATGCTCAAAGGTTAGGGGTACTTTTGATTTGGCCCTTCCGCAATACATCACCAATTTGGTCGGCGTAAGTCCGTCTTGGGCGTCCTCTACCAACATCACCATTCATTCTTACTCTATACACATCTTTCGTAAATCTCCTTGCATCCATCCGTTCCAAATGTCCAAACCATCGCAACATACCTTTCTCAATCTTTGACACTACATCTTCTTTTAAACCACACCTTTCTCGAATAACGCTATTTCTCACTTTATCTGCCATTCTTACTCCGCACATACTCCTCAAAGCTCTCATCTCCACAGCATTAATTCTACTTTCATGCTTCTTCTGCCATACCCACAATTCACTTCCATACATCAATGTTGGCGCCAAAACTCCCTGCAGAATAGCAAGGCGAGCCTTACTCGGTATAATTTTACTGCTAAAAATGGTCTGTAAGGCGTTATTCACACAATTTCCTGCTTTCACTTTCCTTTTAATATCTCCCTCACATTTTCCATCTCTTGTAAACAATGACCCTAAATAGACAAACTCATTCACTTGTTGCACTTTTTCATCTCCTATCATTATGTTACATTCAGTTACACTATCTTCCCTCTCTATGACCATGACCTTAGTCTTCATGCCCTTCTTCTTATACGCCTCATTCATTACGGTGACCATCTGCTGTAAATCAGACGCTGACGACGCAAAAAGAACCTGATCGTCAGCGTATAGCAGGGTCTTCAATACAGATTCACCCATATTTAAACCACATTCAGACTCTTTCAAATCAGTCAAACAACTATCCATGAACAGATTGAACAGCCAAGGAGACGCTACACATCCCTGTCTAACACCACGATCAATGTTAAACCAGTCCGTGTAGGCCCCGTTTATTCTGACACAGGCACTTGAATCCCAATATAAGGATGTAAATGCCCGTATCAGACTGCTGCTTACTCCATACACGGAAAGTGTTGACCAAAGTTCATCCCTCACCACTCGATCGTAAGCCTTTTCCAAATCAATAACTTTTATGTCCTGCATAAAGTAACTTTACAAAATGAAAACCCTGTATAATAAGAATAAAATACAAGTGGCTACGTAAATAGAGGCTTTCGGTACATAAGCAAGTTTAGTATAAATATATCTCTATATAGAATGTCACGACAATGTCTCGTTAAACGATTTGTGAGTGTTTTCCATGAAGACAATGGACGTCCACAATGTCATGAAGAGCGACCATGTAGCTCTCTCAAGGGACAAATATTTTATGATTCTATTGATTAAAGTTACAATGTATGAGATGGCTAGGAACTACTACGGCCTTTGATACGACAGATGAAAACGACGCAAGTGTCGTGAAAAGCCAAATATTTAGAACCAGTATCTAAAACTTGTAATTAATAATATGGACTTACAGTTTTATTACACTTACTTGTACCTGGATACCAGAATAATTTTGATTGTATTATGAGTTATGACGCTTTTCAATATAGCGGTTGAAAATAATAGGATTTTTTTTAGAATTCATATCAGTGTTCATCACATTTATAAAGACACTCTGTAAATATTTTCACGTTTTAATATGTTTTGGTTTAAGTTTACA
This sequence comes from Euclidia mi, assembly GCA_944739405.2. Lineage (NCBI taxonomy): Eukaryota > Metazoa > Arthropoda > Insecta > Lepidoptera > Erebidae > Euclidia > Euclidia mi. The sequence continues at coordinate 14,809,889 of OX123185.2, forward strand.
TACAGACAGATTAGATTAGATTAGACACATAGATTACGATTCATCATCATCATCATCAACCTTTAACAGTCCACTGCTGGACTAGGCCTCTCCTTTGAAAGGAGGATTTGGCCTACTATACCACGCTGGCCAAACAGGTTGGTATAGGGTTTGTTTCCTGTATAATATGCACCCTCTGTCGGCTTTTACGACACCCATGGGATGATATGGGGTGGTGAAATTCCGTATTCTTAATCTATCACCACGGTTTTTAACACATAAAAATGCCTACTGTTTTGGTACTGTTAGCATGGTAAGAGTTCTGGAGATGCGGCCACTAACCGGACGACATGACTGCGGCAGGCATCCCGCGAGGTGAACCGACGATCTGGTAAAAATCGCAGTACCTAAGTTGTTGAATGCTGACGGTTCCAAATTGGCCACTGCGGAGAGCCTTGGCGAAGACCTATATCCAGCAGTGGACGTCTTAGTGCTGAAGGGTTAATATAGTGTTTAATAAATATAGGAGATATTTTATTAATATCAGTGTTCATCACATTTGTTAATAATGTCACCTGGTAAATATTTTCACTTTTTTTTTTTTATTTGTGTACATGTATTTAGATTAGGCACTTAGATTACGATTAGATTAAGCTTAATTTAAATTATAAAATTATGTTTCTTCTAATGTATTTAAATTTTTGTTTTCTCAAGTAAGTGCCAATTACTCTAGAGTCGGAGTTTTCAGACCGCTCGAAGGTCTGTGATGTGGCCTAGAACTCTTGAGACAAGAATCATATCCGTCAGCTATATATGACCTCCGAAACACGTTAGCGCTCTGATGTAAATGGCATACGTGGTCACCCATCCAAGTTGTGGCCTATACAAACGTTGCTTAACTTTCGACCTGTTACGATCGGCAAACCATGTCACGCTATGAGCACTACAACTATTGTTTTTTTTAAAGTCTCACGCCCGTATCCCCGAAGGGGTAGGCAGAGGTGAAATTTAAATAAATAAATTAAATAAATAAATATTACACCCACATTTCACCATTAATTTTTTAGGTTCCACGTAATAGGCGGCGAGCCTATTGCCGTACTGGGCACATTACCAGACCCCGTGCTGCTACTGAGAATTTCCTAACGGAAAAACCCAATAACACTTAGCCCTCCCAATGCCACGCGCACATTTATGGCGCGAGACCAACGAGGCAGTCTGAATAATTACATAATCAGACAACTATTGTCTCATTATGTAATTATTCAGGAGACTAGTTTTATACACTGCGTTGGGACAGAATATTACAATTTCGTGTCATGATGGTTATAATAATCATAGTAGATGATCTATTATTTTGTGCTCATAGTTTATTGATAATGACATCATTTTGTATTAAGGGTATTTAAATCATAGAATTCAGAGAAGGGAAACGTAATTTTAATGTTCCAAAACATTATTATACATAAAATGAAGCCCCCTTTTCTGTCTGTATAAACTGCGATAAACTAGAAACTATGCGATAAAAAGCGTGATTATGTATATAATTCAAGCGGGTGAGTCGTGGGCAAAGTATAGTGTAGCTAAATAAAAATGTTTAGTGTCCGCTTGTTATCAACTTTAACTAAACAAACAAACATTAACATTGCTATATTTACCAAATATAATGTGTAACCGTTATAAATAAAGCACCTAAGTATTAATGAACCACAATTTAACAAAGGCACTTATCACATACATTATACTTACATACATACATATCGTCACGCCTTTTATCCCCGAAGGGGTAGGCAGAGATGTATTTCTACACCCACTTTTCGCCAGATATACTTTAGTCCCACGTAATAAGGGGCGAGCCTATTGCCGTACCGGGCACATTTCCAGACTCCGTGCTGCTACTGAGAATTTCGTGACAGAAAAACCCAATAACACTGCCCGACCCAGGAATCGAACCCGGGACCTCCCGATCCCACGCGCACATTTATGTCGCAAGACCAACGAGGCAGTCGTATAGGGTTTGATGTCGAGTTTTCCGTCTCTACGCAAATATAGTATTTGCATCGTGTTATCCCTTAGTCGCCTCTTACGACACCCACGGGAAGATAGGGGTGGTGACACTTGTATTCTATGCCGTCAACCACACGGCAATTATACTTAATCATAAAATTTAATTAAAATTGAAGAAAAATCAGTTATTTCAGTTTTACATCTAATAAAGGAACGAATCAATCGCTAATTACATTTTAGGGCACAAGCCTATTGTATGAAAAGCATCTACAGCTCAGTGTGTGTGTGTTATATCAGACAGAATAGTTTGCTTTGACTACAAGAGTTGATCTATCTCTGCACGCATTACGACGTATCATCTGTGCCACACATTGAAGATAATCGACAACTATTTGGAACGTTATCATAAGAGCTTTCAAACGGCGTATCTCATAAGCTCGCCATCCGGCGCCTCATCTAGCCACACCAAAATTTGCCTCCAAATTCGCATTCCTTCGTATTTCTGCTGCATTATTTTTAAATTACCCGCACCGGCTTGATGGAGATTTTATTTCCTCTCGCCGGTGCAGGAAATGAGGAAAACAAGACACTACGGATGGAAACTTGGATATACCGCTTGGTGCCGTAATTTTTTGTTGGCATTATACCTTGTTTATTTTTTAGCTTTATAATATAACATTGTCTTTTTTCGGGCATTGTACCCTTAATAAATGCTGAAAGCTCAGGTTAGTCAGTGAAAAGAAAGGAAAAAGTGTGGCCTTGAGTGTTTCCTGTCATCCTTTTTGGACACTCATTTTTTGGGTAGCGTAAAGGTATAATGACTAAAATTTTCCAAACAGCTCTGTACCAGAAGACCTGGACTTGTCGCGTTATACATTACACTTTCAACACTCACGGCTCTCCATTGAACGCATCACCCAACGTTGTGAACGCAATGATCACGTCGTCATGAACTCATACTACATCCCGGCTCATTAACCATTTGTCATTCCTGTGACTCCATATTTCGTGTATACACAGCAACCATTACTAAAAGTTCGATTAATAATAATGAGGATTATCCACGTCAATGCGACCGGCAAATGGCTATAAACCACCATGTGTATATCAGAGGTTCACCACCCTTTGGTGTTATAAATGATTAAATTTGATTCACAACAAAAATTAATAAGAACCAATCACCCGACATCAAATCGCATTTATTTACGACCGATAAAGGGGGCAATTGTTATTGGATTTTTCTCTGATGGTTCAATGTTTTAAGCCACCGCCTCGTAGTTTACCAATGTGCTGAGTGTTATAGGTTCGATCATAGATTATACAGATATACTGGGTTCGATGCTCACGCGAGAACACCATGTGTGTACCATAAATAACTATTGATTCTTCTGGATGTATAGTCAGTCAATTTGAATATTTGCAAATTCCAACGCGATACAAGATTTATTGCAAGTGCTAGTGCCATATTCACAAATAATACTAGTGTCCTTATAGAGAAATTTATAGAGGAGGTCACGCTAAGGCAGGTAGTTATAATTTACGTTTCAGATAAAGTCATTGAGATACAAATAACCATAGATGCACAGACAGCGTCCCAAAACCATCCGAAAAAATACAAGCACTTGCATGTTTTTCAAATAGTGTGCCAGTCAAATGCCATAATGCTTCGACGTAAATACAAATTGAATACAAGTATGTAGTGGTGTTGGTGCGCTGCCCCAATTGTTCCCAGGCGCGTTACTTTAAAGGTGAGCGGGGCCTAAAAGTACATTTTGGTAAAATCCATAAAAACCAGAATGTACTTTCTGGCCCCAATACATCCACACATACACACAACAACACAATAGTCTCCCCCAAAATTCCCTTTTGGCAATATTTAAGTCAATTAAAAAATTCAATTCCGGTTTTAAAGCGAATTCCCCGTGGTGCCAGACCTTCAGTGGCCCAAAATCTAGCACAGTGCATAGGTCTTGTCACCCGGGAAAATTCTATAACAGCTTGGGAACAGTTAATCACCTTTCCTTATAGAATTTTGCATGCACAGACAGACCGTATAACAAAAAAAACACTTACATCAAAAATTAAAGAAAACTGTAATAATTCGGCATCCCATTTAAACCCCCATCCTCCTAAACCATACCGTAATAGCCCCATTTACCATTATGTAGAATCAAAACTAAGGGAAGGTGATATCAGGGGAGCCTCCAGACTCTTGTTTAGTAGCGATGTGGTGGCGCCTTGCTCTGCCGACACACTCGCGAGTCTGCAAAGCAAGCATCCAGCGCCAGGGGATAACCTCTCCTTTCCTGACACACCTGACACTAACTCAGATTGTCTTAACGTTACAGCCAAGGACGTGGTTGCTGCCGTTTGCTCTTTCCAAAGCGGGTCTGCCGGTGGTCTCGACGGCTTAACACCACAGCACCTTAAGAATCTCGTGTGTGCGAGCGCCGGGGCTGCTGGGGACGCGCTTTTGAGGGAGCTAACGGCCCTAATCAACCTTATGCTCTCCGGCAATGTGAACGATGACATCGTCTCTATTTTGTACGGCGCCAATCTCTGTGCCTTGCGAAAGAAGGACGGTGGCATTCGTCCCATTGCCGTGGGGTGTACGTACAGGCGTATGGCAGCCAAGATATGCTGTCGCTATTATTATACAAACTTAGGTAATAAATTCCAACCCCTGCAGCTCGGATTTGGATCCAAGGGGGGTTGCGAGGCTGCCATACATGCCCTGTCAACGTACCTTGGCTGTAATGGGGGCGAGGTTATCTTGAAGGTTGATTTAAAGAACGCCTTTAACTCAGTGAACCGGGACACCTTGTTGACACAAGTTAAAATTGAAACACCCAAAATTTACAACTTTCTTTGGCAGTGTTACAGAAACCCTTCAAAATTGATCTTCAAGGAAAATCTTCTGGAATCCGCCGTTGGCTGTCAACAAGGTGACCCTCTTGGACCACTCATTTTTAGCCTAGCTATTCACCCAATCATCAGCCAGTTAAATTCAAAATTCAATATCTGGTACCTCGATGACGGAACCCTGGCAGGCGACGTACAGACTGTTTATCAAGATCTGGCTTTCTTGAAATCTAAATTTTCATCCATAGGCTTAGACCTAAATCCAACTAAATGTGAAATTTTCATAAACGACAATTTAAATAAATCCTCTATACTTTCCAAATTTCAATTTCTGACTCCCAATATAACCCACATTGAAAAAAGTTCTCTTCGCCTCCTTGGGTCCCCGATTTTAGACGAAGGTTTCGATACATTTATTCATGAAAAAATTCAAAATTTTAGTGAAATTTCGGACAGGCTCCTCAAAATTAACATTCATTCGGCTTTCACTATAATTCGGTATTGTCTTTTCGTGCCTAAATTTACTCACGCTATTCGAGCTTCGCCTTTTTGGAAAAATTCGAGCCTACTCATTGAAATGGACAAAATTATACAAACTACTCTTAGTAAAATTTTGAATATAGCACTGAATGACCGATTGTGGCTACAGGCGTCCTTACCTGTACGTTTTGGCGGCCTCGGTATTCGAAAACTTTCTGATGTTAGCCTACCAGCATTCCTGTCCTCGGTCCACAGCACTGCAGAATTGACCAGGAAAATCTTAGCGCCAACACTGGTCGATTCTGAGGTGCCGTGTAAGACCGATGCCACGAATGCTTGGAGAAGAGCTTGTCCAAGCACTGAGTTACCCCGAAACCTATCCTCTCAGAGGCAGTGGGATGGGCCGCTTTGCAGCAGAATACGAGAAAACCTTCTTAGCACATCGTCTAATGCTGCAGAGCGTGCTCGCCTACTGGCTGTGGGAGAGTGGGAGTCGGGCCTCTGGCTTCAAGCACTGCCATCGTCCAACATCGGTACCATGCTGGACGATACGACCTTCCGCATCGCGTCTTGCCTCCGTTTAGGCGCGCCATGTGTTACTCCACATCGCTGTCACTGTGGAGAGGCTGTCGACAGCCTTGGTCACCATGGCCTATCATGCAGCAGGAGCGCAGGTCGTATTTCACGACACGGCAACCTTAATGACATTCTCCGTCGGGCTCCTGTCTCCGCTGGTGTTCCAGCCCACCTTGAACCTCAGGGCCTGGTACGCAACGACGGCAATAGACCAGACGGTATGTCTTTACTGCCATGGAAGTTGGGTAGGCCTTTGGTATGGGACGCAACGTGTGTCGATACCCTCGCGCCATCACATCTTCCTAGCACAGCCGGTTGTGCGGGCGCTGCTGCTGCTACAGCGGAGACCCTCAAACGGCGCAAATACGTAAACCTAGTAGGGGATTACGTATTTGAGCCGTTTGGGGTCGAAACGTTGGGGCCATGGGGTCCAAGTGCGAGATCTCTTTTTAGAGACATCGCAAAGAGACTTGTCGACGCCTCGCGTGACCAGAAGGCTGGGTTGTATTTGGCCCAGAAGGTAAGTATCGCCATACAACGTGGCAACGCTGCCAGCGTTCTGGGCATGCTGCCAGTTGACGGCGATGTGGATGAATTTCATGACGCGCTCTAAAATTTTTTATTTTTCTTTTTCTGTATATATTTTTTTGTGTGTTCTGTATATATTTCTTTGTATAGTATTTTAAGACTTAGTTACGTATAAAATAATAATAATGTAATGATAATAAATTAAATAAAGCACCAGTATGTAGTGGTGAATTTACAAAATAATAATAATATGATCATTATCATAACTATATCTAACTAGTTCTATACAATGTCTGTAGAATGTCACTTTCGTTCGAGACTGTGTATCTAGGCGGGGGCGCGGCGGGGTGCGGCCGTGCGGCGCGGGCGCAAGTTGACCTTCAGTCTTAAGAAATTAGGTCAATGGAACAGTCGTATATCACGCTCCCGTCACTCTGTGTCCGTGTTACGTAATTAAACTACAATCGTGGATCCTTACAATACTGATGTGTTCGCTAGTGGATTGATAGGCCGCAACCTGACCTGACTCCATAGGGTTTTATTAGTGGATCGAGGTTATAAGATATGTGTACAAAGAAGAAACGGAGTCGCGGGAACGCGAGAAACATGTGTGTGCAAATGTGTAAATTGATTGTGATGTAAGCAGAAAACTGTAAAGGTTTACTTGATTTACTGATTGTTGTAAATACCTACGTTGAAAACATGTTTTAAACACGCCAGTACTTATATGTAAATACCTAAATTCGGCTTTACTAGTTATTGAAAATGATTATGTACGGACGATTAATACGTAAATAATAATAAGTTATTCTTTTCGTCTTACTAGTTTATTATGATTGCGTGAACCCACAGCTTATTTCTGTCGACTTACGAAGAAATAGGTAGGTACAGCTATTTAGTTACATGTGTTTATTATTTTAATCATTATTATGTGCTTAAAATTATTGAAGTTGTCATCGTAATTAATTTGTGTTTTGTAAGTACGTAAATTACGTATCACTATCCATCCGTACTTCTTATGCTGGGGCCTCACTACCGGCTAACGTCAATGTCTGCTAGCGCGATAATTATTGCGATAATTTTTAACGCGCTAAAGTAGGTGGTGGACACTTGAAACGTCAATGTGAATGCCCATCATTGGCGATAAAAACGCAAAACGCCAATGTTAATGCCGTTGTCAAATTATCGCGTTAAGTCGTGGCTACACCTACGGTTAACGTACATTATCAAATTCAAATTATTTATTTGCTTTAATCAGGGTGAAACATAATGTGGTGTATAAAAATTCAGGAGAACAAGCCCATTTAGCTATAAAAACAGCATGCAAATATTAACAAAAGCATATATTAGTACATCATCCATCACAATATTTATAATAGGTATTCTGTGTATTGATTACTTCTGATAAATGTTCGAGTAAAACGCATTTTCTATCAGCCATTTTTTTAGCACTTTATTAAATTTATATACCGGCAATGTTTTGAAACGTTCCGGCATTTTGTTAAAAACTTTAACGCACATCGAAAGACTATTTTTCTGAAGCCGGCTTGTTCTAGGTATTAAGCCCAATACTATATCATCACCATCAAACATACCAATAATATAATCTATTTGGATTTCTGATGTTATTTCTCTTAGTAACGTCTTTTCCTTGTTTAAATGTGTTTGGGTGTTGCTTTACAAATGTACAAACCTCTAGGATGTACAAACTCGGTAAAGTGAGTATCTTTAAGTTTTTAAAGTATGGACTGCATGATACATCCGGGGCAATGTCGCATTTGGATCGTATGCATCTTTTTTGTGCAATAAAGGCCTTTCCTATATCCGTACCGTTTCCCCAGAGTAACAACCCATAACGCAGTATGGAATCGACGTACGCATAGTAGGCTGAGCATGCCGTATTTTGGTCAGAAATTTTTGCCAGTTTGTTCAGAGCAAAAGAAAACCCATTTACTTTATTTGTAACCTTTTCTATTTGCTCTTTCCAGTTCAGTTTATTATTAAATATTATACCTAGAAATGTACTATTATTAGCCGTCAATAGATTTTGTCCGTTATAATTTATATGTATGTCATTATTTTTAAAATTATTGAAATTAATTATATGTGTCTTATCGCAATAATTAATGGCATTTCTTGTTAGTATGGCCCCAGCAGAAGTGCTTTGCCGAGTGATAAGTGTTTTATGCATAGGTAGTTATATGCATAAAACACTTATTTATACCTACTGTTTCACGCGCTGTATTGCTGCATTGACCTCGCCGCGTGACGTCAACAGCTGTTTTAGGTACCTACAGCGCACCGACGAGTCGATCGACGATCGAGTCGCGAGTTACTACGTATTTTCTAGAGTTATTGACTTTTATAACTTTTTTATTTTACGTGGTATGTAAATTTTGATTTTGAATATGAATAGCAGATATTTTTTCCAACGTGAGGTTTTATTTTCCTAAACCAATAAAAAATCAGCGTGTATAAGTATGTACGTGTATCTACGATAGTAATATTTTCGGTCGGACGTGCTTGGGGCATCCACCAGGCGTTAAATGCAGTTGTAGGTCGGTTGATATTTATTTAAGCAGGAAAAAAAATAATTTACTACGTAGAAAGGTAAATTATGATTCTTTGTGGTCTGTATAAAAGGTTTCAACAAGAAATAAAAGAGACATTCTTAGAAGAATACTATTCTTCAACAAACATATAAGTTTGGTGTATTCATTGCTTGGTAATTTTTTATAATGCAGTAGAAATATATATATTCCATATAATGAAGACTAAACAAACTTTGAACGAACGGACACAAACTACGTAGGTTCTCGGAACAACCACTTGTAAATCATGCAAAGGGTTGTCCCGTGTAAGAATCGATACCATCGTCATTTGTTCAGTCTAAATAAAAACTATCAGAATTCCAAGGACACAAAAATAATAGGTGTTCCTCAAACTAGAGGGGGGATCTTCTAATCAGGCTAGGTGATCGTACCTGGTGGAGTGGAGTCCGACGCATGTATTTTAAAAGTTTTATATATTAGTCAACACGTGCGCGAACACTGCTTGCGCGATTCAGGACTTTATTGCCGTCTTATCATGTACGATACTCGTAGATGTCGCCGTACCGACTTCGTCTTCGTTCGCTAGATGGCCTCAATTGTATGTAAGTACCGCTACATACATAAAACTTCACCGTTACCACCTGACTAACAACGCCCGCAAGAAACTGAAATTTGGCATGTATGTTCCTTGGGGAGCGTAGGAGTGCACTAAGGGATTTCTCGAAATTACCGGATCGGGCAGAAACGGATAAATTAAAAAAATGTACGTGCGTAGCTGCAGGCATCCTGTCGTTTAATATAAATCCGGCAATGCATCTACCTTATTTTTTTGTATTGCATGGAATTGGTATTCCGTGACTGCAGTGCATGATGCGTCGGGTTCGATTCCCGGACTGGAAAAAATTATAGGCTTTTCAGATATATAAAATAGCGTAAGTTACTCCTTATAAGTACAGCAACATGGCAATAAATTTCAAATAACCCGGCACAAACAAACAAACAATTTAACTGGATTTTGGGCATAGGTATATCGCGCATCTAATTATGTAAGCATGAAAAAAGCTATAATTTTGACACCACAGACAGACAACTAAATTTTATATAATTGCATAGATGTATCCTAATTACAAGCTATTTATTCGTTACGCTCCGTACATTCACATAATGATAATAAAAAATATAAAAACCTCAATTTGATATAATAGAGACATTACAAATGACTACCGAATTAAAATACATTTCCTTTTGGTGTTGTTACCGTATTACAATTAAAAATGTTTATAAAAATATATTTATTTTTATTATTTTACACAGTATATTTCTTTTCTGAAACATGTACATCGGTGAGTGTGTATAATTTTTATATATACCTTAAGTATACTTCTAAAGTGCAAACAGATACGCAAGATAAAGTATGTATGAAACTATACTGTTACCCCGCGTTTTCACCAAGGTATAATACATGTATTTAACAAGTTTTTGACAATGTTTTCTTTTCTCATATACATGTATAAAACATGTTATATACAAAACTATACACATGTATAAAACTTGTTGTACCTTATACAAAACTTGTATGTCACTTGTTGTAGACATGTATAGAAAACTTGTATGTAACTTGTTGTAGACATGTATACAAAACTTGTATGAAACTTGTTGGTTGAAAACTTGTAGTTGTCTGCATGTTTATGATCTCATATTTTTGTCGTAGCTAAACTTGTAGAATTCGAGACAAATTCAAGCAGTAGTTTTATTTTAAAAGAAAGAACCTGACTTCGTTTTTAATTTATTTACTTCCCTATTAAACTGGTTCTTGAGGTTTGTTATATTTTATCAACATCTTTAACACTGCCACCGTGGTCCAGTCGATAGCGTATGTGACTGCTAAATAGAGGCCCCGGGTTCGATTCCCGGGTCGGGCAAAAGTATTACCTACTGGGTTTTTCCGAATTCTCAGTGGCAGCACGGAGTCTGGTAACGGTACGGCAATAGGCTCCACCCCCCCCTTATTACGTGGCGACCTTAAAATTCATGACGAAATGTGGGTGTAATAAGTATTACACCTCTGCCTACCCCTTCAGGGATACAGGCGTGAGTCTATAAATAAAAAATAAAAAACATTAATGTACATTTGCGAAGCAATTGCTGCCAATGCGTCTTTTTTCTTCTGACGATCTTTATATATTTTATTTTTCACATTCCTCAGACATTCTTGTACACGCAAAAGCTCAATGAGTTCTAAAGTTTGTTTTTTTGACCAATCCATTCTTCTTCTTATTTCGTTTTCACGAAGTAAAAAGCGCGGTTCGTCCGGTATGTTGAAAACTATTTTTTTTTTTAATTTAAATACAACTCCCGCATTAGGACTAAATCTTGTGTCGCGGGAGACTTTACAAACATACAGGCACAATTTATGGATCACACAAAGTTTTGTCTCGTGTGGGAATCGAACCCACAACGCTCAGCGCAATGTCAAGCGATGAGGCGGCCGTTTAAACCACTATGCGTATATCTGTTGAATCTATGCACTATACGCCAACAAAACGCCGTGCAGTAAAAAAAAAACTTTATCCAACAAGCATGAATAAAGTTTAAAACTTGTCTAATACTTGTATAATACAGAAATTGCAATAAAATAAACAATACTTGTCTAAAACACGACTGTATTTTGTAGGTGAGAACGTTATCAATGTATAAGACATGTTTTAAACTGTAACAGACTTCAGTGTAAACGCAAATGTGTTTTATACTTGTATAGTTACTTGTTGGCTACACAGTGTGAACGAAAGAATGTTTGAGACAGTTTCAATACATGTATAAAACAAATAATTATGTTGTCTACAAGTTTTGTATAAAACATGTATTGGACATGTTTCTTGGTGAAAACGAGGGGTTACCAATCCAAGAAAAAAGGAGGTTTTGCTAATGAGGTTTTACAAGTCTGAATATCAACAATGTATAAATGAGTCCTACTTTCAAAGGAGAGGCCTAGTCCAGCAGTGGACTGTTAAAGGCTGGTGATGATTATAATGATAAATGAGTACCGCTTTTTCATCATTATCATTGTCATCTTGCATCCGAGACTTTCCCTTTATAGACTGGGGTCAGCTTTCTAGTCTAACCAAACCGAAACAGAATATTGGCTTTTCCACACAGTGACTGCAGTCTGACCGCCAAAACCCTAAGGTATATCGGTAAGCTGAACAGTGTCTGCATTATATTCAAGGGTAGATAGGTAGATATATAAGTATATATCTATCTATCTACCTAGTTATTATTACAGTAGGTATCTGTATTGTTTGGTATGTATAAAGATATTTATTGATTCGGGATTGCGTCTTTAAGTGATAAGCAGTGTCCAATATATCCCACAAAACGTTTTGAACAGTATACAACGAATATTAGATGAAATTACCACCATCACGTCAACTGCTGGCACATACAATTTTTACCGAGAAAGACAACATATTGAGTGCATTCGTTCACTGGCGAGCTACGGTGTGGTACGTACAGACACTTAACCCGGGGTCATGGGGGTGGAAAAGTGTTAAAAGGACGTTGGGGTGGGTCTCACAGACCCGTTTATTAGATATTAGTTATTTCAATACTTTATTAATGAAAAAGATTATATTCATTAGTGTTCAGTTTTTTAGGTATTTATGTAAATAAATAAAAGAAAATATTATATTATATCATGTTTTAATCAGGTTTAATGGACCATTTAAAAATAAACGACAAATGTTAACAAAATCTTTCCCTTCTACTTAAATGTTACTCTTTTATTAATTAACAATCAGTCTTAATATTTTAATGTCACTTATTTGTAGTAAACTAGATTATCTCTAAAAAAAGCCGTGAAAAAAGACACTTGTAAAATTGACAGTATATTATGCTCTCATTCTTCGTCTTCTCGGTCCATTTTTTACTAGGTACCTACAAAAAACACAAATAAAATACTTTGAAATGTATATAAGCAACTTAAATCGAAAACAAGAACAAACAAAAACAAATACAAAAGCATAAATACACAGTAAACAACTGAAATAATATGTATACAAAATGGCGCGAAATTGTTACACTACCTGCGGGGATGGGTCTCACATACCTTTTTGAAATTGGTGCACGTATAACTCCCACTACCGCTGCCTCACGTCTAATGTGTTACCTGCGACGCATAGATCAACTCAACAGTTCTAGCTACTGAGAAGAGCGGCAAAGTCGCACGCATAGTAAGTGAACTACAAGCGAAACAAAATGTTACGGGTCTCACAGACCCAACCCCCATGACGCCGGGTTAAACTTAATATATACTCGAATCAAGCATTTATAGACGCGAAAACTGGTCATAGCCATATTAAAAGCCGTTAGAATATGTAACTATTCAAATCTTTAACAAAGTTTTCATGACAACTGACTTTTAAAACTTTGATAACCAGAGACATAATAGAACAAAGTAGTGATGTACCATCATACTAATTACTAATAATCGAATGATAATATCAAGTTGGTGTTGCAATTACAAACCTTGGCTGACATTCTCACTACATTGACGAAAATTACACATTGACTATAAGTAGGTACTATTGACATTTTCATAGGTATACTGATTGGACATGCATGAATAAAGTATATTTTATTACTACTGGATGACAATTTCATAACAATAATCAAAGGACATCTAGATCACAAATATTATTATTTACACACATATACTGTTGAAAGTACGATGAACTTCCTAGAAAATATTACCTTCAGGCGGAGACGTACTGTCTCAGACACAAACACCTCTAATGTTACCGACAAACAGTTAGAAAATTCTTTGAACAGTACTACAAATAGCCTTCCAAGTATGTCAGACGATGAAAATGATGAAGTGTCGAAATTAAGGGAACAAATAAGCAAATTGACTGCCGATCTCAATAGTGCCCATTCAGAAATTGAATCCCTTTCTTTAGAAAATAGTCAACTGAAACGGAAAAATTAAGATTTAATGCGGAAAAAGGATTTATATAAGACAGTAGCGTGTAGTCCATTGAAACGAAAAACCTGCACACCAAACACAACAGTGACACATACACCTAGGAAGAAATCAGACTGTACACCATTGAATAACAAACATAAAATTCAAAATATCGCAGAACACGCAGAAACACCATCATCATCCTGTAAAAGCGAACTACTGAACCTAAAAAACAAGACATCACAGAAGAATAACCATACTACTCCGAAGCAGAAGCGTAAATTGTGTATTGTGAGCAGCAACAAATCGAACAAAATCTTATCTATAGCAGAAGCAACATATCCTAACCTACAAACATGTCACTACCTATCACCAAATTGCGGCATACAAATTCTTATTAAGAATCTCCATAAAAAGCTGGTAGATTACTCCATGGAGGACTACTGCGTGATAATGATAGGCCGTGAAGATTTCTTAAAAACAAACAATTATTTAAACATCATCAAAGACATACGAGAAACTTTGTTGCAGCTACAGCACACTAACATAATACTCTGTTTACCAACGTACAAACTCAGCGATTACAATATCATGTTTAACTGGCGAGTAGAAATATTTAACAATTTAATTTATCTTGATGTACAGACTCATAAATATGCTACTCTTTTTGATTCCAATCAAGACCTACTGTGTGATTACACCATGTTCTCACAACGTAATGGTGTTATAAATAATTATGGCATGAAAAATATATTTGACAATCTTAAATATTATATTGACGACTCTTTTGATTATGCTGAAATGTCATATCATATGAATGATAATAACAATGAAAATTATATAAATAGCGATGCCTTTTTTCGTAAGTAACTATTTATTCGTGCTGCATCGAAATATAGCAGGTCTACTTTCAAAATCTGACATCCTAACTGTTTGTCTTGATGAACTGTCAGAACAAAATAAACCCGTGGATATTGTATGCGTAACTGAACATTTTATTATGTCAGGCTATGAAACTCTTGTTAATATACCAAATTATCGCTTGTCGGCTTGTTACAGCAGGACTAATAAAAAAAGAGGTGGCGCATGTATATTAGTTAAGAGGGGACATATATGTAAAGAGTTGCCAGAGGTTGCGAATTTGTCAATTATGGGTATTTTCGAATGTTGCGCCGTGGAACTACAAACTACAAAACTGTGATTATATGCGTCTATAGAACACCTAAAGCAGAACATTTAAATATATTTTTTCAAAAAATGGAGCAACTGTTGATATTAATTACTAAGAAAACATATTCCAAAATAATAGTAGCTGGTAATTACAACATTGACATCTTAAAACAGAATTGCATAACATTAGAGTTCAGATGCTTATTGACAAATTTCAATCTAAAATTAGCACTGGATAAACCAACACGTATTATAAGCCAAACATGCATAGATAATTTTGCACATAATTTCTTTAAAACATGCAGGGCCAAAATTATAGAGTTTGCGCTATCGGATCATACTGCCCAGCTACTTAAGTGAAAAGTAAATATATTCTTAAATATTGGCGTAAGGAGCAAAGGGATTATTCTAAAGAGAATATTGTAAAATTTCAAGACTGTTTAAAAATCTTATCTTTTGCTGATATTTATGAGACTGATGATGCTAATGTAGCTTACGATCTTTGTATTGACCAATTCCAACTATTCTATAATTTATGTTTTCCTTTCCATGTCACTACTATAAATATTAACAAGAAGCCGAAATGGATATCACGAGGCATAAAAATAAGATACTAGATAATATCGTCATAAAGGAATTCAAACAAATAAAAAAAAATTCAAAGAATACAATAAACTATTAAAAAAAATTATAAATTTGACTAAAAGCGCTCAAAATTGTTTTAACATAAATACTTCTAAAAATAAGACTAAAACAACATGGCAAATTATTAATAGTAATAAATATAATATACCTAAAGACCATATACATAAAATACAAGTTGACCATAAATATCTAAGTAATCCATTGACTATAGCAAACGCATTTAATGACTATTTTATTGAAAAAGTTGTTCCAATGCGCGGTTACGGAAATAAAGTTACTTCCCTTATAAAACATCAACGGGACTCAATGTTTATGAACCCTAGCCTACCTTCAGATATCCTAAATATTATAAAAGGACAAAAAATACAAGTAGTGTCGGTCCAGATGAAATAGCTACAGAAGCAATGAAATCTGTGGGACATTTGATTTGCCATCACCTAAGCTTTATTCTAAGTCTATGTATAGTAAATGGTACCTTCCCTGAGAGTCTCAAAACTTCCATAATTAAACCGCTTTTTAAAAATGATAACAGGGAATTATTACATAATTATAGACCTATTGCTTTAATATCAGTCATATCCAAGGTATTTGAAAAAAATATATATAATCAAATATATAAGTATTTAGAAAAAAACCGCATACTCTGTCGTGAACAAAAAGGTTTTCGTCAAAATTCTACAATAAATATGGCTGTCTATGATTTTATACACAATATAATGCTTAATATTGATAAAAGAATACCAGTGTGTGCCATTTATTGCGATATGACCCAGGCCTTCGACTACGTTGACTATAATATCCTTAAGAACAAACTAGATTGTTATGGAATAAGAGGAAATGTCCTGAAACTTTTAGAATCATATTTATCCCACAGAAAACAAGTTACGGCCATTTCAAAATTAGATATTAAGACAAAAACAGAATTAACATTCTCATCTAGTGAACGATTTCTAAACTTCGGTGTTCCGCAAGGGAGCGTGTTGGGACCACTTTTATTTATTTTATATATAAATGACTTTCCAAATTCGACAATCCAACCAATGACTCTTTTTGCTGACGACAGCACACTGACAGTTCAAAATCAAAATCAAAATCTTTTATTCAAAATTGGCTGGTAAACAGCTCTTTCTGAACGTTAAATTTTACAATAGACAGTCCCCCAAAAAGCCCAACCCTTCACTGCTTCCTATGTGTTTTCGCTAGGAAGAAGAAGCAGCGCAACAAACTCCCTAGCAACACAGTACTGTCTGCGTATTTAAATAAGAAGTTATACATTATAATCAAAAAATAATAATATCACATTTCAGTTAACATGATAGCTATCACACAACCTATTGCCATTTATTTAGTTACGTACCTACTTAAGACTTGAAAATTGAGAATAATGACTAACACTTAGCCTCCAAAACAAAATGACAAGTAGGGTGTAACCGCACACATGTTAAATATCATGTTGTTATGAAATCACTGCTCAGTCAAATCACGTTACAATGCATTAATTAGGTAGGTACCAAAACAATTGGAACAAATTACAAATAAACTCATAAATCAGCAAGTCAAAAGCTGTATCCTGTCCAGCAGATCGACCAGTCACCACAGGCAGCACCCGTTCACGAGTATAACGCAATGATCAGCCATCACCCTCCTCAACCATATTAGAGGGAAGTGGGTGACCCGACCACCGACGCTACCGCCTGCAGTGACAGTACAGTGAGCATGACGAACCTACTTTCCAAGACAAGCCATTCGAACTTACATTAGACTAAAATAAATCTATCCGACATTATTAACGCACTATAACATATCTAAAAGAGCAGAACGTCAACAAATAAACGCATAATTGAATTAAAAAAATGTCAAAGTGTATATAAAAATTAAATGTCAAATAAAATAATGACGCAAACAAATATACATGTCAAACAGAGAATCTTATGTCAAAAATAAAGTTAATCAAAATTCAAACATATGTCAAACAGTATGTATATAAAAACAATTAAATATAAAGCTGTACACAACAACTGGAACAGTAAGTATTGAACTTGTCTACCAAGCATTCTTGTCCTTGAAATAATCATCTATTGAGTAATATGCTTTTTTTAACAAACAAGTTTTAACTTCAGTTTTAAAGGAATTTAAAGGTAACTGACAAAAATGAGTTGGTAATTTATTATACATACGTACACCTAGCCCCATGAATGTATTATGAACTTTATGTAATCGAAGATGAGGCACGCACAATTTATGTTTATTTCTAGTGTTTATATTATGGACGTCACTATTTTTACTATACGACTCAATATTTTGTTTAATGTACATTAAATTGGCAAATATATATTGGGAAGGTACAGTCAGGATTTCAATTTCTTTAAATCGATCCCTAAGTGACACCCTCGGCCCTAACTGATAAATAGCACGGACTGCCCTTTTTTGCAAAATAAATACACTGTCAATATCTGCAGCTTTTCCCCATAGAAGAATACCATAGGACATAATACTATGAAAGTAACTAAAATAAACTAGACGAGCCGTATCGACGTCGGTTAACTGTCTAATTTTTCTAATAGCGTATGCAGCCGAGCTAAGTTTCCCAGTAAGAGCCAATATGTGTGCTCCCCATTGCAATTTATTATCTACTGTTATACCTAAGAAAACAGTGTTATTTACTGGTTCTATAATCTCCTCGTTAAGTGCTAAGTTAGGTCCCAGATTCTTTACGTTTGGCAATACAAATTTAACACATTTAGTTTTCTTAGAATTTAAAACTAAGTTATTAGCTGTAAACCAGTGTGTGACTTTAGTTAGCGCTCGATTTACTTCGTCAAAGTTTTCCTTATTTCTATCAACCTTGAAAATTAAAGACGTATCATCTGCAAAAAGAACAACGTCACACAAGTTATTCATGTAATAAGGCAAATCATTTATATAAATTAAGAACAAAAATGGTCCCAGAATGGAACCCTGGGGAACACCTAATTGCACTGGTAACCCGGAAGAATGAGCTCCATTTACATCTACATGTTGTACCCTACCTTTCAGATAAGAATTAATGACTCTAAGTGCCAAATCTCTGATACCGTAATG
This sequence comes from Euclidia mi, assembly GCA_944739405.2. Lineage (NCBI taxonomy): Eukaryota > Metazoa > Arthropoda > Insecta > Lepidoptera > Erebidae > Euclidia > Euclidia mi. Next base: position 14,828,729 of record OX123185.2, read on the forward strand.
TTTCAGTTTGCGTAAAAGTGTATCATGATTTACGCAATCAAAAGCCTTAGAAAGGTCACAGAAGATACCTATAGCATTTTGCGACTGTTCCCAAGCATTGTACACATGCTTAAGTAAAGCTACTCCTGCATCAGTCGTAGATCGACCCTTAGTAAATCCGTACTGTTCAGTATGTAGGAGGCTGTTAAGATTAAAATATTGTAGTAATTGCTTAAGTAGGAGTTTTTCAAAAATTTTACTGAACGCTGGTAACACTGAAATGGGTCTGTAGTTACCAATATCAGCTTTGCTGCCAGATTTAAAAAGTGGAATAATTTTGCTGTATTTCATAAGATCTGGGAAAGTTCCTGAATTAAGGCAGTGGTTGAATACTACAGTTAAATACGGAGCTACTAGGTCAATAATTGTTTGCAAAACTGTTACAGAGATGCCCCATAAGTCACCTGTCTTTTTAGGCTTAAGAGACTTGAAGGTATTTAAAATGTCAGTTGAATTAATAGGCTGAAATCTAAAAGTACACGTTATTTCTGGCATATTATTAATCAAATATGTTGCAGCTACACTAGAAGAAGCATCTAAACCCTTCGTAACGGATAACGGTATGTGCGAAAAATAATTATTAAATTCTTGAGCTACATCTTCATCTTCGCGTACAATTTTAGTGTCAAACTTCAATTCAAACTTATTGTTATTAATTCTAATTTTGCCAGTTTGTTCGTTAATAACTTTCCAAGTAGTTTTAACTTTGTTATCCGATTGCTTTATTTTGTTACTCAAAAACATGGATTTTGCTATAAAACAGACTTTCTTAAATAATTTTGAATATTTTTTAACGTATTCAATAAACTGTGGATTAAAATTGTAGGATTTTATAGCATATAATTCATATAATTTAGCTCTACTCACATGTATACCAGTAGTGGCCCACTCATTAAATCTTTTATTGCTACCTATTTCTACAGTTTTTTCTTTAAATACATTTTTGAAAGCGTCCTTGACAACTGTAAAAAGCGACTCATATAAAACATCGGGGTTGGTGTATTTTAAAATTGAGGAGTTCACACTGGATAGTATTTTGTTTTTGAACGAATTACAACGAGCGTGTGTGATAGGTCTGCAGGTGATTTGTGACGAGATCTTGCTGGAGTAACTAACAAACTTGGCTAACTGTCCACAGTGATCAGACGAGAGCTCGTCAAGGATTACAGTGCTTGACGCAGTAACATCACTAAAAATATTATCTAAACAAGTTGAAGAAGTAGCGGTTACTCTAGTTGGTTCAAAAAATAAATAGTTTAAATTAAAAGATTTAAATAAATTTATCAATCTTCCACTTAAAGGCGATACTTCCAATAAATTGACATTAAAGTCACCACATACTACTATTTTTTTACTATTACATTTTATACGCTGTAAAACGTCTTCCATAGTCAGTTCAAAAATATTAAAGTCACCTGCGGGGGGGCGGTATACGCAAATTATAACAAAATAATCAAGTTCAATACATGATAGTTCAACACTGCGCTCCACAGAAAGTTTAACTAAGTCATTACGTTCTTTACACTTTAGAGTATTATGAACCAAAATTAACGAGCCACCATGTATAGCTTCCTTCCTTGTGAATGCACTTTTAACAGTAAAATTGTAATTATTTAACAAAACTAATTCATTACATTTTTTCCAGTGTTCAGTTATGCACATGATATGAACATTTCTAAAGTCTAAAAATAAATCTAACTCTAACTCTTTGCCTGAAAGGCCCTGAATGTTCTGATGTACAACATTCAAAAAGTGTGGCCTGCCAGTTGTCTCAACTTGTAGTTTAAATTACAGGTTGATTCAATATACTGATTAGTAGAAATACTAATGTCTGTAACTGCAGTAGTTACACTATGTGTATATAAAACACAGTAAATATTATATGCTAATAACTTAGCAATCTGTCGCTTAAAACTAAAAGAAAGATACATAATATCTTTAGTCAAAATAAAATTTCTAACAAAGATGTTAGTATCAAAATAACTTAAATACTTTTGGCAAGATGACTGGGTTATACAATTGTACATTAACAAATTTAAGTTATGTATGTGCTTGTTCTGTTCTATATTTAAATTTTGTGAATAAGGCAGTGCACATATAATAAATTTACAGCTATATTTCCTATGGAGACGTTCCATTAAATTAAAGCAATTTAATATGTCATTTCTTGATACAGCTAAACTATTTCCATACAATAATATTACTGTGGAATTTGAATTAAGCTGGGTCATCTTGATTTTATGTAATAACTGACTATAACTGGCACCAGGTGAGCAATGATTTATTACAGGACCATTTGCATACTGAGACATAAGACTACCCATGTCTTTGCCCAGCTGGTCAGAGAAAATACAGCAAGAGTTATAGCAATTATTGTGAGAGTGGTTAACTGATGACAACGAGCTCCCCAAAATTGGTATACATTGAACATTATTGCTAGGAGTGTTACTACAAGGCAATTCTTGAGACTTTGGCTGTGTAATTGTTTCATGTTGCTGATTATTGTCACATGATGTTGTTTTTTGACAAGTACAGCAATTTAGCCTATTTGTTAAAGAATCTAGCCTGTCCACATTTTCACTACCTAATTGGACTAGCTCATTGGCAGCAAGAATGTGTTCTTTTATTTGTAACTGAGCGTCTTCATAACTTTTCACAGTTTTGTTCAGTTCTCTATGTAAATCCAGCATTTCCTGCTGCAAGACATAGGTCTCACGGTCATGGTGTAATCTAATCTGAAGCAACTCTTTTTCAGTAAATTTTAGTTTATTTACTAAGTTCATTCTATCCCTAATTAAACTACTCATTTTGTGGGAAACTTTAAATCTATGGCATTGGTTCTTAATCCTATTTATAATTTTATTAATTTTTATGTATTTCTTAAATTTATTCTTACTCATTATTACATTTGGAGAATGAGTAGGTACCAACTCGGTGAAAAGATCCTGAGTCGCACCACATTGCTGTTGTTGGTCGAGTAACTCATGGCTCAGTATAGTATTATGAGCTTCACTTAAGCTAATTTCTAGCTCATTTATGCGACTCAGGGCCCTCTCATGAGATTCACTACATTCTCCGAAAGAGGTAACTAATTCCTGTAAGCGATCTCTCTGGTCCAGTACATCCATGTATTGAATGTGTAGATCGGCAAGCTCGCTCTTCAGTTCTGAATTTTTGGCAACTATTTTTCCAATTTCTTCCTCACTTTCCTCATGTTCCCTGAGCAGTTGTGCATTTAGCTCCTTGGACTTTTTGAGCTCCTCAAGTGTCAACTTCAGTTTCACCTCCAAATCCTTGGCAGTAGCCTTGCGTGTCAACATCGACATGGCGGATAGTGGGTCACTGGAAGTATTGAAATAGTGGTGAAGAAAAGAAAAAAAAAACAAAACAGAAAAGTATTTTTTAAAGAAGACTAGACAATAGAAAGTATCTGAATAATAAGTGGAAAATTAAGAATTGAGTTGGGTTACACGCTAAATTATTAAGGATTAAGTTTTGAGTCAATGTACTAAAAAAAAATATATAGCTTTTAAACACAGGTTCAAGGTATTAATAAATTTCGTAAGAGGGTAAGTCGTCTGAAGACAAAACGAAATTGATTTTAATGGTAATTTGCAAAGCAGTCAATAATATGACAGGTTAACAATAATTAGGGACCAAGAATAACGTGATAAATAAATAATACTCCCTCGTTTTATCTAAGTTCTCCAAATAATTTGAAACAAAACGATCAGTTGACAGCTGACCGCTATCGTAAATTCCTTTGTGAATATTTCCAATAAATACTTGTGAGTTATTGTTAATAACACTTGTACACGATAATTGTCACTTTAGGATCTATTTTAACTAGTTTCACTGTAATATTATTAGTTTAATACGTAAAATAAGAAATAAATTCACACAGCTGATTTCTTAAATGTCACCACCAGTTGCATGCAGAAGCACTAATTCCTATGAAAATGACATCCATAAATGATAATAATAATTTAAAAATAAATTTGAATAAAACTAACATCATGCATTTTAAACAACGCACCGAGACTCCATCAGAAATAAACATTATATATGATAATAAATTAACTAAACAAGTAGATACTGCCAAATTTCTTGGAATATATATTGATTAGAAATTAGATTGGAAAAGTCATATCGAATATGTTAGCAATAAAATCAGTAAATCCTCATATGCTCTATTTATGCTTGCTCCATCTGTCAATATTGCAACCCTACTCACTGCGTATCATGGGCTAGTGGCGTCTACTCTGCGTTATGGTGTAATTTTCTGGGGCAACTCGACTGATAGGGAAGTTGTGTTCAAATTACAAAAACGCTGCATACGTGCCATGTTTGGACTGAAAGTCACTGATAGCTGCCGCCCATTTTTTATTAATTACAAAATTTTGAATTTCCTTCTTTGTATATTATGGAAGTATGTATTTTTGTCAAAACTAATCCTCAATTGTTCCCACGTCTTTCGGATATTGTCAAACGGAACAGGAGAGATAGTCAAAGGCTATGTATGCACAGTGCCAAAACTGCTCTTATGAGCAAAAGCATTTTCTGCATGGCACCTAAAATTTTCAACAAGCTGCCAAAACAGTATAAATCATTAAATATAAATATGTTTAAACAAAAACTTAAAGAAATGCTATCCCGAAAAGCTTTTTATAATGTGCACGATTTTCTAAATGATAAAGTGAAATTATGTAGTTAGATTAATTTAATCCACTTATAATTATTAATATATTATGCATTTTTACTATATTTACAATGACATATATATATATATATATATATATTTAATTGACATACTATTTTATTGTTATTATGACTGTTTTAATTGTTTTATCATTATTAATGTATGTAAATTCAAGCCTGTTATATTTGTATGCCATCTATGGCAAAACATGTTTATAAGTACCTATTTTTAAACGAACATCTTTTGTAAAACACATGTTTTGAACAAATAAATAAATTCTTATCTTATCTTATCTTATTGCATGTGCATACATTATGTATGTATCGCATATGTATGTATATTTATTTGGTTTTGTATGTATATATGTATTGCATTTAAAAATTAAATTATTCATTTAATATAACAATGCAATAACTTGCACACCAAAATACAGTACATTATTAAAGTGACTTAAAACTACGATTTATGTACAAACGGCAGTCTTATCACCAACGGCGATCTCTTCCAGGCAACCTGTGGAGGGACAGGAAAGTTGTTAGTACTTTTATGGTGATGGTGTTGAATTATATTAAATGAATAATTCAATTTTTAAATGCAATACATATATACATACAAAACCAAATAAATATACATACATATGCGATACATACATAATGTACGCATACATACATATATAGACTCACGCCTGTTTCCCCGAAGGGGTAGGCAGAGGCATATTAAACGCCCACTTTTCGGCAGTGTTTTGATCCCACGTAATAGGTGGCGAGCCTATTGCCGCTTATTGGGACATTTTGTTTGCCAGAGCCTCGTCCGTTGATCGGCAGGTGCACCACTTGCAGGTGAGGTTGGCTTGGGACCCTAAGTTCTTGGTGGGAACCCTATGCACCCCATAATGTATGCACATGCAATAAATATCTTTATACATACCAAACAATACAGATACCTACTGTAATCATAATTAGTGAAGTAAATTAATGTCTCTAAAATCTTAAGGATTTAAATAATGGTTCTTTAACATACCTTTGAATGTATTCATAGTGTTTGCTCTTCGTATCTTTTAATAGAGTATTGACTATCCATAAAGTCTGTTAATGAACTTCACGACAGCTAGGATGACGGCTCAGCTCCCCCAAGCATGGAGCGAGCGGTAATTAAAAATTTAATACCCTACAATTGATTTTATATCCATATAATATGGTAATACATTTTGGTTGATTTTAAAGGATCTAGGCTTCGTTCCTCAAATGAAACGATGATTGCTTCGATATTCACGGATTTTATTCAGACAACCGTTCGGTACAACCGTCAAAAATGGAATGCCTCCATCGTTACATCACTTCTACGTCAAAAACGTCATTCATAGTGTTGCCATAGCCAAATCATGATTCGGTACAATTTAATATTATTACATTACTAAAAGGAAGTAAAATTAATGAATCTAATATTTATATATTATGATGTTACGATAAATGCATTTAAATAAATACTTCATTACAATTATTAACATCTTAGTATAGTTTCTTGGCTGATAAACCTTACAGCTCGGCCATCCTAATTAAATGAGTCCTCTCACTAGTTCTGTGGTGCTACATAAAAAAAAAAAAAAAAAGACAATAATCAATAATGTTACTATCTCAATTGTATCAATCTGATGTAAGATAATTAGACAATTAGGTTTATCTTAAGGATACATCTTACAAAGCAGGCTAAAATAAATTAAGGAAATATCCTAATAGAACATGCTTAAACTAAAATCTATTAATACTTAATAATCGTAAAAATGTTTATTCTAGTACATATCATAGTTCATTATTATTACTTAGAACTATGTAAAATACGTCAATTCATTTTACTTGGAATCTTCACAGTCGTAATTACAGTCTTTATTTCCATACTATTAATATTTCTACGTTTATCAAACTGCCTTTCAGCATACTCCTGTTGTTTCTCTATCCTTTCCCTAACATTGGACCTTAATCTTTCTAATGCATCACCGTCAATTCGCTCAGTTGTTTCGGTAATTACGTTAGCCAACACATTTTCAGACGCGTTCATTAATTTGCACCCAAACAACAGCTCGGAGGGAATTTTCCCTGTTGTTTTATTAGTAGTGGTATTAATACCTAGCTGTACTTCACCGATATAATCGTCCAATATATTGTCATTTCCGCCATGACATTTTGCACTCAAGGCGTCAGTTATGGTTCGATTAAATCTTTCGACCTGTCCATTCGCCCTTGGGGTAGCTACTGCATTCAAAATATGTTTTATTTTTAATTTATCCGTAAATTCTTTAAATTTTCTACTCGTAAAATAAGAACCACGATCCGTTATAAGACGAGTTGGACCACCAAAATAGCTAAAATGTTCCTTAAATACTTTGATTGCCGTAATTGCTTTAGTATCCTTCACAGCTCGTATATTAATATATTTAGTGAAAGCGTCTATGATCACGAGTACGTACATATTACCCCTCTTAGAACGAATGAACGGGCCCAGATGATCGGCATGAAGTGTATGGAATGGTTTTTCCAACTTAGGTATAGGGTGAAGCATTCCCTCCTTCGCGCCCCCAGGCACCTTGTGATGCGCACACTCTAAATAAGCAGCTACATACTTTTTAGTGAATCTACGCATTTTTGAAAACCAGAATGTGCCTCTTATGCGATTCAAAGTTTTTTCGAATCCAAAATGACCCACGTCGTCGTGGTTCATTCGCAACACTTGCCATCTACAACCCCTGGGAACTACACATCGCAATCCTTCATCTAATATCCTATACACGTAATTACCCTTCAACTGGTAATTATTACGCACTTCGGCCACGAATTTAGTCTCATTGTCCTCTAATATGTCTCTTACGCGTTTTATCTTACTATCGTCAGCCTTTACTGTAGCAATCCAGTCGCGAATATCTAAATGTAAAACATCAAAAACGTGTTCAGTATCTACATCAGTAGGCTCACTGACAGGTCCACATAGCCATATTCGAACCCGATCTGTACTCGATTTCGCAATCGTACTCTTGGAACTGAATCCACCAACGGGAAATTCGTGGTATAAGATCCCTTTTTGTAAGGGTAGTAAGAAGAGCATTGCAATCTGTGACTATCTTGATCCTCAGCCCTAACAAATAAACTCTAAAGCGATTTAACGATGCGACAACAGCTAAGGTTTCTAATTCAAAAGAATGAAACTTTTGCTCGTCCACTGTAGTTTTACGGCTGTAATACGCTACTGGTCGTAGTAACCCATCTATACCTCGTTGCAAGAGAATTCCTGCAACACCTAGTTTCAATGCGTCTGTGTGTAATTCGGTTCCTAACTTAGGGTCGTATAAGGCCAGAATAGGACGATCAACCAGCTTTGCCTTTAAGGTTTTAAACGAATCTGCCTCCTCAGTTGTCCATTTCCATTCAAATTTGGACCTTAATAGATCTGTCAAAGGGCGGGCGATAAGGGCGAAGTCTTTTACGAAGCGACGGAAGAAACTAGCTAAACCGATAAACCGCCTTACGTCATGAACGTTCCGCGGTATCAGGAAGTTATCAATAGCTAACGTTTTTCGCGTTCCTGGACGTATCCCCTGGCCGCTTACATGAAAACCTAGAAACTCTAGCTCAGTGCAGAAGAAACTACATTTCTTTACCTTTAGGGTAAGCCCTGCGTCTTTTAAAAGTTGAAGTACCTCCTCAAGTCTTTTCATTCCTTGATCAAAGGATTCTGAGGGAATCAGAACGTCATCCATATACACAATCGTATAATTAACTTTTGACAATATTTTGTTCATTGCCCGTTGAAAAACTGAGGGGGCATTAGCTAGTCCAAAAGGCATGCGTTTAAATTGGTATTGCCCGTCGGGAGTCACAAATGCAGTTTTATATTGGGATTTTGCCTCTACTGGAATTTGAAGCATACAGCCGACGCATTATTTTGAGATCTAGGGGCCCTTGTATCGCTGCTGTTTGACGTTTGCCTAGAACTGTTCGTGAGTAATGAGGATGTAGCATTAATACGCTTATCATAGTTTAATTTTGATCTATCAGAATCACGAGGTTGTTGCTTAATTGATTGGAAATATTTTAGAACTTGCTCTGGTTCTTGACAATTTGCTGCCTTCGCGCCTAATCTCAAGGACCGATCCTCAATGCCGTATAGCAAGCAGTCAACCGCACGTTTACCATGTATTTCACACCTATTTAATAAATTTAGCTTCTCATAATAGTAGTGTTCTAAAGAATCGTTAAATTTTACACGTTTCGACAACATCTCGGTTAATAATGCCGCATAGTCGTCACTGCTCGGAAACGATTCCTCTAGTTCATTCTCTTCCATTCAGGCCAAGAGTACGACATCGTTGGGAGGGCCTGATACCACGTCTTTGCGATGCCTGACAGTTTAGGCAAAGCATAATGGATTATCTGGTCATCGCCCCAATCGTAAAGCCTCGCACACTCCTCGACCTTATTGATCCATATGGATATAGTCTGGCTCTTAACCATGGGGTCAAAGTCGGGGATCACGTTACCCAGCATTGGGAATTTGTTACCCCGAGGTCGACTATTGGTCAAAGCTTCCACCAATGAAGCAAAAAACGCCTGTGTGTCACTATTAAGAACATTAGGAGTACTCACTTGACCGGAAGGAGGTGGAGGTGTATGATGTTCACCGCTGGACTCCGAGCGTCTGCAGCGGCCTCGCCTGCTGCGTGTCCCACCCGAGCCGCGGCTGAGGTGATGTCGATCCTGTCGCTCGTAACTGCTACTCCGTCTGCGACGCCGGTCACGGCTGCAACTCCGATCCTGTCGCTCGTAACTGCTACTCCTTCCGCGACGCCGGTCAAGGCTGCAACTCCGATCCAGTGGCTCATGACGTCTCTTGGGCTGCTTGCGAGGACTGCCGCTTCCAAAACAAAGGGATTCCAACGAACTGTCCTTCGATCGCAGTCTTCGTTGCCCTCGCGGACTGCTTGCTCTTCGATTTTTGCTTCGGTCGCGGCGACGTTTACACTCATTACGCTTGTTTTTACCGCTAACTTTATCCATTTATTACGCGGGTAGGTAATAAACTGGCAACTTCCGTACACGTGGTTATTTTTTTTGGTGGTATTTTCTTCAAATCGTGGGCGCAATAGACAGATCCCGCTTCTGAGATAAAGGATCTAGGCTTCTTTCCTCAAATGAAACGATGATTGCTTCGATATTCACGGATTTTATTCAGACAACCGTTCGGTACAACCGTCAAAAATGGAATGCCTCCATCGTTACATCACTTCTACGTCAAAAACGTCATTCATAGTGTTGCCATAGCCAAATCATGATTCGGTACAATTTAATATTATTACATTACTAAAAGGAAGTAAAATTAATGAATCTAATATTTATATATTATGATGTTACGATAAATGCATTTAAATAAATACTTCATTACAATTATTAACATCTTAGTATAGTTTCTTGGCTGATAAACATTACAATTTTGACATTAACCCACTTGATAGGAAAAAGTCCGTGGCAGTACTGCGAGTTGTGGATTTAAACTCGATACCCTCTGCCTGGTAGTCTGTTGATTTGTCCACTAAAGTTGCGCTGCTTCAAAGTAATCAAGCAATATTATATGAAACCCTTTAGTTACTGACCAACTGACATACACATTTGAAACTTCTAGGGGCAAAATGCTGAAATCTGACATGAACATACGTTCCCTGGTGAGTGTAGGGTAGCCTTAAGAGAGGATTTATGGGCATTCTCCCCTAAGAGATTAGAAAAGGGATCCGAGTTTGTATAAAGCTTTTTATCTCAGTGGCATTCACGTGGAAGAAGCAGCGAACAAAAGCTAGTTTTAATTTTAATTTTCAAATACCTACTGCTGTTCCGGTGCTCACTTTATACCTACTAGGCAAATAATTTAGTTCGTCGTGTCAGCAGAGAAAGTCTTAAACAAACACATCATTCCTGTCCATCCGAAGGTTGCCTGGAAGAAATCGCACTTAGCGATAAGGCCGCCGACTGTACATTACTTGTAGTTTTAAGCCACTTGTACTGTAAACATTTATATTGGTGTGCAATAAAGTGCAATCTCACCAAGAGAAGGGTAGGGCCATAGTCCACCACGCTGGCCAAGTGCGGGTTGGTGGACTTTACATGTATGTCTTTCGAGAACATTATGGCGAACTGTCGGACATGCAGGTTTCCTCACGATGTTTTCTTTAACCATTTAACAAGCGATAATTAACAATTAACATTGCTTCGAAAGTCATTGGTGCGCGCCTTGGATTCAAACCTGAGACCCGTAGCAGTCCGTCGATGTCTCCACTAGGCTATGGCTGAGTAATCTATCCATCTATCAATTTTACAGATATCATATATGAGTACGGAGCGACCCGAGATCCCATATGTGAACAAGCTGTGTTTCAAATATGCAATAGCGAAAAGCCGACGCTACAGCCGCAACGATCCGCGTCATTACACGAGCCTTTGGGTGGAATCAGTGCTGCCTTTGGATGATAGTTTCAAGGTATGTCCAAAAAATAATATAATATTCTACCACTTACACACATCACCATCTAGTCCCAAACTAAGCAGACTTTGTACTATCGGTACTAGATAATGGATAAATATACATATACCTATACTTTTTTTGTAAATACCTACATTTTATACCCTATGTTTGTCTTAGTCTGGGTCAAATAAACACCTAGACTAAGACAAACATACATGTTCATGCACACAAATATTTTACTTGAGCGGTAATTGAACCCGCGACCTTCGGCGTAGCAGTCGCTTACACTCCTACTGCGCCAACCGGTATCATAATTATTTAAAATGTAAAATGATTTTATCCTACAGTTTTGTTCGCGTGGTGACAATGTATAACTATGCCAAATCTCAGCTCTCTAGTGCTTATACTAACCGTTCAGATAAAGAATGGAATTAGAATATTTGTAATTATTAAGACGCAAACGCTTATACCTTAAAATTAATAGTGGAATGTAAAATAAAAAATCCTATCCACCATCATAGAAACCGAGAGACCAACTACTTACATTATAAAAAGAATCGGGACTGGTAATAAAAGACTAATTTTTATCTCAATTTTCAGTTGGATTTTTTTTTCTACCAGTTTTTAACAAACAGGTATCAACCTAGCTTCGTTGAGCTGCATACACATCTTTGTGATATGGTTGCCAATGATCCAATATTTGGCTCACAGTTGAAGAAAAACTTTAAACCTAATCAGACGTGCCCTTATCCACCTGTAAGTACAATAACATTGAATGCCTCTATTCTAATTCAGTTGTAACAATAGGTACCAAACGTCAGGCCGTGCACTCAGAAAAAAAAACGTGAAGAAAGTCATTGTTCTGTTACCTAGCAATGGCCTGCATACCCAATGGACACCGAGAAAGATACTATTAAAGATACCGAATCGCGCTATCAATTGCACGCGCGATAGACTCATCATCTTCCTAGCGTTGTCCCAGTTAGAACTCGCGGTCCGCTTTCTAGTCTAACCGGATTTGACCGAATATTAGCTTTTCCACCGAGCGACTGCCTGTCGGACCTCCACAACCGATACAGAGATATGTAGCTATATTTCGTGGTTTTAGACTAGTGTCCGTTAAATCATAGGTACTTATTATAGGTAACTGCTGCCTCGTTGGTCGCGCGGCATAAATATGCGCGTGGGATTGGGAGGTCTCGGTTTCGATTCCTGGGTCGGTTCTTCATGACAGCCAAGACCCATGGTATAACGTGCTCTCTGAGGCACGAGGCCGATGATTCACGTCCGAAAATCTACCAATACAAATTTTCAACAATATCCGTTGGGCCGCATCCTCCAGACACAATTATGTAGCCTGGTCAGAGGATCCTGCCATCAGTTGTAGAAACGCCACATCTCACTCTTCTACAGCACTGTTTAGTAGGAAAAGAGGTTGCAAATAAATTGCATGATAATAATAATTGGATAATTAATTGCACCAATTTAAAACCTGACTGCCTCGTTGGTCTCGAGGCATAGCGTGGGATTGGGAGGTATCGGGTTCGATTCCCGGGTCGGGCAAAGTGTTATTAGGTTTTTCCGTTAGGAAATTCTCAGTAGCAGCACGGAGTCTGCTTATGTGCCCGGTACGGCAATAGGCTCGCCCACTATTACGTGGGACCTAAATATTCAGGCCGAAATGTGGGTGTAATATTACACCTCTGCCTACCCCTTCGCGGATACTGGCGTAAGTTTATAAACAATAATATAAAAAAAACAATTTAAAACCTATTGTTTTTTTTCTTGTAGGCGCAGTACAATTTTACGGATATGATGATACCATTTGTGCCGAAGAATTTTCCGTTCACCAAAGGACGAATATATTGTAACGCGACATTGAAAGTGAATCATTCGTCCGTATTATGCGCTAGAGGCTTTATAGACATGGAAATAAAACAAATGGCTGATAAAAGTAATAAACAGTAATGTATAAAGTATGTAAATTTTGTTTTGCACGTATTAGCACAGGTATAATATATTATTATATGTATAGATACAAGCTAGTAGCGTAGTATTTTACTTCAAAGTGTCGGTATTTTTGAAAAATAAAAGAGACAACTAACAATTCTTGCTTTCATTTATTTAGTTTGTCACAGGAATACTATATTTTCGATAACATTCTGATTCTTCATTTACATTTAGCGTCAGGTTTGCAAAGCAAGTGCATAGAACCAAGAGAAAGTACGGGAAGGAAAACTCTTGGCTATTTTTTTGCTTGGATCAGTATCAAATACCAGCTTCTGCGATATCTAGAGGAGCACCAGTTGATCAACGACCGCCAGTACGGCTTTCGCTGCGGCAGGTCAACTGGTGATCTTTTAGTGTACCTGACCCATAGACGGGCTGAGGCAAATGAGAACAAGGGGGAGGCCGTAGCGGTCAGTTCGGACATGGCGAAAGCCTTTGACAGGGTCTGGCACAAGGCGCTTTTGTCGAAACTTTCTTCCTATGGGCTGCCTGAGACTTTGTGCAAATGGGTATCCAGCTTTCTTTCGGAGCGTAGCATTAGAGTCGTAGTTGACGGTTCATGCTCTTACCCTAGGCCCGTGAATGCTGGTGTCCCTCAGGGCTGTGTACTATCGCTAACAATGTTTCTTCTGCATATCAATGATATGTTACAAACCAGTGACATACATAGCTATGCAGATGATAGCACCGTAGACGCACTGTACCCCGGTAGTGCTAAAATGTCTCAGGCACAAGTCATTGACTGTCGGAACAAACTTGTGTCTTTAATGGAAACCACACTCGACCTGGCCTCCGATTGGGGTCATCGTAATCTGGTCACTTTTAACCCCAAAAAGACACAGGTTTGCGCGTTTACCGCAAAAAAGACCCCCTTTGTCGAATCTCCAATATTTCAGAGCACTTTCCTTGATATTAGGCCGGTCATATGGATTCTCGGAGTCGAGATAACGCGAGACATCCAATTTCGCGGTCATCTGGAGGATAAGGCTAAACTAGCCTCCAAAAAACTGGGTATCCTCAATAAAGCAAGAAGATGCTTCACATCGGTGCAGCGTCTCGTTGCTTTATAAAGCTCAAGTTAGGCCCCACATGGAGTACTGCTGCCATCTTTGGGCCGGGGCACCACAATACCAACTGCTTCCATTTGACCGCGTCCAACGTCGAGCGGCTCGAGTCATCGATGACACGGTCCTTACAAACGGGCTCGACCATCTTGACCTGCGTAGAGATGTTGCGTCTCTCTGCGGTCTATATCGTATATATCATGGGGAGTGTTCTGAGGAGTTGTTTGGTCTGATACCCGCTGCAGAATTTCACCACCGTACAACTCGCCACAAACTAAAATTCCACCCTCACCACCTTGATGAGTGGCGTTCTTCTACCGTACGATTCACACGCCATTTCCTGCCTCGTACGGCCAAACTGTGGAACCAGCTACCTGCAACGGTATTTCCAAACCAGTTCGACATTGGAATCTTCAAGAAGCGAGCATATTCCTTTTTGAAAGGTAGGCAACGCACTTGTGATCCTTCGGGCATTGCAGGTGTCTATGGACGGCGGTGATTACTTACCATCAGGTGACCCGCTTGTTCGTTTGCCTTCCTATACTATAAAAAAAAAATATATATATTATAATATCGAATATTAAGGTTGTGGGTACACCAATATTTAAAAAGTATTACCTTTATACAAGAGATTAGCAACAAGCAACATGTGCATTTGAAGAAGCGTTGCCACAATCAAGTAACTATGGAAGTATTTCAATTGTAAAAAAATAATATGAAAATAAATTATTTTGTAATGTTTATTTACTTTTCCACTCAGAACACGTCTTACTTTTTCATCTAATCGCAAACTAGGCCGAACGTAATAATAATATGGCAGCCTGATAATTGAGAAATATATAAATGACATAGTAAAAATCTAGATGAGAAAAACAAACTCGGTGCTCGTAACACAAAGATCTGTCCTGAGTAAGAATCAAATCCAGGAAATCTACTCTTTATTTTTCTTTTATTAAAAGAGAACTACCGTACTAGGAATAAATCCTGTGTCGCGGGGCACTTTACAAACATTCAATCAACGGACAAAAATCACACCCAGACTCGAACCAACAATTTATGAATCACACAAAGTGTTGTCTCTTGTGGGCTTCAAACCCATAGCACTCGGCGCAGTGTCAAGCGCTGAGGCGGCCGTTTAAACCACTATGCCAACCGTGCAGTCGTCTACTGGTATGTTTTGATTCGGTTTATGGCCTTTCTGTGACAAAACATTGATGACTGCAATTCTTATTCACACCACAAAATGCTACGAGTTTGGAGTAATCCGTAAAATCTTGTTTCCAACTGTGACAAATATCTAGGCACATTTCACGCTGCACACAACTTTTATAAGCAAATCTACTGACAAAGACAAAACGCTTTTAAATAATTCATAACAATTTTATCGAAGAAGAAACTTATAACTAAAATTCAATGTGTAAGGAGTTCATAAACTTTTTAATCTTCCATCGCAGCTTCGTCTTATGAGGATAATAATTGGCTGCAGAGCGCAACGGCGTACGGAGCAATAAAGCAATATTCTCTCTATAACTAAATAATTCAGCGTTCAGCGCAGTTATGCTTGTAAAACTAGTTTACGAAGCATTTGCGAAGCATTTTCAGTGTAATTGACAGCAACTGCTGACACGAAGCACTCTCTGTAACAATTCTAATATAAACTGTATTTTCTTAGAAATAAATTAGCTATTTAGAGCGTCTAGAGAGGTTAGATTGGGTATATTTTGAATAAGTTTGTTATACTGCCTGATTTGTTATCAAATAACTTTTTGGTCTGTATGAATTCTGAGGTTTAAATTTTAAGAATATTTGTATAGATTATAGAAAATAATAATAAAATTATATTCCGAGGGACAAATCACACAGGGTCATCTGGTTACAAACTGGGCAGAGCGTGTAATATGAAGATCAGGTAACTAATATAATATACGTATGCTTTTATACATCCAGATCCTTAAAGCAAATAATCATGGACGCCATATAAGGAGTTGTCCTAGGGAAACGACTTATGACCTCAGGGTCTCTCCATAGTACTCAGGGATACCAAGATACCAAACACGAGATTAACATACCAGTCAATCAAATCAAAGTGGTCTATGCCTGCAGACATTTTGCCCTGTAGAAGTTGCATAAAATACTTAACGAAATAGAAATGTTAAGAACAAAACCCAACATAATGTAAAGACCTATTGAAACTAAAGCTAAAGGCTCTAATGCTCGTTGAATGTGACTTTTTTATTAGTGACGTCCATTCTCGAGAAACAATAGATTTTGTAAGTGGTGTTATGAATAATACCAAACTAAATAACAAGTAGGTTAATTACTTTTTAAGGTGTCGTAGATTTTTGTATTTTAATTTGGTTTATTTTAGTTAAATTTCAATGTTAACGAGCGTATCCCGCCAACAAGCTGTTGTAGCTTGGCGAGGGAAATGGTATTTTCTATTTTTAAGTAAAATAAAGGAATACAAAAAAATAAGATGTGTTTTCCGTCATCTGGATCCTTTGATCAGCTAGGTGATCGTGGCCGGTGGACTACAGTCCGACGACAGTAGTTTTGGAACTTGAATGTATTTACGGTAGTAGAGCCTTGCTGATTTCAGCATAAATGGGCCGGCTCGACCGGGGAAGTACTACCCTCTCACAGAAAATTGACGTAATGTAACAGAATCTAAACTGTTGCGTTTCGTTCGGTGAGTGAGAGTGCCGGAGGCCCTACCCCCTATTCCTTCTCCCTCATCCTATCCCATTTCCCAACCCCAAGGGGCGGCAACGAACTTGTGACTCCCGTTGTGTTGCTTGTGTCCATGGGCGGCGGTAATTGCTTACCATGAGGCGATCGGTCTGCTCGTTTGCCGCCTATTACTATAAAAAAAAATATATATTATAGTCATCGCGTGTGAGAACTTTAATTGCGCGATACAGGATTAGTTCCGTCGTGTCTGTTAGATGGCGCCAATGTTTCTAATCTTCGCCATTGTAAGATAGAAGGCCTCACTTGTATGTATTATACAACTTTATTTATCGGGTCTTGCTCGCGATGACTAAGATAGATAAATACCTCGGTATTTTCCGACAATTCGACCGTCTGTATGTAGTTACCGCTACATTAAATTTTTTTAGAAGACAACTCTCGCACTAATAATAAATCCTGTCTCGAGGGGGGCTTTACAAATATACAAACAACGGACACTATGAACACCCAGACTCGGAACAACAATTTATGGATCACACAAAGTGTTGTCTCGTGTGGGAATCGAACCCACGACACTCAGCGCAGTGTCAACTACGCCAACCGTGCAGTCATATCATTTGTATTAAGATTGTAAAGAATAAAGGGATTAATAAACCAAAGTTACCCACAAACCTATTGTCTTACACGAAGCGTCTTCATCAAAATTCTAAAGAAATAAAATACAGTACTTTTTGTAAATTTATTTATAAAGTTAAAATTTAATTTAAAGCACGGAGGGCGTCGTAATAGATTCGTTCAAAGGTCTATTAATTAAAAGCTATGCGTATCATAAAATATTGGTACGGGGCATTCTTTCAATAAATGAGGTACTTATAAAATATGGACTCCTAGAATTGCCCATAAACATTTTAACTAGCAAGTTAAATAAGATTGCCTTGATTTCTCATACCACTTAAGATTGTAGAAATAAACACTACGTATTAGGTACTTTTAAAAGGATAGCCTCCTAGAATTGGCTATAAACATTTTAACTAGCAAGTTAAATAAGATTTTCTTGATTTTTTTTGGTTTCCATAGTAAACTACAAGGAACCTCGATAGCTTCGACATGTACGTCCGTCAATTTTGAAAAAAAGTCACGTTTACTGGTAATTTCATCATCATCACATCAGCCAAACGACGTCCACTGCTGGACATAGGCCTCTCCCAAGGTTCTCCACACAGACCGGTCTTGAGCCGCCCGCATCCAACCGCCTCCCGCGATCTTGGCGAGATCGTCGGTCCACCTTGCGGGGGGCCTACCTCTGCTGCGTCGTCCGGTACGTGGCCGCCACTCCAGAACCTGGTAATTTACATACACCTAAATGCGAAATCAATATTTTTTGACAGCATTGTATGGGCTATTGTTAGATAGGTATTTCAAAAACACTAGGGGTGAACTTCAACCGTTTTTTTATTAAGGGATACGTTTGCGAACAATTTAGGGAAAACCTACAATTGCAGTGTCCCCCCTCTCTATATTCTAAACCGTAGTATTTAAGAATGCTTAAAATATATAAATACACTTTAGTACGTAATACAGGTAATATTTACTACGGAATCCTTCGTTACGAATGGCTCGATATGCACTTGGCCAATTTGAATATTATCATTTTATTAGACGAGATTTCCTTCAGGTTTTACGTTGCTAGTGTGACCCGATCTGCCATTTGGAATAGATCGACAAAGTTAAGCAACGTTTGCACAGATTGCCACTTGGATCGGTGACCAATTGTTATTTTTACTTCAGAGCGCCAACGTGCTTACGGGTACGTAACAATGTCGGCCGTGATTCTTGTCTCAGGATAAGAATCGTTAGGTCATGTCGCAGGCTTTCGAGCGGTCTATACGTTCTGACACAGTTGTGTTATGTTATATGTAAAGCTAATGTTTTGAAATACAAGAAAAATTTGAACTTTTTCTGTTCAGCCCGTGAACGCCCTGAAACGTCGGAACAATTAGAAGATATTTCACCTTAACTTTCAAATAGTTATGTGATAGAGACTTGTATGAATGCAATACATGTTTATATGTGTACAAAACGCCAAAGCACAAAAGTACTACATCGTTCTGTTCACCTCTGTAGTACCAAGATACCATTCACAAGCAACAATTTAATTAAATTCCCAGCGAAGATGATACAAACACCTTCATTGTCCATAATAAACAACTCTATTTACGAATTATTCACTCTTTCACAAAGTATTTTAATTATTTCGAGTCGTTTATTAAGCGAGAATTAAACTTTTAAATCAGCATTATACAAGAAATCTTGTTAATCTGGCATGATTTGTCTCGGCTTAAGTACAAATTCTGTAACGGCGGAACCCCGTTTAATCAAAATCCGAATAACAATAGAGTAATCAGAAATATAATATAATTTTCGTGTTCATTATAAGTTCATCTTGGGCGGACGAAATTGATCATGGCTGGGTGCAAATGAAAAGATCACAATCGGCGTCTATTACCGCTTGGTCTGATGACTAAGCACTGTTATGCCAATTTGTCGATATTTCTCCCTTTCCTATTTATTCTGCTGACTGTTACGTTTCTTTTGAAATGGAATAAACTTTATTTTTCGGAGTGCAGTAGCTAAAAATGACAAAACGGAACCGTTATTCATTTGCCAAGTCTGTCTGTCCATCCTTATGTCACAGCCACTTTATTCCGACACTATTGAGACCACACATTTAAAAATCTATTCTGGGAAATGCTTCACGATGTTTTTACAAAAAAAACTTGGCTCTCCGAGGAAATGAACTGAAAAATAAAATATCAGTCATATATATGAAGAGTGTCTATAGATAAATAATAATATTGAATGGGTGATAAATAATAATCTTAAAATAATATTGAAGTTTCGAAAAATGGGTATGTTAAGGGGATACCTCTACTGCGGAACTCTTCATGCGCGAGTCCGACTTTTAAGTTAATCCACCCCAAGGTTGTATGTTCTTGTGTAAACATTTTGAACCTATTTACAGCATACTTCTACTTACCAAGTTTCAGAGCTGTAGTCCCAATAGTTACGTAAAAGTTCGAAGAACACGCCTCTGCGCCTTCTGTTTCTAGACATGCAGAAGGCCTTCGACTGTGTGCCGTGACAGATGATCTGGTGGGCTCTAAGATCCAAAGGAGTACCAGAAGCATATATTGACATCATCCGAGATAAGTACTAAAATCCCGATGCCGTAGTTTGAACTGCTGTTGGCGACACAAAATCCTTTCCTATCACCCTCGAGGTCCTGGTACCGGACCCCGGACTCCAAGGCGTAAGTTTTGGAACGCAACCGGAACAGCGCTAGGATGATGATAGAGTCCCAACAGTTTCGTCATAAAGTGACTGTGAGGTACGGACGGACAGACGGAGATATGGTGAATGTATAAGAGTTCTGCCTTTTGCCATGTTTGGCTACGGAACCCTTAAAATAATGCCTGCCTATTGATTTTAATTCTAGCTATTTAATTAGCAGTATATACCTACTGCTAATATCTTAATATATAAAATCCTTGCGTTACTGACTGACTGACAGACACGCTACAGCCGAAACTATTGGGCGCAGGAAGCTGAAATTTGGCATGTATGTTACTTAGGGACCGTAGGGTTGCACTAAGAAGGGATTTCCCGAAATTCCCACGGGATCGGCCAAAACGGGTAAATTAAAAAAAAATGCAGGCGTAGCTACTGGCGTCCTCTAGTTGAATAATATAATACGTTTTATTGTTGTTTAAAATATTTTGTTTTAATTATTTATAAGCCGGCTATTAATCAAATATTTTTTTTTAATAGAAACGTTTGGTCGAGCAATAAAGGTCTACAAAATTTTATCGTATACGAAAGCGAAAAAAGCTGGCAAAAAATCAAACAATTGAATTGCCCTTTCTCTCCCGCGGAAGCCCAACAAAGAGACATACAGAAAACAATCAAAGGGTACAAACTGGAAAATTTTTAAAGCCATTCGTGATTATAAGTGAACATGCAGAGGTATTATTTATTCTATATGAAAACCGGGCTTTTACAAGTCTCACCGTAAAAAGGACGGGGAAAGTTATGAGGGTTGGGGAAATCTCGTAAATAGCAGTGGGGAGAATGGGGATAAAGGAATAATATATCAATACGAATCTTTAATATTCGCGAGCCGGTACCGTAAATCAAAGCGAATGAAACCGTGTCATAAATCACCGTGCGTTTTTGCCTATTTTTAGCTTTTTCATATTGTTGTGTGGAATGCTTGTAGCCGCACTGGTGTAATGAAACATCTGTAAGTGTCAAAAGGCCGGCCTGATTGCCTCGATAATCTGAAAAGTATTTTTTCATTTACGTATTTAAATTACGTACATCAATTTAAAAATGCCTATTACATCCTAGGGGTGGAATGAGTGTGTTGCAAGCATATTTTTTTAGTCAAAGTTAAATTAAAGTCATAAACTGAAATAAATGAATGTGAAAATATTGAAACTAGTTTATAATAGAGCCTTTCATCCAAGCCGTAATTATTTAAAATTTGTATTTTATAAAATTATTTTTATATTTGACGGCAGGGTGGCGTAATGGTAGTTTAAGCGACTGCTACGTCGCAGGACGCGGGTTCGATTCCCGTTCAAGTCCAATATTTGTGTGCATGAACATGGCTGTTTGTCTTGGTCTGGGTGTTTCTATGTATAAAATGTATGTATTTACAAAAAAAAAGTATATTATTATGTTGAATGTATATCGATTATCACACCCAAGAGTACAAGCTCTGCTTAGTTTGGGACTTAGATGGTGTTGTGTGAATGTGGTAGAATATATTATTCTCTATATTGCATGAATTTAAAGCATCATCGTAAACAGCTGCAAAGTAATATCTTAGCGAAATCACGATTGCAGCCCAAGATCTCAAGCTTGGTACCTACATGAAACTCGCTTGCCCTATTGCTCGTCTCCACTGCCCACTGTTAGCATGATTCGGGTGTAACATTTACATCTGTTTGATGCAAGAAAAGTCAAATTGTGCGAAGACATCAGAATTTTATTAATTAGCAGCTTGCAGCGGCATGTAATAAAGAAAATTCTAAAAGTATCATAGCTACTTGGAAATATGGTTTCTAAAATATTCATTAAGAAAAATAGGAATGTTATAAATAAAAATCTCTTCAGGGTTCCTCTTATTACTTAATGGAGGATAACAGATAGAAAAAATGCCTCTCAATTTCAATACGACACTTGATTAGTGACACAATTTGTAACATCCATGACTCTTGCAGCAGTCTTAAAATATCTGTAACCCTAAACGGAGTCATGTGACACATATCTCGAGAGACAAATTATTAAACATTCTAACATCCGCGTACATTTGTGGTGACCCAAGAATCGTTATCACCCAAGATGAGTTCGGTTTGTGGAATGCATATTTCTGAAATTTTAACTGTTCCATGCCGAACTTATAATTATTTGAGATTCATTTTGTACATTAAAATCAAAGTTTCATTTAAGTGATACGGTTGTTACTCAAAAAGGAGTCAGGTCAAATTATATTTTTATTTTTTATAAGTTAGCATTAATTTGTTTCGAAAGAGCTTCATTCAAGAGATGTGTCTCAATTCAGTTGTGTACGCATATAACGCATTTACATTGAAATGAGCTATTTAAGCCACTACCAAACCAGTTATTTCGTCAAATGCACCATTTGCTTAAATTTTCAATACGAAATAGTGATAAAGGAGTTGCCCAGACTAGGGGGAATGTGACTTTTATTCATTCAAGTTCGCGTTCCAAGATATTTTAAATCGAATTCGACAGTCAATGATATTCATTTTACGAAACGTTTTGAGGCATGTGACACAATACGATAAGGCATAAAATAAAATAAATAGCTATCAGATAGATATAGTATTGAAACTAGTTTAACCACCTTTGGATAGGCCTGGCCTATCTTTCAGATTAATTCGAAATAGTAATGTTATCTGTTAACAGGAAGTTAGCAGGTCATAAGTTATACCAATTTAAAACGATTAAGAGCGTGATGGGCAAAGGAAGCTTGCAAGTACTACAATTATCTCATTTGCAAAACCACACATTACTTAGATGCTTGCTGGGCATAAGATTACAACTGCAAAAATTAAAATGACATTTGAAATTATTCAAAACCTTATTCAAATAAAAAAAAAACAAAAACAGTGTAGTTGATTGAATCAGGCGTTACTTGGCGGAACTCCATTGTACCCTAATGGAAGGAAGGAGGATCCCACCACGCACCCGCGGATTCCCCACCCCAACTATTGCAAAAGAAAATGATTGACAATACCGAACTCCTCTAAAGACAAAAGATAAGGGATATATGGAATAATGCGGAAATGGGTTCCAGGAAAATACCTGACGTGCAGTATCCCGCTCTATGCGCCGACTATGCTTCCACACATGTTTCGCCTCTCCACGAGGCATCTTCAGGACCGATGGGCAACGACTGAGCCTCCGGCTGAAGGCTCCTTCCATTAGGTTACTAAAACAGTGCTATTTAAAATTTTGAAAACCTCACGCGCTTCTATAACTTTAGAGCACTAACTAGAAAGTAGTAAATACTTACAGAATCTAAGAGTAAGTCAATGTGAACATTATACTTTTTGTAAGATTAAACAAAAAAGCTTCAACAAAGAAAATGTTTATACACACAACGACGAGAAAGCGCCAGTTGTTTAGCAAAAATTACGTATTCTACGTAAAACGCTGTACTTAATTTAGTAGTTTTAATATAGCTAAACTTATGCAAGCACTATGCAATTTCCCTCAAACTTTGCACCTGTTAAGCTCTTTAAAATTTGTATAACAAAACTGCAGCTCGTATGTGCAAATTCACAATTAAAACTAGTTTGTATGGTGTAATTTGTATTTTTATGGTGTTATGTTTTTGGGCTTGAAGTAATCTGATTAAAACCATGATATGTATATATATATCATCATATCAGCCAAACGACGTCCACTGCTGGACATAGGCCTCCCCCAAGGTTCTCCAAACAGACCGGTCTTGAGCCGCCCGCATCCAACCGCCTCCCGCGATCTTGACGAGATCGTCGGTCCACCTTGCGGGGGGCCTACCTCTGCTGCGTCGTCCGGTACGTGGCCGCCACTCCAGAACCTTTCTGCCCCAACGGCCATCGGTTGTTCGAGCTATGTGCCCTGCCCACTGCCACTTCAGCTTGGCTATCCGGAGAGCTATGTCGGCGACTTTGGTTCTACTGACCGACGAGAAGATTGTCGAGCTGGAAGAAGAATTGAGCAAGTTGCGATGGGATATCATAGGCCTATCTGAAGTCCGAAGACAGGGGGAGGACTCGATAGTTCTCAATTCCGGCAACTTGCTCTTCTACTGGGAGGGCGACCAACAGTCCCAAGGTGGTGCCGGGTTCATCGTCCACAAATCTCTCGTGACCAACGTGGTAAATATTGAGAGAGTGTGTCGAGCAGGGTAGCGTACCTTATACTCAGAATATCCAAGCGGTATTCGCTGAAGGTCATACAGGTATACGCTCCGATCTCGACGCACTCCGATGAGGAGGTGGAAGCCATGTACGAGGACATATCTCGGGCTATACATGGCTTCAAAACCCATTACAGCGTGGTCATGGGATATTTTAGGTAACGCGAACACGGTTGGGTAACGCGACGGTGATGAGCTGAGAGTGGGGCAATTTGGTTATGGGCATCGGAATTCCCGGGATCACTTGCTGGCTAGCTTTATGAAGAAGGAAGGCCTCTATATGATGAATTCCTTCTTCAAGAAGTGAGAATGCCGCAAGTGGACCTGGGTAAGTCCAGACGGTGCCACCCAAAAATGAGATCGACTTTATCATGACGACGAAGAGGCAGATATTCAATGATGTCTCCGTGATCAATTCGCTTAAAGTGGGGAGCGATCACCGAATGGTAAGAGGCACATTGAATATCTGTACAAGCCTCGAACGGTCGAGGTTGATAAAGTCCACGCTCCGACCGGCACCGGTTCATATCCTAAACCCCGAGAGCTTTCAGCTCGAACTCAAGAACCGTTTCGAATGCCTGGGCGAATGCGTAAATGTGGACGAGTACAGTAACGGGTTCGTGGATGCTGTCCATACAACAAGGGCTAAATTCTTTAAGCCCCAAAAAAGCAAGACAACCAGCAAGATCTCGGGTCCGACCCTCGGAGCTGTTAGAGGAAAGGCGCAAGATGGTTCTACTATCCTCCGACGACATGCCGAAATATCGGCACCTCAACAGACTGATCTCCAAGTCTCTGACTCGCGATCTCCGCCAATACAACACAAAATGTGTTCGTGAGGCGATCGAGCAGAATAAGGGATCTAAAGTGTTTCAGAGGGATCTGTCTGTTGGGCAGAGTCAGCTGACAAAGCTGAAGACGGAGGATGGCAGAATCGTATCGTCCAAGCCTGAGCTCTTGGAGGAGATCGAAAGGTTCTATGGACAGCTATACACGAAAACGCAACAACCCGCAAGTACTCCAGCGTCAGACCCTAGAGCTGGATTGACCCGACACTATACCGAAGATATCCCGGACGTCAGCATGCACGACATTAGTGTGGCTCTCAAACAGCTCAAAAACAACAAGGCGCCGGGTGATGACGGAATTACGAGCGAGCTTCTGATGGCTGGCGGTGCACCCGCTAGAGAAGCCCTTCGGAAGATATTTAATTCCGTCATTCTCGAAGGTAAAACGCCACAGGCGTGGCACAGAGGTGTGGTGGTGCTTTTCTTTAAGAAAGGGGATAAAACCCTCTTAAAGAACTTCACAGACCCATCACACTTCTGAGCCACGTCTACAAGCTGTTTTCGAGGGTCATCACGAATCGTCTCGAGAGCAAGCTAGACGACTTCCAGCCTCCCGTACAAGCCGGTTTCCGTAAAGGCTATAGTACCATAGACTACATACATACGCTACGGCAGGTTATACAGAAGTCCGAGGAGTATAACCAGCCCCTATGCTTGGCGTTTGTGGACTATGAGAAAGCCTTCGATTCGATCGAAACCTGGGCGGTGCTACAGTCTCTCCAACGGTGCCGGATTGACTACCGATATATCGAAGTGCTGAAGTGTTTGTATGAAAACGCCACTATGTCAGTCCGCCTCCAGGACCAGAGTTCGAAACCTATTCAACTCCAGCGAGGAGTGAGACAGGGGGATGTCATATCCCCGAAACTGTATACCACTGCGCTGGAGGATGTTTTCAAGCTTCTGGACTGGAATGGACTCGGCATCAACATCAACGGCGAGTACATCACTCACCTTCGATTTGCAGACAATATCGTAGTCATGGCTGAGACCATGGAAGACCTAGACACAATGCTTGATGGCCTCTGTAGAGTCTCCCAACAAGTAGGTCTTAAGATGAACATGGACAGGACGAAAATCACGTCGAACGTCCATGTTGTACCTGCTCCAATTCAGGTTGGGAACTCTACGCTCGAAGTTGTCGACAAGTATATCTACCTGGGACAAGTAGTCCAATTAGGTAGGTCCAACTTCGAGAAGGAGGTCAATCGTCAAATCCAACTCGGTTGGGCAGCGTTCGGGAAGATACGACATATCTTCTCGTCCGATATCCCGCAGTGTCTCAAGACGAAAGTCTTTGACCAGTGTGTGTAGCCAGTGATGACGTACGGATCAGAGACGTGGTCGCTCACTATGGGCCTTATCAGAAGGCTCAAGGTCACTCAGAGGGCGATGGAGAGAGCTATGCTTGGAGTTTCCCTGCGAGATCGAATCAGAAATGAGGAGATCCGCAGTAGAACCAAAGAAAGAATAGACGAAGAATATATATATATATATATATATATATATATATATATATAATAAAAATAATATAATTAAACATTTTTTTGTAAATACCTACATATTATACATAGAACCACCCAGACCAAAACTTGTGTTCATACATTAAAAATCTTTTTTTCCCACACACTTACGAGTTGTTAAATTATGTAGCTCCTGACACCGGCATGTGGGTGAGACTTAACAGCAAACACATAAAATAGAAGACAATCATTAAAAACAAAGACATTTTAGCAACTGGTATTCCCGCACTGTTTTAAGCGCCATGTTCACGGATGTCGATTCATCATCAGCCCTTTATACTGTCCCACTGCTGGGCACGGGCCTCTTTTCACTATGAGAAGAGTATGGCCATAGTCCACCACGCTGGCAAAGTGCGGGTTGGCAGACTTTACATGTTTTTCGAGAACATCGTGGAGAACTCTCAGACATGCCAGTTTCCTCACGATCTTTTCCTTCACCGTTTAGCAAGCGATAATTAACAATTTAATACGCACATAACTTCGAAAAGTCATTGATGAGCGCCGTGGATTCGAACCTGAGACCCTCTGCATAGCAGTCTGTCGGTCTGTCCACTCGGCTATCACTGCGTTCGATGAAAGTTGTCGGTTACTCGAAGTAAATGTAAGTGGTTCATTTCATCCCGAAAGTCAATTTAAAATTAGACATGAAAGTGTAACAAACCAATAATTGTATGCTAAGAATATTCCAGTTATTATTACGACCCAATTCATCAGTGTTCACTTGTCGATCGTCCCTTAACACTGCTACTTTATTTCGATTTCCCAATAAATTTGGTTCAATCTTACTGAGAGCCCAGTTTATTTCTCGATGGCAGCCAAAGAATAAATTTCCACTTCGAATATTAGAGAAGTTCCATCAAGTTTCTCAATAGTCCCCTCTCAAGAACTCGGCCCAAATGCCGTTATTCAAATTTTACTTTTGATAAGAAATTTAATAGATATCCGAATCACAAATTGTTGCTAACTTTAATGGTTGCAATAAAACATTTGTTTGTTCGTCACGAAAGTGATGTTTATTATTATTTGTAGCCTTTGACAATTTTCATATACAATATCATTTATTAAGATTATAAGTATTAAAAGACGTAGTGATGCAATTCGTTAAGTATTTTACTTTCAGAACTATACTTTAAAGGACAACAATATTCTACACGCTAAAGTCGCATCAAGATAAATTTATTTTTGCCTATGTTACTTATGACTTTTTTTATAAAAATTAATGTATATTTTATTTGAATGTTGGTTTTTATATAGATCGTGCAATCCATTCTAAGCCACCTTTTATCTGCTACTTCAAACCATTTGTACCTTTTACAGTTTGAAATAGCGCAGTCCCCAAAGTTTATTTTCAAAACACCAGAACATAAAGCCCTTTCGGATTATTGATTTTTTGCTTGCAAAGGGCCGTCGCATAGCCCCCTAGAGTATCGGAAGACACATCTGTAAATTGAAATGGAAAAGGGTCAAAACTCGTAAGGGTAATAACTATAAGTTTTCCGATCAGTAGCGGGCACCTTGAAGTAACATTGGCCATATAATATCTAGAAATTACTCAGAAAATGTACTCGGCAAGCCGGTGGGTGGATTATTATGATGTCATAAATACGGTCGCATACTTTCCTTCTAGTGCCAGAAATTTTTATGCTGGGCAAAAATCCATATTTATAATATAATCGTGAAACGTTTCGTTTGTTGGTTTGTTCTTATTTTACGTAAAACTAACGAACAGATTTAGATTAAGTTTTTTTAGGAATATAGCTTATACATCACAATAACTCAGAAGACACTCTGTCTTGTCGACTTCCACGCGAGCGGAGCCACAGGGAAATCTTAGTATTGTAATAATTTTCATAAATATAATGATATTGAACGATTTCATATTCCAATTACTGTAAAGGTTGTGCCACTTTGGAATATGTGCTATAAATGTTACCGAGACATTTGGTTAGCAACGCTAGCTAAACTGTAACGCCTTGGCGTATACACGATCATTATGGACCAAACTGTTCAGAATTGTGTAGAAATTAGGCGTTTGTATTTATAATATGTTTTAAGGCTAGAGGAGTTTTCATATTAGTTCTATCTCTTTCAGTTTAATTAGATAAATCGCTGTGTGAAAATTAATTCTCACCGCGTCAGTCGCTCATTACATCCGCTATTAAAAATTACAAAAGTGTTTCAGGATGGTGGTATAAAAAGGTGTTCTGTTACTCTTTCACGCAGAAGCGACTAGATGGATTTTGATAAAACGTTGCATAGATGAAGCTTATACTATATGAGAAAAACTACAGAGCAGACTACCATTTGCCGCGATAACCAATACTCACGCAGTCAGAGTCACGGGGAACACTAGTGATAACGTATTCCCACTACCGTGTTCTTTATTTAAAATGCTTCAACTAAAGAACATATTATGTAGTTAAAAATATGGTTGACGTTAAGTACACCACGCATTAAAACCGAGAACTGTAAGGAATTCTCAAGAACGTTAGTGTTATTTCAGCTGTCCTTTATATACGTACTTTATATTCTGCTTACAAACGCCAATTCAATGCTATAATTCTACTTGATTCATTCACTGTGGAATACAAGAGTAACAGAACTGTGGTTACAACTCGATGGAATAACATTTTCTATATTAAGCTTCAATTTTTAACTAGTTTCAATATATGAGAAATACTTTCTATTTAGTAATAAAACACTAAAGACTTTTGCATTCCAATGCTAGATATAGGCCTGTCCTTATTTCCGTCACAATAAAATGTTGAGCCAATAAATGGATTTGGCGTAATAAACCACGCAGGTTATTTGGGATGTTATAGGGTGTGATGTCGATTCTTTCGTACATACATACATATCGTCACGCCTTTTATCCCCGAAGGGGTAGGCAGAGGTGTATTTCTACACCCACTTTTCGCCAGATATACTTTAGTCCCACGTAATAAGGGGCGAGCCTATTGCCGTACCGGGCACATTTCCAGACTCCGTGCTGCTACTGAGAATTTCGTGACAGAAAAACCCAATAACACTGCCCGACCCAGGAATCGAACCCGGGACCTCCCGATCCCACGCGCACATTTATGCCGCGAGACCAACGAGGCAGTCGTATAGGGTTTGATGTCGAGTTTTCCGTCTCTACGCAAAGATGGTATTTGCATCGTGTTATCCCTTAGTCGCCTCTTACGACACCCACGGGAAGATAGGGGGTGGTGACACTTGTATTCTATGCCGTCAACCACACGGCTTGATTCTTTCGTATGTTTGCAAAGATACTCTTTGATTATTTTTATTTTTTTATTAATAGACTCACGCCTTTATCCCCGAAGAGGCAGAGGTGTAAATATTACATCCACATTTTGCCATGAATTTTTAGGTCCCACGTAATAGGGGGCGAGCCTATTGCCGTTACCGGGCACATCACCAGACTCTATCTATGCTACTGAGAATTCGGATAAACTCCGTAACACTTTTGCCCGGCCCGGGAATCGAACCCGGGACCTCCGACCAGCAGTCGCATACGCTATCCACTGGACCACGGAGGCAGTCACTATTTGTATCGAGTATTTTTTCTGAACCCCTTCTTACGTCACCCACTGAGAGAAATGGGGTCGTGACACTTTTTAGTCTTAAGACGTCATGACACGAAGAACGTCCATTTTCATCTTACAGTTCTTCACATAGGTACATAATAATAAGTACTTCTGAAAATCAGGAATCTAAATTATACCGAGTCTATGTTTTACGACAGAGACGTTTGTGAGAACTGAGAATTTGAACGTCTTACGTATTTTCCGACATCTAGACATGTTTTTCATGCTAGACATAAGTGAAGTGTCTTTGATAAATAATGTATTGTCTTAAGAAAGAAAATTGCGAATTGTTTACTCCCAAGCGACATCACAATACCAAATAGACAACCTTTAAGTTTCATGAGAATTTTATTATTTCTTTTATGTACCTATAGTTTGATGAGGACATTTTTGGACTGTCTGATAAATTGCGATGTCCTTTCAATTGCCTCGGCGTTTTGTAACAATACCATAATAGTCCTACTTTATTTTTTATTTTATTTTTTATTTTATTTTATTAAGAAGGAACAACAAACAGCAACACTATAAAAATTTACATTAATGATGAACATTTCTTAATAATAACAATAGTGAAGCCCACAGCGCTGTTCACAGATTAACAATAAAATTAAGGTTAGCGCTAGGTTATCATCGAATTGAGGTTGAACAGATGATACAAAATAGATAATATAGTATAAACAATCATATTAGGCATTTCTATAGAAGTACATATTTATATATAAAATAGTAGCAAATTTTAAACGAAAAAATATAACAATATAATATACATAGCATGAGAGTGATCAAAGATGACTAAACTACATATTGGCGAGTGTTTCATAAAACAAATTGCGGAATTGCCGAATAGAACATAAAAATATGTCTATATGCTCAAACATTTATCATATGTATCAGTCATACGCTGAATAGGTGAATTTGTAGAGTATGCTGGTTGTTATTCTAGACCGTATCGCACTTTAACAGGGGTGAGTCAGGGCAGTAACTTAGGACCCTTGGAGTTCATCATTATGATTAATGATCTCCCTGAAGTGGTCGAGGATGTGGGTTGCCTTCTCTTTGCTGACGACCTAAAGCTGTTCCTCAAAATTAACAATATGACGGACCATAAAAGGCTGCAGCTAAATATAGATCATGTGACGAATTGGGGTTTAGTTAATAAACTACATTTTAACATATCGAAATGTAATGTGGTATCATTCACGCGCGCTTTACGGCCAATGCACTTTGAGTATCAGATCGAGGGTCAAACTATACCACGGGTAGAATCAGTGAGAGATCTCGGAGTTCTATTTACCAAGGAACTAATGTTTCGCACTCATATACAGCAAATTTGTGTAAAGTCTTTTAAAAACCTAGGCTTTATCATTCGAGAAACTCGAGACTTTAATAACACGTCAGCGGTAAAGTCTTTATACAATGCGCTAGTTAGAAGTAGGTTGGAAACGAGTGCTATCATTTGGAATCCCCATGAAACTAAATATAGTCTCATGGTGGAGAAGATTCAGAATAAGTTTACCCGTTATCTGTATATGAAAGAATATGGAGTCTATCCTTATTATCCTTTGATGTATCCTACTCTTTTTGTGATAGGAATGGTGGGGTACAATAAGTTGGAAGCTAGGAGAGACTTGGCACTAGCCAAATACATATTTTTAGTGTTTAGTGGGAAATTAAATAACCCTCAAATACTAGAGACAGTTAAATTAGTGGTTCCTAATACGAGGCTGCGGCAGGCGCCGCGAGGGAAATTGTTCGATGTCCCAGTGGCTCGAACTAACTTGTTGAAATACTCACCAGTCGGGCGCGCACTTAATATTTTAAATAACGTCTCTCAGCGTATTGATATATTTAATTGTACATTGGCGGAATTCATAAGAGTAACTTTAATGTATTTATCACTTATGTAGCTACATTGTCGTATTGGGTAGATACCTGTAAAGGCAATTGTATGTTGATATATATAAATAAATAAATAAATAAATCTCAATCCTGTATTAGTACGGCAAGTACCTACAGCAAACAATTTGCCTGCACGCACCTGCCGTCTGTGCACAGTTCTAGGGACTGAATAACATATAACACCATTCAAACACACACAGTCATATCTGGAGTGAACTATATTATATAAAGTTATTGCCTCTAGTTGTTTACGTCTGGAGCTGAGACTCAAGAGTTGGTATTTATTGAGCAACTGATTGTAAGGTAGGGAAGATCTATGACATCTAAAATGCATTGCACGAAGAAACCTACGCTGGACATTTTCCAACATGTCAATATACTTGACATAGTATGGATTCCAGATAGTTACGGCGTACTCTAGCTGCGAACGTATTAGCGTTTTGTATAGGCAGAGGTACGACGAGGTCCTTTTAAAATCATGCGTTGATCTCATTATAAATCCGTACATCTGATATGCTTTGTTAACGATTCGCTCAATGTGCAGGTCTAGGCAAAGCTTAGAATCTAACTGCACTCCGAGGTCTCGCACAGAGGTAACCTTGGTCAGTGCAACGTTATGTAGTGTATACGGATAACTTATTACATTTTTATTTTTAGTAAAGTTAATGAAATTGCACTTCGGAATGCTAAGTTGTAGTTTACTTGTGCGACAATAGTTTGTAAGTCTATCTAGGTCCTCTTGTAGAAGGAAACAGTCGTGTATATTACTGATAGCTCTGTATACTTTGAGGTCGTCTGCATATAATAAGCAATTTGAATGATGGAAACATTCATTTATGTCATTGATAAAAATGTTAAATAGCAAGGGGCCGAGTATAGACCCCTGCGGAACACCAGAAGTGACTTTAACGATATTCGATTGAAATCCGTTAATAACAACCCTTTGACAACGATTGTTAACGTAAGAATGGAACCAACGTAACAGGTTGCCACGAATCCCATTGTAAGCAATGCGATGAAGTAACAGCTCGTGGTCCACCTTGTCAAAAGGTACTTTGTCGTGAAAGCTCCTACTAAGAATTGTATTGTAGTATATTTTCTTTAGAAGTGTCCGTATGAGTTTAAATGATTTCTTGAATGCGTACGTTTAGCAGCTACCATAATAATTATATATTGTAGGAATTAAAAAAAAATATGCTGTCGTTCCGAAGCTGTATTATTTTGAAGTCTTTAATTATAAAGAACTTTGATTGCTTTATTTTGGATTTATAAAATACAACACGACTTGACTGCCGGCCGCCTTGCCGTGTTGTGTGTTAGATACTTATAATGAGGTAGGTAATCATATTTATGATAGATATTCTTATTATATTATACGAAAGGGGATGTGTCTCAAAACAAGCAGCATAAAATGTAATGGAACGTGAAAACATGTGTTTCAGTACAGCACAAAACGACATAAAATTATTGATAATCAAATTAATAGTAATAATTGTCTCTTTAGAAATTCATTTGATTCTTTATGTTCAGTGTCAAAAATAATCTATAGAGTTGAGTATGTTCTTCTGTGTATAAGCGTGTATGTAATGAATAGCAAAATAAAAAAATGTTATTATAAACAGTCTTCACATTTCTGTTTGTATTTTATAGCGAAGGTTGGTTTTGGTCGGCTTCGGTTTGCCAATTCATTTTATAGTAACGTATGAAAAACATAACAAGTTACGAATACATAATTAAAACATAAGTATTAATAAAACCGAAATAATTTGAAGTCAACCGCACTCGCTTGATGTTTTTATTTGATAACAAAACACTAAAATGTTGCTCTCAGTTATCTATGCGACAAATATTTATGTTAAAAGCCCGTGTAAACATTTCAACGGCTCTTTGCGTTTGTAAAGTCGGTTGTCCGTTTTAGTCTCGTGTCAATACCACACCAGCAGGTAAATGGGAAACCTACCTTTGTTGAAAAAGGCCTGACGCCTGTCGCTTGTCAAAACCGATGCCAAAACGTTGGATTTGGTGTACTGTTGGGCAGTTTTGTTATAGAAAGGCGGGTAACTTTGTTTTGCAGTTGAAGTAACATGGCGTCGTGGTTCGCGCGTGCCGCGTTCTTCTGTCCAATATGAGCAAAAATCAATTTCGACCGTTCACGGTTGAATGCGCCCTTTGTGCGACACTGGAAGGTTATCGATGTTCGTTTTCACGTATCACTAAGGGCGAGCTTACTCGCAGGAGGGATGATATTGTTCGTAACAAGCCTACCAGTCTGCTTCCTAATGGGACACGAAAATGAATAATATGTCCATTTGTGTCACATCGAGTGATGGCTAATGGGCGCCCATTGCTACTAATACTTCACAAAGCTGCGACCCTATTCACTGAAGACAACAAAGGAACGGCGATACGTGTTTAAAGTGGTGTCGGAGAGGATTTTCGCTTTTTAAATAAGCTTGCTTTTGAAATGTGGCGGACGCTATTTCCGGCGCTCATAACTACGTTTTACTGTTTGTTTAAGTATTTTTATTTTATTAAAAACCTCGCTATTTCTGGCCATTTATACATAAATAAGATTATTTTGATAGTTTGCTTTCGAGGTGGTTAGTTCATGGCTAGACCTATACTCGTAAGTGAGGAAATATCTAACTTCTTACGTATTTTCCTTGTCTTTCGGTTACTTTTGAGGAGAATAGATAGCTGTGAGTGTAAAATATATAGATACACCCATGTGTTACCGTTTCTGAAACTGTTTTATAACGGTCTGATCATCCCTTAAATAAATTTAGTAAAATATACTTATTGACATCATTATCTGGACAGAGCATTTTTGTTGCAAACCGATGATCTTTTGTGACTAACAGTGATTGATCGAAAAAGCTTTATAATACCTAAGCTTCCTTTCGGTTTTAACTTATACTCTAAAGTCCTTTTTGCATTTTAACCTGGGTTCATGTTAGCGATGGGCGACTCGAGTTATTTAACTCGATCAACTCGAGTTAGCCCCTGAGCGAGTCAACTCGATCTGCTTTAATGTTAACTCGAGCTAACTCGGTAGGCGTCGTTCACAATATGGCAACTCGTCAACTCGTCGCGTCGTCACCCAAAGTAACGTAACGAGTTAGGGTGAGATCGAACATAACCATCCCGTAACTCGTCAATGATTCGACTCAAGTCGCTGTTAGCGAGTTGACCGAGTTGTAGTCTTGACCTAACTCGGTAGTTGCATTGTCGCTTCGTTGATAACTCGGCTAACTCGCAACTCGTTGACTCGTCGCCGCGTCGACTCAACTCGTCAAGGTCGCGGAGTGATCCGTTGAATATAATTTTTTTTGTAATATGATTGTTAATTTGTAATAATATTATTGATTTGTGAGTTACATTCACGGGAGATATTTTCTCAAAATTAACCAGTGAACTGCGTATTATATCACGTTTTATTCATTTAGTGTACCTACCTAGTACCTACCAAGTGTATGAAATATTAACGAAAGAAATAAGCCGACGATCCTCCCTCTGCATTCCTACTTCCGAGTTAGCCAGTGTCAATTTGGCAGCTTGGCTTGCCTGCGTGACTCGGTCGACAGGTTTTATTTGCTTTGTACAAGTTAGAGCCAGCGAGTTGACGCCGACTCGGTGTCTCGGTAATTCGCTCGGCAGCTCGGAGGTTATACATAACTGTTATCGAGTTGGCACCGAGTCGACGCCAACTCCGTGACTCGGTAACTCGCTCCGCAGCTCGGAAGTTAGCACTGTTATCGAGTTGGCACCGAGTCGAGTCAACTCGAGTTGTAACTCGAGTTATTCAATAACTCAACTCGAGTAGATCGAGTTGGAAAATTGACGACTCGTCCCATCGCTAGTTCATGTAGCAACACTGTAGCAATACAAATATTAAAATAACAACACAACAAATACTGGAATAGTTGTATAGCGTGAGCGTATTTTGGCACTGGTATCACACAGACACCAACGTGAGTCTTTTTTCACCATTTCGTATAATCCCATGACTATTTTTAGCTGTATTTTTCCATGCATAACAATTGGTAAAAATCCTTCGAAAGGTGATGCACTTTTAGTAAATGTTAGGTAGGTACAATCACGTCGCTACACATGAGCTGACACATTTTGTACAGTAATTCAACAGGTTTTAAGCTCATTTTTATTTCTTCTTGACAGGCGTAATCTTTGAAAATTTGAACGAAAATGCTTTGAGGATATAACATTTTATGTGGTCACTATTTGGATGGGTGACCGTTTATGGCATTTACATCAAAGCGCTGCCGTGCTTCAGAGGGCACGTTAAGCAATCGGTGCCGGTTCTTATCCCACACTGAGGATTTGTTAGTCCATGTTGAAGGCTTTCGAGAAGTCTAATAACTCCGACAATAGGCTCGCCCCCTATTACGCGGTACCTAAAAATTCGTGGCGAAATGTGGGTGTAATATTACACCTCTGCCTACCACTTCGAGGGTATCCTCGAGGCGTGAGTCTATAAATAAAAAATAAAAATAATAACTCCGACACCACGGTGAGCCATACAATTACACGCAAAAATGGACATAATCAAAAAGATCGTGTAAAGTAGTTTTTAAATATCAGTTTGTCAGCCCAGTCTAGCCATTAGTACGACTGGCGTAAGGCGACAGAAATGTCATAGAACAAAGAGGCATTTTAATACCTAAAGGTGTAGAAGAATCTAGTTAAAGTTTTAAACATTAACTAGATTATTCTTCACCTTGAATATTATTTTGTTTAACACTAATTGATATATCTATAGATCTATCCCTCTACCCAAAATCCCCAATCCTACTCTTCCTCAACACTTCCGGCCAATGTCCATCTTAGCCTTCCTATCCAAAGTGCTTGAGGCCTGTGTGAATAAACAATTGTCTCGTTTTCGTGTAAAGTAGTTTTTAAATATCAGTTTGTCAGCCCAGTCTAGCCATTAGTACGACTGGCGTAAGGCGACAGAAATGTCATAGAACAAAGAGGCATTTTAATACCTAAAGGTGTAGAAGAATCTAGTTAAAGTTTTAAACATTAACTAGATTATTCTTCACCTTGAATATTATTTTGTTTAACACTAATTGATATATCTATAGATCTATGCCTCTACCCAAAATCCCCAATCCTACTCTTCCTCAACACTTCCGGCCAATGTCCATCTTAGCTTTCCTATCCAAAGTGCTTGAGGCCTGTGTGAATAAACAATTGTCTCGTTTTGTCTACCACAATAACTTGTTGAGCCCATTTCAGTCAGGCTTCAGGCCTGGTTATAGCACTACCCCCGCCCACCTAAAAGTGACTGGCGATAGTCGAGAAGCTATGGAACACACCAAAATCACTGTTCTTGTGTTGATCGTTTTCTCAAATGCTTTCAATACCGTCAGTCACAATGTCCTTTTTTCTATCCTCTCCCATCTCAAGGTCTCGGCTGGCGCTCTAGATTGGTTTTCAACTTATCTTTGAGGTCGTCAGCAGTCTGTCCGCCTCAATGCGTCATCCTCGAGGTGGGACGACGTCACATCTGGCGTTCCTCAAGGCGGCATCCTCTCTCCTCTTTTATTTTCTATTTTGATAAATCTCCTAACTCAACATCTTCAGTGCGCTTACCATTTGTATGCCGACGACTTCCAGATTTACTCCCATGTAAGTGTGGAATGCATAGCTGAGGCCATTGACAAGGTTAATAGGGATTTGACGACAAGACACGACGTCTGACAAGTTTGGTCTCACCGTAAATCCCTGCAAGACCCAGGCCATAATTGTGGGCAGCCAACGAATGCTAAGCAGACTTGACTTAGCAACACTACCAGCCATCATTTTCAACGGAACTATCGTCGAACTGCACCCTACGGTTAAAAATCTCAGGCTATACCTGGATACCACCCTGAATTGGGAGGCTCCGGTGACACATGTAAGTCAGAAGGTCACCGGTACCCTGCGCGATCTCTACCGCCTTAAAAACTTACTCCCTAATGAGACCAAAACAATGCTTGTGCAAACTTTGATTTTCCCACTGATCGACTGTGGTGATGTATGTTACTTTGACCTGAATGCAGATCCTCTCAATAAACTTGACCGTCTTCTGAATAACTACATTCGATTCATTTTTAATCTTCGTAAGTATGACCATGTGTCTACTTATCGTTCCCAATAAAAGTGGCTCCCTATACGTCAGCGCCGTAGTTTGCGTGCTCTCACTACCCTTTACACTATTCTCACGTCTCCTACTTCTCCTCAGTATATAACTCCTTACTTTCAGTACTTATGTTCTAATCATGAGCGAAATCTTCGCTCCTCTAATAATCTTCAACTCATGGTTCCTACTCACAGATCTTGTTTTCTACACTCCTCTTTCACCGTACAATCTATTCTTCTATGGAATGCTCTTCCTCCCGAGATCAGAATGACCAAAACCAAATTCATATTCAAGTCCAAAGTAAGGGAACTCTTGTTGGCTGATTCCTTGAATGTATCATACGTCGATATCTTAACTAGGTATATGTTCATGTATATATGTATACTAGCTTTTGCCCGCGGCTTCGCTTGCGTAAATTCGGGGTTCTCTAGTTAAAGTATATCGTCTATGTTCGGGGTAACAGAAATCTCCTTTATTGGGCGGATACTTCCATAATACTTCTTACGGTAGTAGAGCCTTGCTGATTTCAGCATGAATGGGCCGGCTCGACCGGGGAAGTACTACCCTCTCACAGAAAATCGACGTGAAATAACAGTGCCGGAGGCCCTATCCCCTATTCCTTCTCCCTCATCCCACTCCTCATCCTATCCCTTTTTCCAACCCCAAGGGGCGGCAACGCACTTGTGACTCCTGTGGTGTTGCTTGTGTCCATGGGTGGCGGTAATTGCTTACCATCAGGCGATCCGGCTGCTCGTTTGCCGCCTAATGCTATAAAAAAAACTTAATTATCGTTTTAACTGTTTACTGCAAAAAGTATTTACACATACAAACTACTTGAACTAAGATTTAGTAGAACTCAAAATGTTATCCGGTATCTGTGACGTTTCGCTAGAGTGGCCAATATGGCGACTGTGATTTGTCTGTCAGAACCATTAGAATTTAACAAAATACTTGACAATCCGAATTTTGCGAATATATGTTGTCGACTCGAAATCTTTATTTTTTAATGTTTTATTATTCACGTAAGGTTTCTATGTACTCCTTGACGAACTTATTAATATAAGATTTGACACTGCGATAGCAGCGCAGTCCGTCGGTTCCAATGTGAAACATTCCAAAATCCACAACTACTTACAAATTAAAAATTAAGTAAAAAAACATTTTCCAGTGGACTAAATTGTGAATCTAAACCAATCTCAAGTCCCCTTGAACACACACAAAAAATTTCATCAAGATCGGTCCAATCGTTTAGTAGGAGTTCAGTGACATACACATGCACACAAGAAATATATATCGGAATGGTCATCAGTACAGGACGTCAATTGACTACGAAACGGAAGTGCGAGGATTGTGCGCTTCGACAGAGTCTACGCGTCACGTTCGCTACAGTCGAAGAGGGGGGATGACGGTTGACGTTCAACGGAGCAACGACGACTATCACTTCTCTTGGAGAGTCCGGGCGGGCAACAAGTACCTAGAAACTGTCACTCGTTTCGTGTTCAGTAATACAAAATAGTTATAGTCAGTTTTGTTAGATTTGATTTGGTGTGAACTTATAACGAACTGTGATGTGAAGTGTTGATACCGGCCAAGAATCAAGCAATCCGCCGTCATCAGAAGTGGCATCATGGACCAGCGTGACCATAACGCGCGAGCGAAGGCGACTGCTAACGCTGCTATGTTGGTGAATCAGCTGAGCTTGCAACTGCCACCGTGGTGAGCGTATTCCGTCTGATTTTTTTATTGGTACTGCCAATTTTATTTAGTGGCAGTAGTAGTAAAACATTACGCGTTTAACCTTGGAAATGTCATAATCGTTGTGGTGATATCGCCATCACATCGTACTGAGTGTTGTAGGTTCGATTCCTACACGAGACACTGAGTTGTAGAACCGTTTGACTTTTACGGTGTCGTGGTTTCCATAGCATGATCTCATGAATAATCTTCTTTTTAATAGCATAAAGAAGAAAGACAAAAAAAAATGTGGGTAGTAATGATTTAATTGTGACCTTTGTCGTATTTTAAGTTAGCATATGGTTGTCTGACTACCACAGTGATCTAGCTATAGCGTAGATTGTGAACGGAGGTTTTGAGTTTGATACGCCAGTTAAAAAGAAAGCGATATTTTATTTCTTAATGCGAGGGTGGCTCGCACTCACGAACTTTGTGATCATATTATTATGCTTGCTTGCAAATAGATTATCTTGTCTCCGTCTTACTTTGTGGACTGTAATAGTAACGAGAGTGAGCGTACAGGCTGACTTGCATTATTCCAAGCAAGTGCGTTTGAGTCAAACGTGCTAGTTATTGTTCTAGTGCACTTGTAATATTAGTTTTAGAACCAACACCCAGCTGGTTGGTTTTCTGCTAAATCTAGAACAAAAGCACCGGTCTAGACTGTCCTTCGCAGGGCAGCGGCGCTAAAGTTGGTAAACTAATCGAATCGTACATACTAAGTTCATAGTGTAAGACTGTGCGGGGCTATTGCTTCTGACTGTGCTGATTTTGTGTAGAACAGCTCGTAGCTTTTATTTCTTAAATAGACGTGTGAACTGCAGTGCTGTCTAGACGAGTGCGGTTGGTTGGTTAGTGTAACCTGACCATAGTCAAAAGATATTACTAGCGCCATTATTTTATCGACTCGTGGTGTTGATAATACGTAACGGTTTTCGTTTAAACGTGATCAGAGCCTAAGTAAAAAGTAACACTTCACACTATTACTCGTTGTAATTCTGAGTTGTACAGACGATCTCGATGTTGCAATTACACCTGCTTTTTTTTGTGTGCATAAATTTTTAACATGGCACATTAAAATGTTTCGTACTCAGATTATTAGATGGCACCACTAGTAAAATTAAATTCAATTTTAAGATTTTACGCGTGAACATTACCTACTGTGTTTTCTTTAAATTCATGTGATACGCTGGGAATTTTTATCAAGTGCCCCGAGTTCTCAGGCCAGTTCCATGTTATGCTTAGGACGTTTAAGAGTGATAGTGTTTCTAGTAGAAGCTGTTAAACTCGATTATCAGACGTAGAAGAAAATAATTGAGTCATCATCGTAGTGCGTTACGATAAAGTTTCAGAGATTTTAATTTTCATCGTAGGTAGAACTAGGTTAGTGATCGTTAGTGATGATTGTATGCTTAACTTTATTCTCATTAAATGAGTACTTTGTTAGTCGTTGTTGTGATAATTTTGTGGTACCCACGTTACTGTCAGTGTAGATTTGCATAAACTGGATAAACCGTTTGTGCGGCTGCCTGTTTAGCCATGCGTTGCCGTTGGTTGGACCGGTAAAGTGCCTTTCTGATTAGCCTAGTTTACCCTTGAGCTTTTGTGTTAGTCATTGTCTCCGTTTTTACGAAAACAAGACAGCCATTAGTATCACAAACGCTGTCCATCGTCTTGAACGCGAAAGGTCCGTTGCTGTATCGCTTATGATTAGGTTAGGATAAGCTACGTATTTAGACTATCTATGACAAAATTATTATTATAACGCTGAAGAGACTGATTAGATACTTGGTAGTAAACTTAACATCTGCACTATCAGCCTAGTAAGATTTTTTTTTTTAGTCTGCTATGTGATAAGGAAAACCAACACAACATGTTGAACAAACCTAGTTTAAGATTAGGTACTTTGTTACGCTCGAAATGATTATCCGGGTGGTGTTGTGTAACCGGATGGAGGTTGAGTAGCGTGATGCTGAAGACCCGATGGATGTCAGAGTATGAGCAATGCAATATTTTAAATATTTTAATGAGTTTCCTATTATTGTAACGAATAGGTGTGTTGTTCAACATGTCAGCTTCGAGAGAAAGAGTTTTAGTTGTGATTTTCATTAAAACCTGTAATGATTTTGATCAGAGTACCTTTATTCCCATTGATTTGGGTCAGGAATAGCCGAACGACTAGATTGAGTGCTGTCCGATAATGTTCTTTTATTCCTAGAGCGAAGTGCATTAAGGTGTGGTTGTTGATCGCAATCACGGATACCCTGCTACTCAAGTAGCTCTCATTTGATTTTTGATCGCTAAAATTATCTACCACTGGTTTCTGTGTCGTATGACAAGAGTGTGTTGCGAGAATCTAAAAGTACTCATAGACTGCCAATTGGTTATCTCAGAACTGTAGTCGTTGCCTCTATGTAGCCAAAGGAAATCGATTTGTCCGAAAGTAGCTTATCAGTTCTCGCCATGTTCGCATTTGGTTTTAGTTTTTGTCAGTGGTCAAATCTAGTTTTGACATAGCTCATTGAGAGTATGGACGGGAGTAACGTTCTGTGCAGTTGTGAAGTTGTAAACGAATTTGATAATCACTTAAAATTTACGAAGTGCGGACGTTGAATTAGTCTGAAAGAACTGATACTCTATTTAGTGGGTATACAATGAGTTGAATCTTTGAAATACTAATGGTAGATTTATTTCCTTTTTGGGTAATCCTGGTGGCTAGCGCGGCATGGTGGCCGGCGCGGCATGGTGGCTGGCGCGGTCTGGCGGCCGGCGCAGTCTGGCGGCCGGCGCGGCCTGGTGGAGAGTGTGGCTTGGTTGCCAGCATAGCCCGTGTGACGCGCGGCCCGTGTGTGGCGCGGGGCCTGTGTGAGGCCTGTATGTGGCTTTGAAGAGCCTGGTAACTGGTATAGCTAAAATATATTTGGCCGAAACTGGCAATGAAAGTGAACGTAGTTTATTAAAGGTTAGAAGATGTAGAGTCCAAAGACCTTAGCTTAAATGTTTTGGTTAACTTGGTTTGAAATATCTTAAAGTATAAAGGCCCATTTGAGGTCACAGAAGTTCTTTACGATGATCTTTATAATCGCAAAGCCCTTAATTCTAAGCGTTACTGTAAGTACGCCCTCGACAGGTTGCGAAAAATGCCTGAAGGTCAAAGTACAACTGACGAAATTGAGGTAGAACAAAGTAGTTCTGATATTGAAGAAAGTGTTTAAGTTTACATGATGATCGGATCGGACCGTACCAGAGGCTGACGTGTA
Organism: Euclidia mi; assembly: GCA_944739405.2. Classification (NCBI taxonomy): domain Eukaryota; kingdom Metazoa; phylum Arthropoda; class Insecta; order Lepidoptera; family Erebidae; genus Euclidia; species Euclidia mi. The sequence goes on from OX123185.2 coordinate 14,872,224, forward strand.
GCCGTAGCTCGGTAGAAATCGGCGTCTACTAACTTAGTAGTCCGTGAGTAGGCGGTATTGCAGTCAGCTCTGGCGGGTCAGGTCGGGTTTCAGTGGAAACCATAGTCCTGGAGAGATCTGGCGTTCCCATGTAGGGTTCGCAGAAAGCCGAGTAACTGGAGGTTACTGGGCTATGCGTATGATCACATGTAGAGCTTAAATGTTATGGTTTACTTGGTTTGAAATAATATTTTGAGAGATAGTGATAGTGAAATGTCAGTTTTACATTGAGTTTCCTGATTATTGATTTTGATACTGAAACTTTGTGCCAGAGGATCAGAGCATAACTGACGATCTTAAAGAGAGTAAATTGTGAACCTTAATACTGACGAGACAGTAGAAAACTGGGCTTACATGTTGATTGGTTGTGTGATTTAATGTCAGAGGTTCGGTTTGTAGCCGTAATAGCCGTAAATCAGTACAAATCGGATTCAATACAACTGTGAAGGCAGTTGTCCGTGAGTACACGGTAGGTACGCAGACGACTCCGATGTTTGATTGGCGCAAACAAATGGGTGGCAACCGAGTGACTGGTGTAAGGCCTGGTTTAGTAACTGGAGGTTACTGAATGGGGGCAACCGAGTGGCTGGTTGAGTGCCTGGTTTAGTAACTGGAGGTTACTGAACGGTTATGAATCACATGTAGAGCTTTAGTTATTTGATTTGATTATAACGTGAGTCTATGGTAATTGACTGTATTATCAGTGATGCTCTGAATCCAGCTTCTATAATAGAATGTAATGTAGGAGGAGGAGAATTTTGTAGAAAATTTGATTGGAATCCTAACACTGTTTTGATTCAACCCTTACCTGGGTTAAGTCAGGAGTGACCGAGCAATGTGATACTGTGCGTGTAAAATTTTGTTACAGATTAACACACAGGGACGTGTGTCTTGTAGGATGGCCGTATCGGAATGGTCATCAGTACAGGACGTCAATTGACTACGAAACGGAAGTGCGAGGATTGTGCGCTTCGACAGAGTCTACGCGTCACGTTCGCTACAGTCGAAGAGGGGGGATGACGGTTGACGTTCAACGGAGCAACGACGACTATCACTTCTCTTGGAGACTCCGGGCGGGCAACAAGTACCTAGAAACTGTCACTCGTTTCGTGTTCAGTAATACAAAATAGTTATAGTCAGTTTTGTTAGATTTGATTTGGTGTGAACTTATAACGAACTGTGATGTGAAGTGTTGATACCGGCCAAGAATCAAGCAATCCGCCGTCATATATATATTACGATTTACATGTATCAGTTTAAATAAGTCTATAATTTTACTCATCTCATCATTTTAGTTGTAATTATATATATTATATATAATAAATATTTGCACTTATTGTGTGTGTATTACGTTTATGTATTTTTATCATAATATATATTTATGTAAGTATGTATATTTAGTATAACAAATGATTTAATAATTAGAAATTTTTCGTAAACTAGGTACATCATATAATACACCTACTTCTTATCTCTCTGCACCACTCTAAGGTAGACTGGTAGATAATGCCCAAGGCATAAGTCCGCCTATATACTTTGTGTATATGAAGAATAAAAAAATAAAAAGATAATAGATATTAAATAATAGTAGAGACAAATAATTTGTATGTCTATATCCGATGCCAGCAATTATTTTAAATTAAGAGTCGCTTCATCGCCAGACACCTCATTCAGAAGGCGGTCGTTGTACCGTTAGAGTATGTCCTTCTCACAAATTATACACTTAGCGCCGATTTTGTTACCTTGAGAAGGATTTTCACGTTACTGTGTAAAAGTCGGATCTTTATCAGGTAAACAAATATATTCCACCTTTGTTTTGAAATTATTTCGTCTTTTAAAATCGTCTATGTAGTGACGGATAAAAAAGTGTGCCTACCTCATTTAATTCAGTGGCCGTCGTAAGATGCGACTTAGGAAAAAGAAACAAATAATAATTAGCTTTGTAAAGGTGGCAAACTCGATACCCCCCTTTTGACTCCTAATTTTATTTTGATGTGTAATTATTAAATTTGGATGCTTATATTGTGATCACTTATCCATATTTTTTACTTTTGACTCAAATTAGGATAGGCGAAAGTCTAGCAGTGGACTACAAAAGACTTTTTGATAAAAAGGTAAAATACCTTATAGTTAACTTGTTAATTGTTAATTAAGTTGTTACTGCGTTAAGTTTTTATGTCACGAGGTTACAAAGAACATCCAGACTCATCATCCTCCAAACGCTATCCCACTTTCAACTTGGGGTCCGTTTACTAGTCTAACCAGATTTGGCTAAATATTAGCTTTTCCACAGAGCGACTGCCTGTCTGACCCCCGCAACCCGTATGGATAGCGATATTTCATGGTTTAGACCAGTGTCAGTTTATTTAGAAGATACTGACTACTGTCAATGATCTTCCGGACAACCGGGACCGACGGTTTAACATGCTCTCCGAGGCAACCTGCAAGCGAAAATTAACAAAGAACATCCAGACTGGGGATACAATATTTTTTTAATACTGTAAAGTTTAAGAAATAATAATAATATTCTACCACATACACACATTACCATCTAGTATAAAATTAAGCAGGGCTTGTACGGTGGATAATGGATAAACATACCTACATAATAATATATACTTTTTTTTGTAAATGCTTACATATTATACATAGAAACAGTCAGACCAACACAAACATCCATGTTTATGCACACAACTGTTTGACTTCAGCGGGAATCGAACCCATGACCTTCGGCGTAGCAGTAGCTTACACTCCCGCAGCGCCAACCGGTCGTCAAAATACATCAAATGTCGTGGTTTAAGTTCTTTCTGGAAAAGTACACATTAAATTTGAGTATTTATTTACTTTTTTATCTATTTCAGTCATAATCTACGTTAAGGACGCGTTTACGCTTGTATCAAAAAACCACATATTTCCGGTACATTTTACGACAATTTTAGATAATAACTAATAAAACTAATGATTACGATAAATTGATTACTTTTTTATCTATAAATCAATTTGAAAATAAATAAAAAATATTTAATAAATATTAATGTAAAATCGATTCGAAACGGCCTCTTAAATCAAAAATAGGCATATACTGCTATTTTTGGGTACAATTTTCTCTCTATTTTTACATTTATTTAGATTTTCAAAGATAGAATAGGGTAGTAAATATAGTCAACTCAAAAACAATTTGATTATTTTTTTTCAAAATATTGTAAATTGACTCAAAAAAAGCAAAAATCATCTTACATTTTTCTTCTATTTTGCTCGCATACGTGTGTCTTAATTTGTGGCAATAAGGTTCGTTTTATTTAGCCACTTTCTTGATTTATATATCCAAATTCTGCAATGAGATCTCAGTCTGCGCTTGAGCGCCGTCGGGAGTGGACTCTATGTCGCTTGTCGCTGCAGCCCGAAGACGAAAAAAGCAATATACGAATACAAAATATTCGCTAAAATCAATTTGATACTTCTCGTATTCTGTGCGAATTACGTACAAGCAGAGACGAGCTAGAATATTATTACTTTATTTTCTCCGTTATGTTGAGTCAGGATATATTTCGGTATTTAGATATTATTTTGTTTCTTGCGTTGAAATCTGGTAAGATTATCTGCACTGATGGTATACCATCCCGTTCAAGTGTTGCGACTGGAACTCATAAAAGAGTAGACCTAGTTATGCCAGGTTGGGGCTCATTTTATTTGTTTTGGTGAGACCCTATCACTGGTACTAGTGAAGTAACCTACCAAGGTTATTCGATGAGTCGTGCTGGTACTCATATGTGAGTAGAGCTAGGCATGCCGAGTTTGGGCTTATTTTGTTTGTACATAAGAGACCCTACCACTGGAACTTATGAAGTAACCTTCCAGGGTTATTCAATGACTCTTGCTGGTACTCATGTGTGAGTAGAGCTAGGCATGCCGAGTTTGGGCTCATTTTGTTTGTACATAAGAGACCCTACCACTGCATTTTATGAAGTAACCTTCCAGGGTTATTCAATGACTCTTACTGGTACTCATATGTCAGTACAGCGAGGCATGCCGAGTTTGGGTTCATTTTGTTTGTACATAAGAGACCCTACCACTGGAACTTATGAGGTAACCTTCCAGGGTTATTCAATGACTCTTGCTGGTACTCATGTGTGAGTAGAGCTAGGCATGCCGAGTTTGGGCTCATTTTGTTTGTACATAAGAGACCCTACCACTGGAACTTATGAAGTAACCTTCCATGGTCATTCAATGACTCTTGCTGGTACTCATGTGTGAGTAGAGCTAGACATACCGAGTTTGGGCTCATTTTGTTTGTACATAAGAGACCCTACCACTGCATTTTATGATGTAACCTTCCAGGGTTATTCAATGACTCTTACTGGTACTCTATGTCAGTAGAGCTAGGCATGCCGAGTTTGGGTTCATTTTGTTTGTACATAAGTGACCCTACCACTGGAACTTATGAAGTAACCTTCCAGGGTTATTCGATGACTCTTGCTGTTACTCATATGTGAGTAGAGCTAGGCATGCCGAGTTTGGGCTCATTTTGTTTGTACATAAGAGACCTTACCACTGGAACTTATGAAGTAACCTTTCAGGTTTGTCAAGTTTATTCGAAGACTCTTAGTGGTACTCATATGTGAGTAGAGCTAGGTATGTTCCAGTGGTAGGGTCTCTGATGTTCATACAAAATGAGCCCAAACTCGGTATGCCTAGCTCTACTCACATATGAGTACCAGCAAGAGTGATCGAATAACCCTGGAAGGTTACTTCATAAGTTCCAGTGGTAGGGTCTCTTATGTACAAACAAAATGAGCCCAAACTCGGCATGCCTAGCTTTACTTCCATATGAGTACCAGCAAGAGTCATCGAATAACCCTGGAAGGTTACTTCATAAGTTCCAGTGGTAGGGTCACTTATGTACAAACAAAATGAGCCCAAACTCGGCATGCCTAGCTCTACTCACATATGAGAACCAGCAAGAGTCATCGAATAACCCTGGAAGGTTACTTCATAAGTTTCAGTGGTTGGGTCTCTTATGTACAAACAAAATGAGCCCAAACTCGGCATGCCGAGCTCTACTCACATATAAGAACCAGCAATAGTCATCGAATAACCCTGGAAGGTTACTTCATAAGTTTCAGTGGTTGGGTCTCTTATGTACAAACAAAATGAGCCCAAACTCGGCATGCCTAGCTCTACTCACATATAAACACCAGCAAAAGTCATCGAATAACCCTGGAAGGTTACTTCATAAGTTCCAGTGGTAGGGTATCTCATGTACAAACAAAATGAGCCCAAACTCGGCATGCCTAGCTCTACTCACATATGAGTACCAGTAAGACTCATCGAATAACCTTGGAAGGTTACTTCACTAGTACCAGTGGTAGGGTCTCACTAAAACAAATAAAATGAGCCCCAACCTGGCATAACTAGGTCTACTCTTTTATGAGTTCCAGTCGCAACACTTGAATGGGATGGTATACCATCAGTCCACATAATCTTACCAGATTTCAACGCAAGAAACAAAATAATATCTAAATACCGAAATATATCCTGAATCAACATAATGGAAAAAATAAAGTAATAATGTCCATTTAGGTATATAAAAATAAGAAACTTATTTGTACGTAATTTGCACAGCCAGGCCTATAACACATAGATACATATCACAAAAAATTCTAAGTCTCAAAGTTATTTAGTTGAACTACATTTCCGCAAATTACCGTACGTAGTACGTACTGTTGCCGCCGTGTCGCTGTAGTGACGCGATTTTGTACCTACTAATTTTGTAAACGCGTCCTTAAAATACGTATCTACCAATCGCAGTATGTAAACAACAAATAAAAACAACGCCATTCATCCAGATTTAGATTTATTAGTTCAATATGACCTTCAGTATCACTCTTCTGAATATTTCCGTCACACAAATCATGTAGCACGTCTTAAATCTGCAAATAAATCTCGTTTGCCGACTGCGACAGAAAGGTTGCGTTTGTAGACCTTTGAGACCTTCCAAAGATAGTGAGCCATGTGTGCTCTATGACATTTAGAAGAATTATTGCCGAGTTTATTGCTCTTCATTGTGACATCCTGGGGATGGATGGCATGCAACGTTTGTGATTTCAACATTCACGATATTGCATAGGTTCAGGTGGGATAGTTTAAGAATGATTTCTTATCTTTTATGGTTCACATCAACTTGTACAAATGCAAGATCTACAGAAGGTAAAATAATAATAATAGGATTAATAATATGTTGACTCTAAATCTTTATTTAGGTTATGTTTTGTAAGTGCTAAATAGTCAAGAGCTAAATGGACATAGAATATATATATGTGTGTGTGTATATATAGTGGTCAAGGGTAAAATCAAATAGTGACGGCGATGTTCTCGAAAGATATAATGTGATTATGATGTCATCAAGAATATTCGTAAAGTTATGTAGTACTCATCATCATCCTAGCGTTGTCCCGGTTGCGATCCATGACGCACGCTTTGAAACACGGGGCCCCCTTAACATAATGTAGTAAACCTTTAAACTTAATAATTATAGTGCTGTGATGCTGTCGCATCTATACCGTATCAAACCTATTTCATCGAAACATTTTGTCAGGGTCATAATATCTAACAGTATTCTAACTCCATACAAACGCACGAAACTCGAGTTATATCTACGCGCCTCGAGCAAAGTACACATTAGACTGTGCCTAAAGTACACACAGCCGCGATCGGGCCGCAGTCACGAACGGACGGTGACGGTTTTTATAGCAGTGTTCTTTATTTAAAAAATCATTATGGCGACGAGGTGTAGACTATATTGCGCTGTTTGAATTCTTCGTTAAGTCACCTAAAGATTAGATTTTTCAAATTACCTGGATCTTTCGAAAATGTACCTACTACGTTGCAATGTTGCGTTAACTTAGCGTGATAAAGTCGAAATTTGATTAGCTTAATCTATTATTATGTTGATATATTTTTAAATATATTGGTATGATTGTAGTTATAATGTATACTAGCAGAACACTTTTATCTACGTTATGGACGACCTTCAGGGTAATTTTCAAAATGGAAGCCGACATGAATCTGCTTAGTGTAACCAATAGGACATTTGCTAGGGTACAACTTACATACCTATATGATTTTTATTTGTTAAAATAAAACATATAAGTAATATGAACAAACACAAAACCAGAAAAATCGTAAAGTAGGTAGATGTCATTAAAATACTTGAGGCGGGCATCCCTACCGCGTGATTGCGTACGGCGCGACTGTAGGCATATAACTCTGGGAGACGGCCGTGTTACAATACTGTTAGATTATATTACCGTGATTTTGTGCATCAAATCACAGAATAATTAATAGTACTAACGTAATCAAATGCAATGTTTTAATATTATACATAACTTAGCAGTGTTCTCGTAAAAAGTACACACGTATAAAACACACACACAGAATGGTTCATCCATTTCGCGTGATTGTAGTTTTTTTATTACTCTCTCTATTTTATATGTATGTGCTTTGTTCATTAAATTTCCTACACCGATGAAAAAATATGTTCAAATACTAAACCGAGCGCACGTGTGTTTGACTTTTTAATTGTAAAATGGTTCTCTGACTTTCTCTATAAACACATTAAACAATATTTTGTTATTTTAATATTGGTAGTATTTTAGCATTTCTGGATATTAAAAATCTGTACTAAAATAGCGGTCATTGTTTCGGGAACGTTGTATTAAGTAGGTTTTTTTTATTTTATATAAATCAGAACCACTTTTTATACACATACAACATTTATTTATATTATTTTAAAAACGTATCAAAACTGTTGATTGACAGACAATGCATAGACACAACTACTAGGCCCAAAAAGTTAAAATAAAAATGATAATGCACTGCGGGGTTCCTCTAGTCTAAAACAAAATGATTAAACTAAACCAAACAACTTGCAAAGACTGTGCACAATTAAAACAGAGGTTTAAAATAACATGGAAGGGTAAGTGCAGTTTGTGACAAAATATTTATTTAAATAATGCAGGTACGGTGTACAAATTTTAAATTGAGCTTGAAATGAGAAATCCTGATAGAAATTCCTCGTTCGCCACCCCGACAGTGAGGCGAGGTAGTACCTAAAGAGGTTACTGTTTAGCAAATTGCATTCACTGATGTGGAATCACCCGCCATATTTTCACAATTATCACGATGAAATTTCTCGAGCGTCAAAGGTTTGTTTATAAAAGAGAGAGTAAAGGATTGTGTAACAAGACAGTGTTTACTTTAATTCTATGTCGAGAACGAAGTTTTTGAAATGCAAATTGTTACATTGACTCTTTTTAGTAAATCCTGACGCAGATTCTTTCGTATTAAATACTTAGTTTTATTACATTTGAATACTAAACTTCGCCCACGGCTCTGCCCGCCGGAATTATACACCTCCTCATGAATTTTAGATAACACACTATTGGCACGGTAATAATATCTAACAGTATTGTAACTCCATACAAACGCACGAAACTCGAGTTATACCTACGCGCCTCGAGCAGAGTACCCATTAGACTGTGCGGACTGTGCCTACAGTACCCACAGCCGCGATCGTGCCGCAGCTCGCATGCGGCGCGTCTGGTAGGTATATAACTCACGAAGACGGCCGAGTTACAATACTGTTAGATTATATTACCGTGCTATTGGTGAAACTGTACATAGGACCGTTTGGTAGCTTTTGGGTTTGTCGCTTCACACAATCAAAATTAATATAAATGAAATCAAGTGCCCTTGATGTCTTTTTTTTATATGTATGGACTAGCTTAGTGCAAAATGAGCGCATATGAATCCAATACAGCCCACAAATTATTAAGTATAGTTATGTATTTGTATGTGTAAATATTACAATTCTTTAAAATATTGGTACAACAGCCTCAGATATGTATAGGCTGAAAAGTTATGCTCTCAAAATTGATCTTTGATTAAAAGCTCTCCAATGACTTTGAGTTCGTGTTATTTAGCAGTGATAAGGCGAACACTTAAGATAAGACTGTTTGCGTAGCTGTCTTTGTTAATAGCAAAACTAAGTGCATAGCTCGTTATTAAAACCTACTTGAATTATTTTCTACTGTAAGATTGATTTTGCATTCAAGATAAAAATGTATTTACCAGTAGCACAGAATAATTAATAGTACTAACGTACAGAAGCTTCACTTTTCAAACCAATTTATTGAAATTGCGACTCTTGGTACTAAGCAATAAAGTTCAATACAGCTCGCATAAGCACTCAGTGCCTAATGCGATATTAACCTAACAGTTCCCATTCTTTTCTAACACATAACGCTGTCGCTGTCTGGCGCGGAGTGGCGCGCTAGGGTTGTCGACTTGGCGCTGCTACTATATTTATTCATCGTCTATCTACCTACTTGACCACGTACCTAATAATAAATAATTATCCTATAAGTATCCTATCCTACTATTTGAGCTAGTAGAACAAAAGCACAAAAATTCTGGTCGTTTACATTTTTACTATACAAATTCTTAGTTATTTCCTAAACGCGTGGACCGATTTACATGATTCAAACAGATAAAATGGTTTTTGAACTAGATCTTTAATTTCACACCATAATCGTTGAGATATCTCAACAAACAAAAAATCAAATTTTCAAGTTGCTCTCGTAATATAAATAAAATCAAATTTTCAAGTCGCTTTCGATTTCGACACACAGTTAATTAAGCAATACTTTGCATTAGACTTGTGATGATACATTTTTGTTGTTAAAGGCGTTTAAGTATATAATTTGAACAGTGTATGAACACGGCGCGTGAGAATACGGAGCGGTCGCACTCGTTGCGTGACATGAGCTAATGTGAGCGGCGCGCGGCAACCCACTAAATCCAACCACGTCGACACGGTCGGCCAAGGTACTTGTAAGTTTGTACCTAAAATGCGAAGTGCGCCCGGCCTGCCAGTAGTAACTATAGGGTAACTATAGGTAGGAGGTCCGTGTGGTGACGGATTAAGAATACGAAAGTCCGTGTGGTGACGGATTAAGAATACGAAATGTCACCACCCCATGTCTTCCCATGGGTGTCGTAAGAGCCGACAGAGGGAGTATATTATGCAGAGAACAACACTGCAAGAGAAGGAAAACTTGATACAAACCCTATACCAACCCGTTTGGCCAGCGTGGTATAGTAGGCCAATTCCTCCTTTCAAACGAGAGGCCTAGTCCAGCAGTGGACTGTTAAAGGCTGATGATGATGAACTATCTTCGACAGAGTAACACATTTGCTGCGAGACACAATCTCATACACTTTTAAATTACAACGCTCCAGTTTTTGCATCGGTGGTCAAAAAAAGTTTGATAAACCTGTCTGTTTGATAGTTTGATAAATCTGTGTCCCCACGTTGTGGCACGAGTTAGGTACACCGCTTTATTTTAAAATAATATCGTTCTTGATACGACACAAATATATGTATATTGTCTTGTATCTATTTTAAGAAAATAATTATAAAAATATACAAGATAAGGTAGAATGACATGTAGGATATTCGTAATTTTTCGTATAAAAAGCCAATCCTATATCCATACATATTATTATAAGAATTTGTTCACCGAAGCCTAAAACAACATGTAATCGAATTTTCTTTGCAGACATTCTTGGCTATAGTCGAGATTAGATTTCGTCCCTCTTGGCCGCTATCAGTGTTTAGACCTAATATAGACATTGCGGAACACTCCATTTTCACAAAGGTAATCCTAAACCTAATATGTATATCTTGATAACACTTATTTTTTAGCTTAAACACGAAAAATGCAAAAAAATTATACAGGGTGTTGATTTGCATTTGCAAAATATTTTAAGGGGTTAATGTACTACTATGACTGAATACAAATACATGAAAAAATAAGTCAAAAAAGTTTAAATAAAATTTCGTCATCATACACTTTTAAAATTAACTCGGTCTATTGTCTGCCGCCGCTCAGCTGATCGCCATTGCAGGTGCCTAACACACCCAAGCACACGTAGCTACAGGGACTGCGCGATACAGTCTTAATTTGCACGATTTAACAGTTTATTCTGATTTACTATCTTAGTAAAATTGAATGAAAATAGGGTTTTATATCATCGCACACTGTTTGAAACAATATATTGTAATACTAAAATATTTTTCAAATGCAGATCATACATTGTATAAGATGTGTCCTGACTGACATAAATCATCGTAGAGCCTGAAGTTCTGAATCTAGATACATAGTTGGACAGTAGTTTTTGGTTGTTTACCTTTATAATATAAGTACTCAAGGAAGAGGAGAAAAGGTCTCCCTTACACTCTTTCAAGCGTCTCTGCCCTGTGCCAAGTTGGGGCAGTGCCCATCGCAGTCAACTAGATCATCATATCACCGTTAAGTCTGCTTCTAACCCACCCTCCGCCATGCGACTCCTGTGACATCCATTGGGTGACCATCTTTGCCCTTCGGCTAGGATGCACCCGAACTACGTGGTCGATCCAATATCATCTTAGGTTAATCGATTTTAAAATTTCGCGATGTGTATACATCATACAATATTATTAAGCGAGTCTTAGTCTATTGGTATATCCACTCGGCTATCGCTGCTGTGGGACACATTTACATGTTAATTAAAAAAACAAGTCCCGTTATATTATTATGATAAAGCTTGGAGACCTTTTTGCCCATAGTGTTTACCTAGACTAATAGGTACATTAAATACCTATCCAAATAGCAGACTAATTAGGTTATAGACATTTAGCAATAGTCGTACACCTAGTGCGACTGATGTTGTGCTAGATAGTGCAGTTATATTATTAATTAAAACTCTAAAAAGGATCAAAAATACGTCGACAATGATACGGTCGACACTATAGAGAACACAGTACCCTCAAATATCTTGGTGACTGGTCTAAACATCGAACGATATTCTTTATACATGTATAAAAAATATCGAGATATATTACTTATTGGTCCACCAATAATAATATATATTGGTGGATCAATAATTTAGAAAATAAATGAAAAAGTCTTTAAAGTTCAGCCAAAAATGAAAATGTTGGACGAAAAATGCATTTTGTCTGTTCAATTGTTTAGTAGGAAGGCAATTGACAGGTTCTTATCACGTATGTACTTATTCTAATGGTATGAGTACCTCTGTTGTCCGCAGTATCGATCACCAGTCTGCCTGTGACTACAACTAATATTAGCCAGGGAAATCTTGCAAAAGGTAACACTTAAAATAGGTAAGTAACTTCGCGATTAAATGCTCTGAAAAATAATGCACGCATTATAATTATATTAATTGCCATACGCTGCGAAAGTTTAAAAATAATTTCACAATAGTGCTAGTATGATATAAAAGCAAGGATTTCATACCCCGAGAAACCAGAGTCGCCTCATTTTAAATCTTAAGACCATCGTACATCATTTAAAAATAAGTCGATAAAATTCACTTAAATTAAATAAAAACTGGATTATTTACAAAGGCTAATATTGGTTATTTCATACAATTTTATCGATAGTACATGACTACGTCTGAATTGTATCAGGATTGATTATGAATTGATTCTTAAGATTATGTTTGTCTTTGTCTGGGGGTTTCTATATTGTATAAAATTACTATTTATGTATGTATATCCATTCTCTAGTACCCATAGTGCAAGCTCTCTTTCTTAGTTTTGGGCTTGATGGTGTTGTGTGTATGGTTTAAAATGTTATGGTGTATGTATATTATTTACACTCAACAATACCGTTAACAGGCTATTTATACTTTATTTATTATTTAGATTTCTTGATTTCTGTTTATTTTATTTATACTTGAAAACATCGAGCACTTAGTAAATACCTATCAGATTAACAGAAAAACAATTCCATCCGATCTAATTATACGTTTGAGTGATCTTTGAGATTTGGAAATAAAGGTTAAGGCTGTGATACACTCGTTGTTTAAACAGCTGTGATTTTGTTGTCTCTGAAGAAAACTCTAGAACCTGAATCTGAATTCAACTGCTCCATCTCTTCATGTTCCATTTATCCAACAGTTCCATCCTACCACGGGCTGTGGACTTTGTGTGATCCACTAGTTATTGTTTCAGTGCTGGGTGTTCCTTCTGTATTTGCTTTTAATGTGAGACCTGCCTTTAAAAGGCAATAAATATATTAGTCGTAGCAATAAAACCGAGAAAGAAAAGAAATAAAGTTAATTTTATTTCCAGCACCAGCGAGACACAAACAAACTAAACACAACATTTTGTCAACAAACACTGTTTGTCATCTTATTTGTATCGCTATTTTGGTTTCTTACTTATTTAATGGTTGATTTTTAGAAGTGCAGTATTCTTTTAGCAACATAAGTTACGTAATTAAAACACAGCAGCGATAAGAACACAGAAAGTTGTCAAGGGCTGAATCACAGTGCGGGAATGCGATGCCCTAAACGAAGAAAGTTTAATTATCGACACTGAATACAGCGCATTTGCTTTACTCCTTACTAGAAGTATTTACGCAGAAGCGTGTACCTGACGTATACTAATGAGATTAGCATGTCACAAACAAACAAAATTAATACTCTCTCAAAAACCAACACGTACCGCTGTATAAATTGTCTGTATTCATGCCAAGCAAATGGAATTGCACAAAATAGTTGTAGGGGAAGTCAAAATACGCTGGCCATGCATTTAATGCCTTTGCTTCCAACACATGTTTATCATTAGATTTAATTTCTAGCTTAGGAAGCGCTTATTATGTATGGCGTATTTGCTAGCTTAAATGGTGGGATCAAAAGCCTTCCATAAGTACTTATTGTCAAGTTTTCCGATAACTATTAGGCATTGTACGGTTGCATAGAAGCTATATTACATTTTATAAATTTGACTAAATTTTACCTCTAGTTCGTCATCATCACAGGTTGCCACCAAGAATTTAACAAGACTGACATGTCTTCTAGTTTAATGAAAATTGACAGGCTAGTAGTTTTTCTAAAGAGTAACTACTGTCTACTCCCCCCACTCAAAGGGATAGTTTCATTCACGGGGCAAGCGATGAATTACAATTTTGAGATTTATAATACGAGTAGTCACTGGTACTCACCGTTTTTACTATTTAATTATATTTCCTTCATCGTTCATCTTACTCGTTTATAAAATACTACAAAAAAGAAATACATGGCTTTACATTTGTTAATAACAATGTCCAGCTAGATAAAGGCAACTAAAATCCAACAAATTGGTGTAGTAAATGTGAAGTTGTTTGTATACCATTATCTTATAAGAAAACGGAATGAACAGTAACAATTCAGTGAATTAAGCCGGGCCCTTTTCCCTTTTGTACAAATACGGATGAAGCAAAAACCTAGAAATCCTAAATACAAATGAAAGTAATTATTCTTCCAAGAGTAACGTTTGCCAGACACATTTTTTATTTATGCTTGGGCCTAGATGTAGGCCGAAGGCTTAGATTTTTATAGCACAGTATGTTGTGTAAGTATTCGCGTACAGCAATCAATCTAATTACGTGAAAGCAAAAGGTTCTATTCGTTCACTCACTAAATAAACGCGAAAGTATAGGTACTTTTAACATTTTGCGATTTATACACATACCTAGGTAAATTTATGTAATTTACATCATACATAAATATTTATAAAAAGGTTACATACCTCTTATTTGGTACAAAGTTTAGTCTTTAGGCTTCCACCGCGGTGACTCAAATGGTTATTGTGAATGAATTTGATTCTATATGAAATTCCGTATTTCGAATTTTAAAGAATATTAAGCCTTAGTTTATGTGGAAACTAATAAAGTACTATAACTTTGTGATTTAATATAGCACGCCACAGCGACACGACTGCCTTCTAAAGTGACATTTATGCATACGACTCGCCCGATGATAAATACGCAGGAGGGTTAAATAGGGGTAAAAGATTTTACACATTGGTGGCACGTTTAACATCATATTACTATTATAAATGCAAAAGTTTGTTAAGATAGATGGATAGCTGTTTGTTACCATTTCTTACAAAAACTTCAAAACTAATTGTGGCATAGATTACTACTAGGTACTATTATCGTCTGAAACGATGACATCTTAATGACATCTTATTTTTAAGATTTTTCTTGATTTCAAGATAAATTTATACAAATTACTACTCATGATAGTATTATTATTTCTGCCATCGGATGTAATCTTACTCCATGCTCATAAGCCACTCATATTTTTTTATAGAAACGCACTAAAATTCGTCCTGATTCGGACATAAGACTCGAAAACTCGCTATTAACAGGAAAAATGAATAAAAGTACCACGAAACTGAACAGTAATTTAAATATTGGAACAGTTTATAAGAGCGTCGCAAAATTTATTATATCTGGATCAAGACTTTAAAAATCCATTTCGAGTTCACAAATATCATTGGAAGCTGGTATAAAATACTAAGCACGAATACTGTGATACAACAGTGCTGTCTTTAGTAAAAAAAAAATTAAAGAAAATATATTTCATTTAAAAGGATGGGTATCTCAATTTATCAAAGTGGAGATCTACGTCGGTTGAACTAGGTTAGTGCCCGCGGAATGAATAATAGTGCACTTGATAATATGACAGCGGGGATTGTGTCGGAATTTCGTGTGAATAGTGTTTAGTCCTACGTTTCGTGACCTTTGTCCAGCACCGCGTTGATCCTAACGGAAAGGATCTGAGTTGACAAGGGTGGTAACGTCGCGAATTAATATTTGTACGCACATAAATTAATTTTAATGTTTTGTTATTTGTCAGAGCGAGTTGATTCTTCGCCGTGATTAATGTGTGGATTGTTGACAATTATGATAATGATATTAAATTGTTGAAGGTAGTTTGTGTTGTTTATATATAAAATGTTTTGATTTTATTTTTGTTTTACCGATTCACAGTTGTAAACTGGCGATGACTTTATTTTGTTTTTCAAAAAAGCAATTCTGCGTAGACAAATATCTAGTATCGTGAGGGTCTTACTCATATTCAATCAACTTTCACAAAAATACCCTGCCACGTAGCAACAGTTTGAGGATCACACAAAATGTTAGAGATTCAGTGTGCAGACAGAACCTACGACACTCAATGAAGTTTTACTTCAGGGAATTCGCTAAAAACACTATGCTATCCACGCTATATGCTGTATGCAACTCATACGTGCGAAGGACGTTCTCTGACCAGATTGGAGACATCCTAAAAAAGGACAGGTCAGAAGTACTCTATACAGAAGAGCATGCATGAGAAATTTGATAGGAGTGACTGAAGCAAGAGAAGTGTGTCAGGATCGTTGCAAGAGAGGTGTGTCAGGATCGTTCCGTAGATTCTGCCTACCCCTCCGGGAAATAGGCGTGAGTCTATGTATGTACGTGCGTATGAGTTGCATGCATTGCATATGGTACCTAGAAACATTATCTATTTTTCTGCAGATAAATGTTTATTGAATTATTTAGATATTTGAATACGAGACGTTTTTAGATAACGGGTAGTACAGCAAGTAAATACAGGGACACCGCAAGTAATCATTTAAGAATATAAAGGGTTTCACTCGTTCTTGCAGAATGAATTCTCAAAAATTATTTTCTGTTTTTATATAGCTGCCATGGCTGTAGGCGTTATGCTCTTTCGTCGTAAAATGTGCACTTTTTATAGCAAATGTTGGACTTTTCGCACCACCGCTAGAGTAGCTTGGCAACTGGATCAGAATCTGTTGTGTCATCGTATAAAAAAAGTCGGAATAGAATAAGTATTGATTTGTTTATTGTCGCTTACAAAGCCTCGAAGGAAAACATTGTGAGGAAACTTGCTAATATCTGAGAGTTCATTTCGAAGGAACTGTGAAGTCTGCCTACAGGCACTTTTCGGGCGTAATGCAGTATGGTCTAACCGTTCTTATACTAAGTAGAGATCTATGCCCAACGGTGGGACAGATTATAAACAAGACAATAATTTTACATAGGGTAAGTAAAAATGCATTCCCTTTTATTATATTAACAGCAAGCTAATTGACGTACGTCAACATGTAACTGCATGTAATTCTCACAAATAGAATTGTTAAAAAAATAAAAAGTATATATATATATATATATATATATATATATATCGGAATGGTCATCAGTACAGGACGTCAATTGACTACGAAACGGGAGTGGAAGATGGTGCGCTTCGACAGAGCCTAGTGACATTCGCTACAGTTGAAGAGGGGGGATGACGGTTGACGTTCAACGGAGCAACGACAGCCATCGCTTTTCTTGGAGACTCCGGGCGGGCAACAAGTACCTAGAAACTGTCACTCGTTTCGTGTTCAGTAAAACAAAATAGTCATAGTCAATTTTGTTAAATTTGATTTGGTGTGAACTTATAACGAACTGTGATGTGAAGTGTTGATACCGGCCAAGAATCAAGCAATCCGCCGACATCAGAAGAAGTGGCATCATGGACCAGCGCGACCACAAGGTGCGAGCGAAGGCGACTGCTGACGCTGCTATGTTGCTATGTTGGTGAATCAGCTGAGCTTGCTACTGCAACCGTGGTGAGCGTATTTTGTCTGATTTTTTTTATTGGTACTGCCAATTTTGTTTAGTGGCGGTAGTAGTAAAACATTACGCGTTTAACCTTGGAAATGTCCTAATCGTTGGGGTGATATCGCCATCACATCGTACCGAGTGTTGTGGGTTCGATTCCTACACGAGACTCTTGAGTTGTGGAGTCGTTTGACTTTTACGGTGTCGTGGTTTCCATGGCATGATCTCATGAATAATCTTCTTTTTAATAGCTTAAAGAAGATAGATAAAAAAATGTGGGTAGATGCTAAACGATTTTATTGCGACCTTTGCTGTATTTTATGTTAGCGTATGGTTCTCTGACGACCACAGTGACCTAGCTATAGCGTAGATAGCAAACGGAGGTTTTGAGTTTGATACGTCAGTTAAAAAGAAAGCGATTATTTTTATTTCTTCATGCGAGGGTGGCTCGCACTCACGAACCTAGTGATCATATTGTGCTTGCAAATAGATTAATCTTGTCTCGGTCTTACTATATGGACTGTAATAGTAACGAGAGTGAGCGTACAGGCCGACTTGCAAGTGCATTTGAGTGAAACGTGCTAGTTATTGTGGTAGTGCAGTTGTAATATTGGTTTTAGAACCAACACCAGCTTTGGTCGGTTTTCTGCTAAATCTAAAACATAACTCCGGTCTAAACTGTCCTTCGCAGGGTAGCGGCGCTAAAGTTGGTAAACTAATCGAGTCGTACATACTAAGTTCATGGTGTAAGACTGTGCGGAGCTATTGCTTCTGACTGTGCTGATTTTGTGTAGAACAGCTTGTAGCTTTTATTTCTTAAATAGACGTGTGAACTGCAGTGCTGTCTAGACGAGTGTGGTTGGTTGGTTAATGTAACCTGACCATAGTCAAAAGATATTACTAGCGCCATTTTTTTATTGACTCGCGGTGTTGATAATACGTAACGGTTTTCGTTTAAACGTGATCAGAGCCTAAGTAAAAAGTGGCACTGTTACTCGTGTAATTCTAAGTTTTACAGGCGATCTCGGTATTGCAATTACACATTTTAACATGGCACATTAAAATGTTTCTTACTCTGATTATTAGATGGCACCACTAGTAAAATTATATTCAATTTTAAGATTTTACGCGTGAAAATTACCTACTTACTGTGTTTTTTAAATTCATGTGATACGCTGGGAATTTTTATCAAGTGCCCCGAGTTCTCTGGCCAATTGCAAGTTATGCTTAGAACGTTTAAGAGTGATAGTGTTTCTAGTAAAAGCTGTTAAACTCGATTATCAGACGTAGACGAAAGTGATTGAGTTATCATCGTAGTGCGTTACGATAATCAGTTTCAGAGATTTTAACTTTCATTGTAGGTGGAACTAGGTTAGTGATCGTTAGTGATGATTGTATGCTTAACCTTATTCTCATTAAAAGGGTACTTTGTTAGTCGTTGGTGTGATAATTATGTGGTACCCACGTTACCGTCAGTGTAGATTTGCATAAACTGGATAAGCCGTTTGTGCGGCTGCAGGTTTAGCCATATGTTGCCATTGGTTGGACCGGTAAAGTGCCTTTCTGGTTAGCCTAGTTTACCCTTGAGCTTTTGTGTTAACCATAGTCTCCGTTGGTGCGCAAACAAAACAGCCGTTAGTGCATTGTCATAGTATCACAAACGTTGTCCATCGTCTTGAACGCGAAAGGTCCGTTGCTGTATCGCTAATAAGGTTAGGATAAGCTTCGTATTTAAACTATTCATGACAAATTATAACGCTGAAAAGACTGGTTGGATACTTGGTAGTAAAATTAACATCTAGAGTTGCAGCCTAGTATGATTTTCTTAAGTGTGCTATGTGATCAGGAAAACCAAAGCAACATGTTGAACAAACCTAGTTTAAGATTAATTTGTTAGACGCTCGAAATGATTATCCGGGTGGTGTTGTGTAACCGGATGGAGGTTTCATAGCGTGGAGTTTAAGACCCGATGGATGTCAGAGTATGAGCAATGCAATATTTTAATGAGTTTCCTATTATTTGAGCGAGTACGAGTGTTGCTTAGCATGTCAGCTTCGAGAGAAAGAGTTAGTTGTGATTTTCATTTTATTGCCCACCGTCTTGTGCCAGGAATGGCCGAACGACTAGGATTGCTGTTCGAGAATTTTTTCTTAAACCTAGAGGGAAGTATATTAAATTGTGGTTGTTGATCGCAATCACGGATACCCTGCTACTCAAGTAGCTCTCATTTGATTTTTGATCGCTAATATTATCTACCTCTGGTTTCTGTGTTGTATGAAAAGAGCGTGTTGCGAGAATCTGAAAGTACTAATAGACTGTCGATTGGTTATCTCAGAACTGTAGTCGTTGCCTCTATGTAGCCAAAGGAAATCAGTTTGTCCGAAAGTAGCTTATCTGTTCTCGCCATGTTCGCATTTGGTTTTAGTTTTTGTCAGTGGTCAAATCCAGTTTTGACAGAGCTCAATGAAAGTATGGGCGGGAGTTACGTTCTGTGCAGTTGTGAAGTTGTCAATGAATTTGATAATCGCTTAAAATTTACGAAGTGCGGACGTTGAATTGGTCTGAAATAACGGATACTCTATTTAGTAGGTATACAATGAGACGAATCTTTGAAATACTAATGGTAGATTTATTTCCTTTTTGGGTGATCCTAGCGGCTAGCGCGGCCTAATGGCTGGTGCGGCATGGTGGCCGGCGCGGCCTGGTGGTCGGCGCGGCCTGGTGGTCGGCGCGGCCTGGTGGTCGGCGCGGCCTGGTGGTCGGCGCGGCCTGGTGGTCGGCGCGGCCTGGTGGTCGGCGTGGCCTGGTGGCCGGCGCGGCCTGGTGGCCTACGCAGCCTGATGGCTGGCGCGGCCTGGTGGCGAGTGTGGCTTGGTGGCCAGCATAGCCTATGTGGCGCGCGGCCCGTGTGTGGCGCGCGGCCCGTGTGTGGCGCGCGGCCCGTGTGGGACGCGCGGTTGATTGGTTGTGTGATTCAATGCCAGAGGTTGATTTGAAGCCGCAAATCAGTACAGATTGAATTCAATACAACTGTGAAGGCAGTTGTCCGTGAGTACGCGGTAGGCAGACAACTCTGGTGTTGGGGTTTGGTGGAAACCATAAAGTCCAGGAGGGACTTGGCGATCCTTGTGGTGAGGATGCACAGATAAATGGGTGGCAACCGAGTGACTGGTTTAAGTGCTGGTTTAGTAACTGGAGGTTACTGAATGGTGGCAACCGAGTGGCTGGTTGAGTGCCTGGTTCAGTAACGGGAGGTTATTGAATGGTTATGAATCACATGTAGAGCTTTAGTTATTTGATTTGATTATAACAAGAGTCTATGGTAATAGACAGTATTGTCAGTGATACTCTGAATCCAGCTCCTATAATAGTAAGGAATGTAATGTAGGAGGTAATTTTGTAAAAAAAAAATTATTGGAATCCTAAGACTGTTTTGATTCAACCCTTACCTGGGTTAAGTCAGGAGTGACCGAGCAATGTGATACTGTGCGTGTAAAATTTTGTTACAGATTAACACACAGGGACGTGTGTCTTGTAGGATGGCCGTATCGGAATGGTCATCAGTACAGGACGTCAATTGACTACGAAACGGAAGTGGAAGATGGCGCGCTTCGACAGAGTCTAGTGACGTTCGCTACAGTTGAAGAGTGGGGATGACGGCTGACGTTCAACGGAGCAACGACAGCCATCACTTCTCTTGGAGACTCTGGGCGGGCAACAAGTACCTAGAAATTGTCACTCGTTTCGTGTTCAGTAATACAAAATAGTTATAGTCAGTTTTGTTAAATTTGATTTGGTGTGAACTTACGTGTGATGTGAAGTGTTGATACCGGCCAAGAATCAAGCAATCCGCCGACATATATATATATATATATATATATATATATATATGTATATATACACCGCTATTTTTTAATTAGTACAAAAACTTTAAGGACAGATTAGCGAAGATATTATTATCATATATGTGACGTAAGAATTTCATAATATCAATAAAGAGCAAAGTTATTATCATTTGTTTATTGTAGAAAATCTCACTTAAATCATAGTCATATTTTACAATCCATTCACTAATTCATTGATAATATTCCATCCTGCTCATTCGCATTATCTCTGTCGCACTTATGATGTAGGTAGCAATAGAAAATAAAATGAAGAAAAATAATAAATGTAGGTAGTTATTTTTTAATTTTGTTAGTTCTACCTTCTCCTTCATACTTCATTCGGGCGTAGGACCGGTAAAATTTATCGTTTAACAAGTAATTAAATACGGAGGTATGTAATTAGAAAGCAAACAAATATCAAAATAAAAGATGGTGTTCTGGACTAAAACAAAATAGTAATTTTGGCGTATTTATGAAGTTAGAATCATCTGCTATTTACAAATTATTTTATCGTCATCATGTCAGCCTAGAGACGTCCACTGTTGGACATAGGCCTTCCTCAAGGAGTGTGGAGAACACAGACCGATTTTGAGGCGCCTGCATCAAATTATTATTTACTTAAGTACGTATTATTTACTAAACTTACAAGTATTTCCATTGTCCTTCGAAATGTCCACCACCGTTGTCAAAAGCATCTAACATGCACTGTTTTAATTGTTTGACACTGACCCGGTCACTTTTGTACACTCACAATACGATGTCTATCGGTACACAGCTGCACTCGCGATTTTTCCACTCAAAAAGTACGCACGAAGCATAGCTACATACTCCCGTGATATGAACTGATATGATAGGCCATCGCGTCGGGCAAACGTAGACAAACAATTAAGTTTTGCAACTAAATTAGATACGCTGACTTTCGCTAGTAATTTAGTACTGTTTGTGGCATCGTCGGGGCGTGGCGCAGGCGCAGAGGGGCGGGGGGGGGGAGTAATTTATCAATGGTATGATAGTACACGGGTCGGTCATAGTATTAGTATTGCATTTACCAATTATCACGTATTTTTGTGGACAGTTTTGAGACAGTTTTGGGACTTAGTGTTTTTATTTTCTAACTACATAATTATGATCAGTTAAAGATACTTAGTGCCCTGTTAAATTTTTTGTACTAATTAAAAAATAGCGGTGTATATATATATAAAGGATGAAAAAATATTCTTATAAGATATTTTTATGAGATTGAGATTGGACGCCTGAACAAAGTATAAATAAACGGAGTGGCGGTAGTATTTTTAACTGAAGCTAACTATAGATATAGCGCAGGAACCTTTGGCCATTGTCATAAGTGCCACGTTAGCTTTCTGACATCTATTGTCTTATTTAGTCCCTTAACCAACTTGTAAATTTCCCCTAAGAAACATATAAATATATTTTACATACATTGGACAGAACCAACTTGCTGTATACCAGTAATGCAATCTATTATTTATTTATTTCTCCCTTTTAATAAGAACTAGAAAAAATATAGCTAAACAAAGCGATAATAATACATACATACATACATAGACTCACGCCTGTTTCCCGGAGGGGTAGGCAGAGACTACGGAACGCCATTTGCAACGATCCTGACATACCTCACTTGCTTCACTCACTCCCATCAAGTTTCTCATGCATGCTCTTCTGTTAAGGGTACTTCTGACTTGTCCTTTTTTCAGGATGTCTCCAATCTGGTCAGATAACGTCCGCCTAGGTCTTCCCCTTTGTCCTGTTCCATTCACACTTGCCTTATATATCTTCTTTGTCAGTCTATCGTCATCTATCCTCTCCATGTGCCCAAACCATCTTAACATGCCTTTCTCAATGCTTGTCACTACATCTTCTTTTACCCCACACCACTCTCGTATCACACAATTCTTTACTCTGTCGGTCAAAGACACACCACACATACTTCTCAGTGCTCTCATTTCTACAGCATTTATTTTACTTTCAAATCTCTTCTGCCATACCCAACTTTTACTACCATACATAAGGGTAGGCACTAACACGCTTCTATGTACAGCCAAACGTGCCTTTTTGTGTCCAAAAGGCACGTTTGCTGTTTGTCTGAAAGCGTTTATGAACAGTCAAAACGTGTCCGTTTTGACTGTTCATAAACGCTTTCAGAGCTCCATTCACACTATTACCTGCATTAACTCTCCTTTCAATATCTTCTTCATTCTTACCATCTCTTGTAAACAACGTACCTAAGTAAACAAACTCATTCACTTGTTCCACTCGCTGTGCATCGATCAAAACATTACAAGCCGTAACGCATTCCTCCTTTTCAAAAACCATATCTTTCGTTTTACTTACATTCACTTTCATTCCTAATAATATGTATGTACAAACTGATTTTAGGTTCACACTGTTGCAATGTTTAGTCGTTATCATCTTAGCAAAAAGACCTCCACTGCTGAACATGGTCTATGTTCAGCATTGGACGTCTTTTGTTTGCGAGAGCGCAGCAGTGGCACAGCTTATACACATGGTAGATGATGACAGCCTATAACATTTTTCATGGTTCAACATCACCCAAACTTACTGAATGAAACTGTATATCTAAATATATGCAAAAATGGCTGTACTATTGCTAAACTAGTAAACCTACATGTGTTTTCGCTAAAATCCACTCTCTGATAGGAAAATATCTATTATCCTCTCAATTCCACACATATACGATCCGTTGCACTTTTTGGAGTGCAATAAAAATAATCTGCTTTGTTCAGTGGTCCATGGCAGGTTGAAAACGAGAGAATGATAACAAAAGCAGGCTGTACCCAACATACCTTGTTATTTCAATCTGAAACTGATACATTTATGGGGTTTCATACATATGAATTGAAAGTCAACTTGTTGGAATAACACTGATAGTGGTTCTAGGATTATAGATGATAAACTTTATTAATGTTTACCATTTTCAGGCGAAGGTTTTGTTTGATGTAATCACATCAGACTTGATTTATTGCAAATAATGGAAAATGTGGGATACTATTTTTATTTTTAAGGCTTTTTACAACTTGTATCTATATATTGTAGAATATTTGTTGATAAGTCACTTACATACTAGCCTTTAGGGTAGATATAATTTTCCTTTTTCATACCATTATTTCGCCCGACCACTGGCCCTTGGTCATGGACAGACTACAAAGCAACAGTCAATCTTGCCACCCTGCAGTCGCTGCCAGCGTAGAAAACTAAATAAAAACTAAGTTTTTAATGTGTAAATTATATAAATGTTTGCATAATTGTTATAAATCTATCTGAATCTAGAAGACTTTTAATACGGTAAATACAGATTTTTTTATTCCCTTAAAGAACCCAAGACCCTTACCACAATGTAACTTCGATAAAACCAATGTAACCTTGCGACACCACACTTTATCCAAAGTTTTCCTTGGTTATTACATTTCTATTAAATTACTTCTGTACCTAAAAATATGAACGCCTGTTATATTTATTTAGCAATTGCCAGTACTACTAAATATAAGTTCTTTGCGGCTTTTCATATCCATAGATTTTCAATTTCAAGTCATATTTATTGCTCTCACATTTCACTGATTTTGTAAATATTAACATTCTAATAACTATAATCACATATTTTCTACAAAGTAGTTATTAGTAAGAATTTTCTTACGAAATCTAAAAACAACACTGTGCTATTCTTTTTTCACAACACCCACCTTATTAATAAACTAGCTTTTGCCCGCGGCTTCGCTCACGTTAAATTCGGGGTAACACAAAACTCCTTCATCGTTCGATAGTAATTTTCGTTTTAATTCTTTTCAAAGGGACTAATAAGAAATATAAACGCAAGAAGTATTTAAAACATTAATTCTGTAAACAGTATTTTTAGAGTTCCGTAGTCAAAAATGGCTAAACACGGAATCCTTATAGGCGCGCTCTATCCGTATATCATAGCCACTTTATGCCGGAACTATTCAGTTTACACATTTGAAAATTGGTAGGTACATATATTCTGTGAACCGCTTTACGACGTTGTAGAAAATAAAAAAATATTAAATATTAAGGGGGGCTCTTCATACATGGAACTGATGTGGAAAATGGGTTGTTAAAAATTACTTTGAGGTTCCTAAAACCATTGCTTCTCAAAGTCAATCGTTTGAAAGATATACGGTTGCAAAGTAGTAAAATGGGTGTGTGTGTCCCTCTAACTTTTAAAGTAAGAGAGTGACAAATCTAAAAAAATATATGCTAATCGTTATAAAAACTTCCGACAAAAATTGGTTTAAACGATATATAGTCAGCAGTTTTTGAAATTAAGCACATCTTAAAAACTGCAAATATAGCTTTATCGTTTATACAAATACCTACTATTAATAGTTAGTCGAAAATAATGGCTATGGTAAGTGGATACCTCCACTACTGAACCCTTCATCGCGAATAGCTTTTATAATGTTTCGTCCTAGGTTTTACTTGTAGCCGTTTGCCATTACAAAGCTTTGGTGCACTAAGATTTCGCATTAACAGGACTGGAACACCAACATTCAAGTTGTGTGAAGGTCCTGTTAATGTGAAACTCCTGATAATTGTAAGGAGTTCAGAAACTCTATAGGGTACGTAGAAACTTGGTCAGTATTCAAGACATTATCTACCGAAAGGTGCTCAACAACATCACTTTGCATACAGTCAAATGTAAAGCCATGGTCCAATATGTCTCTATACACACTTTCGCATTTATGAGTAGAGAATATTGGTCCAGCCAGTTTAGCATGAAATTGGTAAATACATAATTACATACATACACATTATCGCATTTATACCTAGCTAGAGGACGCCAGCAGCTACGCCTGCATTTTTTTTTAAATGTACCCGTTTTGGCCGATCCCGTGGGAATTTCGGGAAATCCCTTCTTAGTGCACCCCTACGGTTCCCAAGGAACGTACATGCCAAATTTCAGCTTCCTGCGCCGAATAATTAGCTATAAATAGTGAAACTAACACGACTTTCTTTTATATATATAGACTAGCTTTTGCCCGCTGCTTCGCACGCGTAAATTACGAATAGATAAAATATTTTATACAAACACCCCTACCCTCCTCAAGGAAAATAACTACAATATGCTAAATTTCATGTATTTGCGCTCTGTTGTTTCGGCTGTAGCATGTCTGTCAGTTAGTCAGTAACGCAAGGATTTTATATTTTTTATTGTTTTTCTGTCTGTCTATTTATTCAGGGTGCATAGGGTTCCCACCAAGAACTTAGGGTTCCAAACCAACCTCACCCTACAAGTGGTGCACCTGCCGATCAACGGACGAGGCTCTGGCAAACAAAATATCCCGATAAGCGGCAATGGGCTCGCCACCTATTACGTGGGATCAAAACACAGGCGAAAAGTGGGCGTTTAATATGCCTCTGCCAACCCCTTCGGGGATACAGGCGTGAGTCTATGTATGTATGTATGTATGTATTTATTCAGGGTATCTTAAAAATGGCTGTATCGATTTAGATGTGTATTTTACTAATGGTTCATGAAAACTCTCGCACAAACTATGAAATTTCATTTAGGCGTAGCTGCTTCCAAAAGCTAGTTAAAATTAAATTAGTCAAGGATTCCGTAGCAGTATACATGGTTCGGCGTTACACCGAAACCAAATATTCCTAGGCGATTTGGAAAAAATATTAATATTGTGGACTGTAAGGATGTGGGTTCTTATCGCCTAGGAAAGGAAAAGTGAGTGGAATAGTAGACGGGGGTATGGGAGCACACCTTACCTTGCACGTCAGTCTTCTTCCTTGCAAATCGCGGCCGCCTGGTGTCTCTTCGGGAATCCTGAAGCTGTGCTAATCACTCCGTCTGGATCCAACCCAGAATTATACAATTTCACTCCACTTCACTCGCGGGCGGTTTGTTGCGTTTATGGTATAAAGCAGTCAAATTATGGCGGTGCGGTACACGTGTTCGGCATGACACGGATTATTCTAGACGCCGTCGTAGCGTCGTTGAATTCTTGCGACCAATCAGCAAGGTGTGCCTTTGAGAGGGAAGGAATAGAAGGATCGCTCCTATTGGACGAGCAAGCGAGGAACGATTGACGTTGATGTAATTAATTATCGATAGAAAGGTAGATGGCGCAACCATATCCCCCCGGCCCTAAAGGGTTGCCTTTAAAGAAATAAAATTGAACTTAGCTATGTGGTATGCGGTAGTACACCCACTACCGCATAACCCATCAATAGGCTAAGACAGCGATACGATAATAAAATTAATCTAAATTAACTTTAGCGAAAATTACAAACGCAATAATAGCGAAAACGACAAACTAAATACTTAAACTAAGAGGTAGATCCAACTTCAGGCTAGATCTCACTGAGGTGGAAGCGGACAGAGACGTACAACAGGGCGCACGTAGCTCCCCTTCGCGGTTTTTACGGTAACAACGCGGGTTGTACCGTCCTTGGAAGTATGCAGTTTCTCTACAATGGCTAACGGCCATGAAAGCGGTGGAGCATTATCATGTATTATGACGACCAACGTACCCTCCTGTATAGGCGATGCAGGACTATTCCACTTGGATCTAGCCTGAAGCTGGTGGAGATATTCCGCACGCCAGCGCCGCCAGAACGATTGCACGAGTTTTTCCAGAAGAGTATGTCTCTGGAGCAAGCTTGAAGAGTCTGCTTCAGGAGCCGGAAAAGACGATAATGGCACTGTGTTCAGAAAATGTGCAGGGCCTAACGCGGACGGCTCTGCAGGGCCACTACTCAATGCAGTGAGCGGACGCGAGTTGATCAGCGCCTCGACTTGTGCAAGGACAGTTAAAAGCTCTTCGTAAGAGAGGATCTGTTGACCTATAACTTTGAAGAGATGCGTTTTAATTACTTTGACCATGGTTTCCCAACATCCACCATTGTGGTGATGCTGGCGGAATAAACTTCCAGTCAATATGATTTATGGAAAGTTCCTCCTGAAGACGAGTACGATATTCTTCCTTGAGAAACTTATAAAGTTCGCGTAAATAAGAGCTTGCGCCCACGAAACAAGTGCCGTTATCCGTGTACAAACACTGTATAGGGCCGCGCCGTGAGAGAAATCGTTTAAGGGCTGTCAGGAATGACACCGTGCTTAAATCCGTCGCAAATTCAATGTGCGTGGCGCGCGTCGTTAAGCATGTAAAAATACATAGCCAAGCTTTACGGCTTTTAACACCTCGACCACGCACTGGCGTATACTGCAGTAGACCTGCGTAATCACAACCGGTGTGTGTAAACGCTTTATCAACCTGATTGACGCGCTGGCTAGGAAGATCTGCCATGGACATCGGACGCGGACGAAATTTGAAACAGACGTTACATTTGTGTATTCTGTGACGAATTATTCGTCGAGCGGCTAAAATCCAATACTTATGCCTAAGTAGGACATAAGCAACTCTGGACCAGCATGGAGGTGCTTCTTGTGATAAAAATCAACAGGAAGGTCGACAACATGATCATGACGCGGCAGAATGCAAGGATGTTTGTAGTTATAAGGTTCATCCGAATTTGACAGACGACCCCCAACGCGTATGACACCGTGTTCATCGAGAAACGGCTTGAGCTTAAGGATAGCGGGAGAACAAGGTACATTGCTTTTCAAATTTTGAATATCGTTACTAAAATGAATAGCCTGTACAGCTCGTAGTAACTTACATTCTGCGAATTAGATATCAGTATTTGAAACATAAGGCCCATTAGGTAGGTGCCTAAGAAACCTACAGACATAAACGATGGCGCGGAGTAACTTAGACCACGATGACATGCGTAGTGCGAGTGCATAGATGGGAGACTCCGCAACCTCAGCAATGACGAGATAAGAAACAGACATCCGTTCGGGTACATCTTCGTCTTCTGCACTGTGGTCAAAGGGTTGCATGGGCCACTCTGACGGATCATGGGAAATCCAAGAAGGTCCACGATGCCACAATGGATGATGCAGAAGATTGAGTGGAGTAACACCACGAGACAAGCAATCAGCGAAGTTCTCAGTACCCGCGACGTGATTGTAACAAGTAGCAGGAACAAGTTCAGTCAATTTACTAACGCGGTTGGCGACAAAAGTCTGCCAGCGGTGAGGAGATGAATAAATCCAAGCGAGCACTACTTTGGAGTCAGAAAATGCGTATATTTTATTAGTAGGATAGTGGGGCAAAACTGTGTCTTGAACCTTGCGGAGCAACTGAGACAGCAGAAGGGCCGCGCACAACTCCAGTCTCGCAACCGAAATGGTTTTAATAGGCGAGACCTTGGACTTGGCACAAACTAACTGCACCGAGTAGTTAGAACCAATGCGGACTTGCAGATATACGACTCCGCCGTAAGCACGCTCGCTGGCGTCAGCGAAACCTAGTAAGTTGATGGTACATCCATCTACCAACCCAAGATGACGCGGAATAGTAATTTGATTGAGCGCGGTAAGCTCAATACAAAACTGGCCCCAAGCGGCGACAATATGGTCAGGGGGTGTTTCATCCCACTCACACTTTGATAACCAAAGTTCTTTGATCAAGAGCTTGGCGTACAAAATTGTGGGAGCCACAAAACCCATTATGTCCCATAGTCGAGCCACTGTGGACAGCATAGTGCGTTTGGTGCACTTATCATCTGGCGGTGAGACGTCAAACCGAAAACTATCACAGGATTTGTCCCAGCGTAAACCGAGAACTTTATGTGGTACAGACTTCTCAAACTCAATGTCTGGAGAAGCTTTATGGGAATCAGGTATGCGTGCGAGAACCTCCTTAGAGTTGCTTGTCCATTTGACAAGATCAAACTGGCCTCGCTTGAAAAGCTGAATTAGCTCTTCACAAAGCGAGATTGCTAGCGGAACGGATATGACACTACAGGCAATGTCATCCATATACAAAGCGGAAGTAGCAACAGCTGCTGCGGCGAGAAAGTGATCGCCTTCATCAGCGATCAACTGGCGAACAACTCGTAACGCGTGATATGGGCTAGACTTGAGTCCAAAACAAACACGATTGAACTGATACACAGATACATGTTCTTTATTGTTAAAACGATAAAAAATCCGTTGAAATCTACGGTCAGATTCGCAAACTCCGATATTGAGGAACATTTGGCGGCAATCAGCTGACAGAGCGATTTGGAAAAGACGAAACTTTATTATGATGTTAAATAAATCACCCTGTAGATTAGGGCCGGCATGCAAAATGTCATTAATCGACTGACCCGATGTAGTCTTACAACTAGCATCTAAAACCACACTAAGCTTAGTAGAGGTTTTATCTTCGCGAACTACGCCGTGATGCGGGATATAATATAAGGGAAGAGAGTTGCCCTCGTTGTTTACAACTACACTCAAAAAACCTTTATCTGTGTAGTCACGAATGACGTCATTATAGGCGCTGCGTAACTTAAGTGATGCATCAAGTTTACGTTCTAAACAATGGAAACGTCTAAGCGCAGCCGCGAACGAGTCGCCTAACGAATAAGGGTCACCATAGAATGGCAACGCCACAACGTATCTGCCACTGTCGTCACGAACAGTGGTAGCGCGGAAATGTTCTTCACACTCGAGATCCTAACGGCTCATCGAGGGCGGTGCGGTAACCTCTTCAAGCTCCCAAAATCGCTTGAGAAGAGAATCAATATTATTTTCTTGAAGAACAGAACAACAGCAAGACGTAATATATTGAGAAGTATGTAACGTAGGTACGGTACCCATAATCACATACCCAAATACTGTCTAAATAGCGGGCGGTAAGTAATATTGCTCACTACGTACCACTTTAGTTAGTAGCAAGTGCGGAAATATTGCAGCTCCGATCAAAACATCAATGTCTGCCGGATTCGCAAACTCCGAGTCTGCCAGCGGCAATGACTCGAGGTGTGTGAGTAATGCTACGTCCACATTAGCGTTCGGCAATGCGACCGTAATACGCTGCACGATAAGCGAAGAAATGTTAAAATTAATATTCTTATCAAAATGCGAATGTATTTTAATATCTACGGAACCCTTGCAATGTTTTTCTGACCCTCCGATCCCCTTGACTACTAATTTAGTATTTTTAAAGTTATTCCACAATCCGAGGCGTTTGAAACAATCAGAAGTTATGAAATTGCTCTGAGACGCGCTATCTAGCAGACAACGTACCATGTGCGGCGATCCATTAATATCATAAACGATAACTTGCGCTGTCGCCAACAGAACCGTCTTGGACGCCATACACTGCGGCTTAGCCCCACGCTGATCATTATTGATGCGCGAGGGCCGTCCGCGCGTGCGCGTCGCCCGCGCAATGGATGTCGTACACAACGATATTTCATTCTGAGACGCGGAGCCGCAGTTATCGTGGCCTGCACTTACGACGTAAGTGTGTCAAGGTTACCGGCTTGGCTCAACAACGGACTACTTTTATCAAAGTGCAACAATGAGTGGTGTCGCTGACTACATGAACGACATCTCGTCTTACTAGAACAATCACTCGTTTTATGCTTTATACTTAAGCAATTAATGCAAGCTTTGTTATCTTTTACGCACTTGAAACGAGCAGTCGGAGTTAAACCATTAAAGGCGGGACACTTATAGAAATGGTCGTGCACTATATTACTGCACATACACTTCTGTGAATTATTATTATTAGATTCCGAGCATGTTACGTAAGATTGCGGATTGGGGACCGAGTTATTATTACTATTTCGCGCTTTATTCGACCTTTGTTTGCTATTGTTATTATTAGACGAGCTAGATGAACTAGACTGCGTATTATGATATATTCGACACTGATCTTTGATGAACGAAATAAATCTATCTAGTGTAGGTATTTTATGATTTCGTTCCGTTATCTCGAATGCGCGAATTGTTTCAGTGTCAAACTTTTTAAAGCGAGTTGAAGAAACATAAAGTCGGAAAGATCTTCTAATTTTAAGTTTTTAAGAGAATTAACTGCGGTAACAAAGTTGTCTATAAACAGCTGGAAATTCGCGACAGACGCGGCACCGGACAGTTTAAGATTTAAAGCTTGATCAAAGTAAGTAGACGCTAGAACACGAGTATCTTGATATCTATCAAGTAGTGACTGAAATATGACCTGATAATTCTCAGCACTGGGTGTGACACCTGCAAATACGGACTGGGCCTTCGGTGACAGTTTACCTATTAAATAGTACAACCTGTCAGCATCTGTCAGAGAACCATTATCGTGCACTGTAGACTTAAAACTCGCATAGAATAATGGCCAATTTCGTATATCGCCATCGAATGACATGAGCTCAATTGGCGGTAATCTCGGCGTCCGAACCGCAGAAACGGGCTGTGCTGAATACTTACCCTCCAATTGTGATTGTATGCGCTTGATGATACAATAAAGATCCTCGAATGAGATGTACACCTGATAATCCGGCTCGAAGGACCAAAAAATGGTTCGGCGTTACACCGAAACCGAATATTCCTAGGCGATTTGGAAAAATTATTAATATTGTGGACTGTAAGGATGTGGGTTCTTATCGCCTAGGAAAGGAAAAGTGAGTGGAATAGGAGACTGCCAGGTCCTAGTGGCGGAGTGGCAGACGCGCTTAGCGCAACCCACGGCGGGGCATGCCGCTGTAGCGGCGGTAAGGCCCGTTCTAGAGGAGTGGCTCAATAGGAGCCACGGCGCCCTCAGCTTCCGGCTGACGCAGGTGCTTACCGGACACGGGTGTTTCGGGAAGTACCTGTGTCGTATAGGCCGGGAGCCGACGTCCCAGTGCCACCATTGTGATGATTGCCGCGACGATACGGCACTGCATACGCTGGCGGAGTTCCCAGCTTGGGCCGAGCAGCGCCGTGACTTAGTCGCGGCCGTAGGTGCTGCGGGAAATCTCTCGCTTCCGGCTGTTGTATCTACCATGGTCGGGAGCGAGTCAGGGTGGAGTACCGTCGCCACCTTTTGCGAGGCCGTGATGCTTGCAAAGGAGACGGCGGAAAGGGAGAGAGAGGCTGCCTCCTCTCTCCCCTCACGCAGAAGACGCACTGGGCGTCGTAGAGTGGCCGACTTCCGGCCACCGTAGGGCGCGGCCTGCGGACGGCAGACTCGGGGCGTCTTGTCATCCGATCAGCAGCAGGCCTCGAGGTGGCGCCGTCATGTTCCGCGCGCGCCTCATAGTGGAGTCCTGCGGCCGGGGTGGTGGCCGCAGTGGGTGACGGGGCTCGCCTGACTATCTGGCGGGCCAATACCCGTCGAGGGGTAGCGACGAATGCTTAGGCGATACCCGCCCCTCCGACACACGGGTACATGAGGAACACGGGTTGGTTTTTAGTCAGTAAGAGTCTGAAAGTCCCCTTCGCCCTTCCCCAAGGGCGGAGGGACTCCATGAGGATTTTCCAACCCGATACCAAAAAAAAAAAAAAAAAAAAGTGGAATAGGAGACGGGGGTATGGGAGCACACCTTACCTTGCACGTCAGTCTTCTTCCTTGCAAATGGCGGCCGCCTGGTGTCTCTTCGGGAATCCTGAAGCTGTGCTAATCACTCTGTCTGGATCCAACACAGAATTATACAATTTCACTCCACTTCACTCGCGGGCGGTTTGTTGCGTTGCGTTGCGTTTATGGTATAAAGCGGTCTAATTATGGCGGTGTGGTACACGTGTTCGGCGCGACACGGATTATTCTAGACTCCGTCGTAGCGTCGTTGAATTCTTGTGACCAATCAGCGAGGCGTGCCTTTGAGAGGGAAGAAATAGAAGGATCGCTCGTATTGGACGAGCAAGCGAGAAACGATTAACGTTGATGTAATTAATTATCGATAGAAAGGTAGATGGCGCTACCAATACATTTGTATTTCTCAGCGACATTGTAAAAAAATGTAAAATAAATTATCCAAGTTCAAAAACCCTTTCTTAGTATTTTAGGTTAAAGAAATTAGATAAGTCTTGGTCAGCAGTTGGACAAAGCAAATAACTGATAAAAAGTGCTTACCTGCTTAAAAATAAATAAAAATAGCAAAATAACGGTTCTAAGTATTTTGGCTTTTATTGGTCAAATAAGAACCATCCTATATTTCAGTTAGTGAAGATGAAGAGCGCTTATATGAGAGCAAGCCGCATAAATTAAAATTTATGAAAATTAAATGTACATCAGGGACGATGAAAAAAAATCAAGTGAAGGAATTAAAAGTTTCATACAAACTGGGACCCCTTTTTGAACTCCCCGTTTTAGTGGTAAATTCACTAACGTCACTTGAGGAACAGCAAAATATTGCAAAATAACGGTTCTAAGTATTTTGGCTTCTATTGGTCATATAAAGAACCATCCTATATTTCAATTAGTGAAGATGAAAAGCGCTTAGATGAGAGCCAGCCGCATAAACGTAAATTAATGAAAATTAAATGCACGTCAGGGACGATGAAAAAAAATCAAGCGAAGGAATTAAAAGTTTCATACAAACTGGGACCCCTTTTTGAACTCCCCATTTTAGTGGTGAATTCACTAGCGTCACTTGATGAACCAATATACAATGTTTCAAGTGAATCCATTGAAGTATTTTTTTATATTACGAAATGGGACACCCTTTCTTAAGGCACATAGTGACTTCGAAATCTCCTTTCTTAGTGTTCACTAACGTCATTTGAGGAACCTATATACAAAGTTTCAAGTTAATCCAATGAAGGAATAAAAAGTTTCGTTTAATACACACTTTCAGCCCCTATCTAACCCTCTGAAGGTCGGAATTTTCAAAAAACAAATTCTTAGTGTTCACTTTCGTCGTTTGAGGAACTAATATACAAAGTTTAAAGTCAATCCATTAAAGGAATAAAAAGTTTCATACATACTTTGAAAATAATTCTTAGTGTTCACTATCGTCGTTTGAGGAAATAATATGCAAAGTTTGGAGTCAATCCATTGAAGAAATAAAAAGTTTCATACAAACTTTGACCCCCCGTTTTACCCCTTTAGGGGTGGAATTTCCAAAAATTCTCTCTTAATGCTACCCTACACTCCTCAAGAAAAATACATGCTAAATTTCATCTTCTTCTGACTAGTAGTTTTGGCTGTAGCGTGTCTGTCAGTCAGTAACGCAAGGTTTTTATACACCGCTATTTTTTAATTAGTACAAAAATTTAACAGGGCACTAAGTATCTTTAACTGATCATAATTATGTAGTTGAAAAATAAAAACACTAAGTCCCAAAACTGTCTCAAAACTGTCCACAAAAATACGTGATCATTGGTAAATGCAATACTAATACTATGACCGACCCGTGTACTATCATACCATTGATAAATTAGCCCCCCCCCCCCGCCCCTCTGCGCCTGCGCCACGCCCCGACGATGCGACAAACATTTCGTTGCAAAACTTAATTGTTTGTCTACGTTTGCCCGACGCGATGGCCTAGTATGTAGCTATGCTTCGTGCGTACTTTTTGAGTGGAAAAATTGCGAGTGCAGCTGTGTACCCATGAACATCGTATTGTGAGTGTACAAAAGTGACCGGGTCAGTGTCAAACAATTAAAACAGTGCATATTGGATGCTTTTGACAACGGTGGTGGACATTTCGAAGGACAATGGAAATACTTGTAAGTTTAGTAAATAATACGTACTGTCACGAGCATAAATATATTACTATGGGCAGATTAGCAAAAATATCTGTCCCAAGAATGAGTTCAATAATATCTGTCTGCACGTATGCAGCAAAAATATCTGATATTATCAGGCAGCATAATGAAGTGGCATCAAAATTATGTGATGACAATGTCGAAGCATAAATATCTGATGTGACAGGTGGCAAAATGTTATGATCCCTTGTGGAGAGCAAATATATGTAACGTTTTATATTTCTGTGATTTGCATTGATTCCGCCCTAAAAGCATAAATATATGACACCAGCTAGGTGGCAATAATATCTGACATTATTTTATCTTCAATGTAATTTAAAATTTATACGAAATAGTCAAAATAAAACAAATGTTATTTTCATCATCATCATCAGCCTTTAACAGTCCACTGCTGGACTAGGCCTCTCCTTTGAAAGGAAGAATTGGCCTACTATACAACGCTGGCCAAACGGGTTGGTATAGGGTTTGTATCAAGTTTTCCTTCTCTTACAGTGCTGTTCTATGCATAATATGCTCCCTCTGTCGGCTCTTACGACACCCAAGGGATGATATGGGGTGGTGACATTCTGTATTCTTAATCCGTCACCACACGGACAATGTTATTTTACATTGTTTTAATACAGGCTGTCGTTTACAGGTTGTAAAAAGACCCTTAACGAAAACTGAAATCCCATGTTGTATCAATCACTACGAAAATTTTCTTAGGCACCATACCTGGGAAATAACTGGTTCAGGAGATATTGAGGCTCAAAGTTGTTATGAAATTTTTGTAATTAGGTACAAAATCGATGCATTTACCCCGTCAACCTGTTCTATACGTCCTATGCACCCATGGATAAGTAGGGTTTTCGGAAATTGCACGCGCGCACTTTTAATTGCGGATTAAAAAAAGGGGCTCCTTAAAAAAAAAACCCGGGTTTTATTTTTGCTTTGTACGACTTGACATGATGTCCATAACGAGTAGACTTCAGCTTGGGGATGAATGGATGGCACCCTGTATTTATGTCTAGACATATCCAATACTACGACCGAATTAAATTATTTACATTATCTTATCATTCTATTTTATCTACGGCTGCCGGGTAATAGTTTAGGAATAGGGTATCGGACTGCCTAGTCAAATCAGTAACTTATTATTTTTCTTTGTCACCCGTTGAAACGCTAGTTTTGTATTTTATCAACTGCTGTACTATTTACCCGACTGCGCGACGCAAAGGAGGATAAAGTGTTTATCAGTCTATGTATGTATGTATGTATGTTTGTTTCTATGTGGCGTTCTAGAGACCAAATGCAATGATTCTTACGTCAATCGATTCGTCTTAACCTTGCGAGTGAAGTGTCACTAAAGACATGACAGTAATCAAAATTAACCACAGCGACAACCAGACGCCATATTGTCAAAATGAAAAAAATAGTCGATTAACTATGTCAAGTGGGGTGTTGTTGAATAGGTATTTTAAAATCATCTTTAGGATCCTTTTATATTTTTTCATTTAAAATAATAGTCTAGAATATATAATGATTTAAAGTTGTTTAACAAAACAATCATTCTCGCAAATTTTCTTACTTATTGATTTAAGTTATTATTTCAAGTATGAACGATATACAAACAAAATAACTAAAAAGTATAAAATAAAAAATGAAAAAATTAAAGAAAAACAAAAACCCGACTGCATAAAAACAAATTTGGGATTGTTTCTTTCTTTTTAGTTTTTATTTAAGTTCATTTTTTCACGTATTTTTTTAAATTTGTTTTTATGCAGTCGGGTTTTTTGTTTTCTTTATTTTTTTTTTAATGGTTTTATTTATATGAAATTTGCTGTAAGAGCAAAATTAAAACTTATGAATATTTGTAGTGGTGATTTGAGACAATCTTTTTGATAAATGATAATTTGCAATTTATTTTTAATACTGTCCGATCCCCTATTGTTTTTATAGTAATATATCAGGCTACCAGACCAGACCTTACTTATTTTTCAGATTTCATTGGATTGGCGATGAGTTATTGAACAGTATCCATTTATGAAGACATACATGGATACTATTCGATGCACATATTCCATTCATTGCTCTCAAATAACTCGTGAGTGGTTTAAAAGTTAATATTCAAAGAGAGGCCTTAAAATTAATCAATTTCCCTTCAGAGAGCCTTGATTTGAATCCCATTGAGAATCTGTTGAAATGTTTCAACAATAGGATCCAACTCTGACTGGAACCCATGATTTTCTACGTTGTCACACCTTTGACATTTGGGAGTCACTCCGAGGCTCGCAAGTGTGTGCTAATATAGTTCTACAATGCAGGACGTAATGATGCAAATGGTGGATTTACTCGATTTTAATTCATTGTGTTAAATTAGATTTCACCGGAAGATAACAAGATCCGCAAGTTTATACATTTACTAGGTAATTCTAAACCGGAGATAATTTGTATTATTTTACGCCCATATTTTCGCAAATTTATCAATTTGCGACGTCTCGTGGTTTTATAAACTACCGAATATCTATTCGTAAGATTCTAAACGGTTCAACTAATCACAGAAGTTTCACATTTATTTGAAATATAACATACTGCTCTCTGATTGGTCGGTCGGTGATAATGAAGGTCGGCATCAATTCAACTTAATAGATTATGCTTGGTTTTCTTGTGAGCCTGAACAGAAAAGTAGGAGCCTTGCGAAGCAGAGTTCCGTTAACTTAGGCTCATAAATTAGTTCCAGTTTATTCGTTAAAGTGGCGAAAAATGGCAGTGGAGAGGAAGGAAAAAAACACGTGACTTATTCAACCAATCAGAGCGCATATGGCGTTTGGTAATTGTTTACTTATTATTTTACGAATGAATTCGTAAGTTAAGCCATTTGCGAAAAGGTGGGCGTAAAATAATACAATTTATCTCTCGTTTAGAATCC
The DNA here is from genome assembly GCA_944739405.2 of Euclidia mi. Taxonomy (NCBI): domain Eukaryota; kingdom Metazoa; phylum Arthropoda; class Insecta; order Lepidoptera; family Erebidae; genus Euclidia; species Euclidia mi. The sequence continues at coordinate 14,911,152 of OX123185.2, forward strand.
GACGAAATTTTATAAATTTCTTAGGCAATTTATAAATTTGCGCTTCTTTTCATTCTCCGGTGACATAAATACTCACTCAAAATCATTATTTTACTAAGATGATTAGGCAAATAAAAAAAAAAATATTTATAACGTGTTTTAGTTCATATTCTTTGCCCGGCAAAATACATAACAATAAAACATTTTGGCCCATTTTACCGGCGCTGTACATAATATCAAATATTTTATTGTTTATAAATTGTATGTCAGATATTATTGCCACCTAGTTGGTGTCACATATTTATGCTTTTAGGGCGGAATCAATGCAAATTACAGAAATATAAAACGTTACATATATTTGCTCTCCACAAGGGATCATAACATTTTGCCACCTGTCACATCAGATATTTATGCTTCGACATTGTCATCACATAATTTTGATGCCACTTCATTATGCTGCCTGATAATATCAGATATTTTTGCTGCGTACGTGCAGACAGATATTATTGAACTCATTCTTGGGACAGATATTTTTGCTAATCTGCCCATAGTAATATATTTATGCTCGTGACAGTACTTAAGTAAATAATAATTTGATGCAGGCGCCTCAAAATCGGTCTGTGTTCTCCACACACCTTGAGGAAGGCCTATGTCCAACAGTGGACGTCTCTAGGCTGACATGATGACGATAAAATAATTTGTAAATAGCAGATGATTCTAACTTCATAAATACGCCAAAATTACTATTTTGTTTTAGTCCAGAACACCATCTTTTATTTTGATATTTGTTTGCTTTCTAATTACATACCTCCGTATTTAATTACTTGTTAAACGATAAATTTTACCGGTCCTACGCCCGAATGAAGTATGAAGGAGAGGGTAGAACTAACAAAATTAAAAAATAACTACCTACATTTATTATTTTTCTTCATTTTATTTTCTATTGCTACCTACATCATAAGTGCGACAGAGAGTATGCGAATGAGCAGGATGGAATATTATCAATGAATTAGTGAATGGATTGTAAAATATGACTATGATTTAAGTGAGATTTTCTACGAGTGGCCCATCTATTATCAGTATATGAACCATTAAGAAATATGTTACTTGCCTAGGTCGATAGATAATATTTTTCTTTTCTTTTTTTCTGACAACCCGCACTAGGACTAAATCCTATGTCGCGGGGGACTATACAAATATACAACTAACGGACACAATGAACAACCAGACTCGAAACAACTCTTTTATGAATCACGCAGTGTTGTCTCGTGTGAGAATCGAACGCACAATACTCGCCGCTTGACACTTCAAGCGGCGAGGCGACCGCTTAAACCACTACGCCAACCAAGCAGTCACAATATATTTGTAAGTGGTTTAATAATATATTAGTACCTACTATTCTGATGTATAAATTATCCTTTACAACCTATAACAGTTCACTCCTCCCTACCGATTCCTACTGCGCCGAGTAGGTATTGTGGGTTCGATCACCTTCGGGTTCCTCACACGTGAAAACACTTCGCGTGTTCCACTAACTGTTATTTCGATTGTAAGTTTAAGTAATATTCGTTCTTCATTTGAGTTGTCCTAGAGTTTTATGTCGTTGGATATACCTATACCTTTTGTTTGTCCGAAAACTGTCTTAAAAGTCTAAGAATAGAAAGTGTCTTTGCGTAAAAGTTAAAACATTTTCTCAAGTCTATTATTTCCGCAGACCACTCGAATTCCTTTTGGCTAACCTTGAATACAGAATAAGCTCAGCTACCAGTCCCGACGTGGAACAAATGAGATCACATTACGGCATCCTATTGTGGCTAATGTCGTGATCATTATGAAGCCGGTAGTTGTCAGTCAGAGCCTTTGTCACTTCTAATATGTTTATTTATATCAAAGTGCCTCTGTATGTTTAAAAACCACGCTCATTATTCAATAAAATAAAAAGTGTACCTAAACCATAGAGCAGTTGTTTTTTATTTAGTTTAAGGAATCAGGCTTGTTATATATTGATGGACGTTTGACAGCGCGTATGGTCCAATGGTTTAACAGGTTACTTTTCTGCTACGACTCTTAAAATGCGGTGTGTTCATTTTGAACATTTTAAAACTTTACCTAGTTGTTTGACTGGCACTTCAATAGGAGAGAATATGGTGTGATGGATATTTTTCTTGGGACAATCGTGTTTAAAAGACAAACCAAAGTCTGTTTTTACGAAGTATCGTTATAAATATTTGGAAATTTTCTCGATTGTTAAACTGCTGGTACTTGTTGGTATATATTGTAAAGGTGGTTACAGGATGACCAACATATTGTTGTCATTATTAATTTCAAGTAAATACCATTTTTCTTTGTTAATATCGATCATGATTCACAAAAATGTGGGTCAGAACGTACGCCATAGCGTTATTATAAACGAATGATCCTTATAAACAAATATGATGGAAATTAGGATAAGGCAGTATGGAACCCTTAAAATTGCTGCGTTGGCTGAAAAGAAATGTGAAAATCGGAGAAATTCGAGTAGGCGACCTATATATATCGTGAGTAATTTTAGACTCCATAAGAATGCCGATTACGTTCGAATCTCATTGTTCAAGAAACTGAAAGTAAACATTATTGGACGTTCTAGTTCACTTTCATATATTATAGGGGTTGAAAGAAAATTTGTGAGGTCAGGTGATAGACGATGCAGGGTCAATAACAAAGTCAAAATATGGCCACAATGTGATCTTCAAATTTGTGAATAAATTACTTGCAAGCAAAGGGGCCAGGAACCACGAGAAATAAGATGATATCCTATAATCACCAGTCTATACAATTTCAAAACGGAACAAAAAATATTGTACTAGCTGCAACACCTTCTACTTTCCTTTTCTTTTAATGTACAATTTCTGCTCTAGTATTAATCTATGAGTCGTTAAGGACTTTTCAAACATTTATTTAACAGGCACAACGATCACCTACACCCAAAATACCAACTTATGTATCACACAGTGTTGCCTGGTATGGGGATCGAACCTATTGTATTGTAAAGGAGACTATTTGTAAACCACTGAATTCAAAATTTACTTTTGCTGACTGAATTTATTTCTCCTTCCTTGGGATCCCTGGAATTCCAATTTTGTTTTGTTTTATTATAATAGGCGGTCAATGAGCAGACTGATCGCCTGATGGTAAGCAATTACCGCAACCCATGGACACAAGCAACACCACAGGATTCACAAGTGCATTGCCGCCCCTTGAGGTTGGGAAAAGGGATAGGATAAGGAGTGGGATGAGAAAGAAGGATTAGGGGATAGAGCCTCCGGCACTCTCACTCTCCGAACGAAACGCAAAACTTTAGGTACTGTTACTTTACGTCGATTTTCTGTGAGAGGGTAGTACTTCCCCGGTCGAGCTGGCCCATTCATGCTGAAATCAGCAAGGCTCTATCTACTATCGTGTCACAAATAGTACGAATTGGCTTTACTGCCATCAGACTGTCCACAGAGTCATATCAATATTACATAGTTACCTCGTATGGATGACAAACTATCAAATTGAGTTGTTGGACAATTGACATATCAATTCTATGACACTAATGGCTGCTACCTCATATAAATCTGTATTCATTGCTCATATCAAAGAGCTCATGTAAATCTGTATCCATTGCTCATATGATTGAACTGGCACACGCACAATTCTGAACATTTTGGTGTTAATTAATAGTATAATTTGCTCATAATTAGTCGGTACAAGTGGTTGCCATAGAGGCAGATCTGCTTTGTTTGGGATCAGATAACCGTGTGTGAGTTTTAATGGAAAGTTGTTATTATTTTTATGAACTCAAGTAAGTAATCTCTTCAAAATAATCCTCCACAATATGTATAAATACTTTACTCATTGAAGATATAAGCATCCTTGACACATTTATTCAATAGGCTAGCTGTTGCCCACACTTTCGTAGGTCTAGCTTTAAAAATAACGAGCATTTATTAAAGGATGACGCTTTTCAAATTGTATGCTTCTAATTTTGTAGTTATGGAAATTATAATGATGAGCACGTTTCAACCATGCTTCTCTAAATAAATTACAGACAGGATAACTCAAATACGCAATAATACATTACTCCAAAATACGAGATGTGTTTCCGAGTAATGCAGTATTGCGCGTTATACTAATAAACCAATCACACTGCGATGCATCATGCAGCGTATAAACCAAAGAAATGACCCTTTGATGACCTAAAATATTTTGCAACTACGCGTTCAATACCGACGGTCATTACTAGTATTTCGAATCATATTTAGCTTTGGTACTAGTAAAACGTAATTTCGTTTGAAAGCGAATATCTCGAGTGAACTTGACGCCGGCATTAAATCGGAGCGCTTTCAACACGAGACCAGGAAATAAATCTAGATTTATAACGATCAAAGGTTTTACCCTTTTATTGGACTGTGGACGATTCGATATTTCTAATTAAATAACGTCAATTTTGATACTTGTTATTTACGAATCAACCTATATATACATGTAAAGTTATTTTAGGTACCTTGTAACAAATATTGTAAAATTTAATAAAATTCTGTTGCAGTGTGTATACTCGTATTTATTTATTTTGTAATATTTGTTATGAAACAAATTGTTTTTATACAAATATGAGTTTAATTGAGTAATTGAAGTACCTTATAAAAACTATGCTAATTTGTTTGACTTGTGTAGTTTAAAGGCATACAAAGCTATTTGTGCCGAGCAGCAGATGACTGCAGGCGTCGCAAGATCTATCAGCCTGGAGGTCCTTGAGAGAAGCCTAAGTCCAGCAGTGGACATTTTAAGGCTGGTTTGATGATGATGATAAAGTTGATTATGACCAGAGCTTGCAAAGAACGTTTCAGATCGAAACAAATCAAATGTCTTTATTGTGATGAAATGTTTGGGTCCTACGTTTACTGATGAAGTCATCATCATCAGCCTTGTATACAAACTGTCCCACTGCTGGGCACGGTTCTCTTCGCCGAGAGAAGGGTATGGTTGGCAGACTTCAGATGTCTTTCGAGAACATTATGGTGAACTCTCAGACATGCAGGTTTCCTCACTATGTTTTCCTTCACCGTTTAGCAAGCGAAAATTAACAATTTGATACGCAAATAACTTCGAAAAGTCATTAATGCGCGCCGGGGATTCGAACCCGAGACCATTTGCGTAGCAGTTCATCGGTCTCTCCACTAGGCTATCGCTGCTTACGTGAAATATGTCGAATGATTTTTTTTTATACACAATTGGTAGTTCTGTTTGCAATTCACTAATTAAACAAACAATTCGTATTCCAAGCTTGCTAGCTACTAGTAGAAGCTGAACTACAGTACAAATAAAAACATAAAAAAGGAACGCTTATCAAAGAAATATTTAACCACGTCTGGTTAAACATTTTTGCGTCCACGTCTCCACTTCTGAGAAAATGCTAGCCTTGCTTTACAGTATTTTCTAAGAAAATATTGTCGACTAGTGTGCTTAAAAACCAATTATATTTTTATCCGACTATGCAAAAGGAACTGAGGTTAAAAAAGGGAGTACAAATATGCCGTGATGAAAAACTTGAGGTAAAGTTAATATTAACTTCACCTCAATATCAGTAAATGAATATAAGTATTATTAAATTGAAGTCATAAATTAGATTCAACATATTGTGGTTTACTACTTGTAGATAAAGCGGTTTTTAATAACACACGAGTACTATGGGTATATTGCAGCGGTGGCGGTGACTTTCGAAAATGTAAATATGAAAGAAAAATTAAAAGTATAAATGAAAGAAAGCTTTGCTAAAATAAAAATATAAACCAAGGAAAGCAAAAATTACGTTTATTAAAAACTACAACTAATCTCCAACTATAATAATGAGAATTTATTATTTTCTCTAAACTAATTCCTTGAGCAGCTGAGTTTGTTTTTAAATATAATTTTGCGTGAGACTAAGAATAAGTCTTGTATCGCGGAGAGTTTTACAAACATTGCATCAATGGCTACAAAGTACACCCAGGCTTGAAATATCAAATTTTTCAACACACACACATTGATGTTTCGTGTAGGGATCGAACCCACAACACTCGGTGCAGTGCTAAGTAGCGAGGCGAACGCTTAAGTCACTATGCCATACATGCAGACCCACGCTGTCATTTCAATAGTAGTTGTAGTTTCATATTTAATTTTGAGCATATAAGGCCACATGACATAGTTAATGTTTTTAAGTCGCTAAATCTTAAAAATACCAGCGACTTCTGGGATATATCTAGTCAACTTTTAAATAATATAATTGATGTCGTCGCCCCCTTTATATCTGCTATTTTTAATAAATGTGTTGATGTAGGCATCTTTTCCAACTTTTCGATACTTAGTAAAGTTATACCGTTATTTAAGTCTGGTAATAAAAATGAAATTGGCAATTTCAGGCCCATATCGTTACTGCGAGCTTTTAGCAAAATTTTTGAGAAGTTAATGCTCAAGCAGCTATTGGGATACTTTAAAATAAATAACCTTCTTAACAATAATCAGTATGGCTTTACAAAAGGTCGATCGACAACTGACGCAGGTGTTGCTTTACTAAAACACATATTTAATACGTGGGAGAACTCGAAAAATGCTATTGGCGTATTCTGTGATCTCTCTAAAGCGTTTGATTGCGTTTGTAGGGGCACGCTTATACGCAAACTCAGTCACTATGGTATCCAGCATATAACACTGAAGTAAATTGAATCTTACCTGAAAGATAGGGTTCAATGTGTAGAGGCTAATTGTGTAAAATCTTCTTGTCAGCCAGTCCAATTAGGCGTGCCTCAAGGTTCAATATTAGGGCCGTTTTTGTTCTTGGTGTATGTAAAGTATGTAAATGATTTGCCATACTATTTAAAGGATGTTTGCAAAGTTGTACTATTTGCAGATGACACACCGCTAATATTTAAAGTTGATAGAAATAAACACACCACACTCCTACAAATAACGCACTGGTTTACAGCAAATTACCTAGTGCTCAATGCCAAGAAGACAAAATGTATAAAAAAAATTTGCTAAATGTCAAAAATAATAGGCCCGACCTTATTCTTAATAATGAGGTCCTTAAAGCTATTGAGGCCACAGTATTCCTAGGTATAAAAGTAGATAGCAAACTACAATGGGGACCCCACATAAACTGCCTTGCAGGAAAGCTAAGCTCCGCTGCTTATGCAGTCCGAAAAGTTAGGCAGTTTACGGATGTTGAAACAGCTCGTCTAGTTTACTTCAGCTACTTCCACAGCGTGATGTCTTATGGTATTCTGCTGTGAGTCAATGCTGCTGACATACAAAATATTTTCGTTTTACAAAAGCGAGCTGTTCGTGCAATATATCAGCTAGGAGCTAGGGTCTCTCTAAGAGAAAGATTCAAGGATATCGGTATTCTTACTGTTGCATCACAATTTGTTTTTGCCAACTTAATGAATATTAGGCAAAATATTCACCATTATAGTAAACATAGCGATGTTCACAATATAAGCACCCGCAATAGGCAGAGACTGTGTGTTGCTAATACGACACAGTTAAACAAGTTTATGAAATATGCCGCACATACTTCAATTAGTTCAGTAGTTTAGTTTTAGTACATAACTATCATAATTCTTAAGTAGATTGTTGAACCCATTAGACCATTTAAAAAATACCATACGGAAAGAGCTAAAATAGTCAATAATTATTATCTTATTTCAAATTATTAAATAATTGAATATCTTTACAGGTTTATCATTGTTTACCTATTAAAAAACGTCTTCTTTATTTGTACCACACTTTGAAATTTTCGAACGTAAAGTCATTGATAAGACGATTACATTAATGTTAAATACAAACAATGTCGATACAATAAACAACTAACTTTTACGGTGCGTAGGATTTTTTATCGATACTATCATTGATAAGACGATTACATTAAAGTTAAATACAAACAATGTCGATACAATAAACAACAAACTTTGACGGTGCGTAGGTATTTTTTATCGATACTTTCATTTATAAGACGATTACACTAACGTTAAATACAATCAATGTCGATACAATAAACAAAAAACTTTTACGGTGCGTATTTTTTATCGATACTATTGACAATATTTTGTTCATAATTGGGCAACTCTATTTGGCACGACTGTTTGTCCTTGTCACACGTAGTGCATTTACTGTGCATACATACCTAATCAGATTTTTTCGTGCTTGCGGAACCGATCCATTTTATTATTATGTAACTTTATTGAAAAGGTAATTAGGAAGTTTCAAAAGTTTTGTTCTGTTAAAAATGTTACGCATTAACTTGGGCGCAAAAACCTACAACGACGAGTCTTAGGTAGGTACCTTCGAAGCGAAGCGACGTTGCACGAAGACGTCATCGTCCTAAGTCGTCGAAGGGTAAACGCAGACAGAGAGGAATAATCCCCGCGCCGCGCGGTCTCGGGCATTTTCTTTACGAATTGCGTATGCTCAAGATTGCGCGCGACCTCGCGAGCCTGCGTGAGTAAAATGTTCTGGGTTACCACTCTACAGTAAATATTTTGTCGCGAAAGTTCGTTAAACCCTGAAAATACGCGTACGACGCGGGCGCCCGACTCGACTTTGCGCGGGGATTTCCGCGTATCTTCGAGGACTCGCGAATATTTTTTATCAGGTTCAAGCATTTATGAACTTTATTGTAAAAACATTAAAGTTTATTTTCAAGTGCGTTGATAAAATCCTCTCCGCTGCGCTCCGTTCTGTGTGCGCTGAGCCTAACTTCGGATGACGTCGAGGCGTCGCGTCGTGAGTAGTACCTAGCGAGTCGCGGCGCGCAATGTAGGGTCGATGACCGTTTTGTATCAGCTGTATGGAACTCAAAGCGTGTGCAAAAATTGCGGAACTTAAAATCGATATTGTGGCTAAACTACTGCACCGATTTAAATGATTTTTGGTACAAGGCTTAAGAATGTTGTAAGCTATGCCTTTGTTTAAAAAGTGCCGCTATGCAAGCGCCACCCTGTATAAGGTGCATGACTCATTTATGGGGCTAGGCATCCGCATCCACAACAAACTACCTGCTAGTTTGGTACAATTGCCTTTAAATGCATTTAAAACTAAGGTTAAAGCTATTTTGCTGAAGAAAGCTTACTATTCAATTAATGACTGTTTAAAACGATAAGGCTAGTTGGTCGCTCGACTAAGCGCAGGATGATTTCTGTAAATTAGAATATTTTTCTGACATTATATAATGATTTGACATTAACTTTGTTTGGACATTATATGATGTATAATGACATTATTTAATATTGAGTATTTTGACAATCATTTTATTTTTTTGATTATTTTTGACATTGGGTGCATAGGGTTCCCACCAAGAACTTAGGGTCCCAAGCCAACCTCACCTGCAAGTGGTGCACCTGCTGATCAACGGACGAGGCTCTGGCAAACAAAATGTCCCAATAAGCGGCAATAGGCTCGCCACCTATTACGTGGGATCAAAACACTGGCGAAAAGTGGGCGTTTAATATTCCTCCGCATACATAGACTCACGCCTGTTTCCCCGAAGGGGAAACAGGCGTGAGTCTATGTTACTTTAGTATTTTTTTAATATTGTTTTTTTATCTGATTTTATTAAGTATGAATTACTTTAACCCTACAATGTTTTTATTCACATCAATTGAATGTAATGTTATTATCTTTATGGCTACCTATACAACATATAATTTGCAATATATTTATGTGTATGACGTTCAAAATTACCTTTAATAGGTTTAATTGAAATAAATATTCTATTCTATTCTAATAGGACCTGTAGATTCGTTGTACTTTGATCCCGATGAGACAAAGTTTTCAGTTTTGAACGTTATCCTACATTCGTGATACAGATCGTGCTGGCTCCCTCAATCAAGGTTGAGCCGTACGATTGCTGTTGAATGCGGGCCATCAGTGGGTCGAGTCAGTCAAAAGCGTCAGATGATTTCCTGCATTGTACTTGCATACTAAACCCTTTTTTTGTCTGGACTTTACAAGACAAATATACTCTGAGTTTGTTTCGGCCTTTCTTCTCAGGAAGTCATTTAGCTAGGAAAAGCGGGCATCATCTAGAATAGGGTTTTGACATGTATAAGTGTTGTAAACAACCAAAATTCAGAAATAAATTTGTCTTTATTCATATTTCTCTTTTCGTATAACAAAGCGGCGGTCATGCACTTTCCACACATCAGAGGTAGGCCTCCCGCAGGATGGACAGACGGTATTGTTGCGATCGCGAAAAATTGGATACGGGTGGCTCAAGATCCATCTGTGTAGAGAGCCTGGTCGAGGGCCAGCAGTGCACGTTTACTAAAGTTCACAGATAAGCAAATAAGTATTTTCATATATGGCTTGGTGTCTACTCCGTTATTAATAATGCAGCTGGCGCATATCAAACTTGGTCATTCAGGTGCTTCGTCATTCGGGTGCTATATAGGATAACTCCAACTAGCTTACTTATTCTTAAGTGCTATTGTTGAAGTTACTACTCAGTTTCGTAGTAAAGTTGGATGTCATAGACTAATATGTCGCGTTTAGTAGAAATAAAGGCTTTATTACAAAATTAAGACTAGCCATAAATCGAGGTTTTTTTCTAATTATATTTGAGTAAAAGTTATATAAAATAGACTAATTTTATTTTTGCTAAGCATCTGCCAGTCTGCCTCTTAAATTCGACGTAGCATAATTATATTTATTTCAATTGATAACGAAGGCCCACAATTTTTCTGAAATGATGTGAACGGCTACGGCTATCCATATGGGTTTAAAAGAAACATCAATCAAAATAATAGGTAGTATTCTGTCAAATGCTAAACTGGAAAGCGAACCTCTGACTCCAGGGTAAAATATTGTTAAATTCGATTGGGATGACTTCAGGCTGACGTTAATGATAATAAAGAACAATGTTAAATACTATTTGAACCATGAACAATTTAAAATAATCTAGTTTCTTAAAATATATACGCATAAGCACTCCTTGCCAGAAATTCTGAAACTAGACTTCCGAGAGCAACCAAGCATATACAGGAGTACATCATCATCATCAGCCTGCCGTAGTCCACTGCTGGATATAGCCCTCTCCAATGGCACGCCACTGAGCCCAATTTTCGGCTCTTCGTATCCAGCCGCTGCCAGCCACTTTGCGCATATCGTCACTCCACCTAGCCGGAGGGCGTCCTACACTACGTTTGCCAAGGCGCGGTCTCCACTCTAGAACACGACTACTCCAACGGTTATCGGTTTTGCGACAGATGTTACCCGCCCACTGCCACTTCAACATGCTAATTCTCTGAGCTATGTCGATTACCTTGGTTCTCTGTTGGATCACTTCAATATGAATTCGATCCTTCAGAGAAACTCCGAGCATAGCCCTCTTCATAGCTCGCTGAGCGACCTTAAATTGGTGGACTAGTCGCACCGTCAGTGTACACGCCTCGGCACCGTAAGTCATAACGGGTAGGACGCACTCGTTGAAGACTTTTGTCTTAAGGCTTTGCGGTAGGGATGAAGAAAAGACTCGACGGAGTTTCCCATATGCTGCCCAGCCGAGCCGTATTCTTTTGCAAGCCTGCCTCTCGAAGTTGTTTCTACCCAACTGCAAGGTTTGCCCAAGGTAGACGTACTCCTGAACAACTTCGAGAGGTACCCCATTTAGGATAAAAGGTTCCGGAGAGACATGATCATTGAACATTATCTTGGTTTTATCCAAGTACATCTGGAGACCGATGCGAGCAGAAGAATCAGCCAGGCTGCTCAGCATATACTGCAAGTCTTGCACGGTTTCAGCCACGATAACGATATCGTCTGCATTTCTTAAGTGTGAGAGGTACTCGCCGTTTATGTTAATACCGCGTCCTTTCCAGAGCAGCGTCTTGAACATATCCATCAGTGCATTTGTGAACAATTTGGGGGAGATAACATTCCCTTGTCTCACGCCTCGATGCAGGTGGATAGGTTCAGACTGCTGGTTCTGTACTTGAACGGTCATAGTCGCGGCGTCATACAGACCTCTCAACACTTGGATATATTGCCAATCAATTTGGCACCGTTGCAAAGACTCCAGAACAGACCAGGTTTCAATGGAATCAAAGGCCATCTCATAGTCCACTAACGCTAAGCACAGGGGCTGATTATACTCCTCTGTCTTCTGTATAATCTGCCGCACTGTGTGAATGTGGTCTATGGTGCTATATCCTCCTCGAAAACCGGCCTGTTCCGGCGGCTGAAACTCGTCAAGTCTACGCGCGAGACGTTTCGTGATGACCCTGGAAAAAAGCTTATAGACGTAGCTCAAGAGTGAGATAGGTCGATACTTCTTCAAAAGAGTTTTGTCTCCCTTTTTGAATAACAAAACGACAATGCTTTTGCTCCACGGCCTTGGAGTTCACCCGAGAACAGGACAGAATTAAATATGCGTTGGAGCTGCACCAGTATAGGTTACCCACCTGCCTTTAGCAGCTCCGTCGTAAATCCATCTTCCCCGGGGGTATTTCCATTTTTAAGCTGCCTTAGGGCCACCACGATTTCGTCTTGTCTGACGTCTGGCAACTCTTCCGTGAAATGGCGGGTTAAAGTGGCTCTTGGAGCCTCGGAGTCGGGTTGGGGACGGGACGCTTTCGAGGTGTAGAGGTTGCCGTAGAAGCTCTGCAGGAGTATAATCGGTTTTCATACTTTCGTACTCTCTAGACTTATGCAGAACGCCGGTGGAAGGTGTTAAGTATAGTTATGCTTTTAATTACTGACTAGCTAAGTCAATAATGACAAGCATGATTGTTCATAGGTTGTTCACCAAAATACCCTACATTCTTTATACTTCCTCTACCTTTAGCAAGCACAAGTCTTTGGGGAAGTCCAAATTACGCCATCAATACTATTTCAATTGCCGTTATATTTGAGGGACTACTCATAGGTATCTCGTAACTATTTGTAATAAGAATAAAGAACAGCGATATATGTAGGTGTACTTAGATTCGTAAAAGGTTTTGTCAGTTCTTTCAATACAATCTTCATCTTATACATACATACATACATATCGTCACGCCTTTTATCCCCGAAGGGGTAGGCAGAGGTGTATTTCTACACCCACTTTTCGCCAGATATACTTTAGTCCCACGTAATAAGGGGCGAGCCTATTGCCGTACCGGGCACATTTCCAGACTCCGTTCTGCTACTGAGAATTTCGTGACAGAAAAGCCCAATAACACTGCCCGACCCAGGAAACGAACCCGGGACCTCCCGATCCCACGCGCACATTTATGCCGCGAGACCAACGAGGCAGTCGTATAGGGTTTGATGTCGAGTTTTTCGTCTCTACGCAAAGATGGTATTTGCATCGTGTTATCCCTTAGTCGCCTCTTACGACACCCACGAGAAGATAGGGGGTGGTGACACTTGTATTCTATGCCGTCAACCACACTTCATCTTATGACCATTTATAATAAAGAAAACGTTTGAAATTAGCCTGAATGTTATACATTTGCCTGTTCCTCTAATAAAGATAAAAAATATATTTAAATAACGTAATGTTTGAATAAAATACTCAAACCTTAAAATATAATATAATTATATGCTTTATCATGGATCCGAAATATCAACTTTGTATTAAGAATACAGATATGCAAATCACAGATATTTCATCCAAACTCAGTCGTAATTTTAAAGTCAAATTACTTTGATATAAGTGTCTATCTGAAAATTCAGAAATCAAAGTTTCTTATCGGTGCATTTAATTCTGAATTGCTGAAAACGACCTATTGAGGGGTGAATATTCAGAGTTTGCGACGTGGCGTACGAATTCCCCTTAACTATGCATCGTTTTATCACATTATGTATTCACGACTCCCTTGAGAATGTTGTACGTAAATGGTCAGCACCAAGTCTATTGAATACGCTGGTAACAGAAGGGACTTATACGTTATACAAAATGTATTAACACAATTATTGTAGATGTACATAAGTAAATTTTGGTTGTAGTAATCAGGAGTGGAAGAAAGGGCTCGCGATCAAACTGGGTTCGTTGTATACTACCGTTTATTTCAAAGTGTCTCTTTCGAACATACGTAGGTTTAATATAAACGCTATAATGACTGTTTGCCACTACAACATAGATATTTAATGTTAACAAACACGTTAAGGTATTAAAGACAATGTCAAAAAATATTTGTGGAACAATACTGGATGTCTAGAGTTTGGCTAGAAAGGACTGGGATTATTTGCAGATTGGTGGAAGCGTGATTATATTCATCAGTGCTTGTCAGCCACAACAAATCTTTAAAAATCTCATACCTGTAGTCCTATCACATACTATGAGACGGTTGTGCGTTGTACAGCGTCCCGCCACCGGCTGCACGACTTCTAGTTTCCCGACGGCTTCGGCTTGGCCCCGTTCCAGTTACAGGGTTTCACACACTTTGCTGCTTTCTTAGACATAACTGTACTGTGTTGCACAGCGAATTACAAGGTTACAATATTGATTTACTTACCAAATCTTCACTGATGTTAGGCTTGAGCTAAATTAGACACATCATACAAATATATTGGCCAAAATAGATGAATGAAGTATCTTATAGCTACCGCAGGGTCCAGTTCGGCGAAGTCCTACTCCTCGGGCACCAAACACGGATTCACACAAGTTTTACAATGTTCAATGTTAGAAGTTTATCTTTAATCACAAAACTAGTCGCGAAGCTACCAGGATGCGCTTCCCAAAAGGCGATCAATTTATTTCAATTCAAAACGCAAGAGTACAAAACTGCGTGAGTGCAAGAAAATTTTTCAGAAACGGAAGTGAATGATAGTTCATAGTGTGACCATAGTCAAAATTTACAATTGACTAAACTAAAGGTTACTAAATCAATATTATCGATTTAGCTTATCATAAGAACTATTTCTATTTCAAACACTGCATATATCAACAGAATAAACTTCACATCCATAGTACGAGTATGACTGTAGTGACTGTAGTGACAAGATGAGGCCGCGGTTACACCCGTGTAATGTAATGCTACTACTCTACACCCCTGGTTCATAGCGTTATGTTATCCTGCAGCCTTCCTCGATAAATGGGCTATCCAACACAAAGGTTTTTCAAATTGGACCAATAGTTCCAGAGATTAGCGCGTTCAACCAAACAAACAAATGGACTCTTCAGCTTTATTTTATTAGTATTCATCACTGTGAGCAGCGAATGACTTAATTAAATACGAACGAATAAAAGACGTGACATATCTGCGTAATAATCTTTGTTCGAACAGTAAATAGTTGCATTTTAGTACTCGCATTCAGTTCGAACATATCTGTTCCCACCGTGAAGTAAGCAAATATAATCCCACATACCTACGAATGCTGAATCAGCTCCCTAGATAATTGCGCAGTTCAAGAAGAGCAGATAAGAATTGGATTTGTATAAACAGAGAAACAAAAGGAATATCGGGGAGTTCGTATTGAATGCTCGGAGAAATTGCAAGTGCCGAAGTTCTGGATTATGAATTGATGTAGTTGGTGATTATTTGTAACGAAACACATTTACTTTCTAATGATAATAAAGGAGATAAAAAAAATGATAAAAAAGTTTCCCATTGAAGACAGGGTCGGATTTCTAGTTGAAACAGATATGTCAGAATATGGTTTGTCTCAAAGTGTTTTGATAGAACAACACTCTTTTGAGTCTTGCAAACTAAGAAATAACCGTATTGTTTGGTTTAGACTAGGCTCAAGATATTTAAGGGCACTGATTCAGCACTGAACAGCTTCTTATAAATTGACACTACTATCAACTGTCATAGATTTTTATGGCAAAACGGACGGATGGCTTCAAATTGCTGACGATTCTTAACGTTAGCACATACAGGTAGAGGACACTGACAAGGCTTTTACAAGAAAAACAAAATTATTATTTTTGGGTAAATACAATTATTTACCCCACTGTACCTAAGAGTACCGTGTTGTGACGGATTATGAATACGGAATGTCACCACCCCGTATCATCCCTTGGGTGTCGTAAGAGCCGACAAAGGGAGCATATTATGCAGAGAACAGCACTGTTAGAGAAGGAAAACTTGATACAAACCCTATATCCACCCGTTTGGCCAGCGTGGTATAGTAGGCCAATAAAATTCCTCCTTTCAAAGGAGAGGCCAGCAGTAGACTGTTAAAGATGTGATACCTAAGAGTGAATTATGGGAGCCCGGGGCTGGTGATAAGATGTGCTCCAAGACTTACTTTAATTAAAATATTAAATAGTCAATAAAAACACCACTGGAAATAGATAAAAAGTTAAGCAAGTTAGGGAACATCTCTATCTCTCTAGCTAAGTCGCTGCTTAACAGAATTTAAGAGCTTGGGATCATTATTCTAAAACAGCATATTTTTAAAGCATATTTCCAGCAAAATATTCATCGTAACATAACTCACTCAGTTTAAAACCAAATGACGCAAACTCTAAGAAACTTCGCCACAATGTCTAGCCTTATCTCAGGTTACTTTTGAGCGCAGCTGGTACCTTATGACGTCACACTATTCGGATAGCAACTGAACTCTATATTTATATCGCACTAAACTGTTAAGGTGCCTTCTCGTAAGTGTCAAAGGGAGGAAAAGATCCGGTGCTATACAGGCTGTTGATTTACATTTGCAAAATATTTTCAGTGGTGAAAATACTACTATAACTGAATAAAAATACATGAACAAGTATGTCACTAAAAGTTACAAAAATATTTTCGTCATCATACACTTTGAAAATTAACTCGGTGTATTAACCGCCGCCGCCGCTCAGCTGATCTTCATTGCACCTACAGTTACACCCGTTTATCTACTCATGTGGTGACACCGCGATTCAGTCTTATTTTGCACGATTTAAAATTTTATTCTGATTTACTATCTAAGTAACATTTAATGAAAATAGTGTCTTATATCATCATATACTGTTTAAAATAATTTTAGGTTAGTAAATATATTGTCTATGTTGTATTATTAAAATATTTTGCAAATGCATATCAACACTCTGTATAGGGACCGAGTTGTATACTTACTCTGCTTTTCAGGTAAAAGGGTTTATCAGCGATGGAATATTCGATAATACCATCACGTTTCTACGGATATTATTTGTAATACAAAATGCTAGTAAAAACGTTGATATTCTGTAAGTTTTCGCTTTGATGTAGGCTGGTATTACATTGTGAATTCTATTCATTTTCACCGTATTATAGAGTTAATGGATTCAAATGACGACGTATATCGACAGTTTGATATTTCGGATATTGTAATTTAATAATAAGTTATGCATAACACAATAATACTTGTAATATCTTCAGTCAACTCATACATGACTATCGTATCCTCCATTAGAAGTCCTCTACATGTATAAAAGCAGCGATTTAATGAAATAATTTTCTAATTGATCCCCGATTGGCGTTTGAAAAAAGTGGGCATGAGTTTTATTGGCCGTTGTTTCTCGTGGTTCTACGCCCTTGCTTTACGAACTTGGCACTGAGAGTAGATTCATTAAGTATCTAATTAACTTGAAAAATGCTTGTTTGCGTACTAAATAATGTTGACTTTGATCGCTATAGTGTGGATCTCATTAATAAACGACCCAAATGCGATCAATTAATACCCAAAGTTGAACTGATTTCCACGAAAAGCTTGAAGTCAACGAGCCGACGCCGACGCGACGAAAGTCGCCTAAGTGTGGACCGCGCGTTACGATAATATTTCATTTCAACTCTTTCATTAAACTTTTGACACTTTGTAAATGTTATAATCATTAAATTTCAAACAAAGAGTGGCGCAAAATTGATGAAATACAGTTATTGTCATAAATAATTACATCCTTTTGTGTTCTTCTATAACAATAATTTTGGACCGCAGTGACTATATTGACGTAGAGCTGTGTTTACCAATAAATACATTCTTATGAACTAGTGCAATATGCTGGTCCATATTTCAATATATTAGACAACAGGTGACAATGTATGAATATAATCTAGCGACTTCAATGGATCTGACGCGAGATGTTTGTGCAAAGATCTCAGATAATGGCCTATTTAGATATAAACGTGAGAAACTTAAGATAAATGTTAACAATAAATTACAATACTAAAGTGATGAAGGCTAGAAAGGAAAACAGGATATAACCAATCCTTAAACTATACTAGAGAATGTAGCTTTGCGCTAATCTTTTAAATTTATATGTTTCTTCCTGTTCGCGTGGGAATTTCTGGAAATCTCTTCTTTGTGCATCCTTTGGTCTCCGAGGAATGTACATGCCCCCATTCTTGTGTCCATTAGTTTCGACTATGCGTTGTTTGTCAGTCAGACATTTCGAGTGCAATCCCTAGTTTACCAGGTAGCAATCAAGAAAGTTGATGAAAGTATAAGGAAGAAAGAAAATTTAAAGACTATGGGAATTGAACTTATAAGGTAAATAGAAAATTTAGCAACCAGGGAAATTGAACTTACAATAGCTTATTATTGACTCATTAAATTTATTAAGTCTGTTGCTATATTTTAATAACAAGCAATGCGAGAACTAGTAAAATTTGATGATGTTTAAGTGTATCGAAAAATCAATAATAATTGTTTTCATCTCTATATAGCTTAACCAAAGAGAGCATAGACTAAAGTTGAAATTGGGTTACAAATATAATACCTATGTGATTTTCAGCGCACTCACCAGCAATATAATATTTAAATCTAAACTAAATTCATAAAATGTGAATTTATTTGGTCTCCCTTGTTTGACCGAAAGGAATTTGTCAAATTTTCACTTCCCAAAATTTTTTTCGCATAATTTTATTTGCTAAATTATTACTTAGCAAAAAATCTATTCACAAAAAATTATAACGCAAACCTAATGTTTGAGCAATGAACGTTTAAACTATAACTTGTTTATCAACTAGTACTTTTAACATTTTTTATTTAGTCAAATATTTCCGTTGGAATAACAGCTTTTACGCAAAATCAATAATTATCCTAATCTCATCCATTTTAAACTTTCGCGATTTGTATACATCATACAAAATAATTTAGCGGGTCTTAATCGCGTTAACTTAACTTATGTAAGGTCGTGCCGAAACCCGCAATTCCACAAGACGGCGCTGAGCTCTCATCAGTCTCTCCGCGACCGCGCTCGGTGCAAGACGAGCGAAACGTCGGAAACAAATAGGTATTCATACCTTACATAAGTTAAGTTAACGCGATTAAGACTCGCTAAATTATATTATATGATGTATCCTAATCTAAATAGTTCAGTTCCATCTCTTTTTTCTATTAATGCATGTCATTTCTGGCGTAGGAGGTCACAGTTCCAACCTTTTTTTTTTGTCGGTGGAAATCCTCATGGACTACCTCCGCCTGGGGAAAGGCGGAGGGGCGTGCCGGACTCTTATCGGCTAAAACCACCCCGGTGTCTCCGCGCACGTGCGTGCGGGGCCGCGGGAATCCAAATTCTTCCGCACTAGTGCTGGCCGGGTCGGACTCTTATCGGCTAAAACCACCCCGGTGTCTCCGCGCACGTGCGTGCGGGGCCGCGGGAATCCAATTTCTTCCGCACTAGTGCTGGCCGGGTCTGTCCAGGCTTCGTCTCCTGGACGGGGTAGTGAGGTCTTGAACTACCCCGTGCATCGCCTCAGAGGCGCGCGCAGACACCCGCGCGCGCCTGCGCCTCGGGCCACAGGACTTATTCACCAACTCGACCATGAGAATCTCGACCACGTGGTCGATTCGAGAAAATTAAATATTAATTATTTTTTTATTATGCATCTCGACTAAACCGGTTGGTCGAGTTGCTGAAGTATTTTTTTTCGTATCTTGTATTCGTCAAATCGACCGACATTGAAAATATAAGGCAGTTTTGTGCAGTCAAGTACAAAAGTGGTTTGTTCGCCCGAAAAGTATGGCAATTACAACATAATATCCCCAATTGGGGGAGGCCTTTGTCCTGTAGTGGACGTCAAATAGGCTTAAATGGTAATGATGATGGGTAAAACAAAAACCTTTTTAATCAAAATAACTATGTATATTTCAAAATCAACATCGTATTGTAATAAATAAGCTTAGCCTAATAGCATAGGAACCAACAATCGGTAGGTATCACAACATGTACAATTATTAAAGTATTTTACTTACAAACTACTTATACACTATAAATCACATAAATCATTTTAGAAATCATAGATCATCTTAAACATCACATATCAATAAAAAAATAATTTTAATAACACTTAAGTAAATTAATGAATAAAAGACTAGAAATCACAGATCCACTGATAAATAATTTTAATTAACGTTATTTACTGCAGATAAAAAATGGTTGATTAAAACAATTATAAGATAAGGCGTTCGATACAGAGATCTATATTTATTTGTCCTTGTTTATGTTAATTAATGGTTGTATATATATGTTCATCAATTTCTTGCGTGACTTAAAGTTTATTTGTTATGTTAGACCCTTTTTGATATAAAACATTAAAGTAATGGTCTTCCTTTTGTAAAATTGACAAAAATAGTGCAATTCTTTTGGGTTTTGGCGGCATTTTTTGTTAATCGTAAAATGCCAACTTTCTACCATATTGGTTGTGCGGTGTTGCACATTACAACAGCTCCATTTGTCTTAATAAAATGAATCTTTGTTTAACCACGTTTGGACAAAATAATCATGGGATTATATTTGGATCTTTTGGACATTGTGACATAATATATAACCAACCACGTTTTATATCTTGTTTAGGTAGATGCGCCAAAACAGTGCAACGTTTTATATGTTTTCTGGCAAATTTAGACTTGGTTAGGCCTAATTCGTCAGCTCTTTCCCACAAACAGTAGCACTTAAGGTAGTAGAGCCTTGCTGATTTAAGCATGAATGGGCCGGCTCGACCGGGGAAGTACTACCCTCTCACAGAAAATCGACGTAAAGTAACAGTACCTAAAAAGTTGCATTTCGTTCGGTGAGTGAAAGTGCCGGAGGCCCTATCCCCTATTCCTTCTCGCTTATCACACTCCTCATCCTATCCCTTTTCCCAATCGCAAGGGGCGGCAACGCACTTGTGACCCCTGTGGTGTTGCTTGTGTCCATGGGCGGCGGTAATTGCTTACCATCAGGCAATCTGTCTGCTCGTTTGCCGCCTATTACTATAAAAAAAAAACACTTCGAGAAATGAAAATAACAGCCATTTATTCGTGATTTAGTGAATATTTCTCTAATTGCGGACATTGCCCCTTACTCAAAGTCTAGTACAAATAACTTTGGATTAAATTGTGGAATCTGGCTTTTGATTAGCCGAAACAAGGTCTAGTAGTTATTCAAGTACTAGCTTTCCCCGCGGATTCACCCGAGTTATTTTATATACCTTGACAATAGCGCCACTTATCGTATCTATTTGTAGCCTAGCTTCGTGTTATTCTTATATATAAGCTTGTCTAGAGTTTGGCTAGAAGGAGCTGGGATTAATTGCAGCAGATTTGTGGAAGCGTCATTCTATTCATCAGCCCTTGTCAGCCACAACAAATCTCAGACATAAATGTACTGTGTTGCACAGTGAATACAAGTGTTAAGTAGGTACATGAAAATTTTACCTTATATCTCCTGGTGATGTTCTTGAGTGGAGTCCTAGAGGCAAGCTAGATACACACAAGAGTAAAATTGGCCAATATTAGCAAGTGAATTATCTTTACTTTACCAGACTCCAACGCAGCGTCTTTTTTTCTCAAAATGTCAGTGTTCCATATAATATAATATCACAAATTGATCAACACTGCGGACTGATCAGTGCCGGACAAATCAAAAGCGGCAGTTTTACGAGGGTTTACTCAATTTAGTTCAATTATAAAATTCACACGAAATGCAAAAGGTGTGCTCACAATCAAGTCTTTTCCGGAAAAAGGGAAGTTGACAGTTCAGTGTGACCATAGTCAGAAATTTTCAATAGACTAAACTAAACGTTACTAAATCGATATAATCGACTTGACTTATCATAAAAACTATTTCTATTTCAAACAAAGCTATATTACTAAAAAGTTTCATCAAACTAACAAATATCAATCCAGTCCCATACATACACCTTCACAAATGTTCGAATTTATAATAGTAGTAGGAATCATTAGTGGATCGTTATTTTGTCTCTTTCCCGCATCGAAAAATCATAGTTACGAGAAAGAGACAAAACACTAATCAGAATATTAGATAAAATTATAATTTTCACGCAATTAAACTGAGATTGTAATTCCTCTGTCTACGATCTCTAGGTATGTTAGCAGAGCACGTATACTATATTATTTTGGCTTGCATAATAATCGTTTCCATGCTATGCCTTAAACGTTTTCTACCAGAGTGTACTTTTTGTACTCGGTCGAGATGACGAATGAATAAATTCACAAAATTTAGGTATATCGCTTCGACCGGGTAGCGGATAGGCACTCGGTCGAGATGCATAAATAAATAGATAGAATTAAATATTCCCAATTCGACCATGTGGTCGAATTTGTCGCGGTCGAGTTGATGAATAAGTCGGCCACAGTTCTAACTTAACCTAACCAAAATTTTTTTTAATAATTAACCTACTCTAACTACTTCCATAAATAAACTAATATCACCAAACGTTTATTGTCTGAAGATTGTTTGCTACAATAATGATATTATACTTGGTAATATTTTGCCAACTAAAATTTAACCAAATACAAATATGCGTACTAAAATCATTCGAAATATTGCAATGGTATAAAAAAGGTTGCTAAAATTTGTTTGGGTAATGAAATTTTGTCAAAATCTTTTCGGCAAAACGGCAGGATCCCGAATTGATTATTACACTGGCACAAACATGAATTTACTTTTTATTAATAGTAATATATGTTCGTTCCGAGTGTACCGTATACTCTATTATTATGTTCTCGAGTTCAACTACAATGTAACCATAATCAAGATATATTTCCCTTATTATTTTAATACACACATAAATGGCTACGGCTTTTATACCCTGCAATCAAACGTTATACCGAGGCTATCCACCTTAAGTGCGTGATGATTTGCTTTATAATCCTTGCATATTGAGTTTTGTTGGTAAGGCTACGTATTTGAGAGAGATGTGAGAGCTAGCTGAACGGTACGAGGAAAAAAATTACCATAAGTTGATAAAGCGAGTGCCGGAGGCCCCATCCCTATCTCATTTTCCCTCATCGCGCTCCGCCTTTTATACCTTTTCCCATCCCATAAGGCAGCAACGTACCCGTACCTCCTCTGGTGTTGTCCACATGCGGCGGTAATCGTTTACCGGGTAATGCGTCTGCTGGTTTGCCACCTGTAAGCAACATAAAAAAATGCTTTCGAATTTCGCGATTTATACACTGCCAAATAATAATTAAGTATCGTCCCTAATCAGCAAGTATGCTAAGCCATAGAAGTCCTTTACAGTCGTTATGAAGAGACAATATCCTTGAATATATCGACATTTAATTGGTGACGTTCTGAACAACGAAAAGGTCAGAAGCACCCGGAACCGGCGAGCATGTATGAAAAGACTACCTAATGAATGAAGAGGAAGCGCGTGAGGTTTGTAAGCATAGAAGCAAGTGGCGTTCCGTTGTCTCTGCCTACCCCGACGGGAAAGAGGCGTGAGTATATTTGTATGTATGTATGTATATAGACTTTAGTCTAAGTCATAGCAATCTGGTTAGACTAATGTGCCAATCCCGGGCTAAGTGGAAAGTTTTGAATGCGACCGGGACTCGCGTAATTAAATGAAAAGTTTAGGTGAAATTTCGTCTACACTGAGGTCCATTATGCATCAACATGATATAGAGATGGTTTGGACACGTTCAAATTGTTATAATGTAGAGAAAAAGATTTTTTACTTGCACACTGCTCAGCTAACCCTCACGTCTAAAGTGTAAAATAAGTTTCAGTTCGTTCTCGACTTGTGGAAAGTACAAAGTAATATAGCGTAACATATAACATAATTTGATATACATATAATATTAAGGCAGCGATAGCCTAGTGGAGATATCAACTGACTGCAATGCAGAGGGTATCGGGTTCGGTATCGAAAAGTCATCGATACCCACGGCGCGCACCGATGACTTTTCGAAGTCAAGTTAAATTGTTAATTATCGCTTGCCCTGTGCCTTGGATAACACGTTAAACCTTCGGTCCCAGCTGTCATAAAGATCTTTGACAGTAATTACGGGGAGTCAGTACCCCCCAATAAACTGATACTGGTCTAAACCATAGAATATCTCTTTGGGTTACGGAGGTCAGACGGCAGTCGCTCTGTGAAACAGTTGATATTCTGTCATATCTGGTTAGACCAGTAAGCGGACCTCGAACTCCAAGGCGTGCAAGTCTTGGTTGCAACCGGGATAACGCTAGGACGATGATGATGATGATGTAACATAATTATATAAATTACAATAAGCATTGTAGGCGCCTTTGTTTCGAGCTAAAATGCGTTGATGCGCGTTTGGTGACCGTCACATGTCACACAGTGCTTGTAGTTCCACGTCTAGGCAAGAATTTACGTTACATTACCCTCCGTTTCACACGTGTGATTCCGGTTTTATAAACATCTACTCCTCCAATATACTTCTGATTAAGTTTGTTGCGGGTTCCAAGACGGTTTAATTTTCCCCGGGACTTCTCGAGTGTCAAAACTCGTTGTCATCAATGGTCACTGCTGCTGAACCTGGCTACACAGGTGACACAGTAGTGGGAGTGAGGGTGGGACAAGTCCCAAAATAAAACTACTTTTATAAACGTGTTTGTGAGGATGGTTGTTTGTTACTTTCACGTACAAATTCCTAAGTGAATTTTGGTGTAACTTTGCAGTAACACAGCTAAAAAATTAGAAAAGCACATGGATAGACTTTTGATCAGAAAACTGCCCAGATAGCTGAAACCGCATGCACCTAGTTTACTATAACCCTAGGATAGGTTGCATTAAATAAAATAAAACGTTACGCACATAATTTATCCTCACATACCTCTCCTCACTAGAAAATTATTTACTAACCGCACTAAAGTTCGTTTTAAACATATTTAATAGCGTTAATGTTTAGGGATTTCTTGCGATGCAGTCGCGAGTTTCTCATAGTTGCTACTAAATGCTATGAGAAATATGCGCGGTACGTTTTAACGCATTTAATTGTGGCTTTTTCGATATGAAATTACGGTTGAACATTTGTTGAAATAAACTGGTGAAGTATTGCAGAATTTAAACATTTTAGTGTGTATTCAGTTTTCCGAAGAGCTACATTAAACATTGTTTGATAGAATAAAATACCTACATCAAAATTGAAAGTTTTGTTTTATATTGAAAGATATTTATAGCAATAATACATACTGGTAGTGCTATCGACGATAGAGCGAGTGCCCTTGCTCTGAAGGGGAGTAAACAAATTTGAAAACTCATTAAAAACACAAATAAAACTAAGCATTTCAATCAGCCGTCGCTCTTTGGGGCGAGATCGCTAAGCTATGTTGAAAGCCATTAAGCCGTCTATGTAGGATGTCCGTCAATAGAGATGACTACACACTCGTACAAAAAGACCAAAATATACATTTTGTGTCTGGAATATCCCAGAGCGCATGATGCTAATTCATTAACCTAGTCGTCCGATAGTTGGAAGGTATAGTTTTCTATCCCTTTTTACAAAATTTCATTGGTGACCATGCAGATTCTTACTTTTATATATACTTACTCGTAGGCTCACGCCGAGGTGTAATTATTTTATTACACCCACTTTTTTCATAATAGGGGGCCAGCCTATAATAAAATTGCCGTTACCACCAGACTCCGTGCTGCTACCAAGAATTCGAAAAACTCATTATCACTTTTCTCGACCCAGGCATCGAAGCCGGAGCCGCCCGATCTGCAGACGCATACCCTATCCACTGGACCACGAAGGCAGTCTAAAGATTTGTATTAGTTTATCTGTAAAAAAGTTGAAATCTTACGGTGGCATCTTAGACTATTGTGACAATGCTCCAAGCATGACGTCATATGACTGCCCCACTATGCCCTACAGACCTATTGACCCCTATATTTGCATACGAGAAAAAATTACACATCGTTTTTGTGACACATGTAAAATTATCGCGATGATCAAATGGCAATCGTGACCGACGCATAACATGAGATCAATAAAACAATTCAATGTGTCTTTGTTAAGTTGGTGAAGGAAAACCAGTTCATGACTTCAAATGGCCGACAACCAATCAAAATAAGTAATTAATTGTTAAGTGAAAGAAAAAGTACTGAGGTCATGTTAGGCAAGAAAACTAAAATATACCCAAATAAAAATTACAAGTGCTCAATGTCGTTTAGTAAAATACTAGCTGAGCCGGCGGTTACACCCTCGTATTTAGGGCTACTGCTCCTCACCCGTCGCTCATAGCGTGATGTTATATAGCCTATAGCGTGCCTAATACATATATATAAATGAGCTATCCGATAAAAAAATCTCTATCTTTATTTAAATCGGTCCATTATTTCTTGAGATTAGCGCGTTCAAGCAAACAAACAAATAAACAAACAAACTCTTCAGCTTTATAATATTAGCATAGATAAATAATAATATAGCAAGTAGTCAAAGTCTTTTAATAAAAAATTGACACCTCTTTGTTAAGTAGAGCGATAATTTTAATGTCTAATGTTTTAAGTAGATCACTATCTTGGATCTAATAATACCCTGTGATAAAAATATGGACATTGAACAATTATGATTAATGACTCTACTTTAAGTACTAGCTAGATGGAGTATGTGTAAGTGTTGGCGCACACGAGCCACAGGCAGCAATTACAAAATGCCGATACAGAAATGCCGATTGCAAGTTTTCGTTTATTTTGTATACTTGTCACACACACACAGTGTCTATCTGACCTACCCATGCGACTGAGTAGTAGCTTATATTTATCTTTTTTTTGTCTCACGCTTGTAGGGGTAGGCAGAGGTGTAATATTACACCCACATTTCGCCATGAAGTTTTAGCTCCCACGTAATAGAGGGTGGGCCTATTGCCGTTACTGGGCACATCACCAGATTTCGTACTGCTACTGAGAATTCGGAAAAACCCAGTAACATTTTTCAAGACCCGCGAATCGAACCCAAGACCTCCGATCAGCAGTCGCATACGCTATCCACTGGACCACGGAAGCAGTCGAGGGGAGTGGTAGCTAAGTAGGTACAGTCAACTTCAAATGTCGCTACACACCTGAACATCTTTGCTGAGACTTTAATGAATTAAACCTCCTCGTTTATTATACTTAATTTATAAATTATGATTTAGGCAAGATTTTCTTGTGTAAAAATCCCAAAACATATTAAAAATTATAACAATTTTGGACAATATAACCATATAAAATAACGTAAATGTATATATACTTATGAAGCTGACTGTACTTAATATAACCGTTTGACTAGTCAATATTGAACCAATTTTTCCTGAACCAGCAATATCATTCGCCAACTACACACTAATTTACTAAACACACAAACGCTTAAACGTTAATTTTACGGCACAAATAACATAATTATCAAAGCAATCATTGGATATTAAAAACAAATTAAAAATCGATTTCATAATAAAATAATATAATTATCCAGTACAAATAAAGTAATATCATACTTCCTTTATTGTAACGAACTGTTGATATTTACTTACACAATGATGAATTTTATACAGTCATAACAGCACACGCAATGCCAATTATTAAAATCATAAACTATTTCAATACCACACGTAAATATAATTATAATTCGTTATGGTTTTGCGGTAGTAAATTGACGTAGTGCGTAAGTAAATTGACTGATGTCTATTTTAAAAAAAACATGCACGAATTGTGATTTGAATTGTGAAATAACTATTTGTCTTGCTCTGAATACTTGAATGGAATTTGATAATCCGGGTTATCGTTTTCGTGGATTTTTGGAGACGTCTGCAAATCTGCATAAGTCTATTATAACTTCATTCCTTCGTCTTTTAATATAGAAACTTATAAAATACTTAGTGACGAGAAGACTTACTCCCGCATCTCCTAAGGTTAACTGTACATCAATAAATCTTTTTGTGTTACTGACTGATTGACAGGCACCACAAAGCTGATTATTAAAATTTGCATGTCTATTACACATGGTTCAGATCACGGCTCATATCCGTTGCCTAACTACGGAATTCAATATTCGATCTATAGATAGATCTGTAGATTTTAGCTTATTTTTTGACATAAGCTCCATACAAAATATGTCAAACACGAATTTCGAATCTCAAAATCCATGTATGGATCGCATATTGAAAATGGCCGTCAGCAGCTGCTTTCCTTTTTAAAACCTTTCAGTTGGCAATATCCAGAAGAGTCAACATAGCTTATAACGTATAGCTTATAAAACAACTAAGACAAATTAATACACTTCTAGATAATAAGGTCAAGGATGTTGATAGAGTATCTACTTAAATCTGCTAGGAAATACCATTATAAACCTTTTTAAAGTATTTAAGTTATAATATTACTTTGAAAGTATTTTTATGGTCGCGTAATATGGAAATTTCAAAAAGGTTTTAAAAATTCAACCTTTTTTTAGGTCGGCTTAACTAATTATCATCAATCATAATGTCACGTCCCTATTACAAATAGAGCGGATTATAAAAAGCGCTGCAGAAATAAAATATGGATTGCAAAACGGATATTACGTTTAGAATAATGAATCTTGAACAAAATATGTTAAAATTCCCTGCACGCATAGTATAGTGGTTTAAGTCGCCATGCTGCTTGACAATGCACCGTGTGTAGATTCAAGTTTTTTGTAGACTCACGCCTGTATCCCCGAAAGGAAAGGCAGATGTGCAATATAACACCCACATTTTGCCATAAACTTTTAGGTCCCACGTTATAGGGGGCGAGCCTATTGTCGTACCGGGCACATTACCAGACTCCGTGCTGTTACTGAGAATTTCCTAACAGAAAAACCCAATAACACTTTGCCCGACCCGGGAATCGGGCCCGAGACCTCCCAATCCCACGAGCACATTTATGCCGCGAGACCAATGAGGCAGTCAGATCTACGAGGCAGTCTTAGCAGGCAGATTCGATTCCCATAACATAAAACTTTGTGTGATCCACAAATTGTTGATTTCAGTCGGAATTGATTTTGTGCCAGATGCTCGAATGTTTTGTAGTGTCTGGTAGCAATTAATAAATACTGTATGTCTACGCTCTAAGTTCATAAGCTGAGAATACTGCTGCGCTGCGCTGACACGTTAATGCCCCTTGTACTTATATTAATTGTTGTATTAGCAGCCGCTACAATTTGTAAAACTCTCCGTGACACAGGATTTATTCATACAACCGGCAGTTTTGTTTAAAAAACAACTGAAATCTTTCTATCACTAAACAGATAAAATGCAACATCTGAATTTCGCTAACGCACTTGACGTTACCAGCACTCTCTCCCTAAGGACTTAAACACGTATCGTATCTACTAATTCAGATCAATTTGAACTTCAACTGCGAGAGTTACATATCCGACGTATCGATTCCGTACGTGTTTGAGGCATTGGGAAACTGCGTAAAGCCGTAGATCAAAGATACGTTAACTTTGACAAGCCGCTCCCATGCGAACTGTATCTGATCATTAAGTGTCGTAATTTATTGATGACTATACCTTGTAATATATTTTCTATCAAATCCAACCAATGGAATGTACAGCCAGTTGTTAACACGCTTTTTACGTATGTTTTTTGTAGAAGATAGTGCCTTGAAATTATTCTTGTATAAGAATGTATTGATTTGTGTTCGTATTAATAATTAAATTTATTAAGGTAACAAAATATTCAGACTGCCTCCGTGGTCCAGTGGATAGCGTATGCGACTACTGATCGGAGGTCCCGCGTCCGATTCTCGGGTGGGGCAAAAACTGGGTTTTTCCGAATACTCAGCAGCAGCTCTGGTGCTGTGGCTGGTCTGGTGATGTGCCCGGTAACGACAATAAGCTCGCCCCCTTTTACGGCGAAAATTAAAATTCCTGGCGAAATGTGGGTGTAATATTACACCTCTGCCTACCCCTTCGGGGATACAGGCGTGAAACTATAAATAAATTAAAAATAAATAATAATTGCCTTAAAATGTACTAACTACTACTTGTCAGTCTCAGTTATCTTACGACAGGTCCCATATTTGACCTATCCATCGATTTGGTCACTACATATACATATCTGGCATTGGCTTATTACAATAGCAATAGCTCAAAGTCAAAGTCAAATCGTTTATTTGTTCATAGGTTCATTAATATAAACACTTAAACAAAGTCATGCTTTTTTTTAAATTAAGCTAGATGAGGGCGGTGTTTCCTAACTGACTGCCCTGAGAAGAAACATCCGAAACAAACTCAGAGGTCATAGTCTCTTTTAAAGTCCAGACAAATTATTAAAAAAATAATAATAATATACAAAATAAATCAAATGTTGGAATCGGCCGTTAACAGTCACAAAGGACATAATATATTTTTATTGTGCGTAAAACTAACATCAATTCATATAGGACAAAGAGAACAGAACAAAAAAATACTAATATACCAAATTTAATAGCTTTGTTTTATCCCCACATTATTTTGAATTATCGAAACTGCAGTCGTAAAAAGCAATGGATTGTGTCCTAGAATTGCAGATCGCGTACGCTGCACGCTGCCAACATAGAAGGAATACTTTTAATGTTCCAATCGTGTTTAAAGTCTGTGGAACGGTGAAACTTATCCCCTACTTTTGTTATATCTTCAGGAAGAAAAACATTCACAACTTTGTCTATTAAGAGCTTGATAGAAAGCTTGATATTTTTTATTAATTCCTGTTCTTCCTTAGATACTTAGTTGGGAGCATATTTAAAATTTTTGTATGCTGCTTGACAATCACTATACTGGAACCATGTTTACTTTTGTAATAATATGTGCTTCATATCTCTAATAGCTCGGCTACGTTGAGCAATGCTTATAGGAGATGGTATTTATATCGGAGTATTTCTGTTTGTTGGAGGACGTGTAATGCTGTTTCGCTGTCGATAACAGTTATTGTGTCTAAAACAAAGTCCTTCAATAATAATTATAATCCATGCCAAATATCTCTGGTGGCTAATAAACACTTAATATGTTGTGTGGTTTTTACTGTGGAGTCAGAAATCCAGCTCCAGAGTAATAACCGCACAACGAATAATCGAGTCTATCACACAAAGATTTGTCCTGATTAAGAATCTAACTCACGATGAGTCAAGACTAGCGGTCTGTAGACCACAAGACTAACAGGACAGTTGGAATACTACGCAGCAACTATAATAATATCCTACTACGATTATAAATGCGCAAGTTGGAGAAGATGAATGGATTTTTGTTAAATCTTTCACTCAAAAACGACAAAAAAGATTTTGATATAACTTTGCAATAATGTAGCTTAAGCACCTGTGTCGCATATATGCTACCTTTTCTAACGATATTCCAAGGCAAGTGGCGCCGCAGGCAGCTACTCCACAATATATTGTTGTATAACGTAGCACCGTTGACATGACATTAAATAAAGTCTGCAAGGAAAGTTACCTACACACAGAATATCAAATTACATTCTATGTTCCTCTCTGTACTACTTAGCAACTTCATAAGGCTGAAACTGTCGTTCCCATAAACTAACGCAACAAAGACGACATGTATAGTTCTTTTAAACGTTGTATTAATTAGAATTTGCACTTTTCCTGCAGAGCAATTTTAAAACTTTTAATAGGTACTGCTGTAGTTGTTAATAGTAGACAACGTTTTAAAACTTTTGCATGTTAGTGAAGTAATGGTTAGTACAGAGCTTTGTGTCATTTCAATTATGTAAATCTAGATGGGAAAGTATGTTGTATAATAATATAAATAGTAATAAAAAAATTGGGCAATTGCGGGTCGGACTCGCGCAAGGGTTCCGTACCATCATCTATAAAAGAAAATCACGTTTGTTGTATGTATACCTAAATATTTTTTTAAGTTTCTACCTGATTCTTAAGATCGAGTAACAAATTGCTTAAAAATTATGTTTTTTGCATGGGAGCCCCCCTTTATCATTTACTTTTTTTATTTAATAATTTATTTTGAAAGGTAATATACAACTACATATTCTGTGAAAATTTTAAGCGTCTACCTGTTACCGTTAGTAATTTTGAGCAAAAAATACGAAAAAAAACTAGTTTCTTGTATGGGGTATTCCCCTTCCCTTATTTTTTTATTTTTAGTATTTGTTGTTATAGCGGCAACCGAAATACATAATTTGTGAAAATTTCAGCTTTCTAGCTATCACGGTTTATGAGATACAGCCTGGTGACAGACAGACGGACAGACAGACCGCGGAGGCTTAGTAATAGGGTCCCGTTTTTTACCTTTTAGGTACGGAACCCTAAAAAGTAGCAGTATCCCATGGGCAGGTAGGGCCTGAGAGAAAATATTATGTAGCAGGCCCTAAACTGTCATCAATAAATATGATATAAGTCTGTTACCTCTAACATCCTAGTAGTATTTCATATCTTTACGTATCATATCTTTACGTCCTCATATCTAAAAAAAGGTTCCTTGAAATCATATTCCTTTATGTAAAAGAGATCAACAAGCCGACATATGGCCTGAATGGAGGCGCTTGTCGCCACCCATTAAAATCAGACTATTCATAAGTTGCAAACCTGGATGGGAAAAGCAAAAGCGGGCTGTGGGAAAGACAAAAAAAAACGATAATTTAAAAGGACAATATATACATTCTATAATCCAGTTAAGCTGTGTAGCAGTTGTTTCTACCATTTGTATTTAAAGCTGTTGTTGTTACGGAAATGATAAAATAAAATAAGTTAAATAAAATAAGTATCTCGTAAAGAAAACTTCACCCAAAATACTACACGATCACCACTCAAAACAACGAATTCAGAAAGAAATTATTCCACGTTCCCAGCGCATGTATTCACGACAATGACGCAGGTTGCAACATCAAGTGCAGACAACTCGTGAGTCTGTAAATAATGGTCGAGCCATGAAACTAGACGGTCCAACAGTAAAAAGCAAGTATCTTTAACTTAGTTAGATACCTAGGTTTTGTAGCCACTAGGTACGGCTACGTAGGTTTTGTAGCCGTACCTAGTCTTATATTCTAGTATCACTACTTAGTATAAAACAAAGTCTCGTCTTCTGTCTGGCTGTCCCTATGTATGCTTAAATCTTAAAAGAACGCAACGGATTTTAATGCGGTTTTTTTAATAGATATAAGTAATGATTCAAGAGGAAGGTTTATATGTATAACTAGCTTTCGCCCGCGGCTTCGCCCGCATGAAATTTTAATAAAGAGTAGCCTTTGTACTTCCTCAAGTTTCAGACTATCCATATCAAATTTCATCACAAATGGATCTGCACATTAGCCGTGTAGCATACATATAACTGTTTATATGTATTCTATTCTATTATCTGTATAATACCTACTTAAAATTACTTTTGTTTTCATAGTCGTCAAACTTTAGGTAAAGATTAGTATGTAGGTATATTATTAAAGTTATTGAAGAGCTTATGTATCTACTGAATAGAATAGCAGCAAAAATAAAAACTAAAAGCATTAGGTACCACAAAGTACATAATCAGACCGCCCCTCTGCCCCGCTGCGCTTAAGAGCGCCAACTCATAGGAAGCGCTTTGAATGATGCTGCGCTTATATCAATTATATCGTGATAAATTTTAAGCTATTCGTCCAAACTACTTACTGTAAAGACAAAGTTCATCTACATTAAATACTAAAGGCAATAAATATAGGTATCAATTTTGAAAACAATTTGATAACTACACTACTCTAGAATGAGCATTGTAAAAAACATATTTTTTGTGTTACACTGTTTTATTACAATAAAAATGATCTAGTTAGGTTATGTACCAAAAGCTAAAAAGTAATTCGGTAAGTCCTAGCTGCCAGATCGCACCAAACTTCTCATCAATCTGGGGTATTGATCAGACAAATATAAAATCATTGGGCAAGTGAAATTTATATCATAATGTTTATTCTGGATACGCTACGCCCAAAATTAAAATAAATGTTTTTTTAGTTTATTGTATTTTCAAGTTTTTAGTTTTGTTTGTTAATACTTCTCATTCTGTTTTCATAGTGAGGTCTATTCTACAAATCAAGCCCTTTCATTCGATACCCATATTGAGGTATTTGTGGAAAATAAGTTATCTGCCATTTTGTGGCGGCGGCCATCTTGGATTTTTAATAGTTAGGTCTGTTCTACCAATCAAGTCCTTTCATTTGATTCCCATATTGAGGTATTTGTGGAAAATATGTAATCAGCCATTTTGTGGCGGCAGCCATATTGGATTTTTCATAGTGAGCCTATTCTACCAATCAAGCCCTTTCATTCGATACCCATATTGAGGTATTTGTGGCAAATATGTAATCCGACATTTTGCGGCGACAGCCATCTTGGATTTTTATAGTGAGCTCTATTCTACGAATCAAGCCCTTTTATTTGATACCCGTATTGAAGTATTTTGTGGAAAATAAGTAATCCGCCATTTTGTGACGGCAGCCATCTTGAATTTTTCATAGTGAGCCTCTATGATAAACAATTTCACCGTACATTATCTTCAAGTATCTTTTACGGTTTAGGCAACGCACGCGAAGACAGCTTTCAGAGTTCAGGATTTTTGCCGACTTAGTTGATACTTTGCCTTATATTATGGCAACATTATACAAAATCTTTATAAATTGTAGCATATGTGTTATTCTGATGTATAAACTATATTACTCTAAAGTTTCATCCAAATCCGTTTAGTAGTTTTTGCGTGAAAGAGTAACAAACATCCATCCATACATCCATTCATCCATCCATCCATCTATACATACATCTTCACAAACTTTCACATTTATAATATTAGTAGGATTAAATTTCAACAAAATCGGTTCAGCGGTTTTAGCGTGAAAACTGAACATACATACACACTTTCGATTTTATAAT
This sequence comes from Euclidia mi, assembly GCA_944739405.2. NCBI lineage: Eukaryota > Metazoa > Arthropoda > Insecta > Lepidoptera > Erebidae > Euclidia > Euclidia mi. The sequence continues at coordinate 14,946,125 of OX123185.2, forward strand.
ATTAGAAGGGAAGTATGGATAGTAGGGATATCATCAGAGACTTTCTTTATACACAACATTGTCTCTCTGTTTTACCATCTTCATATAGAACATGTAAATTATTTTTACCGCTTACTCGTGAACATGCCACATAATATAACTGACCATGTGAAAAACAACATGTTCGGGGGTCAATTCCAGCTGTTTCAAGTCTGTCCCTGCGATTTATTTAGAAAATACACACAGGGCTACAAATATTCAGCCCTGCCGAAAGTTATCTTACTTTCGTACCCCGTTAAGTTACTCAAGAGTTATCTGAATTCAGGCCTCAGTCTCCCACCCACGGATTCCCACGTACGTGAGGTGTGGGAATTTGGGAATAATGAGACACCTGTATAAGTACAGAACACGAACGAACGAAAGATATCAAAGAAACACATCCACATTCATTATTCAAAAGAAATCCGACGAAAACGAAAGAAAATTAACCGAGAACCTAATCATTCCACGGCGAATCTTAACACCGCCATTCAGAAAACGCCATCTATGTTTACATATACAAACCGACCAAGATAGAAACTAATATGGACTAATCGACAATTTATTGAAAAAAGGATCTATAGTAATTGTTTTTATCATTTAAAATAAAATGAAATGATTATGTAACTATTATATAAACTTAATAATTTTAAATAAATGAGATTGACCGTTTAAATTATGTGGACATTGTAATAAATTTTGACACAGAGACTTTTTGTTTATGAATGCCGAATATTATACTCTATTTTTTTTTTAATCAAAAGATACCCGACACATAATTATTGCCTTTTTTGCAAGAAACATTTATTTTGCTAGAAAATTATTTGAAAATAGTGACATCTATAGGTCGGAAGGATAACTATGAATATCCTCGGTTCCAGTAATTTATTTATCGAAAATACGTAAAAATATAGTGACGAAATTAAGAATCACCTCCTTTTTTAAAGTCGGGTAAATAGCCATAAAACACTTCGAAGGTACCTTTTTAGACTAACTAAACTTTTACTAACAAACTTATAATGATCACAGATGGCATCACATATATAACCAGTTTTGGATGATCCCTGTTTTGTTTGGGACTACGTACAAAGGAGAGGTCAAGCTGTACACCAAAAACCACTCAACCGATTGTGATGTAACATATACTATTTTATAGGTTTGAGTATCCTTTGTACATGAGTGTAAATTTTATTGAAATCAATTTCGCCATTTTAGAGATCTTTAGCAACATAGGGAAAGACGTTGGACAGACAGACAGACATAAATTCTAAAAATTATCAATTATTGCTTTTTAGCATTTTCCTAGATTTTTTAGCTAATTTTCGTCAAAATATCTTTAATGTACAGACTTTTTCACCTCTACAGTTTTATTATAGTATAGATTGACGCGGGCAAAGCCGCTGGCGACGTCTAGTATACTTATAAGGTGCTTTAACCTTTAAGTACTGATGAGGCAAGTATTTAATAATTATTTATTATAATAATGACAGGTTGTTATAGGAGCTGATAAATAATTTTACATTTTGGTCCAGAATTTCTTTATCGAGAACATGTCAATGTCGGAAGCATAGTTTGTAGGGTCTATTCTTAATAGAGATAATGGCAAAGATTAAACAAATACTAACCAATATTTACACACTAAATTTAAAATATTTAATAATGAAGCTGCATTTTGAGAATATAATATTAGATCGCACATGGAAGAATATTATGGTGAGGATAATCCTGAGCCATCACTTGTAACTGTTTAATTAATATGATGAAGAACAGCGAGCATTCGCCTGTTTTTGTTTTGTCGAACTAAACCTAACATTGCTCTTCTAGCTAACACTCTAATGAGCAAAAACTGCAAAGCAAATCTACTGTCAATTCGGTAGAATGCTCGCCAGAACGTTCGTTAGAATGCTCGCTAAAACACATTTGTTTGTTTTTCGGCTTAAGTGTATCAGCGCCATAAGATTGCAAAAAATTACTAGCTTTATGTTAAATTGTCGCTTGTTTTATGGTTTCAAAACAATTGTGCAATACAGGATCTTTATTATCATCTTAATGTGCAGGTCAACACTGAGTGTTATTTGAATAATTTTAAGCGATGCTCTTAGCGCATTACTATCCTGTACTTTGTATGTGTGCTGTAAACCATAGAATTCCACCACTAGGTACTTTAAGAGCCTTGAATTTTCTAGTACTGAGTGTCGGAGTGTCCGTTTAAATTATGACATCGTCGTTCCAGCGGTATCCCGGATGGAGCTAAGACTTCCGTCATGGGATCCCTTCTATTTGCATAATGTTCTTTGTCCTAATATACGGCATTTTTTTTTAGGCATACATTTTATGTTGGCATAATCATCTTAAAGACTAATTTGTTTTGGCATAAATTTGATTCGCATAACGTTAGTAGGTCTAATGACTATTAGCATAACGTTAGTAGGCTTAATGACTATTAGCATAACGTTAGTAGGCCTAATGACTATTAGCATAACGTTAGTAGGCCTAGTGACTATTAGCATAATATTTATATAATTATATACTTAACTTGTAAAAAATGTATGTATGCTGTGCAACAAAAGTTACTGACAGAACCTAATTGCTGCAAAACCGACTCCACGTAGTCTTGTTTGCCCTACCCCTAGAGTGTTATTTAAAATCGCGTAGGCGCGTAGGGGCGAGGCAGCCCGCGGGCTGAGGAGCAGGCGGCTGCGAGCGAGCTTTGGCACAGAAGCCCTGCCTGCTGCATGTTGCATGCTTGCTTGCATGCTGCATGCTTGCTTGCATGCTGCATGCTTGCTTGCATGCTGCATGCTTGCTTGCTTGCTGCATGCTGTATGCTGTATGCTTGCTTGCTTCATGCTTCCTACAGCGAAAAATATGCCAAAGAAACATTGCCAAAGTTATTATATCCAATTTGTATTGTATTGCAATCATTATGCGTAAATAAATTTATGCTTTAGGATATTATGCTTTAAGAAGTTATGCTTTAGAACTTTATGCTTAATAAATTTATGCTTTAGGATATTATGCTTAAAAAAGTTATGCTTTAGAACTTTATGCTTAATAAATTTATGCTTTAGAATATTATGCTTAATCATTATTATGGTTAGACAAATTATGCTTTAAAAATTATGCGTAAGCTTTTATGCGTAATTATATTATGCGAAAATATAATTATGCCAAACAAAATTATGCTAAGTTATATTAGGTCTTAAAATTTTATGCAAGCGGATAGGGAACCTTCCTTCATGGAGCTTGGGGTCATTTTTCTGGTATAATCTGTTTGGCAGAATATTAGCATTTCTAGAGTGACTACCGTCTAATCTTTAAAAACATAGCGACAATTCATTGCTTAGAGCGATGTCTGTATATTCAAGCGTACCGATTCCTCGTAATTACTATCACGACAGCTTATCATGCGCTCCCAGGGACACGCGATAGTAAAATCATAATCGGTTGTCATAAAACTAATTCATTTTAAAGATGCAAAGTATGAAAACTAAGACAATATAAGATTCTTGCGTTACTGACAGACAAGGCACAGCCGAAACTACAGGTCATAAAAAGCTGTTCGGCATGAATGTTCCTTGTGGAGCAAAAAGAGAGATTTTTTCGAATTTCCCCATCTAATGGTGTAAAAAGGTCTACGGAGGCGGAGTCACGGGCGGAGTGTAGAACTATAATATAATTGAAGTAATTATCAATATAAGCCATCTTGATTAACATCATGCCACCATATCTGTACAATGCAGCTTGCAGACATCATGTTTGATAGTAATTGTTACTCAATCAAGCTCATACCTCTTGCAATTTGACCTCGAACTTGATCATGAGAAACTACGACATGTATGTATATGGAATAGATAACATAGTATCAATAATTGATAATATGTAATCTGGTTATAGTGCTTTCATGAATTTGGAATTGATATATTTTATATTTTACCGTGTGGTTGACGGCATAGAATACAAGTGTCACCACCCCCTATCTTCCCGTGGGTTTCGTAAGAGGCGACTAAGGCATAACACGATGCAAATACCATCTTTGCGTAGAGACGGAAAACTCGACATCAAACCCTATAAGACTGCCACGTTGGTCTCGCGGCATAAATATGCGCGTGGGATCGGGAGGTCCCGGGTTCGATTCCTGGGTCGGGCAGTGTTATTGGGTTTTTCCGTCACGAAATTCTCAGTAGCAGCACGGAGTCTGGAAATGTGCCCGGTACGGCAATAGGCTCGCCCCATATTACGTGGGACTAAAGTATATCTGGCGAAAAGTGGGTGTAGAAATACACCTCTGCCTACCCCTTCGGGGGTAAAAGGCGTGACGATATGTATGTATGTATGTATATTTTATATTTAAGGATACAAAGGCATAGCCTGGAGATACTAACAGACTGATATATTATGTAGTGGGTTGCGGTTTGAACCCATGGCACGCACTTTTCAAATTATTTTTTGTTAATCATTGCTTGCTAAAGGACTTGATGGCCTCTGCAGAGTCTCCCAACAAGTAAGTCTTAAGATAAACATGGACAAGACGAAAATCATGTCTAACGTCCATGTCGTACCTGCTCCTATCTAGGTTGAGAACTCTACACGCGAAGTTGTCGACAGGTACGTCTACCTGGGACAAATCATCCAATTGGGTAGGTCCAACTTCGAGAAAGTGGTCATTCGTCGAATCCAACTGGGTTGGGCGGCGTTCAGGCAGTTACGCAAATTTTCACGTCCGATATCCCGCAGTGTCTCAAGACGAAAGTCTTTGAACAGTGTGTGTTGCCAATGATGATCTACGGCGCTGAGACATTGTCAGTAACTATGGGCCTTATCCGAAAGCTCAGGGTCACTCAGAGGGTGATAGAGAGAGCTATTTCTCGGCGTTTCCCTGCTAGATCGAATCAGAAATGAGGAGATCCGCTGGAGAACGAAAGTCACCGGCATAGCTCTCCGAATAGCCAGGCTGAAGTGGCAATGGGCAGGGTACATAGCGCGAAAAACCGATGGCTGTTGGGCAGGGGGGTTTTGGAGTGGCGACCACGTACCAGACGACGCAGCAGGGGTAGGCCTCCCGCAAGGTGGACCGACGATCTGGTTAAAATCGCGGGAAGCGGTTGGATGCGAGCGGCTCAAAATCCGTCTGTGTGGAGAACCTTGGGGGAGGTCTATGTCCAGCAATGGACATCTCTAGGCTGATATGATGAAAAGGCAAAGAAAACAATGCATCCTGAGGTAACCTGCACGTATGAAAATTCTCCATAAGACATAATTATGAAGTTTTATTAGGTTTTTTAAGGAGAGGCCCGTGCGCACCGTTGGGACAGTTTATATACTGGGCTGTTGATGATGATAATTATTATCTAGGGGTAGCTCTATGAGCCTAAAAATATTAAAAATTTCTACCTCGTTTATTTGTGGTACCTAGTGCTTTAGTCAGTAACTTATTGTGAAAACATTTTTTTTTTAAAGACAACGCCCGCATTAGGACTAAATCCTGTGTCGCGGGGGACTTTACAAACATACAGCTAACGGACACAATGAACAACCAGACTCGAAACAACAATTAGTGAATTACACAAAGTGTTGCCTCGTTTGGGGATCGAACCCACAACACTCGGCGCAGTGTCAAGCGACGAGGCGACCGCGTAAACCACTACGCCAACCGTGCAGTCAATTTTAAAATGTATTTAACTTGCAAATCAAGTAATTTTTACAAAACCTTTTATTATTTGCCCTATGGGTTATAGGGAAATATATGTGAATATATTATGTAAAAGTTGACAACTAGAAATTAACTATACCTAAACTATAGCATCTTGACGTACAGCAAGACCGATATAATACCAAAGTCTCAAAAAATAAAAAGAGGTGCAAAATCGTAATAAGCGAATAATGTGATTGATTACATCAAACCCTTAAAATACAACACCCCTATTTTACCCTCAAACGTTACTGATATCACATCACAGTTAAACGCCTCACACCATTTGGTATTCAGCATGGCGTGAAAAAGCCACCAGTCAATCCGATAGCTTTAATACGCTATAAATCTGCCTAGTGGGATTGTTTCAAGTCTAATTAAAGTTTAATCACAGCTTGAATGGTACTCAAGGTGCCGTCAGTCACTGGAAGCACGCGATGGGTTACCAATACGCTATCTATAAATCAGTCTGTTGTGGTTCAAGTTAACCTTTGATACAGGCGTTATTTCAAATTATCTTTCGCAATCGATACCACGTACCTTTGTTTGGAGTAACCGATATTTCGGCACTGTTGCAAACGCCATGTTCATGGATGTACAGTTTCTATATTTTGACACTGGCGGCTTTTAAAAGAAGCTATGTACTATATTCAGTAGGTGCGTCTCCGCAGACGATGGGATATTTACTTACTCAAAACTATCTAATCGACACGATTTGCAAGTATTTTCAGTTGTGACTGAACTAATGTTAGACGTACTTTAAAGCGATAGGTGGAGCTTTATCTTCCAGTGCCTCTCTTGATTTGAAATATGTGTAGAGTATTCAGTATCACGAGTTATTAATGATGCTCAGTACGAACCAGGATGTGTACTTAGGTTTAACTGCACAGTTGGCGTAGTTCTTTTCCCAAACGACACAACACTTCGTGTGATCCATAAATTGTTGTTTCGTGTCTGGATGTCCATTGTCCATTGGTTGTATGTTTGTAAAGTCCGCCGCAACACAGGATTTATTCCTAGTGTGTGTTTTAATAAAAACAGTTTAGGTCCTGTATCCTAGTTTTTCAGGCATCTAAATAGAGCTATAAATTTAAACAGCCTGTGTTACCTAGTTTCACTTTCATATATATAAATGTCACCTCATACAACAGATACCTAAATCAATATTGATAATAAAATTATACTCATTAACTCGTGAACTTCCTCCGTTTTATCATTGGTTAAAATGCCAGGCTATTATTATCAATCTCTCGGGTAGTAACGTAACGGAAAAGAACAAAGTTCAAAGGAAATCAAATATTCATAATCAGAAAAACTTTTACAAAAAACGCCGAGTTCTTATTTTAATTATTCCGGCCATCAACCGATAAGGATCAGTGGCTGAGTTTGTGACAACCTCCTCTGCTGACACCAAGATATTATCTTACATGATTGAACGTTTTTGTTTTTAATTTTAATTACAACACAATAAAAATATTATGTTTTAAATATAGGTTACCGGAACACAGGCTACCACTATTTGTTCGTAAAAAACGGTAATGTTTATCTATTACAACATTGGAATGTTCGAACTGATTTTCTAGAACAATGACGTTGTGGTTCGAAATAGGTCATTAGTACTATTGAGTTTAGCAAAGGGTATCTACATCATGTCAGTTGCATTCTAGGCAAAATATATATATATACACGGATAAAAGCTAATATTACTGTATATATACATATAATAGCTAATAAGCGAGTATCAAATCTTCTTATTGCAACTCTATATATACCTACACAGGGCATTGCGTAACAGACCATTTGATTACTGCCCGTGCCAGACGACGTAGCTAATAGGAATCGAAAAGCGGATATTAGCGACATAGCAACATCATTACATCGTTAATTTGATCACGTATGTCACTCATACATAAACAACATATTTAGATCGTGCGATGATGATTATGTTAAACATTAGAAATGTTGTAACACTTGTCTGTATGTATTACTGAAATTTCCGGGTCACACTCACTTGTCCGTTCATGTGCAATGCATACATGTCGATTGAAACATAATTATTATGTAGCTATGTTAATCGGGCATAATAATAATATAACATTCTAAAATATAGTGAAAGTAGTAGTAGTAGTTTTTGAGTTTCCCAGTATCAAGAAGAAAGCGTAAAGAAATAATGTGCAGATGTAGCTATGGGTATGCTCTAGATATGATATGTTGAATGCAAGCTTAACGCTCTTAACCTGCGACGGTTTTCTACTAACAGAGGAGCTTTGTGTTTTTAATATTTTGAGTAAACCTTTAACATTTACGCTAACTACAAAGCCAAATGTACGATGAAATATCCGAAAATTTTGTATCCAAAAAACTACTTTTGTGTGTTGTATCCATAAAGAAGTAAAATTAATATTTTGTTTGTTAAGAAGTGAAGTAATTTTGTATCATTCCCGGGACAGTGAAAGCCTACGCAACGACAGACGTTTTATTTTTGTAAGCAATGCTTAATCAATAGTTACGACGGTTGCCCAAAATGACGCCCACTAGGCGGCAGCACTAAGACGTCGGGTCCAGAAACCTGTCAAAAGTGTCTAAACGCCCTCAAAGTGTGTAAGGCGATGAACGCGCACATTCCGTACTCTGATTTTCGAACCGGACATTTTCACGATCATTCTAGCGAACACTCTAAATTCAAATAGTCCGTAGAGTGTAGAAAAAGTATAGAAATCCCACTACAACAGCAGTTTTACCCAATATGTTTACTTCGGTTTCACTTATGAATTATTTCTAGAGTAAGAGTAAGATACATAAACAAATGACGTTTCTAAATAATAAAATGCAGATTTTTATTTGAACAGGTTTAATAAATCACATAAGTGTCTGTTCCTACGTTCAAATTTATTTATCGATATCGAAGGTTTATCAACATTCTATGGAAATTATTTCTGAGTAAACCAAATATAAGGATCTATTGTAAACATTATCGATATTTATTCTGGGTAAGCCCATCACTAGTCAAGTCAAAATTAGTGACAAACTACGAAGATTCTTCCCTAGATTAAAGCAAAGTCACACAAGTCAAACTGAAGTAAATATATTGGGTTTAACCGCCATTGTAGCGCGAATTCTGTGTGAATGTATTATCTATATTCTAAGGTTCGCCCGAATGTTCGTGAGAATGTTCGCTAAATCACACTCATTTGTTTTGTAACATTCGCGAGAATGCTCATTACAGGTGAATGCTCAAGTGTATCAGCGCCATAATGAAATTTCGCTAGCGCCAGCCAATAGTGGAATTTCGCCACAGAGCCAATTTTTTCTCGAAGCAAATTGGAAAATATATTTGTTCTTATATTAGCACTGTAACTAGCTCAAAAACATTGTGTTAATAATATTGCATTTCAAGACAAATGCCTCACCTGAAATAACCCCTGTCTCATAAGGGACTTCACAAACATGAATCGGACAAAGAACATCCGGACCCAAAACATTTATTTATGGATCACACAAACATTTGTGTAGACCTTCCAACCCCATTGAAGAAACAGGAACACATACAGCCTAACTATATTATACACCAGTTTCAGAATACTAACGACCCAGTTTATACCACCTCTCAAACAAATATTATAATGACATACATACATACATACATAGACTCACGCCTGTTACCCCGAAGGGGTAGGCAGAGGCATATTAAACGCCCACTTTTCACCAGTGTTTTGATCCCACGTAATAGGTGGCGAGCCTATTGCCGTTTATCGGGATATTTTGTTTGCCAGAGCCTCGTCCGTTGATCGGCAGGTGCACCACTTGCAGGTGAGGTTGGCTTGGGACCCTAAGCTCTTGGTGGGAACCCTATGCACTATATATATATAATGATAAAATTAGAAAATAATTCTTGATTGAGTACTATGTTAAAGTCTTAAACAGATAAGATTTTAAGAAAACACGATGTAAGAAAATGCAAAGCAAAGTTTCAGAAACGACAAATAATTTTAATTTCGTATTGGAAACGCGTTTTAGTTAACCTTAAGGTTAGGGCCTAGCCAAATGGCATTCGCTTCTGATTTCTCTTTCACTAACGCTTGATTGGCAACACATGGAATTCTTTCTTCGTTGACCACGTGATATATCAATAGCCTATGTCAGTTCCATACATTTTAGCATTTAGCGAATAGCGATCTCGCTAATCGATTGCCATTTGGCTACAGGCCCTTAAACCTATGAATACAGATTTACATAGAAGCATAGTTCTTAAGGATTTCGTGTGCCGATTCCAAGTGGATATTGTCTCCAGTTTAGTTCAAAGTGGGCGCCGTTGGCAGCGCTGGCGTCGTTCTCCGTCTCTCTTGCTCTCGTAGTTAAGATACACCGGAGGACATTCGTCTCTCTGGCTCTCGTAAAGACAGCTGCCACGTCGCCAAGCGGCAATTTCGTAATGATGACAAGTATATAACTGGGAGTGAGATTATACATGTGCGGAACGATAAAGCTTACTAATGTTGATGTAACGGGTATTAGTTGAGTAATCTATCTATACTTGAAATAAAATTAAGTTCCCTTTTCCTCTTATATGTCTATATGAACGCGATAAACATAAAAACCAACAAACCCATTTTTGTACGGTTTTCACCAATGTACCTACAGTGCGATGCCTTATTTATTTTTTATTTTTTTGGTGTCGGGTTGGCAAATGCTCATGGAGTCCTTCCACCCTGGATGAAGGGCGAAAGGGACTGTCAGACTCTTACTGACTAAAAACCAACCCGTATTCCTCATGTACCCATGTGTCGGAAGGTAGGGTATCACCGAAGCATTCTTCGCTACCCCCCGACGGGTATTGGCCCGCCAGATGGTCAGGCGGGCCCCGAAAACCCCCTTGGCGGTGGATGAAGGTGTTGAGCTCCGCCGCCAAAACTGGCGGCGGAGCTCACCCAGCTCACCCAGCGGCCGCAGAGGATAGAGAGAACGGCAACGCAACACCGACACGCCTCTCCTCCCGCGACCGCGCCCGACTGCGGGGGACAGAAGAGTAGTTAAGATACACCGGAGGACATTCGTCTCTCTGGCTCTCGTAAAGACAGCTGCCACGTCGCCAAGCGGCAATTTGGGTCACAGCAAGTTTGTCTCCAGAGCGCCCATAGGAAATGCGCCTCTATGTAAATATCTGAGCTCTTTGCATAAACTACGCAGAAAAATACATTTAAGTAAAATATGACAGCTTTCATCACTTCCTTATTCTATTCCATATTACAATTTAGTTGCGCAGCGATGTCACTAGCAGTATTCAATTTTAATTTAAACTTGTTGGGCTTTATAGTATAGGTATTATAGGGTAATTAAATTTCAAATTAGATGCAATTGCAAAGCAATTGACCTTGATCGTTCAAATCGAACTAATAACTAGACCACACACCGAGCTGCATTCATTTATCTATAATTATTGTCATAAAGACACTGCAAAACTGTTCAATCAAATTGACATACCAAATAGGGAAGTTGACAACTGTATCAAACAGCAATGCATTTTGAGTGTGAATTATGATAATAAACGCTAATTTATAATAATGTTTTGTCATATTATAGTAGTACATTAATCACTTTCAATGATAATTTAAATGCGACCAATTAGTTTTTTAATGTGTCTTTGATATTAATGTCCGCATAACATTATAATGTTTGATTAATTAAATGTATCTGATAATAATTATAAGTCGGTGACAAAAACTCACTTATGTAATAAGCTCGACATTTATCGCGCGATCGATACGCATTATGCATGACTTATAAAAAAGCATGTCTACAAAACGTTGAATAGATTGTCAACTAGTAGCTCTTTCTAGAATAGAAAACGTTTCAATGTATGATAAGTGGTTTCTACTACTGTTTTTGTTATATGTGGCATACCACATAATTTTTCGATGTAGTGGGCTGCAATATTAACTACTCGTTGTGCAGTACTGTAATGTGTAAACATATGTTGTAGCTTCTTATTGTTCCCTAAATAAATAAATACATTTTATTATGTAGATTTTTTTTTTCAGACTACTCTTACCTTTACGGCTATTCCTGTATTATCTGTGCACCCAGATTCAGCAATGACCGTAGAAGGCACAGAGATTTGACACTCGGTAAGTCCTTAGAAAATTTAACTTTGAAGGAATTGGTAAATAATATAATTAATAGACATCGTAGCGCGTCTGATTTTTGTCTGTAAAATGTGCAACAAATATTCATACTTGTTCAATAATCTTGGGCTATTTACGAGGGATGTTAAAATAATGAAGACATTGATAGAAGAGTGAATGCAAGCTTCGGGATGAATAGAGCGCTCCACGCTTTTACGGGCAGCTGATTTCTGTATAAAAGTACTCCTGGCTTTGCATAAAGGATTAAATGTAATAGCTGATTAATATTCATAAAATCTAGATACTCTTTATTTTATCTACTAGCAGACGTGTTAACTCTGCTAGTAGACCAACGTTTTCCAGCCAGAACTAGTTCTCATTAAGTATTGGAAATTGATAAGGAAATGAATAAATTTTAATGCATTAATCTGTGTGAAACTAATTCTACGTCTTCTGATTCTAAACTTTGATAAAGCATCTGTTTCTAATATGTTGAAACAATTTTATTAATGTTAAACTGAAAAAAAAACAACATCCTCAGCGAAGCGGGAGTGTAAGCGACTGCTACGACGAAGGTCGTGGGTTCGATTCCCGCTCAAGTCAAACATTTGTGTGCATGAACATGGCTGTTTGTCTTGGTCTGGGTGTTTCTATGTATAATATGTATGTATTTACAAAAAAAAGTAAATATGTATGTTTATCCATTATCTAGTGCCCATAGTACAAGTTCTACTTAGTCTAGGACTAGATGGTGTTGTGTGAATTTTGTTAGAATATTATTATTAATAAATAGTCTAAAATTTTATTAATTTAAGACAAAGTCTAGTGTTATATTTCTTACTAGACGATGCCTATAGCTACAACCGCAGATTGTAGTTTTTATTCCACTGTTTCTGCTCGTTCCCGTGCGAATTTTGGGAAATCCCGTCTTACTACGGAATTCAATATTCGATGTATAGATAGATCTGTCGATTTTAGATTCGTTTTTGACATAAGCTCCATACAAAATAATATATGTCAAACACGAATCTCGAATCTCAAAATCCATGTATGGATCGAATATTGAAAATGGCCGTTAGTGCACCACTAAGGCTCCGAAGAAACGTAAATGCCAAATTTCAGCGTCCTGCGCCAAATATTTTGAATGTAGCTTGTCCGTCTGTCAGTCAGTAACGCAAGGATTGTATATGTACAGATTTGTTTTGAGAACAGCTCAGTTTTCGGGATCGGTTAAACAGATATCAAATAGAACCATTCAGATATTTTCAACTCTATAATTCCAGACAAATATCATCAAAACCAGCCAGTTACTTACACACATGTCTTGGCATTTTATGCAATAAGTACATACCTATATTGGTTATTTCACCATCGGTGTTAGTTATGCATAGTTCAAAATCGTGACCTTTGATTGCTTTATCAAATTAAGCTTCCGCTTAATCAAAGTTTACGCATCGAGGCTCCACTGATGGTGTAGATAGGGCAATTGATTATTCTGTTCGTATATGAGAGGGGATTTTAAAGGTGTTAACATCTACTAACTATGTAGACATTGACTGCCTCCGTGGTCTAGTGGACAGCTTATGCGACTGATGATCGGGTCTCTGGTTCGATTCCCGGATCGGGCAAAAAGTTACTGAATTTTTACAAATTCTCAATATCACCACGGAGTCTGGCAATGTGCCCGGTAACGGCAAATAGCTCGCCCCCTAAAAACAAATCGTAGGACCTAATATTCAAAACGCGAAATGTGTGTAATATTACACCCCTGCTTACCCCTTCGGGGATACAGAGGTGACGCTATATACAATAAACATTGAATAGACCATACTTAAAGGAAAACACAACGTCGAGACCACTATTGCTGTGCTTTGTGTCCGTTGATTGAAAATCTGTTAAATTTTTCGTTATACACGATTTCTTTTTAGTGTTAGAGTGGTGTTTCAAAGGTACAGGGTGTCACAAGACCCATCACCAAGCCGAAGTCTACTCGTTTTGGACATCATGCCAAGTCATACTAACCAAAAATAAAACTTTGGAAATTATTGTTATTTTTCAAATTATCAAATTTTTTAAGCCGCAATTAAAATTGTGCGCGTGCAATTTTCGAAATACCTACTTATCAATGGGTGCATAAGACATCTATAGAACAGGTTGGCATGGTAATTGCATCGATTTTGTACCTTATTACAAAAATTCCATAGTAACTTTGAGCCTCAATATCTCCTGAACCAGTAATTTCCCAGGTATGGTGCCCAAGTAAAAAAATGTTTGTAATGATTGGTATAATATTGGGTTTCAGTTTTTCGTTAAGGGTCTTTTTACACCCTTTATGAAAATCTAAGCATATTTGGTTCAGTATTATAACACTATTTACTCAAATGCAAATAAACGCCAAATCTGTAAACAGCCTGTGAATATCTTGTTTCTACACAATTCAATTGACACTCATTTATGTAGTTCAATCATTATTAAAGTCCGTAGCACCCAGAACCGGCGAGCAAGTGTGAAAAGAGTAATAACTGTAGAGGAACCGCGTGAGGTTTGTAAGGATAGAAGCCAGTGGCATTCCGTTGTCTCTGCCTGCCCCGACGGGAAAAAGGCGTGAGTATATGTATGTGTACACTCAATCATTATAAAGTATACAAAATTATCGCTTGCTTTGATAAACGAACAAGCATCAACAGCCTATTATGGCTCTGAAAATATTCGCGCTTCTAAGGCAGCGAGGCAAAATAAGCGGCTTAGGGAATTCTAATTTACATTCCTTCTCATCATCAGCCTTTAACAGTCCACTGCTGAACTAGGCCTCTCCTTTGAAAGCAGGAATTTACATTCCTTACCATATTATTTTGCGTCGTGTTATTGTTGACAGTGTCACACTCTTGCGTACTTGATTAATTCGTAATGATGATAAGTATATTACTGGCAGTGAGATTAAACATGTGCGGAACGATAAAGCATACAAATATTGATGTAACGGGTATAAGTTGAGTAATCTATCTATACTTGAAATAAAATGAAGTTCCCTTTTCGTCTTGTATGTCTGTATGAACGCGATAAACATAAAAACTAACAAACCCCTTTTTTGCACGGTTTACACCAATGTACCTACAGTACGATGCCTTATTAATTTTTTTGGTGTCGGGTTGGAAAATCCTCATGGAGTCCCTCTGCCCTGAGGGAAGGGCGAAGGGGTCTGTCAGACTCTTACTGACTAAAAACCAACCCGTATTCCTCATGTACCCGTGTGTCGGAGGATCGGGTATCACCGAAGCATTCTTCGCTGCCCCGCGACGGGTATTGGCCCGCCAGATGGCTCCGCCGCCAAAACACCCACGCCACAGAGGATAGGGAGGACAGCAACGTAACAATGCATCTCCTCTTCCTCTGCGGCCCCACTGCGACGCAACAATGGTGTGCCCCCATTTGGTCGCGAGAGAAAGGGCGCGCGGCAACGCAACACCGACACGCCTCTCCTCCCGCGACTGCGCCCGGACTGCGAGGGACAGAAGAACTGTGCGAGGGAGCCCACGCGGAGCGTCCACTTCCGGGATCTCGCTTAGCTTCACCGTGGGTGACCTAACCACGGTTACTGAGCCCCCCCACCACGACAAGGTGCAGATCCCACGGGGGGGACAATGTGATGCCTGAAAAAAGTATATATTTTTTATATTAACTGTATTATATTTACGCATAGTGTAGATGTGGAACTCACTGCCAGCTCACGTGTTTCCTTCCTCCCTTGATCCTGGGTCCTTTAAGCGGGGCGTGAAAAAGCATCTCTCAAGGCCGTCAAAGTGAGGGCCGTCATGTCACATTGCTTAACCAGCAATTGGGGACGGTGGCCTTCCCAATAGGACTTCACTGACAGCTTACCATCAGGCAGCGTGAAGTCAATTTGACAGGTTCTTTCTAATAAAAAAAAAAATACGCGGGCGGATACCAGCTATAATTAATAATTAATTTATAAATAATTATTTTTAAATATTAACCATGGCATATATTAACCCATGTATAAATATTTGCCCCAATATTTATGCATGGGTTCCGCCAGATATTGTCACGAGATGAAGTGTTTGAGACTAGTAACCTTAATACTATGTGTACAAATAGCGAACGTTTGAAATTATGTTATGTATGACAGGCATTTCAGGGGTCGCGGTATGGTAATTGTTTGGATCGATTCGATACGGATGAAAATTGATCTTTCACCATGTTGCTGACTTGATGAGTAACCACATAAAGAAAACAAGTGTAAAACTTGTTTTTTGATCACTTAGTGATCCATTCAAAAAGGTTTGTATATTGTACTGTTATATGTAGGAATATCTATGATATTCAACTGCAACCAAAGTCTACAAAATGCTGTTCTAACTTTGAAAAACAACGTTCTCATTCCAAAGTGGTAAACTTAATTTTACGAATGTCCAATGACATTCGTTACATAAGGAAATATATTTTAATAAATTAGCTTATCATACCGATCTAATCATACATACATAGCTAAGATAATTGTTTTTATAACAAAAAAAAATTGTTTTTATAACAAATGAAAATTCTATACTTTTTTGTTATCAAAGTTATAGTTATCTGAAGGTCAAGTTATTTACTTATATATTTATAAGTAATTATATATTTATCTTGGTAAGAAACTATAAAAACGTTACAACTTATAAAGCAAATTTTCATATAAGTCGACGTTACTTCTTTATTACTACAACAAAAGGGTCGCTTCCAATACCATGTGTTTCTGACCATTTCTGTCACGAATACCTTTATAGTGAATAACCAACGCGGAAGCTATGAATCCTTTTAAAATATGAGAAGTGTCCGTCAATGTCTTACTATATGCCGTCGACGGACAGGCTACAACGGAGCCTGTTCACGAATGAAAAGCTATAGCTGAAAATGGATCGTATCTCTAAGTCCTTTTGTCGTGTGCCAATCAATAATATGTGACTAGACCCAATATTGCACTGAATAATTGGATTCTATGCCGCGTTTTCGGCGAAATTGTTTGTTAGTTTTCTTATTTTATGCAATGGTTCTAGTTTTACGTTTCACGGAACTATAGGTAAATTTATGGAATTAAGCCCACAGATATACATAGCATACTGAAAATCGCTCCGTGAAAAAGCTAAAATTCAGCCCAATCCGGTAAGACTAATAAGCGGACCCTTAAGATTGAAACTGGGATAGCGCTAAGAGCATGATGATATAGCATATTGGAAGTGTTATGTAGTGCAATAGTAAAATAAATAAATTCTAGGTTACAAAGACGGGGTATGTTTGTAGTGGTAACTAGAGTAGCTACAAACAACTGATGTTCTCTATCTTTTATTGATAAAAATACCAACACTGGCGACATCTAACGGACACAGTCGGAACTATAATGATAGGAAAGGACTGAATAATCTGAATCGCGCTATTGAAAATTCCACACGCAAACTATTATGCATGTCTTCGACAGTATACAGGGTGTAAAAAGACACTCAACGAAAACTGAAATCCCGTATTGTACCTATCACTACGGACATTTTTTACTTCGGCAACATACCTGAGAAATTATTGGTTAAGGAGATATTAAGACTCAAAGTCACCATAGAATTTTTCTAATTTGGTAAAAAAATTATACATTTAACCCCCAATATGTTCTATAATATGTCCTTTGAGCTCATGAATAAGTAAGCATTTCGAGCATTGCATGCGCGCACTTTTAATAGCGGCTTAAAAAAGTGTCTATTTAGAAAAAAACGTTTCTCAGTTATTATTTTTACTAACTATGACATGGCATGATGTTCAAAATGAGTAGAATTTGTCTTGGTGATGGGTCTTGTGACATTCTGTATATATGTATAACTTCAGGACAGCGATATACTAGCCTGGACAAGGACTCACTCTCTTGCTGGAGAAACACCAAACGTAGTTTCTTTACATAACAGGCCTACGAAGTAACGGTCAAGAAACTCGACAATATCATTAACTAAGTAATATATATAACCAGTAAACGCGAACAAAGTAACTAGGGTACAGAAACAACTTAAACAAGATACCGAACTCCCCAATACGCTGTGAAACTGTCCTCCATCCCAATCAGATCATTGATAAGTTAATTGATAGCATCAGTTAGGTGCTTGATGCTGACGTATGAAACCGTGGGTCGTATTGTGCGTCTGTCAGTAACGCATATCTGATCGACCAGGAAGACACGCTTTGTATTGACGGCTGTACACGTCATACGTGTAGGAAATGTATTTAATGCCCAATTGATTGCCTCGCTATACATGTTTACCTATGTGCTTGAAGAAAACTACGCAATTTTATATCCCTTGCGTTCTTGGCGTGTTTGAAAGGCAATACCTATACATTTTACTACTGTAATTATAACCGTGAAAGTCTACGTTTGATGTCTGTTACTTGACGAAACTTCGCAATAATATATCTCATACAAGGCACGTGGGCCTCCTTTCCTGATAACCGAGACCCAAGCGGAAAAAAGCCAACTAGTTATTGACAAAAATCAAAGTTTTCCGTGTTCCGCTAATACATAAGAGCAAAAATGCGGGTTGACTCTACTTTTTTAGAATTTTAGAATAATGAGGCAATGTCTTATTTTAAATAACTGAAATGGTTTTCATTTCGTTATATGCTTAATTAAATATATAGTAGTACCATACTATCTATAACTTACTGGAATGCTAGTCGACTTGCTAACATATCTAGCTAAGCCAAACACCTGTACTTGGATTAAAGGGGACGCTCAGTGCAGAATGTAGGGCTGTACTGATTTGCTATTTGTGATAAATAATTAATAAATATAATATTATCTACAAATATACAAAAGTAATCCCGATGCTTCTGTTGTGTACGACATAGAAACGGGACGTGTCAATCATCAAAATTTTGGGATGTGTTGTTCTTCGTCCTGCACTGATAAAGAAGCTATAGGTAATCAACAAATTTAAATAGATATGCACATAACCTGTCAAATTTGGCGGTGCGCGACGTGGATTTGAACTCGAGACCTTCTGCGTAGGCGTATGTTAGTCTCTCCACTCGGCTGACACTGTTCGAAAACTCCAAAATACCATAATGTGTTTTCTCACATTAAGTTTGAGTAAAATACATTATTAACCTAATTTAGTTGAATGAGTCTAGTAAAGTGAGGAAGAAAGAGGTCGATCGAGGACCAATACACAGATCCAGTAAAAGAAAATCCAAAGGTCGTATCATATAAAGAGATCGAGACACTGGCCGAAGATCGACATACATTTATGGCGTATACTCCACTGACTTTTAAATTAAAAAGAAGAGTCCAGTATTGACCCAAGAGAGATAATTATGCCCTTCAAGCTTCAATCAAGCGTCGAGTCATCGTTAACTTCTCACCTTCAACAAACCAAATAAATCTAAACCTGCATATTCATTAACTTCTATATGAACCATGCTATAAAAATTCAATAGAAATTCTTAAGCAAAATAAGTCATTTGTTGACCCTTTTTAAAAATAAACAAGACCTTTTGCAGCCATTGATGTTGCAATAAGTATTTGTGAGATGTAAGTGATTTTACCTGAATATTTCAAGGCGTTTGTCAGTTCATGGTTACTAGTAGTACTATAGTAATTAAATGAATAGGAACGTATGCAGTAAATGGTTCCTTTGCTACTTCTTAGAAGCGATTACGTAAACATGACTTATTTTAGACAAAAGCTTAGTCATATGATTGACATGGGTCCTGATTCTGGTGTCGATGTTTAGATATTTTTTATCATACAAAATTATTTAATGAGTCTCAATCGCATAAAATTAACTTAATTATAGTATAATATGACATAGGTTTTGACACGATGTTTCCGACGATTCCTTGACCAGGATCCGTGCAAGACGAAACAAATGTTTACAAATAGCAAAAGTTTAAAATATATTATTATTTTTTATTACAATCTAATAAGCATATTATAATCTATAAATAAACTTGAACAGAAAGCCATTTAAGGGCAAAAATATTATATATGGCTGATTTTGTCTGGTGGTTAGAAAATATTGATGTCAAAGAAGCTTTACTTCCGCGTTGCCCAACCGGAAGTGAAGTCGAGGTAGAAGATCCTCACCTTTTTCTTCCAAATATTCACCCCTTTCATTAGTTCCCGTTTACCGTAAAAAAGGAAGGAACATTAAGGGTTTTGAGCCGCTTGCGCTCTGATTCATCAAACGAAAAGCCACAATGGAGTACTGCTTATTTTACTTTACGTCAATTATTTGTGAGAGACACTGAAAGCCGAGTAGACTAACAGACAGAATGCAGAGGGTCTCAGATTCAAATACACGAATCGCATACCACAGAATTTTCAAAATTTGTTTATTATCGCTTGCTAAACGGTGACGGCATCGTAAGGATACCTGTCTGTCTGAGATTTCTACACAGCATTCTTGAAAGACATGTGAAGTCTGTCAACTTCCACTTGGACAGCGTGATGGATGTCTTGCCCAGCTGTTGGAGAGTTGTGTAGCGCTGACAATGATGTTGATGATCTGTGTGTATGATATTATGCCAAGTTGGCCCATTGCACTGTAACCACAATCTCTCTACCACCCGGAAACAGAATCAAAATCCTCATTTGATCATTTCGTTATTCAGGTTTACAGTACAAATACCTGAATCAGAAATAATATTACATGATCATTTAAAGTGCATATTTTAGAAAGAAAATAAGTCAATGCATTTATTTTTATAATATACACAACAGTTTAACTAAACATAAAGTGACACATAAAAAATTAATACTAACAAATAGATTAATAAAACCTATCACATTCTCTCGACTTAAAATATAAAGTGCAAAAACACTGAAAATCGTAACTTAAACTAACAGTTATCTCAGAATTGGCGCCTGTTAAGCTCTTTAAATCCAATTAAAGGTAATTAGCCGATTAAAATTTTCTATTTAAATTCGATTTTAATAAATATTTCAGCCATATTTGTTTTATCTCGCTTCATAATTGCTGCAGCTGCGTGTCTCGAATGCTTTCGAGTAAATCTTGGCTTCGAGCAAATTATCAACATAACTTATTATATTTTAAATTATAATTTAACTTAGATTCCTACTAGCTTTGTACTGCGGTGTTACTCGTATTAGAGCTATGGTCCTTATGATTTTATAGCTCTTCGTCTTAGTCTGTACAAGAATGACAATAAATATGCGTTTCTATTGACCCTCAGGATGTTTAGGGGTGTTGCTGCATACTTAGGGAGCTTCAAGTTTACTGAATAAAACTTACTTTTTGTACTGATTCGGAATACTTACGGAAGCATTCTGTGACTAAAGTTGGTGTAACGCGTACCGAAACGTGTCGGGGCAAATAATTATGAGACAGATATTTCACGTTTACTTTCCAATAATTACGCTATATAGACCCATTAAATTAATATTTACGGACTGCCTCCGCGGTCCAGTGGATAGCGTTTACGACTGCTGATCGTTACTGTATCTGTTACTAGGTATTTCCGAATTCTCAGTAGCAGCACGGAGTCTGGTGATGTGCCCGGTAACAGTAATAGGCTCGCCCCCTATTACGTGGGACCTAAAAATTCATGGCGACATGTGGGTGTAATATTACACCTCTGCCAACCCACCCCTTCGGGGATACAGGCGTGAGCTTATAAAATAATTAATATTAATATGTTGTCTGCAAAGTCTCTTAAAAAAACGGTGCTCGCTATTTTCTTTGTGGCAACCTTCGTTATATTAATAGCAACATTTAACATTTATTGTTAATTAACTATTTGATTGCATTCCAGATTTTATGCTGTGACATTGACATCTTCGTCATTTTGTCGTATTCTATGAAGGTTTATTGAATTCTGATAACATTTTATTACCTATATTAGTCTAAGATCCGTAGAAGAGTGACCTTCACCGATCTGTTTATTGGATGAAAAGTATTTTATATCAAATTTTGCATGTTAAAAAATATACGGGCCATAGTTTTCGTTGACCTTCATTTTACCCACTGCATATGATTATATCCACCAGTCTTTTCACGGTACTATTGCCACTGAGTCGAGGACTGATTGTGCTCCATCGTCAGCAGAACGGTTAGGTAGATAGGTAGGCTAGGTATATTATACACAATGCTGCCACTCAATACAGACACTACAAACGAGCTATGCCATAGCAATATACATTTCTAGTATGTGGGCGTCTCATATAGCGAACCTTGACTAATCACTGTCAAATTATAATAATGTATGCTCATAAAGGTAGACGTGCATTTGAATTTCTTAATCGTACCAATCGCTTAGTAGAGCGCTGCTGTACCTATTGCAACTGTAACTGGAAAATTTATTACAAATTGTTTTTAATCCATTTTTGTTTTAAATATACTGTATTTGAAACTAAAATGTGTGACGACAGTGTACAATCTTGTCACTTTCAATGGAATTTGAAATATGAAATAAACTCAAGTTGTTTCAGTTCACTTAACGCTTTATTTCTACGAATTAGGTACAGAAATTGGATAAATTTCTACAAAACTGAATTCATAGAATATCATAAACAAACTCAATGTAACAACGTCCATACTTCTGACGCGATCAATACAATTTGCTTCATGTTCTGGTTTTAAGTATAATATTTCGTTACTTGTGCTAATAGTAAAATAATGATAGAAGTAGTAAAGCATTCAAATAATGTAAGACTACTGAACTTCAGTAGGTACCTGCTTCTAAAAATTCTTGTAACGATTTTAAAGAGTAACATTGTAAAGTATCGACCACATTTTTAAGTGACTTAATACAAGAGAATTTCCGAAAGATTAGATTGGAACCGGATTATTTTGACGATTTTATAGAGATGGCATAGGACATCCACCATTTCTGTATAAACTATTTGGTATAGTGTTTATTTCTTGTATTGTATACGCATCCATACGTGGATACTTTACTTCATTTTACTTAATCTCATGAATTCTATGTGTGAGAACGATATAGGCAAGTGTATGTTAACCTTTATTAATAAAACCGCTTAAGGCTAAGCAATTGTAATAATAATCGACAGAAATGAAAAAGTTGAACGTCGGCAACCATTCATCAAACTGTTCCTGAGCTTTAAAAGTTGTTAAAGTATCTGTTGTTAATTAACCACTTATCATGTACGTTTGTACATACTAATACAAATATAATTAAAAACGTTAACGTTTACCGCAATAAGAAGACTAGTTCAAACAAACGACGTAAATTATTACAAGTAAAATTTTCTTAACACCTATGAGTATTTTTTTGCTTTTTTAATTACAGTTATAATTTGTTCCAGCGTCCTAGGACTGTCGTGTCTCATCATCATCAGCCTTTAACAGTCCACTGCTGGACTAGGCCTCTCCTTTGAAAGGAGGAATTGGCCTACTATACCACGCTGGCCAAACGAGTTGGTATAGGGTTTGTATCAAGTTTTCCTTCTCTTACAGTGCTGTTCTATGCATAACATGCTCCCTCTGCCGGCTCTTACGACACCCATGGGATGACATGGGGTGGTGACA
Source organism: Euclidia mi (assembly GCA_944739405.2). NCBI lineage: Eukaryota > Metazoa > Arthropoda > Insecta > Lepidoptera > Erebidae > Euclidia > Euclidia mi. The sequence goes on from OX123185.2 coordinate 14,969,497, forward strand.
TTCCGTATTCTTAATCCGTCACCACACGGACAACGTCGTGTCTAACCTAGGGGTACTCACAAAAGAAAAACAGAAATTCTGCGGTTGTGAAAATTACCAACAATTAAAACCGAATTCAGTAATGTTAAAGAGTCTAAAATGACCTATATCGTAGACAAATGTTGTGGCCTCTTTGATCACCAAACTCTATGGAACAAAGCTTTGTGTCATAAGTGTGTGTTCCTAGTTTCGAAAGTTTTGAGACTATGAACTCTTTCTATTGCCATTGGAATATCAGGACAATACAAGACATATTCCCAGTGCTGACTTAATAGAGTAATCTTGACACTGTAATGTCAAAACCATCGAACTACCCTCTAAACTCGAAGCTCCATATTTTACTTACATGTATCTCAGTATATAGGAGAACTGCACGCATCGCTAATTATAGTGAACTATGTTTAGCAGCTGGGGCCTAATATATGGCAAAAGACTTGCCGACAACATACTGAGAATCTAATAGCATTATACACATAACTCAAGCTCTCCGTGTCAAACGCACGTAATACATTCGTACTGTATAGATTTGCATATTGTGAGCTAACATTACTTGTTTATCTGTGAGCTGCTGTGGTTTTATTAAGGGTATTTGCATAGAATACAGGTGTATGAAATATGTTACATCTAATACTTATCATCATCATCATCAGCCCTTTATACTATCCCACTGCTGGGCACGGGCCTCTTTTCCCTATAAGAAGAGTAAGGCCATAGTCGATCACGCTGGCCTAGTGCGGGTTGGCAGACTTCACATGTCTTTTGAGAACATTATGGAGAACTCTCAGATGTTTTCCTTCACCAATTAGAAAGCGATAATCAACAATTTAATACGCATTTGACTCCGATAAGTCATGGGTGCGTTCTGTCGATTCAAACCCAATAAACTCTGCGTAGCAGTCTGTCGGTCTCTCCACTCAGCTATCGCTGCTTGTCAATGAATACTTATCAATTTATATAAAATTATTCAGTTACTGACTGCCACACAACACACAGCGAAACTATCGGTCGTCGATCGATTTATTCCTCTCAAAATAGAAGATAAGAGAAAAAGACGTCGACCCAGGTGGACACACACAGATCAAATGAATGAAAAGGTAAAGGTCACGTCGTATAAGGAGGTTAAGATACTGACCGAAAATCAAAATACATGGCGTACGCTTCAACGACAAGAACAAAGCTCTGAAATTGAATAGAAAGTAGAGGTGCACTAAGGGAGTTCCCGAATATCCAAAAGATCAGGCAGAACCAGTTAAATTTAAAAAAAGTGTGGTGTAGCTGTAGTTATCCTCTAGTAATTATATAAAGGCTCTCAATCGCATAATCATTTGGAAATAAAGTTGTTGTGATGGCATGGCATGGGCCAAGACGTCAAAGCAAACATAAGCCATTACATCCCTGCTTACTTTCTATAGCCTACAATATTACTACGTGCATGTATAATATTACTGCATCTACCTAAAACAACCAATTTAAGCTTCGTGCATCAAGCTATAGCCTCAATTGCAGTATATATTTACTAGCACATGCAAGCACGACTAATTCATGTGCACGATTGGAACAACTGGTACCTATTCATTACTCGCTTGAATTATAGTTGAACGCACAAACACTATCATTAGGTGTATTTAAATGAACCAAATTAAGTGCGGAAGCATATTTTGTAGGAAATGAACAAACATACGCAATTATTCTACCTATTGTTCTATTGTGAGTGCTGTTTAAGCATATATCAAAATACAATGGAACATGGCACGCCCTGTATGTATGTCAATCATATTTTTTCTTCGACCGTTAATGTGTTTTCGATAAGAAATTTCAGAATACGTTCACAAATATTTGACGGGTCTGTTTGTCTAGTACCTAGGTATATTGACTAGTTAGGTAACGATCGTGCCTTCGATTTCCACTCAGGACTAATCTCTGTATGATGAACACAACGATTTTTTTAACCTGGAGAGACGAGCTGGGGGGGTCTCATTCACCACAGCGTTGACAGTTAATTAGCCGTTAACTTTCTTAAGTTATGTGTGTAGTAAATGACTGCTACAGTTCACTGCTGGACATAGGCCTTTCTAATACCTATCACGTCACTTAGTCCGATTGTCGACTCCTACTATCCAGCCAAATCCACTTTTCGTACATTGTCGTGCTCCTATGCCGTTATTATCGCTCACTAAAAGGTACCTAAATCGAGACATCGTTAGCTGTGCAGTTCTAAGATTTCTCCAAAGTATTCTCAAACTACATAGGAAGTCAACACAATAGACTGTGACCTAACCCTTCTCACAGTGAGTACGGTTAGGTCACAGCGGTGAGACAGTTTATACAGGGCTGATGAGATTATTGTTATGTATTTGTTTAAGAATATATACGTATATTTATGGACTGCCTCCGTGGTCCAGTGGATAGCGTATGCAACTGCTGATTGGAGGACCCGGGTTCGATTCCCGGGTCGAGAACACGCACGGAATGTGGTGATGTGGCCGGTAACGGCAATAGGCTCGCCCCCTATTACCCCTATATGGGTGTAATATTACAACTCTGCCTACCCTTTCGGGGATACAGGCGTGAGTCTATAAATATAAACGTATATTTATCAGTTAAGTTGTACAGGCTGTGCCTAGTTAGGGAACATAATTTTATATGTGTGTGAATTGTCCGAGGATATTATTATTTCCTTTATTACAATAATATACCCAAGTTTTTCATTGAAATTTGATTCATATGCATAGGTTATAAAGTTTAGAACATGTTGAAAGCTCAGTTTGCTAATTATTGCGAAATGGCTATTTAATTAACACAGCTTTAGTTACATAAGCCTGCGAATGAACTCCACAAAGTTTGTATTCGCAAATTATTTGCAATAGATATGAGTAGTCATGTTTATCAATGTTAATTGTGAATATCATGAATAGCAGATATTCAAAAGTGACATTCATTATTCGAATAAGTAACTTTGGTAACATACATTTGATATTACAAGTTTACAAGGTTTCATCAAGAAAATTGTTTTACCATGTCATACGAAATTTCATTTAACTTTCAACACACGCTTGTTCTTACATTTTTCATTACTACTTATCATTTTAATTAAATTTATGGCCTGTGATATATCAGAAAGTTTTTGCATTTGAAAGCAAAACAGGTATTTCATTTTTATATTGTAGATATTGAGTATAATAACTTTGAATATTTGTGTTATAACTTCTATTTGAACATTTGAGACGCTGCTTAGAAGAAAAATATTGGCAAATACAATTGCAAAAGTATCGGTTTAGTTAGACCACAATGTGACTACAAGTATTATATAAAATGGTTCAAAAAATTTATGCGAAGACTAGTAACTTCAATAAATTCGTTGTCATTGTTTGGAGTCTCCCCGTCACGCATCTTAAGTGGCTCGCGTTTTAGTGTAAGCCAGGTTTGCATGGCTTTTTAGGACGGAGTGAATTAAAATATAGTTTCCGTTTCGTCATAGATTATTTATAAGAGCAGACCAACCAATAAACTCCTGTCAAGATTTTAACGCATTTAATTTCATTGTCAAAGTATTAATTATCAATCCTTCAAACATATTCAACGGTCTCAACAATTTTACACTAAGCATAAAGTCTGATGCGACATACATAATCATAAATAACTTTAACCGTAACTTAGTTGCATAATGAGGTATCCAATTTAGAATATATAGAAACAATCGAAGCGCAGATCTTAGTTAACATTTAAGCTGACAAAATATGGGATTAGTTAGGCAGTGCAAATGCCGGCGGTACATACCTAACATTGTAAAAGGTTAAACCTAAGTTTAATACAGATATATTGTTAGTGAACTGAAGCGGCGATAGCTCAGTGGAGTACGTAACGGACTGCCGAGACGATGGTCTCGGGTTCGAGCCCTCGGTACCTCGGTCACATATATCTGACTTTTCAAAGTTATGTGTGTATTAAAAATGTTAATTACCGCTCGCTTAATAATGTGCCCGGTAGATGGCAATAGGCTCGCCCTCTATAACATTGGAGTTGAAACATAACTGGCGAAGTGTGGGTGTTTAATACACCTCTGCCTACCCCTTCGGGGATAAAGGCGTCAAGTTATGTGTTTTATGTTATTATGTTAGTGAACTTTATATTTTTCTTTGGTTATCTTTATTTGTAATCACAACTCATGTCTGGCAGTCTTGACTATGAGTCTATTGCAGTTTATGATCCGATAGTCATAATGCAGCAAAAACCAGTTCTGTGCTAGAATATTAAATAGTTTGATTTTGTTACTGGTCAATTAAAATTGGAATAATTATGAATAGGCACTCCGGCCATACGCAATAATTTTACATGGAGCTGTGTAGGATGAATTGTGCGTAGCTGGCTGGAAAATAAATCTTGAGGACACTGTACTATACTATCTCTACATTCATTTTAAGGTAGGCGTCATTTCCAAATTCAAAGGTTTATCTAACCTATATATCTAACCTGGGTGTAAGATTTGTTAAGTTGTTTACAAATGATGGTAAAAATTTCCTATAATAAAATGATCAGTAAACCTACATGTCTGAGAGTTCCCCAGAGTATTCTCGATAATTATGTGAAGTCGTGTTAGCGTGGCGGTCCAGGGCCTAATCCTGCTCATTGTGTTAAGAGGACCGTGCTTTGCAGACCTAACCGTTTATTAACGGGGCTGATATTATAATTAGACCGAGTAGAAGGGCTCTCATACTATGGATGGATATCGAAATAAAGTCCCTTTAAACGATTGCAGCAGAGTGGCTTCTGACATGAGGAGATGGCGTGCTGTCGTGAAGCAAATCACATCTGCCCATACCAGCCCTACAGCATGAGGACCACAACCACCACCAATGATCGTAACAGATAAGAAGTAGACAAATATTACAGTATCTAAATGTTACTCTATGAACCAGGTGCATTATTTATCAAATCGAGAAACAGACCCTTCCATTACTATTTTTCAATTAACAGCCTATCATCTAATTTATGTTAAAATATACAAAATAGAAATAATGATTTCAATCAAGCCAGTTTCAAATACCCTAAAACTGCCTACGTTCAATTAGTGCACCGATATTCGACACCGCTACAGTCAGGCAATGTGCGCGTCATTTCACAATTTACAGCAGAACTCTAAATAATGAACGTATTAATTTTAGTGGCGTGGATATAGTTTTGATAATCCTATAGTAATCTAACTAGCTGAGCCTACACCCGTGGTTCGGCGTGATGTTATACTGTCTATAGTCTTACTCAATAAAAGGGTTATCCAAAACAATAATTATTATTCGAATGGAACCAGTAGTTTCAGAGATTGCGTTGAACCATACAAAGAAATTCTTCACCTTTATGATTTTAGTATGGATAATTAATTATTGATCTAAATGATTATCATAGGGTGCATAGGGTTCCCACCAAGAACTTAGGGTCCCAAGCCCACCTCGCCTGCAAGTGGTGCACCTGCCGATCAACGGACGAGGCTCTGGCAAACAAAATGTCCCAATAAGCGGCAATAGGCTCGCCACCTATCTACGTATATATCTACGTGGGATCAAAACGCTGGCAAAAAGTGGGCGTTTAATATGCCTCTGCCTACCCCTTCGGGGAAACAGGCGTGAGTCTATGTATGTATGTATGTATGTATGTATGATTATCAGTGTTGGTGACCACGGCCGCTGTAAGCAGACTAAAAAGTCGAGGCAAAAAGAGTTAGTTAAATCCCTTAAACAATTATGTACGTGATCAAGACCGATCAAAGAATATAGTTCTCTATAAGCGGTTATAATAAGACTGCACTGATCACAGATTTCAAATTGAAAAAAGTGATAATAGCAATAAGTAAACTGATCCCCTAGATCCATATTGAAGAATATATTATATTCATATATAAGCAATAGGTACTTGATTTTCTTACAATCAAAATACAAACAATTAAATACAAACTGGTTTTTAGTGGATGCACGCGCTTAATCACTAGTTGATTGTGTCACGGCCTAAGGTTCACGGCTAATTCTCTCGTTAGCGGACGCATGTGGGTGTCACCTTCTAAGGCTGCGTTCACACCAATGATTTGCTGAGCAGGTTCTAGTTGCACGAGAAAGGTATTCATAAGCAGTAATATGTTGTCTTTGTAGCGATCAGCACAAGTTTAGGTTAGAGTTTTATGATTCACAACTGAGTCCTCGAGTTTATTTTGTTTATTTTTTATACTTTTTGAACAGGTGTGTGTCCATGGGCGGCAGTAATCAAATACCAACAGGTGATGCGTCTGCTCGTTTGCCTCCTATATCATAAAGAAAATCCTGTTGTGACTTGTATGCTATGGAATTTCTTAGTACCCATCTGGGTTATTTGTGTGGTGTAAGCGGACGATTCTTCATCTCTCGATAATGGTATCGTGAGATGAAGAATCGCAGAAATTTTATCACGCGGGATATGGATCTTGCTTGGTAACATTTCTGCACAAAAGGTTATATGTTGGCTACCACTGGCTTATGCGTAAATATAAACTTCTTGCGTTACTGATTGACTGACACCTCACAGACAAAACTACTTGGCGCTGAAAAGAAAATGAACTGAAATGTGGCATTTGTGTTCCTTGGGGACATAAAGATAGGGGTTCACTAAGGAGGAATTTCCCGAAAAACCCACGTAATAAGAAAAGGTAAATTAAAATAAAATTTACGGGAGTAGCTGTTTGCATCCCCTAATAAACTATATTTTTCATTCTTTCTTTCAACGTAGTTAGTTTAGCGGCTTGCTTTGACCAACAATATGCATAGTATGTTCCGAAATTAAGAACCAGCTCCATGTGAATCTCTATTGGATACACAGCCTTAGAGTGCAGTAATAAATTACGTAAAGCTCACCGGTGATTACTTTATTATTAGATAACTAATGTTATGTGATAATAATAGCTGATGATCTCGTAGTGACCTGATCTTGGCTGTTTTTAGTGGTACTCAGGTCTGGTCAGGTATTTAGGCCATATAACCTGCTAGACACTATTATCAAATTTGGTAAAAAGAGAAGTCGGTCGCGGCAGACCTTTTCGGATATCGTCGATCAAATTGAGAACGTTTTAAAAAACGGAAAGGTCCGTAGCACCCGGAACCGGCGAGCATGTATGAAAAGAGTAATGAATGTAGAGGAAACGCGTGAGATTTGTAAGGATAGATGCGAGTGGCGTTCCGTTGTCTCTGCCTACCCCGACGGGAAAAAAGCGTCAGTATATGTATGTAAAAAGAAAAATAATAATTATCTTTTTTACGCGTAGAAAACTTATTTGGTATTTCAGGGACAAAACTTACATACGTCTTACATAATTTTACTCAGCCATCAATGTAGAATAAACATAATGTCTGAAATAACCGATTGGCGCAGCGGGAGTGTAAGCAAACTCTCAAACTCAAACTCAAATATGTTTATTTCCATAAAAATGTTTAAATTTTTTGGACACGTCAGAAAGTCATACAAATAAAAAACTAAAAAAGTAACTTTAAATGCATATTAACATAGTTGAGCATTGAAAAAAATGCCTGTTTAGAAAGTAGAGCCTCGTGAGAAGAATCAGGCAAGAAACTCCGGGCCACTCTTTTCTACGTCTTGATTCAATACAATTTAAAAACTTAGTAACTACATTGAATTTTTCATAGGTATATGAGCTGGTGTGTCTATAATGTTGTTGTCAATTAATAAGGCTTTTTTAATCTAATATATAAAATTCTCGTGTCACAGTTTTCGTTCCCATACTCCTCCGAAACGGCTTGACCGATTTTGATGAAATTTTTTGTGCTTATCCGGTATCTATGAGAATCGGCCAACATCTATTTTTCAAAAAAAAAAAATTTTGCAAAACAACGTTTGCCGGGTCAGCTAGTAATAATATAAAAGTACTAACTAGCATAATATAGACACAATAACTCACACTCACATGAAACTTAACACTAATCAAACATAAGTAACCTGTGGGACCGAGCAAATTAATCCCAAGCATTTTTATCTTCAATATAATCTAGCACTGAATAGTACCCTTTTTGACAAAGTTTACGTTTTATAATCTTTTTGAATTTATTATAACTTAAATTTTGAATATTGCTTGGCACTTTATTGTAAAAGCGCACACATTGGCCTTGAAAAGATTTTTTTATTTTCTCTAGCCGGGTAGCCGGCACTACTAGCTTACTCTTATTTCTAGTATTCAAATTGTGGATATCACTTTTCTTTGAGTATGAGGCCTTGTTTTGGAATAAATATATTAGGTTGGAATAAATGTACTGGCTTGCAACTGTTAAAATGTTTATTTCCTTGAATTTATTCCTTAACGAAGCCCCATAATCCAAATTATAAATTGCCCGAATAGCTCTTTTCTGCAGAACAAAGATGGTCTGAATGTCGGCAGCATTTCCCCACAGGAGAATACCGTATGAAATTATACTATGAAAATAGCTATGATATACAAGCCTGGCAGTGTCAATGTCAGTTAACTGGCGAATTTTCCTGACTGCGTATGCTGCAGAGCTGAGTCTATTCGACAATTTACTAATATGTGGTCCCCATTGCAGCTTAGAATCTAGTGTAATGCCTAAAAATTTGGTGTTATCCACAAGATCCAACACATCATCCTTAACCTTTACTGAGGTGTTCACTTGTTTGACGTTAGGCATCAAAAATCGAATACATTTAGTTTTAAGTCTATTTAAAAGCAGGTTGTTAACCTCAAACCAGCGAACCACCTTTGAGATAGCAATGTTTACATCGTCCATATCAATTTGCTGTCGTTTTAATTTAAATAAAAGTGAGGTATCATCAGCAAACAGTACTATCCCGTGCTTGTCATTGACGAGGTGTGGTAAGTCATTAATATAAACTAAAAATAAAAAAGGACCGAGGATTGAACCCTGTGGGACGCCCATTTTGACTACAGACCCATGCGAACGCGTCCCGTTGACATCAACTCTCTGAATCCTATTACTCAAATATGAAGTAAGAAGATGCAGAGCAGAACTACTTAAACCATAGTGATGTAATGTATCATGTTCTACACAATCAAAGGCCTTGTACAAATCACAGAAGACACCTAAAGCATCATGTGAATCCTCCCAGGCATCAAAGATATGTTTTACAAGCTCAACACCGGCATCGGTCGTGGAGCGCCCCTTTGTAAAACCAAATTGTTTAGAGTGTAGAAGCTCGTTGTTATTAAAATAACTTTGGTCTAGTATCAATTTCTCGAAAATTTTGCTAAATGTGGGCAGCACATAAATTGGCCTATAGTTGCTGGGGTCTGATGTGCTACCTGCTTTGTACAAAGGTATTACCTTGCTATCTTTCATAAGATCAGGAAATACACCACAGTCAATACACTTATTAAATATTAAAGCTAATCTGTTAGCAGCTAAAGCAATAATGGACTTGGTAATAGTAACGGAATTTCCCCACAAGTCTGCATTCTTCTTTAAATTTATAGTATTAAAAGCTTTTATAACATCATTTGAATTTATATACTGAAATGAGAAATTACTATAGGTTGTACTCATGTTTTCTCTTAAAAGAGATTCCGCTGCATTGGTTGATGAGTCCAAAGATCTAGTAGTAATAACGGGGATATCAGTAAAAAAACTTTCAAACGCCGATGCAACTTTTGAGTCTGATGTAATAGTCTCGTTATCAATGTTCAAACAAAATTTTGAACTTTTACTTTTAACTTTCCCAGTCTCGCTGTTTATTATATTCCATGTCATTTTCATTTTATCGTCACTACTCCTAATCCTTGAACTCAGGTAAAGAAACTTAGCTTTCTTGCAAAGTTTCCAAAATATCCTAGCATAGCTTCTAACATAATCCTGAAATTGTTCACTTAAATTAAAGTTTCTCTCGTCATATAGCTCATACAATCTTTTTCTACTTTTGTGAAGCCCAGTTGTTGTCCATTCACAGAAGGTTGCATTACCTCCAACTGTAATCGTTCTAGGTGTGTTCAATGTTCAGTGATGCAAAATAAGCGACTGCTAAGCCGGTCGCGGGTTCGATTCCCGCACAAGTGAAACATTTGTGTGCATGAACATGGATGTTTGTCTTGGTCTGGGTGTTTCTATGTATAATATGTATGTATTTACGAAAAAAAATATATAAGTATGTTTACCCATTATCTAGTACCCATAGTACAAACTCTGCTTGCGACTAGATGGTGTTGTGAGAATGTGAAAAAAAAAATACATAAAGTAGTTACGAGCAAAATACTTTCAAGAATATGCTATGTAAAGAATAATGATAATAATTCTCGACGATGTTGTAATAAGTTTTTCATTGCAATCTATACGCTTTGAAAAGAACTTTGGTTTTGAATAAACATTTATTTATTTCTACTTATAAGCTGAAATACTTAATGCATTTGAAACGTAAGTTTTCCAGTTTTTAATTTGTTTTTATAAGCACGCCTTTTCTTATTGTGAGATCTTGATTTATTGAGATATTGATATGTGTTAGATATCCTAGATAATAATATTTCTATTGACAGTTTAAAAATTTAATCTATTCATTTATTTTCATTATTGCTCTTTATAGATTTTGACTGCTTATTCCACAATGCATCATAAATATGCATGCTATCACACTGAATAATTTCAAACCTGTTGTCCGAACAAACCCTAATATCGATCCCACATGCTGTTGAACACCTAAACATCTAACAATTAAAACCTTGGCATTGTACAACTTATGCCTAAATAAGGAACTGGCATTTGATTCGTGAATGTATTCATATTCATCTTCCTGCATACAATGATACAGCAAATAGAGACGTCTGTCAGCACTGTATTCAATGTACAATTCTTTTAACACTTTGAATTAAGGTGTTTACTCACTATGTAAGTGGTGGTTGGGTTCAGTTATATTTTTGTAGTACTGTGGTGTGAGGAAACGCTATTTATTCTTTTTAACTTCTTCTATTTTAACTTCTTTCTGATATGTTTTTTAATTTAATTAATAGTAGTACCCTTACGGAAACAACATTATAAACAATAAAACAGTTCAGTTTTTGTTACTAATTCTTGAATCCTTCGCCGCATAATTAACACTACATCGTCTTATCGCTTTAAGCGTAATTTATTAATTAATCACTTATAGAAATAATTATGTTTTTATATATGTTTTTTATAAGCGTGTCCATATCATTTCAAGCACAATGTAAAAATTGTGTGTGAATAAAGTATAATGCGTGTCTGAACCAAACCATATAGAACAAAAAGTAAAAGACAAACAAATATATTATACATAGATTTTAAACAATGGACAATTAGGTACACATTAGCTTTAGGCGTGGCACCAAAGGTAATCGTATCAGATGGCTATTAAATACAAACGTGTTCGAAGTTTGTGTAACTTGAATAAGGCTTCTTAATGCCATTGATTTGTATGGCTTATTAATTTGTATGCAATTAGTAGTCGTAGAGTTTCTTATACTATTAAGTATTTCTGCTTTGATCGATACACGTGTAAGGTATTTTTATTACTGAATAGACAAACAAAATTCTAAGTATTTTCTCTAAAATATTGTACATGTTAGTCATGTACACTGACGGATTTAGCTGTTAATCAACACTATCATCATTAACTCGTACATGAAATCACTTATCCTGACTTGTGTATTTATGTACCTAACGCGTAGTCTAGAATACTAAAACTAGACACATGAAATCTGTGCGGATGTATGCCAGTCATAAGAGGAACCCTCTTATGACTGGCATACTATGGTCATACTAAGGAAAGATTTTAATAGATATTCTTCGCTTAGGGCTTAAAAAAAATTTTGAAAGTTATGGGTGAAGTTACGCGTAGCAACTAGTCATTGATCAAAACATACGAGCCGTTTAATCAGTCTCGTTAAAGCTTGAAGCAGACTGTTTTCACTGTGGGCCGGGCGGTAACCCGGAGTACTCAAGTTATCCGTCTATGGCCGAGCCTAAGCTGATTTAAAAAAATACATGAATCCAAACCCCTACCTAAGCTTACCTTAGGGAAGAATTGATAAAGTAGAATATCTAAAAATTTAATTGCTACTAAGAAGACAATTTTCTGCTAGACCTCTGACTGATCACAAAAAATCACAAAGAATCGAAGCATTTTTGCAATTCATGGGCATTAGATAGATAGATAGAAAATATAATCGCGTGTTATCGCAAATGTTGGTACAAATTCGGTGAATGACTTAAATGTAGTATAGATACAAATCAAATGCACAAGGGCGGCCTTATCGCAGAGTGCTATTTCTTACAGGCAACCTTAGGATGGACAGACTGAAAAAGACAAATAGCTTTGATGTGTAGCGACTAAAAGTATCTGATTATTATAAATTGTTTTTATTAATTATACATACATATGCAGGCATACATACAAAAGATATGTTAGGCATTAGTACAGCTTTAGGTAATTTAAGTTTTACCTCCATTTGATCGATATGCGATACATTTCAAGATTAATTCGTTCGTGCATAGCACAGTAACAGACGTTTAAAGATATTGCTGTAATGAAGTAATTTCTCTACCATAGAATAGACTTTGAAAAATTTGTGTATATAACTTTGTATCTTCTCAAGAAATGTAATGTAAGTAGCTTATTTACCTTAAATATCTTACGCCAGCGGTCCTATTAAACTCTTGCTCATTTACGTATGATGTGTAAGTATCTTAAGTACGTAGGTGGAAGTCGGATTGTTCTCGTAATATCATACTTGTAAATCCTGTTTAGGTAGCTTTGTATGCAAAGTTCTAACGCCTAATGTGCCACCCTTCTTCGTAAATAATTCTCAAGCTAATGTTTTTATGTTCGCTTCGGCGTTTATGTCTCCTTAAAACTGGGGCAATGATGGTAAAATATTCTTTAGAATATTTTGCGAAATATTTTATTGTAAAATGGTTGAGATATGTTCAATATTAAGCAAAATCAAGAAAAAATTATGTGTTGCAGTTGTATCCATCACTTAACTGTTGGTAATTTTAAATATTTCTTGGTCCTGAAATAATGCTTTTTTTGGTCAATAGTGCTGTGAAATAGCATGCTTTCAACACAAAACTGGATGATTTATAAGAAGTTCACAGTTTAATGCATTGATCCTGCACTTTATCATTATGAAAACTGTCTCCAAATATCCCGAATCTCGATTTCACAAGAAATTTATGCTCTTTAAAAGGTTAACAAAATATACTTTTTGTTTATTGATAAATAAACAAAAGCAGCATCTTAAAATATTTTCAAAAGTTACTGAACAACTTTAAGTACATTATATATAAAAATATAAAGACAATTTGTGGTGTACTGTACATCAAAATAATTTTTAGGTACGGTACATTGATAAGTGACTAAAAATAGATTTGTGTACAATCACAGGACATACGAACATAAAAGATCTCTTTCAGGCAACCGTGGCATACACAGGAATGATGTTAATAGTTCGTATTATAAGTTAGGTTATGTCCCGTTATGGCTCTTCTTGCCAAACTTTCCTACTACGGGTGTGACTCAGCGACTGTAAAGTGGTTCCATAGTTATCTGACTGACAGATCTCAATTTGTGCAACTGGATAATGCCAGGGAGGGTAATAAGGCCAATTCTTCTTGCTGTCAGGTGACTCGGGGCGTCCCACAGGGATCAGTTCTCGGCCCTCTCCTCTTCATATTGTACAGTGCCGATGTTACCAACCACATCCGAAATGCCCAGTTTCACATGTATGCTGATGACCTTCAACTTTATATATCATTTCACCCAAATGATTGTCAGGAATCTGTAAGCAGATTGAATGAGGATTTAGTCAACATATCAGATTGGGCAAGACAAAATTCCTTGGTGCTAAACCCTACTAAATCCAAGTATCTAATATTAGGCTCAAAGGAGTGCATCAAAAGGATAGAACACCATAATCCTGTAGTGATGGTTGATAATTGTCCCATAGACCGGGTTAGTGAGGCTCGCAATCTAGGCTTAGTTGTAGATGGTGAACTGCATTTTGAGACGCATGTACTTGAAGCTGTTAAAAACTGTTTTTACCGTCTCAAACTGCTATACCGAATTCGCCGGCATCTGAGTACCGACATGCGGATTTTGCTTTGCGAAACTCTAGTCCTATCCAAACTCAATTATGCAGACACTGTATTCGGGTCATGTTTACTAAAAAGAACGGAGAAGCTAATTCAACGAGTACAAAATGCATGTGCTCGGTTCTGCTATAATATTCCACCACGTACACATGTCACTCCATACCTAAATAGTGGGAACCTCATGAAGATGGCCGCTCGTAGACATTTACATTTGGCAACCTTACTCTTTGAAATAGTAAAATATCAGAAGCCGAATTACCTCTATAAGAAGTTGACATGGTCCAGGGATGTAAATCAATACAGCACAAGAGCCGCATCTTATCTGTTGGTTATTTCAAAGCACAAATCAGCCTCGTTCGAAGGTGGTTTTAAATTTTCGGCAGCCAAAATATGGAATGACCTCCCACCGCCTATACGTAGCCTGAAATCGGTTTATTCATTTAAAAATAAGTATAAGCAAATTTTATTAAACGCACAAAAATCTATCTTAATATAACCATGACATATCTAAGCACTTTCACCTACCTGTACACCACTCATTGGGTGGAAAGAATTTAATTTGGCTGTCAATGTTACTTATTTTCTAGTCTTGTTTATTACGTACACTCAACAGCGCGAGCGCAGCGTTTCCACTTTTATTCTATGAATGCATTGATTACCGGCTTCAGCCGGCTAACGCAATGGTATTGCTTGCTTGACGGCTGACACTTTTGACAGAACCGAAAGCGTTCGGAAACGCGCTATAAATGTCTTATGATTGCCTGTCTGAAGTATTAAACAACAATACTAAGTCAACTAAAGTTTTATTAGTATTTATATTATTTATTTACATAAATCATATAATATGTATGCGTATATATTATATATATTGTCGTATATATTTTAATTAACATTTAAATAGCATTTTATCCATCATATTAATATTTATATTATTTTAGTATATACATATAATTAGTATAGGTATATCATCTGGTCCTGCGAGAATACCAGCGTTGCAGTTATCTGCAACCATAGCTGACGCAGGTTCCAATTTGTACTCCAATCCGTTTGATAATGTTTACACCAACGAATTGTTATTATATAGATAATAGACATAATACGTGCTTAGTTTTAAGGCTTTGGAGATACAAATAAAATATTTCTTTTCTTTTCTTTTCTAATTGCCTACTTTCGACGTAAGGGGACTATCGCATGCCAGACAGATAAAGCCGGCTAATTTAGTTAATCATTATATTTTCGTCATCATGTTTTGTGACAAGTTTGCATTCCAATTAAAGAAGCATCGTCCTTCTTGTAATTGTATTCCTACTGTAACAGTTACGCGGGGTCAGTTGCGGTCGTACCCCATTTTGGCCGTCTCAACTAATTAGTGCGTCTAACAGGGGATTGAATGTATTTAATATTGCACGACAATCCGTGGCGCTTGTGGTCTTCACGGATTTAAAGGCTTTCCTCAATTAATGGGTAGGTTCTATGCAACAAGGTCTTAGTAGTGTAAATATTTACGTGAAAGAGTAATAAACACCCATTACTTCAGTCATCCATCCAGAACCAGAAGTTGCGCCTTTTCATCAATAGTCAAATTATTTAAATAAATTTAATTTGTCAGGAAAATTCGAATACAGCATTGACTTCATTTCCAGTCAATATTCAATAAAAAAAACACTAATAAAGTATTTCAATTTAACGCATGTTTTATTGGGAATTGATGTAACAAATTCTCATTCAGTGACAATGGAATATGCACGCACATGTATACGGAATTATTTATCACAACTGCAAAATAATAAAAATATCAAAAGGCGTAAGAAAAGCGAGTGCCACCCAGTATGAGTAACGCGGCTTTCGGGAAATATTTAAAATGCGGCGTTAAAACATCTGTTAAGGCTTCGTTAAGTAATGACATTAGCAATACCACGTTAAGACCATAAAATGAAACAATCGTTAACTTTATTTTATGATATTTTAAGTAATTTAAAAGGTCTTTTGAATTATATTTTGATTTCTTGGAGCAAGTAATGCAAAGTAGCTCAGTAAGTAAAATTTATTACGTCATGGCCTATCAACAATCAGTCTAATTTGCAACCTTCATGATTTAATAGAAATAGCTGCTACGATATAATAATATATCAATCAGTAATTTGTTAATCAACTAACTATTACGAATTCCGACTTAAGATTTTCAACAGTTTTATTGCCACTAGAGGATGCCCGTAGCTACTAACAGAAGGGCTTCTGTTTAATTTACCTATTTCTGCCAGGTGCTGTGAGAGTTTCGGCAAATTCTTTCTTAGTGCAGGATTTTCAAGGAGCATACATGTCAAATTTCAGCTACTTGCGCTTTTGCTGTAGCTTGTATGTCAGTCAGTCAGTAACGCGCAAGAATTTTAAATATACAGATGATTATATTTTTTCCTTTTAAAGTAATCCCATGCTATGTACTCCACGGGATCGTGACATAGTACGCTAACCGCAATTCGCGTAGTCCCGATGCTACGGGTCGTCGACGGCTTCTGCGGTGGTTTTATAGGGTAGACCCGAAAACCTGTAGGTAAGAGTCAGGGAGGGTGAGTTGCACTCCCTCCTCTCTACCTTTTTTTTTTTTTGTTCACTACGGTGGGAAACTCTCCTTATGAGTCATCTCAACTCCGCCAACCCAGCCATTAGTACGGCTGGGCTTGGGACTGACGGAGGAGGTATGTGGAGGCTCTCCCCTAAAGACGTTCGGGGCATACCCACTAAAACCCACCGCGGTGTCCCTACGGGTCCCATATGTTGGCGGGGTCACGCGATTCGCGATTAGCATACTTTCTCGCGACCCCGCCTCCTCTCTACCTACCCGAAGAGACGGAGGATGAACCATGGCTTTCCAGATTGAACACAGAATAGAAGAAATTATAGTCTCCACTGAAAACAAAAAGCTTATAGTTCTTAGTTCGAATGATGTCTTTTAAAACTAAAACATATTTATTTCATACTCCAACTCCGCAATTTACAGTTACATGTTAATAAATACCACTTATGGATTTGACGCCATTAAGATTTACAATGCATAGATAAAATAATTTTAGTTATAAAAAAAATATCAATGATGTGTCATAATAGTTTTAATTACCCCGTCATAAAATTCAAATAATGGAACCTTCGATTGGCACGGATTTCCGGATATCAAATTAGCGAATCGACAAATTCTTATGATTTCTGAATTCTAAATATCTTGGCAATTATAATCAAATAAATCCAATCATAATTTATTCGTGAATGATCCGAACGTTAATCTTTCGGTATCGGTCTGTTGTAATTTACAATTCATATCAATTGTGCCGCTAATAGAGATGATATATCGATAAGCTTATTCGATTGAATGGTACCATAAATAGTGTCGTAGTACCATAAATGTCTAAATCCATGTATGATTGTTATACACTCATATTCTCTTAGGGGTATCACACCCACATTGCTGTAAGCTAAACAATGAAGCGGCGACTCAAGGTCTGTGTTGAGAGCATTGAGAGAGGCCTATGTTCAGCAGTGCACTTTAGGTTGTCATGATGAGGCACAGTAAGTATCGCTGAAGGTGAAATTATTGTTGTTTAACTAACAAGTAACGAAAGAATGCAATACTCAATTTTGTGCAGTATGTTTTGAGAGCTAAAAGCGCGATTTCTTATACGTTTTAATTTAACCATGCAACAAAGTATTAACACTTAAGGGCCAAATTTTCAAAATTCGTCTAAGCTGTGTACCTGACGATTTTAGCTCCAGAGAACACGCCAAGGCATCGCGAAGCGTTAATTCCAACTACAAATATTACCGATTCATCATCCTCTTAGCGTTATCCCAGTTTCAATGTGGGGTCCGATTTCTAGTCTAACCGGATTTGGCTGAATATTAGCTTTTCCACAGAGCGACTGCCTGTCTGACCTCCGCAACCCGAAGGGATAGCGATATTTCATGGTTTAGACTAGTGTCAGTTTATTTAGAAGGTACTGACGACCTGTAACGACTGTCAAAGATCTTCATGACAACCGGGACCGACGGCTTAACGTGCTCTCCGAGGCACGGGACAAGCGATAATTAACTAACAAATATTACCGATTGTGCCAAGATAAAAACAATTTCGAAAGACTTTCTCAACCCATTGATCCGCAGTCCTACTGAATAAAACGCTCGCTAATCTAAGTATGTCACATCTTATATGCACAGACCTTGCCACGTAATAATGCAGAGCAGTGGGCACCAGGGTTAAGGTGCTTGAGCTTGACTCGTGACTGCCAGCTTAGTTTAAGTCGACAACTCACTATACCTATCAACATTTCATTTTATTCAACTAATTAAAACTGACGCAAGTTTTTAAAAGACTTTCAGTAGTATTAAAACTGTTTGTGGCACATTATTACAACTACTTTAATTGGTTTCACGGATGGCATAGTCGCTTAAACTGCCACCTCGCCATTTAAATCTGCGCTGAGTGTCGTGGGTTCAATCCCCACAGGGGAATACACTGTGCGGAACACATGGTTGTTTCGAATCTTGATCTTCTATGTGTCGCTAGGTTAAGTGCTTATAAAGTCTTCCGTTAATTTAAAAATGAGATCGAATGTATATCTCAATTTGTTTTTATTACTTCCCATCTATAGTCATGATTATTTTATACCGTCCATGGTGTCCAAATCGAACCGCAGACAGTCGCTAAAATTAATACTAAACATAGACTTGATTGTCGTATCACGAATGAAGCGTTGTTGTAATAAAGTGTTCGGATACAGAATAGTACTTTGAAAAATTAGATCACCGAATTAGTGATGGCCTGCTTGGCCGTTAATAATTAAATTTTCTGCCTTCACTCAATTACGACTTACAAGTTTCGTAATAAAGTATTACTTTCGCTTTCCGTTCGTCCTACGCAGTTTAATGTTTGAATAAAATTTTTCGTTTACTCTTAGTTTTCTCTTAGAATAAGATAAAAGTCTTAAGTGGATCTTAAATTACAAGTTTCATTTCATTTCAAGTTTTCATAAGCACTATCTTTAATAGATATACGAAATGAAAAAAGGACAGCGTAGTTACATAAAATTGGTTTAGGAATAATTTGAATTATTAGAATGTTTTAGATTAAGTAAGAAGATAAGATAGATAGTTATCAAACGCGTATAAAACAGATATAAGTAAACGCTTGTCAGTTTAAAACAGATCGTTGTAATGAAAGTAACAGAATTAATACTTTTTGGGATTTGATTTTTGAGTAATCAAACATAACATGATATGATGAGGTAGAAAACATATTTTTTGTAAAAAAAAAGAATACGAAATATTTCCAACTGCGAAAATAGAGAAATCGTTTCCTGTTAGATAAGTTCTAAGTTTAAAACCGAACAATTTTATATTATCAATTTACGAGAAATATCCGAACAAATAAGCGGTTTGTGTCACGCCACGGGAGACGGTATAATAATTCCAAGTTTTAAACGAGTTTTCGTGCAAAGAACACGTGCAAAGTGTACTTGTAGCATCCCGCTATGACGGGAGTGCACTCCACCGAGAAATTTCTCACATTTTCTACGTAAACGTGAGATGCTCAAGACGTTCTTAAGATTATACCCACACATCCAGCCCTTTTATTAAACGACTTTAAAAAGAAAACGTGCGCTGTTATAGATCTACAAAGGTAGTGCAAAACCTCTTTGTGTGTTTCAAAGTAGAACACAAACACTCCGGGAAATCTATGCCAAAAAAATGTATAGTGAAACGCGAGAAATAAGAGTTTTAGGTAAGTACATATTCTACTTTAAGCTATTTCTGAATAAGTGGGATTTCATGTACCGGATTATGTTATGGATATAGGGGAGGCTGACTTCATAGCGTCTATTAACTTTCTGGTTTGAATTTTTGGTAAATATACTGCTTTCGATGTGGAATTAATTTTATTCGCTGCTTACTCGAGAAATAAACAATAGAAAATAAGAAAAATAAAATGTGGAATACACAAAGGTAAGCAACGTGCTGTGATGAAGTCTGTTCTAGTCCTAATGGTCTCAGGTAATGTGATAATTTAAAACATTGCAATGCCGTAAAGTTAGATGTCCATTAGGTGTACATGTACTAACTGTAGTTCGTATCAAACTCTATTTTTCGTCTAATGTTTCCAAGAATGCACTTAATCTATTGCCAAATTATTACTGTATAGGTATATAGACCAAGGCCAAGGACTAAGCATATATCTATAAGGATAGATCAGAATAATAGGCGCGGCTTTGTCGCGAAAATCGACACTTATGCAAGCGGCGTCCCGAGCATTTACTATTCATATTACTTGTTTTAGTGATCTCTTGTCGGTAGTGCCACTTTCATGTAGTCCTATCTTCAGCCAGCGCTTTGATCTCTTGATACGACGTTACTTTTATTTTTCCGTCACTTGGTCTATATACCTGTACAGTAATAATTTGGATCAGTTATATTACTGCAGGATAGGTAGCGATAACCTGTGGATACACCAATAGACTGCCATTCAGTAGTATTCAGGTATCGGGCTCGAATCCACGGCGCGCACCAATTACTTTTCGAAGTTATGTGCGTATTGAATTGTTAATTATTGCTTGTCCCGTGCCTCGGAGAGCACGTTAAGCCGTCGGTCCCGGTTGTCATGATGATCTTTGTCAGTCGTTATAGGGCGTCAGTACCTTCTAAATAAACTTACACTAGTCTAAACCATGGAATGTCGCTATCCCTTCGGGTTGCGGAGGTCAGACAGGCAGTCGCTGTGGGAAAGCTAATATTCAGCCAAACCCGGTTAGACTAATAAGCGGGCCCCAGACTGAAACTGGGATAACGCTAGGAGGACGATGAAGGTATATTACTGCAAATATACAATCAGTAGTTGTCCGTAAACGAGTAAACCATCCATCAATCCAAATAATCTTTCACGTTTATAATATTTATACTTATAAGATTGTCTTTCCCTATATTCAACATAATATCAGTTTACTGCCTACCTGTAGGACTTGTTGTCTTTATCACGGATACCGATAAAATATATCACGTAATAATTTAAGATAACCGACTGGTAACTAAAGCCTACGAATTTGTGTACAACAGTTTCAATAAAATCAGATTTGCGTCGCTTAGCAACACTCGCCTAGTCTAGATAGATAGATAAAATTACCATTTGAAACTGTCAATAAATATCTAACAATATAAACACAAATAGTTATTGTCTACGCAAAATGTACTAACATGGAGTAATTCTGAAGCAATTATGTTCGTAGTGTACATTTGAATGAACTTTTATGACCTTTTACTTTGGGTTTAATCGTTCGTCGATGCTAGTAAATCTATTCAATGAATATGTACAATGACATGTAAATGTATGGTTGTCATACATTTGTATGTTTGACTACTCGGTAGCGTTCCGGTAGTGTAAGCGACTGTTACGCCGAAGGACGCGGGTCACGCTCAAGTCAAACATTTGTGTACGTGAACATGGATTTTTGTTTTTATATGTGTATAGGGCCATTTCTAAGGCTTTTAAAGTACTATGTATACCAAAAGCTGACTACAAGTCACGGCTTTCAAGTTGGCCGTCGATTTTTAAGGTTTTTGAAGGCTCCAATGAATCTTGACGTCTTCCGGCATCTTACGAACAAAAGTACCTTTAGAGAATGTAAGTGGATGGCTCTTTTGTTTCAATTGAGGCAACGACTCATTATTTTAATTACGATGTTTGAAATTGTGGTTTGAATACATTGTATGGCTTGTACTTGTTCAGTTCATCTTGTGATATTGTATTCATGTTTGAGGTTGTTGAAGGCTTTGATTTATATGTCGGAAGACATTTATTTCATGTTTCTTTTAGATGCGTCGTGATATCGAGCTGATGAATGTTAAGGCTAAATATGCTATGAGGGCGAAAGTTGTCATAGCTATCATAAATGCTTGGTCTGGTTTGAACATTTCAAACATGAAACGGTTACTTTACTGCAAAGATGACAAAGTGGTTTAAGGAGTCTTCTGGCTGAATGTACTGCACCATATATTGTAGGTTCGATCCCCAGACTTTTTCGTTCATCAAATGTTGCTTCGGCTTTATGTGATTTGTGCCTGCCATCTGAATGTTTATACAGCAACACATGATTTAAATCTAAGGTTGGTAATCTTTAAAAATCTATATATCTACCTTTAACGTTTTTTGCAGACAAGCGAGTCTCGACTTCCGTTCTTAAAATGTACACATTACAAAAAAAAGTCGCTAGGGAGGTGCAGATAGCATCTTTGACGGCTTTGCGGCACCTATTTTATCCAATAATGTGGAGAAAAGACTCTTGCGTTCGCAGCATTCGACTAGCGAAGCGCCCTAGCGCTCCGTCAGAGCGTGAAGAAGTAGTTAGTAGTATAACACGTGCATTAGACAGATTTGTATAATTTACTACAAAAACAGCTAGTATTTCATCATCATGATGTCTACCACCAGTCTACTCCCGATCATAGGCTTTCTTATTTTACGTCAGATTAGAATTATAAGTCAGATGGAGGATTTGGTCTACAATGCACGGTGACAAAACGGATTTTTTAGGGTTCGATACAGAGTTTTGCATCTCTTCCCAAAAACACTATTTCCTTCGTGATCGTGTATTTTCCTTAGACACCTCTTACAACACTCACGGAATAAGGTAGGGTAGTGATACTTTGTGTTCCTAATTTAACATAACATAACTTCACGCCTATTATCCCCGAAGGGGTAGTCACATTTCGGTAGTTATGTTTAGGTCCCAATGTAATAGGGGGCGAGCCTATTGCCATCTACCGGGCACATTATTAAGCGGGCGATAATTAACATTTTTTAATACACACATAACTTCAAAAAGTCAGAGGTGTGTGTCCGGGGTACCGGGGGATCGAACACGAGACCATCGTCTCAGCAGTCCTTTACTTACACCGCTGGGAATACATTTACTTATAGGAATATATAATTGTAAACATATTTATGAAGGATCATGTAATAATTGTGTCTCTTGTTAAGCTGCGCTTTGCCGCAAAGGCCGTTTGTAATGTGAGGATTAAGATATCTTTTGATCCTCGTCTATTATTCAACTGTACTGTAACCATATTTTTAAAGAGTAATATATTTTCATGTTTAAGTATGACCTTGTACTACTTTGTAATCTTAAGGTTTAATTGATGTTGTTTTGTGCACCACAGACATGTGACGTCTGCAAACCAGCTCCACCACACTGACCAAGTGTGTGAACTATGGCCTTACCATCCTCATGGTGAGAAGAGGAACGTAACCAGCAGTGGGACAGTACCTATTAGAGATGGGCTAAGTGGTTGAATTTATTTATTTGTTAAAAGTTATTTGATAAAAAAAATTAACTGTTAATTTTAATGGTTGAAAATATTAGTTAATTTTTATTCTAACAACACAAAGCCATAACGAAGTTGATATTGCTAGGTCTGCGTTAGTTTCAACTAATTCAATGAATATACTTTCCTTCATACTTGAACAGGCTTAGGACTGTCTAGCTAATGTCACTATTTTTGTGGTATGTTTGTATTATTAGGTCTCAACAGACTAAACGCTCGTTGCAGAGCTTGTCCATAAAGACTATTAAAGACACTAGGTAGGTAGGTATAAATTTTACCCGTTTAAAGTTACTACTTGCACTAAACGTTCACACTTCACACACACTTGTGTTTAATATTAAACACTTAGTTCCCTATAATATTCGTTAACAAACAACAATAACTAGGTATAACACGCTAAAGTCAACACAGATCAGTATTTCGTAACTCGCACTTAGAACGCGTGACATCAACTAATCTCACTCAATATTCTACAAAATTATTGAATGAAATTACTGTTTCGTTCCATCAGAATAAAATATTAAAGTAACACTAAACCTCAGCAAGTTAATGATAAAACACATATTCGAATGTCATTCAGGTGTTTAAAATCAACCAATCACATTTATTATTATCAAAAACTAACATTAAACCTCAGCTCAAGTTAATGTTAAAAATATTCGAATATCATTCAGGTGTTTAAAATCAACCAATCACATTCATTATTATCAAAAACAAATGTTGATTAGGTACTTACGAACGTAGGGATGTATGGGATAGGTTATGTTAATGCAACATGCATCTTAAAGCAATGATAGTTAAGTGCAAATTTCATCGTAGTGATTGATGTAGGTACCTACTACCTAGACATTATTTCTTGGAAACGAATCCGAGTTGGCGCGTGGCGCGTCGTCGGTTGAATGAATAGGTAATAATATTTTTATTCCATAGCGTTGATTTTATTTATCATATGATACAGTTGAAAATTTTTATCAGTTAATTTTAATGGTTAATAGTTATATTCACCATCTCTAGTACCTATATATACAAGGCTGAGGATGATGATGATGCATATTTAAAACAATCGTGAGAAAACGGGTTAAGTTCAGAAATTACATAATTTAGCGAGAAAAACGATGGTTTTAATAAGCCTAAAGCGTATGCCTGTCTGTAACATTGTAGTTTAAAAAATAAAGTTCAATAACGATGCGGTTAATACAAAAATACCTTGTTACGAACTAATCAAAAGAGTTTGTTCGCTAGCTAACAATTCTAATTATTGTTATTGACTTATAAAAGCATATTTTGTATGCTATTTTTGTTCAGTCGTACAATAAAATACAATATTGTCTAATCGGACTAAACATCTTCACAACTAGAGAACCAATTACATTAACATGCAATAACACGAGTACTCGCACATAGCTGAACCGAGTACATTTATTAACCGATATCGCTATAACGATCAACAACGTGTTACCCTTAACGATGAACTGACCGAGTATTTTTTCACAATCACATCGTTAACCCCACAACAAGATTTATATCGTTGTATTTGACGTGGCAATTAACAGAAGGTGCAGCTAAGGCGAGAGCTACACACAGTCTGGCGTGGTAACGAGAGACTGGTGAGAGCGTGGCGAGCAAATGGCAAGCGTATGTCGAGCCTTATAGTAAACGTAAAACGTATGGTGAGGATATAGCGAAGAAATCACCAGCGTATGACGAGCGAAAGTCGAACGTATAGCGAGCTGATGGTATGCGTTTGTCGAACATATAAATGGCAAGCGTATGTGGAGCTTATAACAAGCGCGCTTATAAGATGAGCGTATGGTAAACATATTTATAGCGAGAGAATTGCAAAGGTATGAGAAGTGAAGGTCGACTGTGTAACGAGCTAATGAAGTAATGACAAACGTCTTTTGAATGTATAATGAGCTAAGCGGATGCTATGTGGAGTCTTTAGTAAGAGTAACGTTGGCATATATGGAAAGCATACAGCCAGAGAAACACAAGCGAATGACATGTGAAATGCCAGCTTACAGCGAGCTTATGGCAAGCGTATGATAAGCGAATAGCGAGCGTATGGCTAGCGTATGCTCAAGTGGATAGCAGGAGAATGGCAAGCGTATTGCGAGCGAAACCAGGGTGTAGCGCGCGAATGCCAAGCGCTTAGTGAGCGTGTGGCATGGCTATTTCTATGATTTGGTGTAATGTAATATAGTTTCAAGAATGGCGCGTAAATGGCGTATGTCAGCTAGAGTATCTTTAATATTTAATAAATATTAATATACCGAAAATACAGTGATAATCCACTGGAGTTACCAACACAATGTCAAGCAGAGGGTATCGGTTTCGAATCCATGGCGGGCAACGGGGATAACGCAAGGAGGATGATGATGATACATAAACATAACATTGGTACATATTAGTGTAATCATAAATACATGTGACGTCAAACTTGCATCCTTAGGTCTTACATTCACGCCATGATTAGTACTACAGATAAGCGATCTCCAGCTCTAAAAACCTTTGTTCAGTAAATATTTGTAAAGGGGACTTTACTAATATTCACTGAATAATTGATCTGACAATTTGTGGATCCCATAAAGTATTATCTCCTATAGGAATTAAATCTTCACTACTCAGCGCAGTTTTAAACGGTTTGGTAAGTTGGCAACCGCTTAAACTACTACGTTGCATGTGTAGTCCATCTATGTGTCTTATGCCTTATATCGAAACATTTGTTAATATGAACACTGTACATTACTGGGCTAGTTTTAATTAAGCTAATACGTGATATGTCGAGTTCACGACTTTGATATTTACTCTTCAATGATTTGATAAAGCTATGGTTATATTTGAGGAACAAACATATAATCTATATTTTCGCTTTTAATACTATTTGTACTATTGAATTGTAATTATTTTCATGCTTATAAGCGATGTGAAACAATAAAATTCTTGCAACCTGTAGATAAATGTCAGTTGTTGGATCTGGCAAATCCGCTTGAAATGTTTTATGCCACAAATTTTAAAGGTACAAAACGGTTTTTAAGTTTATTTTGTTTTATGACAGCCTAGTGATTGGTAGTTAAGAAGTTATGCCAAACTAGTACGAGGTAGGCTATCTGTCTATGAGCGGATTCGGGGAATTATAGCTATCACCACTCGGATTTGCGATACGTATGATGCAAATTAATTTCACTATGTAACATTCATATTCACATAAGGTAACATCAATAATATGAAATACATGTATGTACACATTCACCTGAATAGCCACAACACTACAAAATATGTCTACATCTAATGCGGAACAAATGTTGGTGTAATTTACAAATAGTTTTTACCTGCCCGGTGTTCTTTATGTTTGTTGCTTGAAAATTTGTAAAGTCCCTTGCGATAAAGGATTATCTATAGTGGCAATCAAAGTTTAAAAACATGGATCCAACACATATATTTAACAAAGGTCGGGCAGAACAGGAGCTCGTTTAAATTTAACAGGGTAATATAAGTGCGCGGGTTATTTAAATCAGAACATAATAAGGCAAATATTTATGCCATTCTATTTATACAATTATAGAGTTATTGACACATGCAACTTTTGCTTATTTACGCCTCTTATTTGCCGCCTTTTTACGTCACTCGAAGTCGTCATCTCTTACGCATTCAAACGCCAATAGGAATGAAAAAATGCAGGTCAAAATTTATTTTTGGAACGGAGTAAAAATACTTCTTTATTCAAAATAAAACATAATAATGACTCTTTAAACCTATCATTCAATTCAACAAACAGTCTATTATAAATCGGTACAGACCTTCTGTAGCATAGCTGCCAAAAAAAGGAAGACAGAAATATTGACAGAGCCTCAAGTTATGTCGTTACAAGATGTAATAAAACCACCAGCACTCAAATGTACATCAATGGCTACAATAATTGGTAGCTAACTATCTACTGTTACCTGCTAAAAACTGAAAAATAAGGTACGAGGTATACAGGGTTACTCTATATATCTCGTGCCTTATCCTACTTATTAGAAGTAGAACAATCTTTAAGTATGAAGACTGCGACGACCATTTGGCATATACGTCAAATTTTATTACTGCACTTTAATTAACACTAATTTAATTATCCATGTTTAGTTTCTGCACTGCTTACCTTACATTGTATCTGACATGTTGGTCTTCACGTATAAATTATAATGCATGCCTACAACTCGTCATGCATGCATGAATAAGTGCATGAGTAAATACTTTTACGTGTATGTATGCACGCACTAGCGTGTTTGCGTGTGTGTCTCATGATATTTGTCTCACTAAAATAATTGCAAAATAATTCAACTACCTTTAACTTTATCACAAACTTAATAAGTCACTACTTTGTGATTAATTCGGCAGCTGCTAAAATAAACAATACTTGCTAACATAAACTTATCAAAACAGCCTAAAATATGCAAACATTCCAGATTGGAAACACGTGGTCCGAACCACAGATAATATAAATTGTAACGATTAATTACTTTGCGTAACTTGAACACAGAAAGTTATCTCAGATCAGTGTCAAATGTAACTAGCATTGTGCCGATCAAAATAGTTATGCAGTTGTAACTGATATAGGTATATGTACTTATTGATACTAACCGCATTTTATTCATACTAGCTACAATATCTGAGGATTTTAATCTTTCAAACCATATGTAGCCCCCAGGGGTCTATCCTTGTAGCTTTAACCCATTTGCAACCTAAGGTCCTCCTAATAGTCTAACCGGATTGGACTAAATATTAGCTTTTCTGCAGAGCAACTGTCTCTCTGACCTCCACTATCCCTTCGAATAGCGATATTCCATGGTTCATATATTATACAGAGGTACTGACTCCCTCTAAAAGATCTTTAAGACACCGGGACTGATGACTGAACGAGCCACGGGGCCAGCGGAATAAATAATAATTCTAAACTCCGAGAAGTCGGTGATGTGCACCGAGGATTCGATCCTTTACCCTCTGCATGGTAGTCTGTTGGTATCTCTACTTGACGTTCAGGAAAAGCCGTAGTCAATGAACTTTTAATCTGCAGCATTGCATGTACTATAATGATATATCGCCATGAAATAAAATATTTAGTGAGCTGCTAATACAGGCCTGTATCCCATAATTACTTAATTACTATTAATATGTCCTTATTTATTGATAAGTTAATCGTAGCCATTCGTGCACGCTTCGTTCTGACTCAGGCCTACACACTAACCTAACATTACGCATTCTAAAATGGTTCTACGTGGAATACGATTATTAGGTAGTGACACAACTTGCTGTCAACATTTCAAATTAACCGGTGTCGAATACTTACATTTTCTTCAATTGAATAATTAAAAAGAAAGGTGAAATACGTACCCTTTTTATCTTATTATTTGAAAAGAAAGGTAGAATACGTACGTTTTTTTGTGATCACGTATAAGTCACCCAGGTAATCACGGCTTCTTTGCATAAATATGAATAGATATGTTTACAAATCACGAAAGTTTAAAATTGAAAAGCTTTTTGTCAAACCCTTATCATGGTATCGCATTACCTATCAATAGGTTGGCTTTGTATTGATTTATTTTTGGTAAATAGGTACACGATTCTAAAATACGGTAACATTGAGTAGTTTCAATCTGGTAGCTCAGTAAGCAGAAATACTCTTAGGAAGATGGCTGAAGGAATTCACCTACACAATAATTTTGTCTGTTTATTACTTAGTCTCCTCTTACGCTACCCACGGTATAATATGAAGTATTGACACTTAGTTATCTTAATCCATCACGTCACGGAAAATAACATAGTAATGACAACCAAAAAGCATAATCCAATTTAGGTTCAGCAAAAAAGTTGCAGGGCCCGTAATTGATCACTAATACCACGCTGAGTTGACACGAACCAGCATAGCCACGCAACTGGCCAACGTATTAAAATCATAACTCAAACGTGCAATACGTCAAGCCCCTCGTAATTGGTATGACGTTGTGACTTTAATAGGTAAGTTAATTTATTCATGTGGGCCTCTGTAGCCATGTGTGTGTTCAATCCATCATCGTAAAATTTGCTGGCCGTATGGCGCGTTGCGGGATATACCGAGGAATAGCTGAGACTTTTTGTTGGGCCATATCCGACATAACAGCCGACTATTTTCATGCAAATATGTTAAAGATGTATCGTCGTTTTTATATATATTATATATTTTTTTTATAAACTCACGCCTGTATCCCTGAAGGAAGAGGTGTAATATTACACCCACATTTCGCCATGATTTTTTTAGGTCCCACGTAATATTATACTTATAGTAACTAATATTATAAAGACTAGATAGGTCTTGTGGGAGACCTATTTATTGCATGTTGTGATCGGCACGGCGATGGTTGCGCATCCGGGATGTCCGGAAGGGGCTGGAAGAATACCAGCGTCCGGTATGCACTAGCATCACTGGACATAGTGCTGATCCAGCCACCTTTTTTGGCCAGCGATGGGACACATACCTCACTATATTCTATTGTAATTGTTTTTTGTTTCTTTTTTGTTTTTTTTGGTTTTTATTTATTTATTTTCTTTTATATAAATGTTCTATGTTTACTAATTGTTGTATATGTACCTACCTACTTGCTTTCTATTATGTGTCCTATGTGCTGTTTCAAAATAAATTTTTCTTTTCTTTTCTTTTCTTTTCTATATCTAGCTGTGGACGTCTATCAGCCGATGTAATCAATATTATAATGTGAATGTATGTTTTTTTGTTTACGTATTTCTACTAGCTACTGTCCGCTGCTCTTCCTGGGTTGTTACTGGTGGAAAAATAGTCTTTAATCTAAAATAATCATCACAAACTTTACGTTTAACTTTTACGTAAAATAGCAGTAGGATGCTTTCACGCCACACCCATTCAAACTACCGTTATAGTACAGAAAAGGACATAGTGCCCACTTCATAGGCAGCAAAGCCGCGGGCTAAAGCTAGCAAATGATATCTGTTAACAATCAATCTAATCTAAAATGCCGCACCTAAGCAGTTATACACGTGGTGCGCTGCAGGCTTATTATTGTAAGTAATGGGTGTGCCTCTCGCCAAAATTAATAACAGTTCTACTGTATAGCTTCCGTTGCATTTTAAGATCATGTTGATATACTTGGGTAAATTATAAATTGTGTATTGCGAAGGCAATTGAAACAGACTATGGAAGATGTGATGTATGAATTTTATATAAGTTTGCACATAAAATGAAACAATGAAATAATTCAATAAGATACGTAAAACGTAACGTTTCGCGGCAAACACACAATCGTTAGAACGTTTCTTCGTATTATCCCTTATTCCTGAGCTCAAATAATTAATTAGAACAATTCCCACTTTGAAACCTTTTTGTTGCAAAAGAGGAACGCTGAATTAACTGATTATCATCCGAACGCTGCGAAAATTAATTTATCATATGAAGCCGCAAAGTAAGGATTAAAAATTAATTACAGTTCTTTACTAAGCTTTTGGGGACTTCGGAATGATAAAAGAGTTATCTCTTGTTAGACTGGGACGATTTAGGCTTAAGCTAGTTTTCTGATAGCCATCAAAGAACTTGAGTGCAGTCGTTGAAATACGACGGTGACGAAGTCGTTTACAAAGTTTAAATTAGTTTAACGTTCAAGCTCCAACACAAATGTGAATTGGATTTGAGCAAGCCTTGTTCAGTTATAAAAATACTAGATGATGCCCGCGGTTACACCCGCGTTATTTAAGGCTACTGCTCCGCTCCCGTGACTCATAGCGTGATGTTATATAGCCTGTAGCCTTCCTCGATAAATTACCTATCTAACACTGAAGAATTTTTCAAATCGGACCGGTAGTTCCTGAGATTAGCGCGTTCAACCAAACAAACTCTTCAGCTTTATATATTGGTACTAGAGGATGCCCGCGGTTACACCCACATTATTTAAGACTACTGCTCTGCTCCCGTCCCTCATAGCGTGATGTTATATAGCCTACAGCCCTCCTCGATAAATGGGCTATCTAACACTGAAATAATTTTTCAAATCGGGTCAGTAGATCCTGAGATTAGCGCGTTCAACCAAACAAATAAACTCTTCAGGTTTATATATTAGTATAAGATTAGTACTAGATTAGTTTTCGCGAGACTTTAGGCTAGTTTAGGACCAGATTGTATTTATGTTTGTTAATAAGTACTTATTTTAGGTTGTTGCTGACCTCGGGTTTACGCTTCTTGCTCATGCAATACCTATTTGTATTTCCTTTGGTTGATTAAGGTCATATTTCAAACATATTCCGACCAAAAACGTGTCCATGGATGCTTTAAATAAATTGCTAGCAATGGCGCCTCACGCGCTTGATGAAAAATATGATATCAGGCCCTTCTGGGCACTTACAAAGTGAGTAGGGAAGACATATAACGGTAGCGATGGATTTCTAAAATCCAAGATTTTCTTGGTAATTCCCTCGCGTGCTCGAGTTCTTCGACATGACAGCTACTGGGGTTGCCTATTAATTATAACTACACTTTATACTACAACCTTGATAATTCTGTACACTAGACGTAGATAACTGTGTAGGTAACTTAGTTTATGAATTAAATAATAATATTCTACCACATACACACAATACCATCAAGCCCCAAACTAAGCAGAGCTTGTACTGTGGGTACTAGACGACGGATAAACGTACATTAAATATATGTACTTCTTTTTGTAAAAGCATAATAATCATAGAAACACCCAGACCGAGACAAACATCCATGTTCATGCACACAAAAGTTTGACTTTAACGGGATTCGAACTCGGTCGGTCGAAAATGGTTGTTTTTGAGACGTCACACAATGTTGGTCCCAACTTCGCTGCTGTTGTGGTTAGTTTTAGTTTATATCAGGGGTTTGGGATTACTTTGTAACGGATATGTGGACTAATATCTAAACTTTACGTTTCCGTATAATTTCTACTCGGAAATGTTTGGAGCAAAGGAGTACTATGGACGTACAGTAAACTGTAATTACTGAGTCAAATGTTATTATTAGCCGAATGAGCGCTGGCACCGAGTCTTACCTATAAGTTTATCGTTAGCGTCGACGGTAGAACTGCGCGGCATATTTCTAAGGTTTGCGAGTACTTAAGTTATTCTTGATTCGCTTACTTTAGTTATAAAATGTATTTTTTTTATTTTTTTAATAGACTTACGCCTGTCTGCCTGAAAGGGTAGGCAGAGGTGTAATATTATACCCACAATACACCATTATAAAATGTTCCTTAAAATAAAACCGCAATAAGCACTGTGTTGATTCTTTGGTAGGTGTTGCTTCATTTTTCAGACGGTTAGGACGCTTTGGTCTTAATTTTCAGGTTAAGCAAATTCAATTCCTTGGAAAGTATAGATGTGCGTGAGGGTTTCTCAAAATTTCCAAGGGATTGGGCTAAGTCAGGACATTTAAAAAATGTGCGGGCCGATCTGCGGTTATCCTCCCGTCTAAAAAAGTGTTTTATTTATTTATTGAAATTCGAACATAATCAGCTTTTCTTTTCAGTCGTTTTGTTAGCACTGTCCCGGTTGCAATCGAAAACCTACGCCTTGGAGCCATGTAGCAACCTGATATAACTATAATTCTTTTGGAAGAAGAAATAAGCGTCCGGAGCTGTTTCATTTTTGCCGTGAAAATACAAGCATTCTAAGCCGTTTCATCTTTGCCTATTCTTATGTAGATAACTTAATATTGTATGATGTAGGTAACTTCATATACCAGTAAACGTTTAGATAAACTAATTTATCTAAACGCGCTTACTCACACTCGTATCACAAGCACGTTGGTGCATTTGTCGCGGGGTTAAGTGAGCGTCGCGCTACGATCGCACATTTCCGTCCATCGCCGGAACACACGCCATCTGTGTACTATTGTGTAGTAACGCCCGGAACTGTGTGCTCGCTGATAACACGCTAAGATTTACTTAATCGTACATGAGTGCCATTTATGTAGTTCAAGCAAGAAAACAATGTTTTATAAGCTTAAGTCCATGTGATGATGGATTTAATATGCACAGTTTACTAATTGTTCAGGTTAGGCAAACTGTTCTTGGATTGTTAATTTAGTTTAGTAAAAAACATCCCAATCAATCAATATCTGAAGATAATAAGTTTTTTTACTTATTGAGTTATAACATAATCAACTTTTCTTTCAGTAGATAATTTCATATAAATATTTTTGTTAGAAAAAAAGTAAAGCGTCCAAAGATCTTTTATTTTTTCCGATAAGGAAATAAAGTATGTTAAGCATATTTGCGTATTAATATGTAGATAGTTTCTTATACCATTATACGTTTCGATCTACCAGTGCATCGAACCGTGTTTACTCACGCTGGTATCAGTAGCACGTTGGTGCATTTGTCGCGGGGCTAAGTGACCGTCACGCTACGACCGCACATTTCCGTGCACCGCCGGAATACACGCCATCTGTGTACTATTGTGTAGCGACGTCCGGAACTGTGTACTCGCTGATGACACGCTAAGATTTACTTAATTGTATATAAGTGTTATATTAACAGAAGCAGGATATACATAGAGTTAAAAAAAACAAGTATTAGAGATTAAAGTACGAAATTGCCGATTCGTACTGAAAATCAAAATTGTTATTTTTTTATTTTTAACATATTTCTTCTTCTGCCTGCCCTGTTCACATATTACTTGGGGTCGGCGCAGAATGTCTTCCTCTTTCATTCTCTCCTATCAGACGTCATCTCATCATTCACTCCCTTTTCATTCATGTCACCCTTCACACAATCCAACCATCTTTTCTTTGGTCTTCCTATTGCCTTATATCCCTCAACTCTCATCTTCATCACCTTTCTAGTCACATGATTTTCATTCCTCCTCATCACATGCCCATACCACGATAGACGATTTCCTTTCAGCTTTTCTTGCACCGGCGCAACTTTCAGACTTCCCATAATCTTAATATATAAAATCCTTGCGTTACTGACTGACTGACAGACACGCTACAGCCGAAACTATTGGGCACAGGAAGCTGAAATTTGGCATGTATATTCCTTGGGGACCGTAGGGGTGCACTAAGAAGGGATTTTCCGAAATTCCCACGGGATCGGCCAAAACGGGTAAATTAAAAAAAATGCAGGCGTAGCTGCTGGCGTCCTCTAGTATAACATATTTATTTAATCAAAATAGTTACCATTATTATCTATACATTGGTGCCATCTAATAGGAAGCTCATTTATGCCTTTTCGATAGAACTCTGAGGGTCTAGACTGCACAAAATGTGTGAAAACATTTTGTACTGCCTCCTGGGAAAAAAACTTCTTGTTATGTAGATAATTATCCAAATCACGAAAAAAATGGTAACCCGTTGGAGCAAGGTCTGGCAAATACGGAGGATAACGAATGGTTTCTAACTGCAGTTCCTGAAGGGTCAAAACGGTTTCTCGTGCTGTATGAGGTCTCGCGTTGTCATGGAGCAATAATGGTGAAGATCGATTCATGAGTCGGGGCTGTTTTACTACTAGTTTTGCCAACATTGTTCGAAGTTCGGTACAATAGACATCTGCCGTTATTCCTTGACCCGACAACCAAACAAGTTACCATTACCTTTTTATTGGTAAGCGTTGCTTTAAAACACAGTTGTGGCGTTTGACCTGGGGTCAGCCATTGCATTCTTCTATTACGGTTATCATAAAGAATCCACTTTTTATCACATGTCACAATTCGATCCAATATGCCTTCATTTCTGTACCGATTTAACAAGGCGACACAAGTTCCAACACGCGTTTCTTTCTGCAGATCAGTCAAATCATGAGGCACCCATTTTACGTATTTTTTTATTTTATTGATTTGACGCAAATGAGTCAATATTGTGGGTAAGATAACGTTAAACCATGCCGCTAGTTCCTGGTTAGTTTGACCAGGATCGGCTTTCACCATCTCTCTTAATTCATCGTTATTCACCTGTGTGGGCGGTCTTCCTCGTTTCCATCGGCGAAAGCCTTTAAACCAAAATCGCATGGTGCGTTCATTACCCTCTCCAAACGCAACATTGATAGTGCGGGCTGTTTCTGCCGCGTTACTTCCGCGTCGGAAACTCGTATTCAAAAATCACTCGAATTTTCGCAGTAGCCATCTTTCTTGTCTAAGTTGGATAACAAAAACAATTGCAAGTCAATATTCAAATGTTTCACATTTTTAAATTCAAATTCAAATGCAAATTCAATTTATTTGTGGTGTTTTTAGGCATTGAGATGTTACAAAATAACGGAAGTTCAGTTCTGTGCCCTGACAATGTTGGCGTACAAATATTGTCATTATATTAACAAAAAAAATCAAACTGTAATGAAAAAAATACAAATAACACAAATCTCTAAAATAACAAACTTAAAAAATAAAACATTTTACGGATAATACATTAAAAACAATAACTTTATAGGATATTAAATCTTGTCGTTATGGGAGTCTGTAAGTGAATAATAGCACTTTTCAGTCAATAATATTCGTAACTGTTTTCTAAAAAGGCTTATGTTTAGTGTTTTTATTGTATATTTTCAGCGCTAAACAAAACACACTTCCATAGGAGCGCTGTATTACCTAAAAATACATAATATATTGTTTTAACGTCTACTGCGTGTGACGACATCTGACAATGTAATAAATAAATGGGGATTTTTCTTCACAAATAATGCTACTTCAAAAATAAACAAAGATGGAAGTGTCAAAATTTTATATTCAATAAAATACGGTCTGCAGCTATCCATCACTTGAAGGCCAAACATAGCTTTGATACATCTTTTTTGGAATTTGAAAGCTATTTCTTTATGGGTAGAGTTGCCCCAGAAAATAATGCCGTAACCAAGAATAGATGCAACAATACCATGATAGGCAGTAATGCGCTTCTTTATTTACTATTCGTGCCAGTTTCTGTAAAGCATAGGACGAGCTTCTTATTATTTTACAAATAACCTCTATATGGTATTTCCAATTTAACTGACTGTCAATTGTCAAACCAAGAAATTTGGCTTGATTTGTAGAACATATGTACTTAGTCTGGTAATTAATTTTCAGCTTGTGATCTGGTCTTGTCTTTGTCTAAACTCCATTATTCGAGTCTTGCTTAAATTTATCTTTAAATTATTATTTTCAGGCCACAATATAATTGAACTTAGTGCTTCATTAATGTCCGACTCATAGAGATCACGTTTGTTGCAAGCTATGGTAACCGTACTGTCATAAGTAAGTCATTTATATTAACAATGAACAACAGCGGGCCCAAAACACTGCCTTGGGGAACACCGAATTCTATTTTGCGCTGACTAGATATATCTGTTTCTTCTTTTTTAGTTTTAAAATTCAGTTTTTTTATTGCGATTAACTGTTTTCTGTCTTTTAAATAGCATTTTATTAAACTAAGGACATTACCCCTTATTACGTAGGCATCAAGCTTATTTATTAGAATATTGTGGTCAACATAATCAAACGCTCGAGACATATCACAATACACAGCAGAAATCAGTATTTTATTATAAATACTTGACATTACTATATTTAAAAAGTCATAAATAGCCATATTTAGGGCCTGTTTCACAAAGTCCAATTAAAGTTCAGAGTAGCCTACTTCTAACTAAAACAGTAAGTAAAGTCATCTTACGCGTTTCACAAACGTAAAGTAGGACTACTGATCACATAAACGACCGAATAACTTATAGATCGGTTGAAGTGATAATTAACACGTTTTACCGCCAAGTAACCATGTGTTCAACAGATGTGTTCGAGATGCGCTGAAGAAATGTATTGTTTCTAAAGCAGGTAGTGAACCTTAGGAACTAAGTTTGGCATAATACTATTATTCATTATCTTTCTGAGGTTTTAACGTAATGGATAAATCTGATGTGATTGAAGTTAAATGAGAGGAATTTTATGGTCAACTGGTGGTCTCGAACACGAATAATGCCAATAATTCGCAACAGAGCAAATAAGTTCGATTTCAGAATGATTCTTCGTAAAGCTGCAATGAACATTCATTACTATTTATAAAATAACTACTTAACTCATTTTCTATCTCGTTTAATTACTAAAATAATTTAATTTATTCACGACAGAAGAAATTTTCATCGATATTTTAGGAAAGTAATAAAATTACCTATCAGAAACGTATAATTTAAAATCAATAATGAAAAATGCGAAAAATGTTTCAAAAACAATATCAACAGAAAGATCGTATAGGTCAATGACAAAAAACATAACACGAAACCCGAAACACTAACAGCCCGTGCCATGTCATTCATAAGGAATGCATTTTGTTACCACGCAGAATAATAAAACAGTTCATATTTCTTACAAACATAAAGGCCGTACACATTTAAAATTCAAAATGCATATAGTTTATAATGTGTCAGCAGACTCTGTTTTCATTTAAATTCCAATATAAAAACATGGTATTTATTGAGTTTATAAGATAAAAGTAGCAAAGATTATTTCGCAAACGTCAAACGAAACGCGAAATTCAAATGTTGCCATTCGTTTCTTAAGTATGTTTTAAGCAGTTAACCGTCATTTAAAAAAGGGGCGTGGCGATTGTGAAACGCAGCGAATGTTACCGAGAGGATTTAACGCCTCAGTAGTAAACTTATCAAGTAGCTACTGATGAATTTACTGAGACATTGTGAAACAGACCCTTAGAGTTATTTCCTTACGAAAGCCTTTTTGTTCACAACATAAACTAATGTTTGATTCGAGATAGGTACATATATAATTATAAATATACTCTCAATTATTTTTGAAAAAAAATGGAAGAAGTGAGATTGGTCTATAATTTTGCATAAGATCGTTATCGTCTTTTTTATGTAACGGTTTCACAATAGAAGTCTTAAGCCGTTCAGGAAATGTGCCATGAATAATACAAAGATTGAAGATATAGCTC
Source organism: Euclidia mi (assembly GCA_944739405.2). NCBI lineage: Eukaryota > Metazoa > Arthropoda > Insecta > Lepidoptera > Erebidae > Euclidia > Euclidia mi. The sequence goes on from OX123185.2 coordinate 15,007,906, forward strand.
AGATGGTAACATATTAAATCTGCTACAAATTTTATGACTTTTGTAGATATTTCGTCATTGCCTACACTGCATTTATTTTTCAAATCTGTAATAATTTTAAATAATTATGTCATTTTGTGTACTTGCAACCATACACATTGCATTTAAAGACGTATTTATATAATTATCTGGTAATATTTTTTTCCGCGTTCGGGCATTGGTTTGATTTTACCTATGAAGTATTTATTGAATTTATTTGCTATGAGTCGTGGTTCGTGAAGACTTTTGTCATTAATGACAATTTTATTTATAGTTTGTTTGGAGACATTTATTTTCGAAGAATTCATAATTTGCCATGTGGTTTTATTTTAATTGAGAGAATGTTTAATACTGTATATATTTTAAGAACGTTTAGTTAGGTTTATAATTTTTTTTAACAGATTGAATGAAGTATTATGCTTAAGTTTTGGTTATAATAAAAAGGAAGCTAGCTGTTTTTCTTAAAAAAAGGCAAATTGCCACCTATGTAGGTCAAGTTATATAGGTTATACTTGGTCTACAGAGGTGTTACTGGCCAATTACACGGCACCATGATTTTGCCTTTTTTTAAGAAAAACAGCTAGCTTCCTTTTTATTATTACCAAAACATAAGCATAATACTTCATTAAAATAATAAAACACTCAAATTATATGGCCACAATGATACGTGTATAATATATCTATACAACCTGTAACAAATTTAAATGCACTTCCTGAAAGTAGTTTGTTCAGAATTGGCTACTGAATCCATTACTGTCATTTTTAGTATTGTTTATTTTTTGTTCTAAAATAATAAAAATAACGTAAATTATAGTCACTCATCTATTTCAAAAGTTGAAATATACGAAAATAAACCTTAAGTCAAAGCTGAACGCCTTCTTTTAAAATGCATTTGTTTAATGGTTCGACGTTCGGTCACACGAACGCACACATTAGTACAACACAATAGCGGCAAAAGACAATACACACAATTTACCACGAAAATATCAATCATCTATCTTTCGCTTACGTAATAATCAACAGGCAAGAGCGAGACGTAATGTGTCGCCCGCGCTGGCCAATGACAAGCGCTGGCGATGCGCTTTGACAAGTTATGACAAGTATCTAGGTAGTCATCCATCGGGAATCTGTCAGTGTCAGCGAGAGTTGCGAAAAAATATTGTAATTGTGTGAATAAAATTGTAATTATCAACATGACGGTGCTGGTGTGGAACGTTCTGCATGATCTTGATGTTAACTTGTCGCCCCCGGACTTTTTCACTGTGGGTAAATGTTAAATCACTAGTTTATTGTGAGGAGACAACAAGTGCCTAGGAGTTAAGTTGATACATATTAGCTGCTTTTAAAACAGTGAAAAGATGTGATGCGTGAGGGAACAGTGAAGACAGTGTTAAGTGGACTAAAATAATGTGTTTTTATCCTGTAAGTTATTTGATTATTCTATTAATGTAACTATTAATTTACACACGTCGATCTTGCTTTATTCTCTCATTGATATTCTTTTACTTTATCTATCAATAATGCTAGGTAACTAAATAGTCATTTACAATATTATGAGACAATGGATCGTGTGCATGTTATTAACAAACAATAAATAATTTTATACAAAGTCGACTGTCCACTCCAAAGCCGAAAAGTGTGATGGAAAGAAATAGGTAGTCATATCTTTGGAAATATCAACAGTAGCTGACAAATTACTCAAACATCATTCTTGTAAACCCCACTCTATCAGTGTTGTATAAAGACTAAATTTGAAACATTTTGTTTATATCGTATCGTAGGTATTTCGTTCCTATCAGATCGCTGTCGTCTGTTTACCATAGCAACCGTTTCGTGTGTTTGTGTGCGTGCGCAAATTTATAGTGACCACACTTTTTACTTTTAATAGAGTTTATACTTTCTTCAAAAAACAATATTTACGCAAATAAAAAACTAAATTCAATACATGCATTATGATTGTATCAAGTTATTCTAATTGGGGTGTCTGAGGATGTGCGTTATTTCATTTACACGTTGTATAATAGATATAATAGGTCTCACAAGAAAAGTGGCATTGAATGTGTTAATAATTTTGTGTGTCTATTGTACTTTAATTTATTACTAAGTAAGTAAAAGAAGAACATCATAGAAACCATGTGAAAAAAGTTTCATTCAAAAACCTCAAACCATGTCGATTCTATGTCAGTTCAAAGTACCTATTACAAATTAACCCCTATAACTATCCGTGTGATGATGGATTAAGGATACTTATAAAAGCATATGCATATATATGCAACTAAGAAAAGCATGTCGATATAAAGAGTTTTATAAACGCCAGTATTATCCATGTGGTGACTGATTAAAAATATATAGTGTCACAAGCCCAGTTCAATTGATTCATGGTTCAATTTAAGGCAATGGAGTAGCCATGGTCGTTAGTTTAGCAAAGCGCGATTTTTGGCTGGTTGACATCACTAACATAGGAGGACTATAATATAATCGGCAGACTCTAGTTTATTTCTCCCTTTTATTTTATAAACTGCTGTATGAACTGAAAAGCAACTAAAACGTTAACAAATGTGTAGGTAAGTAAGTATATTTTAGGAAAAATCAAATGTGTTTTATGACAGTATTTTACGTTCTGGTACAAACAATGAAAATAAATACTTCCTTAAAAGAAAAATAATTGTTCTCTTACCAATCCCCTCCATGATAACTGCCTGCAGCATACAACTGAAACCAAAAATATATTAAGCCAAACAAGTAAATAAAGTTTGAAGTGTTTTGACAAAATTATAGCAATATTTGCATAACGGGTCAATATCGCGTAGTTATTTGAAAATATAGGTCAAATTTGGTAAAATGCCGTGTATTTCTATTCGACGTTTTAGCATGGGTTACACCAGCCGTGGACACGAGCATTTGACTGATTGCATTTGGAGATAATTATATACGTTTATATCAAATCACTTTTTTTTGTGTGTCTTATTATTTTAGTCAGTCTCAGCCTGAACGTCTTGACTTTTAATATTTTAATATTTAAACGGGAGTGAATCCGCGGCACAGATACTAAGTTAAAACTACTTACCTATTGAATAAAGAGTATTTTATAACAATAGCTTTATGTTATTCTAATTTAGTTGTCAATATATCAAATGTCATGTCAAATATTACATTAGACGGAACGTGACTTCCTTGTGTTAAGGAGTAATTTCAAGTCATTCTGTAAAAAATACAGCATAATTTCAACTGGTAGTGCTATTGTTAACTTTATGACATATTATTATAGATGTCTAGTTATTATGGGTTCCCTATGTGAATGCGAAATTAAGTATTTTCTTTCGTTAAAATTATTTTACTTGGAAGCAATATAGGCTGATTTTTGCGTCAATTTATCCGTATAACGACATACTCTACTGTGTATATACCCATAATGTCAAAACTAAAAGGGAATCAATATTAAATTAGGGTGTATAATTTCATATTAAATGGCTTTCATAGTTTGAGTCCCTCGATATATTTCTAGTTTGGGGTTATTCTTTTGGTTCATAAAATGAAAGTGACTTTGTAGTCTTATTATATGTGTAGTACAGTTTTAATATTTATTTCCTACGCTAAAAGTAAAAAGATCAAAGTGCCAAGCTTGATGAGCATACGTGTGTGCTACGACATCGAATCAAAAATATAGTCACTGTTCACTTTGTGACAAGAACACAACATGCTTCAGAACGACTTCTACCTGAATCCAATATTCGATCTATCCATTTTTTGATATTTTAGATATATACAGGTTGTCACAAGACACATCACCAAGCCAAAGTTTACTCGTTTTGGACATAATGCCAAGTCGTATGACCTAAGCAAAAATAAAACCTGGGAAGCGACTTTATTTTTTAAGTATTCACTTTTTTCAAGCCGCTATAAAAATGCGCCCGTGCAATTTTCGAAAAACCTACTAATCCATGGGTGCATAGGACATCTATAGAACAGTTTGGCGGGGTAAATGCCTGAAGAGACAGCTCAAGTGGTTGTGCATTTAGTAAAGCAGCGCCTCAAGCTTGAATCCTTCTGTGCAGCAGACATCAAACGATGCCACAGGATGGGCCGCCAACAATCCAACAAGAAGCCTAGGCCCATTCTTGTCAAGCTACATAATGTGTCGCTGCGGGACACTGTGTAATTCGCAAAAACCAAACTGAAAGGAGCTGGTATTGCGATATCCGAATTCTTAACTCGTGCGCGCCATACAGCGTTTATGGCAGCTAGGGAGCGGTTTGACGTCGATAAGTGCTGGACGAGGGAAGGCTCTGTCTTTGTTCTTGGTGCGGACGGTCAACGACATCGGATCCTATCGCTGAGTGATCTCGACAGGATGAAAGGTGCGGAACCGGAGAAACCCGCAGTGAAGTCTGTCGCTGCGAAATCAAGACGAGCTGCAGCATCGGCAAAGAAATAATAGGTTCTTCAATTTCTTGTTTTTGTTTACATGACTGGGTGAATTGCTTTCTTTTCTATTTATTCTACCTTCTTCAATTTTATAATTTTCTATTTACTTATTTTATTACCTTCTAACACAAATCTTATTCATCATCATCATCATCAGCCTTTAACAGTCCACTACTGGACTAGGCCTCTCCGTTGAAAGGAGGAATTGGCCTACTATACCACGCTGGCCAAACGGGTTGGTATAGGGTTTGTATCAAGTTTTCCTTCTCTTACAGTGCTGTTCTCTGCATAATATGCTCCCTCTGTCGGCTCATACGACACCCATGGGATGATATGGGGTGGTGACATTCCATATTCTTATTACTTTGACATATATCACTTGTCACTGTCATTCTCGACTACATTTACCATTTACTAAAATTCTTCCGCTCTGGATACAAGGCTTTTGAGCAAAGTATGTGACACAAAAAAAAACAAATTTTAATTTTCCATTTCCTCTCTCTACTGATTTCATCCAGTCGTTTCTTTATTTTCTTTTATTGTTATTGTTTTTCTTCTTATTACTGTTTCTATTGTGTTTTAGTTTAGTATTCTTACTATTTATAACAATTTAATTTCGCTAACACGCAACTGGCGGGTGGACTGGAAGATATTATTAGTCTTTTACACACACATATATTTATATTTATGTGTCTATATATTTTTAATTTAATTTTTATTATTGATCTTTATATATTATATTTCTTTATATGCTTACATTTATGAATCATGATTCAACTAGCAATGATAGTTTTGTAACCGCTACTAGCCTTGATGACAGCTTTACTAATTTGCCTTCACTTGCTGAAACTCTTCAGTCTCGGTTTTCTGATTCACCGGGAAACTTTAATGTAGTCCATATTAATGCACAAAGTATTCCAGCCCACTTCTCTGATATGCTGACTAACTTTGACTGTCAAAACTTACACGCTATTCTTGTCTCGGAGTCATGGCTTAAGCCATGTCTGCCATCTGTTTCCTATACTCTTCCTGGTTTCCATCTAATTAAAAATGACCGTGCGGATGGACGTGGTGGAGGTGTCGCCATTTATCTACGTCATCATATACCTTTTTGTATTATAAGTATCTCAGGGCAGCCACCACCTCCGAACGCCGGCGAGCATCTCTTTTTAAAAGTGGAATTGAATCACTCTAAAGTTCTACTAGGTGTTTACTATTCCTCTTCATCACGCGTCAACTTCTTTTCATCTTTCGAAAATATTCTAAAAACATTAATTCCTTCCTACAATTATGCAGTTATAATGGGAGATTTTGATACTTGCTTTTTAAGACAGGACACACGTGCATCCTCTCTTAAAAGTATTATAGAATCTAGTAACTTAACTATTCTCTCTCTTAATGCCACACATCACTTTCCAAACTCAGTTCCTTCTCTACTCGATCTCATTCTTGTTTATTCTCCTAACCTTGTTTACAAGCATGGCCAATGCTCTGCTGATGCCTTTTCCTACCATGACTCGCTTTATATTTCATATAAATTACGCCCCCCTAAGGCAAAACCGAGGACTATAATGCAACGCAATTTTAGTGCGATGGACCGATCCCAGCTCTGCGAGGATGCCCGTAACATTGACTGGTCAACCTTATTTGCTTCAGATAATATAGACGCTAAAGTCAACATTTTCTCGACGAATTTAATACAGCTCTATGACAAGCACGCACCAATCCGAGCCATACGGCTAAAACATCTACCAGCACCTTGGCTTACTGACGAAATTAAAAAAATTATGTCTAAGAAAGCTGCAGCTAAAACAAGGTATAAGCAACGACCAACTGCGTTTAATCTGGATAAATATGTTAGTGTAAGAAATTTCTGCAATAAGGTGTGTAGGAAAGCACAACGCCAACATATCCATAATTCTGTTCAAAACGAAGACTCAGCTAAAGTCTGGAAATTTCTCAAAAGTCTGGGAGTGGGAAAGTCACGAACTGACGTGTCATCCAAAGACATCAATATTAATTCACTCAATGTCCATTTCACTGCTTCGTCCAATTTTGATGGGATCACGAAAACTAACTACACGTTACTAGATCTTTCAAATATTCCAACTCCCAAGTATTCACCTTTTGTTTTCGAGCAATTTACCGATTGTGATGTTTAAAAGAGCATTATGTCAATCTCATCCAATGCTGTTGGTAGTGATTGTATTAGCCGAAACATGATCCTTCCTATCCTTGATGAAATCCTTTTTGTCCTCTGCCACATACTGAATTACTCAACTACAAGCCGTACCTTTCCCTCAGCATGGAAAGAGGCCCAAATAATTCCTCTACCTAAAAAGCCAAAACCCTGTTCCTTTTCTGATTATCGTCCTATATCCATACTACCATTCCTTTCCAAAGTCCTAGAGTGCCTCATTAATAAACAGCTATGCACATTCCTTTCTAAAAATTCTCTCCTAAATCCCTACCAGCCCGGTTTTCGTCCTGGACATAGTACTACCACAGCATTGGTTCACATCACTGATGAGATAAGACTGGATATGGATAGTGGAAAGCTCACGCTACTTTCCTTACTTGACTTTAGCAACGCGTTCAATACCGTTGATTTCCACATCCTACTTGGCATACTTCGCTCTATTAACATATCTCCAACGGTGGTTGACTGGTTTCATAGTTATCTGTTTGGTCGCCGACAGCGTGTGCGCGTTGAAGACACGTACTCTTCATGGTGTAATACAGCTGCCGGTGTACCGCAGGGTGGCGTTCTATCTCCGTTACTCTTCGCAATTTTTATAAATTCTATATCTCGTAATTTAATTTCGTCCTACCACCTTTACGCAGATGACTTATAAATTTACTCGCAGGCACCCCTAAAATGAGTAGCAGACGCTTTTTCTTCAATAAATACTGACTTAACGGAAATATGTGAGTGGAGCAAAAAGTTCGGCCTCAAGGTAAATCCCTTAAAAACGCAGCTTGTTCTTATCGTACGCAGTCCTAGGATGATCTCGAGGGTCGATTGGTTAATGTTGCCTGAGATTAAATTCGACGGTAAAATATTACAATGTACAGACCATGTAAAAAAATTGGGCATATATCTGGATAGCAATTTAACATGGGGCCATCAAATACAGGAGACCAGTCGTAAGTTGTTTGCGTCAGCGGGTTCCTTACGTAGGCTGCGGAATTTTCTTCCAACAGCAACTAAAATTGCGCTTGCTGAACCTTTACTCCTTCCAGTACTCGATTATGCCGATGTCAGCTATCTTGATCTCACTGAGCAGCAACTTGACAAACTTGAGCGTCTCCGGAATTTTTGTATAAGATTCATATTTGGTCTTCGCAAATGTGTCAGAATTTCGTAACAAACTCAAGTGGCTCCCAATTCGTCTTCGCAGGAATACTCATATTCTTATATTATTGTATAACGTTTTATTCGATCCTAGCACTCCCCTGTATCTCAAAGAACGTTTTAAGTTCCTCCATGACACACATTCAAAGTTCCTGAGGTCGTCAGAGAATCTGAGACTGCACATGCCAACGCATTCAACAAACTTCTTTAGTAAATCCTTTGCTGTCCAGGCAGTGCGCTTGTGGAATGCGTTGCCATAGAAATTAGGCAAGCAAAGTCAATAGACATATTTAAAAAGGCTTTAAAACAACATTTCCTAGCTAGTAACTAAGTCATTGTGGTTCGGCGTTACACCGAAACCGTAGGGTTCTAGGCGACTTGGAAAAGGAAATGGACTGTATACAGAGGATAGCGGTTCTTCGCCGCCTAGGAGATGGTTACGGGAAGGGGTGATTGAGTGGGTATAGGATATTTCAAGGATGGAGGACACTTACCTTATACAACCTTCTTCGTTTCCGTAGGGCAGTCTCCTGGTGGTTTCGTGATGCAGCTGCTTGTTTTCACTTCAATTCACCGTCACTCCCCCTTGCGAGCGGTTTATATATGCGGTAATAATCACATACAGCGATGCGGCGCGATACGAACGAGACGGCGTTCTCAGCGAGCGGAATGTTCTGGACTGTCCTCGCGTCGACGAATCAGGCGAAAGGCAGTGCCTCTTCCAGGGAGTGGGGTAGAGGGAGACGGAAATATGGTATCGCTCACACTTGTACGTGGAACGATTGATGTTGATGCGATTAGTTATAGATAGGAAGGTAGATGGCGCTACCACATTGTTTATAGCATGATTTTACTATAATATCTAAACTGTTATATGTATGTATGTATATTATTATGTATGTATGTATTATTATGTATTATGTATATTATCACGTATATTAATATGTATTTATTATATATTTATGCACCGTATGTATATGTAAATTTAAACAAGTAACTTTATTACTACACCATTGAATTATTATATTTCTCTAGTCTATTTCTGTCCATCCAAAGGTTGCCTGTAAGAAATTGCTTTTAGCGATAAGGCCGCCCATAGTGCATTTAAATTGTAAACTTAACTATTTTTCTTGTCGCTGTAAAATTTCTGTGTATGGTGTACAATAAAGCATTATCTAATCTAATCTAATCTAAATGCATCGATTTTGTACCTTATTACAAAAAATCCATAGTAACTTTGAGCCTCAATATCTCCTGAATCAGTAATTTCCCAGGTATGATGTCGAAGCCCCCCCATGGGATCTCCACCTTGTCGTGGTGGAGGGGCTCAGTAACCGTGGATTGGTCACCCGCTCCGCGCACACACGCTCCGCGTGGGCTTAACGGAGGCCTGCGCAGGATGCGTCCAAAGGGGCGGGTGCGAGGGACAGTTCATGTGTCCCTCGCAGTCGGGTGCGGTCGCGGGAGGAGAGGCGTGTCGGTGTTGCGTTGCCACGCGCCCTATCTCCCGCGACCAAATGGGGGCGCACCATCGTTGCGTCGCGGTGGGGCCGCAGAGGAAGAGGAGATACGGTGTTGCGTTGCTGTCCTCCCTATCCTCTGCGGCCGCTGAGTGTTTTGGCGGCGGAGCCCAACACCTTCATCCGCCGCCAAGGGGGTTTTGTTCGGGGCCCGACTGACCATCTGGCGGGCCAACACCCGTCGGAGGGTAGCGAGGAATGCTTCAGCGATACCCGACCCCCCGACACACGGGTACGTGAGGAACACGGGTCGGTTTTTAGTCAGTAAGAGTCTGACAGTCCCCTTCGTCCTTTCTCCAGGGCGGAGGGACTCCATGAGGATTTTCCAACCCGACACCAAAAAAAAAAAGGTATGATGTCGAAGCAAAAAATGTTCGTAATGATTGATACAATTAGGGTTTCAGTTTTTGTTAAGGGTCTTTTTACACCCTGTATACAACGTGTAATAGAAATAACGCACATCCTCAGACACCCCAATTAGAAAACCTTGTTACAATCATAATGCATGCATTGAAATATTTTTTTTATTTGCGTAAATAATGTTTTTTAAAGAAAGTATTAACTCAATTAAAAGTGAAAATCGTAGTCACTCTAAATCTGCGCACGCACACAAACGAAACGGTTGCTATGGTAAACAAACAACAGCTATCTGATAGGAACGAAACACGATACGATATAACAAAATGTATGAAATTCAGTCTGTAAACCGCAATCTGATAGAGTGATAATGACAAACAAACAAAAATGATGTTTGAACATTTGTCACTGTTGATATTACCAAAGATATTATGAGTATTATTTTCTTTCCATCACACTTTTAGGCTATGGAGTGGACAGTCGAATCATTGATTGTTTGTTATTAATATGCACGATCTATTGTTTCTTAACATCGTAAGTGACTATTGTGACTATCTTAACTTAATCATACCTAGTTAGCATTATTGATCGATAAAGTAAAAGAATATCAATGAGAGAAATAAACAAGAACGGCGTGTTTAAAGTTGTCTAGTGAATCTAAATACTTACAATAATAGAATAATAAAATGACTGACAAGCTTAAAAATCACATTTCTTTAGTCTTCACTATTTCCTCACAAATCACATCTTTTCACTGTTTCAAAAGCAGCTAGTATCTTAATTAACTACTTAACTACTCGGCACTTTTTCTCTCATCACAATAAACTGGTGATTTAATATTTCTCCACAATGAGAAAGTCCAGGGGTCTCAAGTCAACATCTAGATGATTTTGAACATTCCACACCGGCACCGGCTTGTTGATAATTATTAAATTATACACCATTACACATTTTGTAAACAAGTGAACTTTTAAAAAGGTTTTCACAGCACTCACTGATAGAATCAGATAGATATTCCCGGTTGTACTTGTCATAACATGTCTAAGCACATCGCCCGCTGCGCTTGTCATGCGCCAGCGTGAGCGAGACATTACGTCTCGCTCTTTCCCGTTGTTTATTACCTACGTTAGTGAAAGATAGATGATAGACATTTTGGTGGTCAATTGTGTGCTATTGTCTTTTGCCGTCTATTGTTTTGTATAAATGTGTGCGTTTGTGTAAGTCAACGTGGAACCATTTAACAAATGCATTTAAAAATAAACCGTTCTGCTTTGTTTTAAGGTTTATTTTCGAATAGCTCTTTTTTTTTTAAATTGTATTGTATTAATGTGTGCGTTTGTGTAAGTCAACGTGGAACCATTTAACAAATGCATTTAAAAATAAGCCATTCTGCTTTGATTTAAAGTTTATTTTCGAATAACTCATTTTTTTTTTAATGAGTGACTACAATTTACGTTATTTTAATTATTTTAAGACTAAAAATAAACAATATTAAAAATGACCGAAATGGATTCAGTTGCCGATTCTGAACAAAGTACTTTCAGGATGTGCATTTAAACTTGTTACACGTTGTATATTTGGCATAAGCTCCATACAAAATATCGATCGAAAAATTATTTAAACCGGTCGTTAGTGGACAGTTACTACAGAGATTACCTTACAAAAAAATCTATATCATGTTGCAAAAGTAAAATAAAATAAAAATAAAACATAACTCTGTGGTGTTTATAAGCCGCTAAAAGACCTCCGACGTCACTTAACGATTTATATCCTGAGGTATATTATTAAGTAATTAGACGCCATTATGACGCCATTAATCAAGTAATAAGTATGTGATTATTATATATCTTTAGATTAATGTTGTTTACATGATTAGTATTCAGGTTGTGGGTAACAACCTGATTTGAGATCGTACCAATTTTATATTTATTGATCACTGCTAGCTTAGTTTCATTTTGTACCCGTTTAATATCTTATAAATATCACCCTCCTAGCGTTATCCCAGTTCTAATCTGGGATCCGTTTACTGGTATAGCCGGCTTTGACTGAATAATAGCTTTTCCATGAAGATACTGAATCCCTATAACGACGTTCAAAGATCATGAGGACTAAAAATTAAGGCGACAAATACAATGGGGTAATTGCATATGGTTACATCGTTTATTTCACAGGACGATGTTTTCTTGGGTCAGTTAATTTGTATTTTATAGAAAAATTATGTAGGTACCTACGCCCGAAAGTGAAAGCAATCAGTCCTGAACAATTAAACTCTCAGAAAGTGGTGCCCTAATCGCGACAGCTGTGTGCTAAACAGTTACAAGATCAAAGCCAATTGTCGAAATATCCACATGTAAAGAAATTTGTCCATCCCTAAAAAAGTTGTAGGTATAAAACAATAATGTCCCTATCCTATTTTGTGTCTTTTGTGGTATAAAAAAGCATATTTTACTCTCGGTCACCGTACTAGCACAATGTCCAATAAAACCCGCACGAACATCCAACCTAAACGTATTTTGCTTTAAAATTACGGTATGCATTTTTAGCGGCACATATTTCTAATATTTTAGTAAAAACCATATAACTTTATGGCTTTTATTGTAGGCAGAGATGTTTTATACACCCACACATTGCCAGTTATGTTTCGGTCCCAATGTAACAGGGGGCGAGCCTATTGCCATCTACCGGGCACTGTATTAAGCAAGCGCATAATTTCAAAAAGTCATAGGTGTGTGCCCGGGGTACCTGCGGATCGAATCCAAGACCATTGTCTCGGCAGTCCGTTAAGTACAACACTGGGATATCGCCGCTTAGTATTTTAGTAATTCTGAGTATAAACGGATTTGGCTTTTAGCGATACATTTCTGCTTTGGCGTAGAACAGTACGCGGCCTGCTTTCGTTTGGCCCTTTGTCTAGAGATGTGGACGAGAAATGTGGAAATGGAACAGAAGTTTTTAAAAGCGTTTTTGTTTCCTCGGCTTCATTCTTTGCTGATTGATGTTGCGTAATGTGATAATAACTTATTTTTATGTTGCATGTTTAACATTGTATCCAATTTTATTATAAACTAGAGGATGCCGGGAGCTATCATATGCTCGCAAACCTTATTTAAATATAACTGTTTCTGTCCAGTCTCACAGGAATTTTGAAAAATCCGTCCTTAGTACACCCCTATAGTCCCCTAGGATGTCCAATTTCAGCTTCCTATGCCCAGTAGTTATGGCTGTGCGTTTTCTGTCAATCAGTTAATAACACAAGAATTTTATACATACAGATAAATAACGATACGCCAAGTAGCCATTAACAAATAACCATAGACTGCCTCCGTGGTCCAGTGGATAGCGTATGCGACTGCTGATCGGAGGTCCCGGGTTCAATTCCCGGGTTGGGCCAAAAATGTTACTGGGTTTTTCCGAATTCTCAGTAGCAGCACGGAGTCTGGTGATGTGCCCGGTATTATGTGGCTATTATGTGGGACTTTAAAATTCATGGCGAAATGTGGGTGTAATACCTATTACGCCTCTGCCTAGCCCTTCGGGATACAGGCGAGAGTCTATAAAAAAAAGTTGCCATTAACACTCATTGGCTTCTACGTGTGCCTTTGTAGTCATAAATTCAAATATTCTTCCTTATAATAAAACAATGTAGCTCTTATTTCACTCTGATCGCACCAACCAGTGTTACGATATTTTGTGAAAATTAAAATCAGCTTCCCCTTCGAGAAAAATGAGCTTCAATTTGAAGCCTTACAGATGCTTTTAATTAATTATTTAACCATTCAATCGCGTTGTAAAGGGATTGTTATAATATTAATTGAATTTTATTGTAAATGAACGCAAAATGATTGTATAATTAAGCAGCCGTCGCCATGCATTTTAAACTCAAGACAGGCGTAGCGCAATACTTGTCTTTTAAGTATATTCTAAATTAATATGTTGAAAAAGTAAATTATAATGTTGAATTTATGTATTCTGAATAGTTTGGTATTCAGGCACTATCCAGTTTCATTCTGTGGTTGTTGGACGAGGCGACTAAGGAAATACACAAAGCGAGTAATATCTACTGGAAAAGATAGAAAACTCGATATCAAATTCTATGCCAATCCATCTGGCCAGCGTGTTATAGTAAGCTAAATCTTCCTTCGACACCGCAATACTATTGTGGGGCAAGTTATTAGGCTTACCAGAGTCCTATGTCCAGCGTTGGACCACAAAAGACTGATAATTAACAAATTTGCTTGTAGACAGCATCCACAATACAACGTGGGTAAGGCTAGCTGCCTAAGCTAACTTTTCCACCTAACGGCCCAGGCAACATGTGCTAACATAGCTATGATGGGCATAAAGAACACACACATTCTTTACTACTCTTGGAGGACAGAAAGTGTTCACTCATCTACACATTGGTTCGCAGATGCATACATGACTGATGTACCATCTGAAAGTCCATTAGACAGTACAAAAGGCCCAATCACACACTATAAGACGCATCCAAATCTTTCACAAATGTTTTATTTCTGTTCAAAGCCCGTAGAAATTCATCCGAAATTAACCAATAGGGTGAAACAAAAAATGCATTCGTCGGGAATTATCAAAATGATACCTTTGTCGGATTCCCCAAACAATATTTTTCGTTTAGTTATACATCCTTACATAATAATTATCAACTCCACCCAATAATTTGAACTCCCGGATAATTCACTTACACTCTGTCATAAACGGTTAAACTCTCGGAAAACAGTTTCCGAACATTAAACAGATCAAACACAGTAAACAGTTATCGTGTCTGAAACAAGTATACGCACAAGTATAGCAGTGGGTAACGATGTTATCTAGACAGTGTTTCCCAAACTATGGGTCGCGACCCACTGGTGCTGGACGCTAGCAAAATTTGGGTGGATCCTGAAATATAAGGCGACGCCGACTTACCGAATTTTCGTCCCCCGTACGCCTTTACCCTCATATTAGATGATCACGCGCTTACTCCCGCGTTATTTAAGACTACTGCTCCACTCCCGCGGCTTATAGTGATATGTTATATAGCTTATAGCCTTCCTCCGTAAATAGGCTATCAAACACTGAAATATTTTTTTAAATCGGACCGGTAGTTGAGATTGGCGCGTTCAACCAAATAAACAAACTCTTCTGTCTCTCTCTTCCGCTTTATAGATTAGTGTTAGATTTATGCCCTCATTGGTAAAAAAAAAGCTAAAAATTCTCAAGATTGGAATTTTTGTTTGATGGATCGAAGCTCAGAGAACGTTGGGAATCACAGATCTAAGACGTTACGGGTCAGATTAACCCGTCACGGACAGTTAGTTCGAAGTGCATTCCCTTGCTCTAAGGGACTGACGTTGTTATTCAATATTTAAGGTGCTGTGAGCGACTGGGTTGTAATCAAATGATCTTGGGCTTACTGTTGTTTATGTGACGAGTGTTGATCACGTAATTATTTGAAAATAGAGGTGTTATGCTTTTTGTTTTTCTCGATGTGCAATGCAATGCATATTGCATGCATCAAAACATAATCATACATTAAAATTGCTTAACTTTAAATAAAAATAATTTCAAATCTAAAATCATTTCTGTAATTATATTACTTTGAGTAATAATATTCGAGAGCATTGTTTAAAAGAACACCATTGAAAATAATCACAGTGTAATTGCGTTTCGAAATCAAACACTCAATGTCTACTTTTACAGGTAGTAGAGCCTTGCTGATTTCAGTATGAATAGGCCGGCTTGACCGGAGAACTACTACCCTCTCACAGAAAATCGCCGTAAAGTAACAGTACTTAAACTGTTGCGTTTTGTTCGGTGAGTGAGAGTGCTAGAGGCCCTATCCCCTATTCCTTCTCTCTCATACCACTCCTCATCCTATCCCTTTTCCTATCCCTAAGGGGCAGCAACGCACTTGTGACGCCTGCGGTGTTGCTTGTGTCCATGGGCGGCGGTAATAGGTTACCATCAGGCGATCCGTCTGCTCGTTTGCCGCCTATTAGGTACTATTAAAAAAAAATATGGGTAGAACTTGAAATTCTTAAGGATTTACGTTTGATAAGAATACTATTATATAGTCTTACGAACCAGAAGTGAGAATGTTTTTTTAAAAAATAACGCACAGATGTTCCTAAGCTTATTTAATTATTTAACAATCACAATGTGATAAACGGAATTACATCAAATAATTATCTAAAATTAATATTCAAAACTCTAATTACTGCAAGTGATTTAACGTAATACCAGAAAATTATATTGGCACCGAATAATTTATGACTGAGGGTAGCGATGTTCAACCGTTGCCGACCGCAATCAAACTGAACCCGTTGCTAAACGCGCGCCATCTTTTATAGCGCGTGGCTCGTTCCGGACGTTGGAGAGAGGGGTTTCGCTAAGACGGCCGTTCCTGACAGCGAGGCGTCCTCGACCGCATCTTGACTTACGCCATCACTAGGACCATCAGCACTGGGCTGGCTATCATCATCAGACTGGGCACCATCATCTGCAACGTAACACATATCGTTAATTCGAATTCTTGCGTTTAATATGTGTCTGAAGCCAAAGAATAGTAAGGAATAGAACCAATTTTGTTGAGTATATGATAACGAGCGTGCACTCCCACCATCAAGCACCCAAGCAAAACAGAAAGGTTTCCCAGGTAATTGAGATATAAATTTAAATGACTAGGAAAAATCGTTACAAAGCAAAAACAGCTATTTTAAGCACGCTAATGTAAACGGGACTAAATAGCATTCCAAGCAATGAAATTCCGGACTTCCAGTGAGTGGAATACTAGCCAAAGTGAATAAATAGTAGCTTCCACACCATCCACACGAACACATGAAGAAATCTGGACGATAACGCCATGCGCTCGCAAGAGCTGGGTGTGAAGCCAGGATACTTTACCAGAACAGAAGCCATGAACCATAGGTCCAGGCCAAAACAGAAGCCGTAAGCCATAGACTCAGGCCAAACAGAAGTCATAAGCCAGGGGCTTAGACCAATCAGAAGCCATAAACCAGGGGTTCAGGCCAAACAGAAGCCATCAGCCAGAGGCTTAGGCCAGTCAGAAGTCATAAGCCAGAGGCTTAGACCAATCAGAAGTCATGAACCAGGGGTTCAGGCCAAACAGAAGCCATCAGCCAGAGGCTTAGGCCAGTCAGAAGTCATAAACCAGAGGATTAGACCAATCAGAAGCCATGAACCAGGGGTTCAGGCCAAACAGAAGCCATCAGCCAGAGGCTTAGGCCAGTCAGAAGTCATAAGCCAGAGGCTTAGACCAATCAGAAGCCATGAACCAGGGGTTCAGGCCAACAGAAGCCATCAGCCAAGGGCCTAGGCCAGTCAGAAGTCATAAGCCAGAGGCTTAGACCAATCAAAAGTCTTCTGGTCACTCATCAGCCTCGAAGAAAGCGGAGCAGGCATCAGGCGTCCACTCGCCATGCCAGAGCATCATATGCTCTGCCGCAGCAACTCGTAGTGGTGCGCGGTGGCGGCATGACGGAGTCCAGTTTGCCGTTGATTTGTGCAGCCTTGCTCACAAACCCAAAGTCTCCGACGGCAAGGGTGCTGAGATGCTCGTTGTCTGCGAACAGTTAAGAGAGCCTCTCTTTTGACATTAGAGTTATCAAGTACCATATCTTAATGCACTTCGCTCTAGGAATAAGAAACTCTCGAACAGTAATCATTCTAGCCGTTCGGCCATTCCTGGCCCGAGTCGGTGGAAAATAAAAGTTGCTCTGTTTAAAACAGTTACAGGTTTTAATGAAAATCATAACTAAGTAATTCTTCCTTTTGAAGCTGACATGTTGAACAACACCCATACATAACTTCACGCCTTTTATCCCCGAAGGGGTAGGCAAAGGTGTATTACACCCATACTTCGCCAGTTAAGTATGTTTCGGTCCCAATGTAATAGGGGATGAGCCTATTGATATCTACCGGTCACATCATGAAGCGACCGATAATTAATTTGTAATGCACACAATTTCAAAAAGTCAGATACGTGTGTGCCTGGGGTACCTGGGGATCGAACCCAAGACAGTCCGTTGCGTACACCACTGGGCTATCGCCGCTCTACACCCATACTTACTCCATCCGGTTACACAACGCAACAGGCAACCTCTATCCTGTCACCTCCACACGCAACCTCAATCCATTTACACAGCACCGGAGGCAACCTCTGCTCGGTCACCACCACACGTAGACTCCATCCGGTTTCAATCACAACGCCACCCAGATAATCTTTTTGAGCCTTTATCAAAGTAATCTGAAACAGACTAAGAAAATCTCATTAGGCTGATACTCCAAGGGTTAAGTTTACTAACAAGTATTCAACCAGTCTTGTCAGCGTTAAAATGTTTTTGTCATGGTGAGTCTTAATTCGAAATACTTATCCTAACCCAATCATTAGTGATCAGCAATAGACTTTTCCCATTAAAAGCCATGGACAATGTTTTTCATACTATGAAATTGCACTAACGCTTTGTCTTATTTGCGCACTAACCGAAGCTATGCCTTACACAAAAGCACCAACGTAAACTTGGCTAACCATAAAGGCATGTAGCTGGTCCAACCAATAGCAGCGCATGGTTTTAAATATGCAGCCGCATTATCAGCTCATTCCGTTTCTGCAAATCTGTACAACGGAAACTAGGGTCCTACAAGACCATCACAACATCAACTAACAATGTTCCCATTTCAATGGAAATAAAGATAAGCAAACAATCATCACTAACCTGGTTCTACCTACAATTAAAACGAAAATCACTTAAACCGATTATCAAAACGCACCACAATGATAACTCAATCACTTACTTCAACACTGATAATCGAGTTCAACAGCTTCTTCTAGAAACTCTTCTGCTTATTGTATCACTCCTAAACGTCCTAAACATAACTTGGAACTGGCCAAAGAAATCGGGGGTATTTAATAAACATACCCAGAGCATTACATGACTTTAGAAACCCGCAGTAGGTAATTTTAATTAAATTTAATAAAATTTTACAAGTGATGCCATCTATTAACCATAGTTAAGGTAACACACCAAACATTTTTATTAGTGCCATCTATTAACATGTTGAAAAATACATGAGTAGGAGCAATATCTACGAAATTCTAACTTGAAGTTGCTCCACGAACGATCATTCGTTACCCAATCATTAAGCCACGACTTCGCGTGTCACCGCGCAAACAACATCCTATGCGCCCCAGACACTCGAGGTCATCCCATTTATTTAAATCACGAGCGCGGTCTACTTCCAAACACCAAACGTCAAAGTCATGCAGGTTAGGATCGAAGGGAGAAATATAAAAATTATGCGATCTCGCCCGAACTAAGCACAACAGTGCGCCAACAAGCTTATCCGTCACGTCATTATTCCCGTCGAATGTTCGCGACTCCTGCCTAGTGGAAGTTTCTTGCCCCACGGGCTATGCTCCCTAACAGGCGTTGACACGCGACGTGGGTTTGATTGCATTGTCGAGGTCGGCAAACGGCTTTCAATAGAATTCAAACGAGCTAATATTTGACCCAAAGCCTGATCACGCGGAGAATGACGACAGCTGTATGAGGCATCACGACGTCTTTGAGTATTACGTGGACTGCAAGACACATCATCATACTTCGACCGGGTACATTCGCGATCATGAGAACGTTCACGGCGTCTACGCGACGAAGAGTGACTATTTCCACCGGAATCACGACTACGATTACGCGACCTACTTCTAAAAGTACGAGAACGATTCCGGTGCGGTCGACGCGAATCATTTGGTTTTTCAACACTTTCCGAACGTCGCGACATATCTCAAGAAATAAATCAAATGGAAAACACTCACCTGATACGCGTAAGCGAAACACTCACCTGATACGCGTAAACGAAACACACACAATTATCAAACAGCAAACTACCTACAAAACTTGCAGCAATTAGGTAAAATTCAAACACTGACAGATATTTTACTAAAACGGATGGCACAAACAGCACTAAGCACGTGGTCCAAATCCCACTTCTGATCTTACGAACCAGAAGTGAGAAAGTTTTTTTAAAAAATAACGCACAGATGTTCCTAAGCTTATTTAATTATTTAACAATCACTATGTGATAAACGGAATTACATCAAATAATGATCTAAAATTAATATTCAAAACTCTAATTACTGCAAGTGATTTAACGTAATACTAGAAAATTATATTGGCACCGAATAATTTATAACTGAGGGTAGCGATGTTCAACCGTTGCCGACCGCAATCAAACTGAACCCGTTGCTAAACGCGCGCCATCTTTTATAGCGCGTGGCTCGTTCCGGACGTTGGAGAGAGGAGTTTCGCTAAGAATAGTATATATTGGCTATAGTAGAGCTGACCTTGTGAAATGGGTTCCTTATATTTCACCAGGGATCCTATAAAACTATTTATTTGAATAAACCTTGTAGTAGTGAACACTTCTAATGAAAAATGTATTCGCAATTTAAATCCGTGACAGATGAGGCGTGTCATATGCAATGTTTATTGCAGTGTGTGACACAGCCCTTCTATCGCGTATGATTAAACGAGCATGCTAAGATGGCCGAATTGACGCCGACAAACTTGATTTAAAGAGTTCACGAACGAAGCTATTATTTGCATTATTTGAATATTATTATTCCTCGTGTTTGTGAGTTTTTTATATTGTTTATAAGTTAACAAAACAGAAAACAAAACAAAAAATATTTTATTTGAACATGTGTCCAAAAATACATTTCACTTAGTATTCTTTGGAGTTCATCACCATCATATCAGCTCATAGATGTCCACTGATGGACGTAAGCCTCCCCAGCAAGAGGGTAAATTTCACTAAAATTATCGACGCTGGGTACAATATTCGTATATTTTTGTAGAATCGGTTTTTATTAGATACAATTGAAGTTACTGTCAGTGCACTAAATCAAACCGGGCTTTGAGTTTATTAACCCACAAGATAAACATTTGTGGTCTTCATATAGTTGGCAGGTAAAATGTGACCGGATAAGGACTGTTTTACCACCTTGCGGCACGCTTAATAAAATACAAAACAAGTCTTGAGATGCATGAATTGCTGGATGAAAATAAACTCTTCTAGTCACTTTGGTGAAGAGATATTCATATTTACATATCTATTCTTATTTATTAAAGTTTCATGCAAACAAAAAAAAAATTAATACTCTTCGATCCACCTGTTTTCTATACAACTTAAAAGTATCAAGCGTGTTTGAGGAAAACTGGCGCTGAACTCTGTAGCTTATGTGTTCTACGAATCGAGCAATCTTTTCACCAGTTGCTCAACACCAATAAGTATAAACAACAATATAGCTCAAGAAACAGAGCTCTATTTCCGTAGTTTCAGACTCTTATTGGCTAAAAACCAACCCGTGTTCCTCTTGTACTCGTGTGTTGGAGGGTCGGGTATCGCCGAAGCATTCGTCGCTGGCCCCCGACGGGTATTGGCCCGCCAGAAGATCAGGCGGGCCCCGAACAAAACCCCCTTGGCGGCGGATGAAGGTGTAGGGCTCCGCCGACAAAACACCCAGCGGCCGCAGAGGATAGGGAGGACGGCAACCTGGCAACACCGCATCTCCTCTTCCTCTGCGGCCCCCCCGTGACGCAACAATGGTGCGCCCCCATTTGGTCGCGGGAGATAGGGCGCGCGGCAACACAACACCAACACGCCTCTCTTCCCTTGACCGCGCTCGACTGCGAGGGTCAGACAGAACTGTCCCCCGCACCCGCACCTTAGGACGCATCCTGCGCAGGTCCCTCCAAGTCCACGCGGAGCGTCCACTCCCAGGAGTTTCACCGCGGGTGTCCAAGCCACGGTTACTGAGCCCTCCTACCACGACAAGGTGGAGATCCCACGGGGAGGGGAGGGGGTGTCTTCAGCTATCCTCAGGCAAGCAGCCTTCAAATTGCATCACAAAATATTAACAGCACTAGCATAAGCTGGTACAAAGCCTGTGATTTATTAGATTCACCAACAGTTATAACAATATTTACAACACTAAAACTATACATATTACCGGCTGCAATACCACACAGCAACGTAGATATGTGGACTGGACATTCAAACGGGAATATTCTGTATTGGGATATAATGTTCTTGACACCAACGTATAATTATTATGCTTTCAAACTCGTTTAGCTGGTGTAAAAATGTTTTTGTGACTAAATCATATTTCAGATATTTATATTGATAAGTAAATGCTACAGAAAGTGTGTATAAACTTGATTTTGAAACCTTTTGAAGTATTTTCGTTCGTCGTGTGAAATTCCTGGCCTGATGAAACAATGGTTGACAAACGATGTATGCGCGAACATGACTCTAGCAATACTGCCGAAATGTCAGAACCTCAAACTTACATTAACATCTTAATAACAGCGAGATGGACCGACGATCTGGTTAAGATCAGGGGAAGTGGTTGGATGCGGTCGGCTCAAAATCGGTCTATGTGGAGAACTATGGGGGAGGCCTATGTCCAGTAGTGGACGTCTCTAGGCTGACTTGATGGCATGATGATAAAGATGTTTTGCATGCTCATGTATTCGTTTTAATTAAAGTTAAATTACCTCAAAATCAACCACTATGAAAAAATATATAATTTCTAAAAACAATATAAAAGTTAATAAATTAATACGATTTAACCAGGAATACGAAAACAAAGTGAAAGACTCCAGACACAAATGCAGTCACATTGCTTTAATATTACGAATGATAAAGCACATCGCGATTTTGCAGCAGAAAATTATCTCAAAAATATCCCGAGACATATTCAGGCATTCATTTTCGGAGAGTGAAATGAGGCCCCATTGTGAGAAAGGTTATTTACTTTAGAGCCGTGCTAGTGTAATACAAGTTACTGTGTACCGTAATATTGTACAGTTATTGAAAAACCTACGAAACTTAAAACCAACTACTTGTGCTCAAGAAGTCAGACTTTTGTTAGAAGCACTTTTGTACAAGACAGTACAGACAAAATACTCTTGAGGGGATTAATTACCTTTGTCCAGTCAAAATAAGCATATATTCAAAGGTACTTTCTCCTCATAAAGACTGTCAAAAATCTCTATTACAGCAAAGACCGACGTTTTTACTCTTCAAGACAAGGGGCTTCAAGACAAGACAAGGGGCAAGCGATTAACAATTGATAAATTACCTTTTAAATATAACTAGCACACAACATTCAAATAAAAATAGAAGAATTGTTTTAGACCAGCAGTCTCGACGTTGCAACTTTTATTTAATAGTAAACTATATCGAATTCGCTACATAAATTTGTTCGCCATTGTTTACACGAAACAAAACAAAAGAAAAGAAAAACAAAGAAAACAACTTTTCTTATTTAAGTCGGCTGAAAAAGTATCCCTCTTCTAGGTTTAAATCTTGTGGTCATTAGACGCCCAAGTTAGCATACATTTTAATATCACGAGACAGCTGTGTTTTAAGAAAGCTGATCTTGCAAGATGTCTGAACAAGTACCTACGGTATATTTTGTAATATTTATATTTGCGCCCGACTATCTGACGTAAGAATTTATAGCCGCAATATAATGTCGGACGTAAGACAATAGATTTAATGAGTGAGCCAACGGTTTTTGCGACTCCATACGTTGCATAAATGTTCACTTAACATAATGACGATATATTTTTTCATAAGGAGACTTTGTTGGCGTATATTTGGTAGTGGTATATGTAGTATAAAAGTCAAATTTAACCGCATAGAAAGCGGCATGTATGGCTGACAAGGTTGCAACCCAGCATCGTGTGTTGTAAGCTCGAAATTTTTTGTCTAATAATATTAAATAATAATCATACTAGTCTACCACACTGTACTGAACCATCTAGTCTCAAACTAAGCAGAATCTGTACTATGAGTACTACACAATGTATAAACATAAATATGTATTATTTTTTAAAACACATACTGTCATACATGGATGCACCCAGACCAAGACAAAAATTCATGTTCACGCACACAAAGTTCACGTTTGACTTTAGCGGAAATCGAACCCGCAACCCGCTCTGTGTGGCAGTGGCTTACACTCTCGTCGTCAATGGATGATGTAGAATTATTCAAAAATATATTTTACACGCTTTACTTATACGTAGGTAGTACTTTTATGCCTATAGCTTTATCAACTTAATAGTTGGTCTTTGTATATTACATAGAAGTATATACCAAAAATTGGTAAGTATATACTTGCTCGACTGGCTTGTTGGCCTAGACTACAAAGCCAGGAATTATTTTCACTTTAACGTAGTGTGAGGTTGTCCAAAACTTGCACTTTGTTAAGTCTACAAAAAATAAGAGCATAGTTAACTTGTTAACGGTAGAGTTAAATGAATCTCCGTGCCGACGGCGTAGTGTAATATTTCGGAAATATTCTCTGGCACAACATATCGCTGGGTTTTTAATAAGTCAATGATGATATTATCAGGTGACCAGTAACCATAGCAGAAACAATTTTGAACTTCGCAAAGACTCGCGAAGAGTTAAACTGGCTTTTGAGCCACAACTTTTTATTAGTATTAATAAAAAGATATTAAATCCTTATCAGAGCGAGGGGCAAATGACGAAAAGACATAATGGCTGGAAGAGTTAAGCACCACGCACGTAAACAGTACATTTTACTTAACTAAAACTTACCAAAAGATGCTCTCAGATTTAGATAATACTTGTTCGGTACGACGCTATTCATTGCTATTGTCGATAAAAAAGTAGGTATTATAATAACAAATATCTTTAATCACATTATCACTATATGTTAGCGGATCACGGCGCATGTTTGCCAACCGTATTAGTAACCAAAGCACCGCTGCGAATTCAAACTATCAAAACATGATCCCTCGCGTACATTTTGATAATATCGGCTCTCTCACACTTCGTAAAGGCTTAAGGCGGAAGGGGAGCTCATGTTATAGTGGTCAAACTACATAATATAGAATAACGTTGATGACAGAATTAACTGGAGCGAGTAATGTTTGACGGTGTAGTATCATATACTCTAGTAAACTATAAGTTTGTTATTAACCTTTCGGCGGTCGCACCCTTGTGTTGTATATAGGTAGTCGCGCGCGATCTGTCGTTTCGCAACTTTACGTATAGGATTAATAAAACGAATGATATACTCATGAGATAGAGACGTGATGGAAAAATAATAATAATAATATTCTACCAAATTCACGCAACGCTATCTAGTCCCAAATAATATCAAATTTAATTAATATCAAATATTAATTAAATTTGAAGTTCTATAAATATTCAAAGTATTTTGATAGTCAAAATAACAACTAACAATTTAATTTCTCACATAATTGTAATTATGATTTCGGCGCTGCTTTGAAAATCTTGGATGTCTTCATTAATATAAATAAAGTACATCTATTAAGTAACAAAATAATCAATTACATACTACGCCATAGGATGTCTAAATTCACTGCATACAATTTTTTATTTTTTTCTTAGATAATAGACTGAAACATAAGTAGAGAAGTAGTGCACTTGTAATTATAATATTTTTATGGCCTCATACTTAATGTCCTTGAAGATATCAGCTGAAGAACAATTATCTATTTTTTATAATACACCAAATATTATTTAAATAGGTTAAATACGGACTCATAGACTGCGCGTAACCTCTAGAAGGTTAAATACAATTAGATGTTTCGACTAAAATTCATATTCAAAGTAAGTTATTCTATTTATGTCACAGGGCAACTAACACATACTATGAACGTCAAAACTAATTTTACATGACATTTGAAATAAATATATAGATGAGAATACAGCTGGGTCTGAATTTAGTTTGCCTTCATTAGGAAATTGACAAATTACCGACGTCCTTTCTTGGGGTTCAAACTTACTCTAACTTATCCGTTCAGCCGTTTCTACTAACTAGAGACTACTGGGTTGATTTTGATAAGAAATTATTGCACATCAAAATAGTAAAAAAACATCGTAGTGTCGAAATAACCCAGTGTAGCCGCCAGCAGAAGCTAGGAACGCTAACTGTCAGCCGTGGTTAAAGTTGTTCTTCAAAATTCAGGATGATTTATTTTTGAGTACCTATCTGGGGGCCAATTCTGCTATTTTTATATGACATTGATATCATATTTTGAATGGATTTAAAAGCGGTATTCTGATAACCTAATGTCATTATCGTATAATTTAAAATAAACAGTTCGTCGTTGACACATACGATCTCGTTACAATTTCATTCAAATATCATATAATTTAGTAGAATACGCTTTTTGTGACGTAAGTATGACACTGACATGATATCGCGACTATATTTATCAAGGAGCAAATATACATGGAGGGAGCATTTCAAAAAGAGTAGGAATCGTATATGCATCTCTTTTCTCTCTAATTACATAACTGCATATGTTCGAGTGTGATAGCCATAGAGCTTTTATACAGCCTTGAATGACATATGCCAAGAAAAATTTTATGTCATGTCGATGTTCGTCCAGCTGGAGTGAAAGCCGTGTCAAAATAAACTGCAATTTTAATTGCTACAAAATATTACAATTTTATTGTAGATATTATCAGTTCTAAACATTAAAAAATGTCCATAGTTTGCAATGCCGTCGGATGTAAAAGCCGAATGGGACTAGTGACCGAAAATGGTCAAAAAATATCTTACCACCGGTAAGTCATAATAAGTCAAATTGTAGATATCTGCCGTTATAATTCTACAATGATATTTGTAAAGCTTATACTTAAAGACAAAGATAATGACCACCGTTGACACATATTTTTATTCCATTAGTCACAATGAAATAAATATAATAGAAATATTTCGATAAAAAATATGAGGATAGTGTTGTAATACAATTGTCAGTTAGAAAACCAGTTTCTGAAAGATTATAATTTGAATAATTGGTTAGTAATTGTGATTTTTTGTAGATTTCCAAAGAATGAAGGTTTGAAACTAAATTGTGTCCGAAATATGAGAAAGGGAGAATGGCTACAGTCCAATTCTTCTAAACTTTGTTCGCTTCATTTTGTGTCTGCTTGTTATCAAGAAGGATTTCAAAGAAAAGTTTTGCATTCTTATGCTGTGCCTACTATTAATTTTACTAACCAGATATCTAATACTGAGGTTTGTACTTCTACTTTATTATTATTAACTTATATTTTTATCAATCAATATATACCAACATTGCAACAGTTAAAATATGCTATAGTAATAATATATAGATATATGTACCTATATCTTAAACAGATTTGTGTTGTAATTTTCAGAAATATCCGAAATAACGAAACCTTATTTTTAGAAGCGATAATAAAGCTTCAAGAGAGAACAGGGCTTGCACTTCTGGAACTCAGGATGAAAATATTGTTCGTAAATGTTAACTGTTTCCGTCCATGTACATCCCATTTTGGTAACATAAATATGTAGTATATAACATATAGTATCACACCTGCCGGGCAGTTATCGTGTGCGTCACTTTGTGGAATAAATAAATGATTTTGACTATTTTGACTTTATTTCAATTATTTTCCAATACCACAATGTCACAAAGAATGAGGACATAAAATAATTTGCTGACTGCAAATGCACTGATCAGTGCGAACTGCGAGACATAATAGATTTTAAATTGTGTCTAACTGTCTAGTCGGTATTGCAACATTCAACTAGTTAAATAAACCAAATAGCGCAGTTTTTCACTCCTTCAAAAATTGTATCTATGTTTCAGTGTTGTCAATTTAAGAGAAATTAAAGGCAATTATTTTCTGTCGGATTATAAGAAAATTGTCAAATTGTGATACCCAGCAATGCTAAACTGCGCTGTATACTGTTTCTATCTAGGTACAGTCAAACAACTTTCCGCTAGACCACAATAAGGGTGAGAATCGCTCAGCAGGACATCGTCGCTTCCAGTGCTACTTTACACAAACATTGACATTCGTATACAAAGCCAGTTTCTAGTGTGCCTCGACTCTATGAGCGAGCCAAGGGTTTTTTTCGAACTGGTCCACCGCCGACTTGTTTGATTGCACATACCTGGAGGATTCGTTTACAAATAACAAGTAACCTACTTATTGTACCAAATGCACGGTTAAGACAAAACTTCATTTTATTGTAATGCAAGTACTTTATATTATTTGGAAATTTCTGAAATGCGATTCATCATAGAGGTGGATAAAGTATACTCTGACTACCAGTTCGAAGTGGATACTTGAATTCCTCCTGTGAAAAAGCGGTAGGAGAGGAGCATCGCGAAGGACATTGTCAATTCGATTTCCGACTTCGTAATTTTATGAGAAAAAAATAATTTACGATTAATATTGCATTATTATTTCAGCCAAAATACTATCTTTGCTGGACATAAGACAAGCCTCCTCAAGATAGTAATCATATCTTATTATTACCTCTCTTTTTACAGTATTTGTTTCTTTGTAGGCACCTAAGTACTATACTCTAAATAAAAGCTCGTAAAATAATATACCACTGGTATATTACTTAATCAAATGCTTATCTTGTCTCTACATACCGAATTAAATACCAATACCAATCAATGATTAATGCATGAGTACATCACTATTGACAGTCATTTCTTCTTTTGAAAATATTGCGACATGAGTATTTCAAGAGGTAATAAATACAATAAATCTGTCTCGGTTACACATATGACATTTCATACAAGTAAAAAGAAATAACGATAGGTTTCTTGATTATGCTTAAAGCTATCCCTCCATATATACTTGCTCCTTGATATTTATTTAGCGGAATTGGGCCCCTGGCATGTCAGTTTTTTATGTTCAATCGGCCAAATTTAATTGACGGTCGCTAAACCAAATTTCACACGCATACATTTAAAACCAATCATTTAATGATGGTTGCAGGTAAGCAGCCACGTCACACCCAACGATAATTTATAACTTCATATTGAATTTCCATCTGAACACAAATCGCATTGCCATGGTGTATCAGATTTCACTTAATTATCTGGTTTAATTACACTTTGACGTGTGTTGTGCTACCAAAGGGACGTCAGGCCTGAAATGGCTGCCATGCATTGGAACCTACAGACTAATCATACTAATACGATGGCATGCGTCAAACACGGATAGCGAATAATGACACATGCGGCTTTACTGTCCTGCGGCCGACCAAATCACTTGACGTTGAATGCATGGCTTCTTACGTGATAATATACATATCTATGTTACGGAGTCGGTCTGTATTATGTAAACAGTCAATGCATTCGCATATTGCTAGTAAGGTAATACATAGATAGCATAGTAGGTACTTACTTATAACCTACTTCCACATTACGAATAAATCCTGTGTCACGGCGAACTTTACAAATATTCAATCAAATTACATGCAGATTCAAATCAACAATTTGTGGATCACATAAAGTGTTGCCTCGTGTGGGCATAGAACCTACGACACACAGTGAAGTGTTAAGTTAGCTGACAATGTGACTAGATGCCGAACACCATTACAGGAAGAGCCAGATCCACACATGAGATGTTTTTACATGAATCTGCCGCTAACCTGGTAGTCAATATACCTACAATCGAACGAAATATTAAAATACAATAGATCAAATAATTTTACCGAATTCTAAGAATTCCATAATGAACTTACAAACAATTTATAATATAAATTCAATCATCATAATTAGCTATATATCATAGAATAAACCCCATAGTCAACCCGATATCATATTAAGAAACATTATAAACCGATATGATATTTTGAAACATCCCAGCTTTCCTTCGACACAAACTGAGGAATTCCAACCGTAATTGTGTACCCACATATACATTTAACATCGGATTCGGACCGGACAATATTGATGGATGCTCTCAACCACCCGGTATGGCTACATTGTAATGGAAACAGATTGATCTATTCCTGGCTCAGGCTGTATTTAATAAGGCCTTGGCTCTATTTTAGTATTAGCTTCGAGAAACTGAAGTAGTGCCCGCCGTTAATCTAAGTTATGAATTGATGGTTGAGACTGTTTTGATTGGAGTTGGATCTGAATTGAGATATGATATGATGCTATCTCTAGTAAGAGTATTTGATGATGTTCGTTTATAAAGTCTTTATGATGATGCATTGATTTTTATACACAACTATGGTTGTAAGTAGTTTTTTTATTAGATAGATAATTAAATATCCTTTAATTCACGCAGGAATAAGCTCATTTTCTAAAAGTTTTACACTAGTGACTTTTTATCAGCGATACTTCATACAACCCTAGAAGGACTAGAGAGATTCCAGCTCTTTTTGTTCAACTCTAACGATAGGTAATAGAGTGCAGTAGTATACTCGTAATTTTATTTGTAGACAACTGAACATACTCTCCGAAAGAATAAAAGATATACGAATAAGAGATAATTTAATTCGCCCATGACTTTGAAAAGCCAATGGTGCTGCTTTGAACCCGATTCCCTTTATATAGCAGTCATTCTGTAATAAAGAAATTACATACAAAAACAACAACTTGATCACATACCAACTATAAAATAATAAAGCATAAATTTGAATTAAATGTCTCCGAAACAGTAGCTCAGTAAAACGAGCGCCACTCGTGCGACGATCACATGCTATTTCACCTTATTTGCATATCTCAGCTGAACGGTTATTGCCCGAGCCATTGAACGATTCTATGCAAACGCGGTTGCATAAAATCTTAGTAACAAAACTCAGGTTTGGCGGCAGTTTTTGGTATAGAACTGCTTATATTACAAGCTTTTATTTACTTTCATCTGTTTCGGTGTCTAGAAATCTTCCAAATTAAATGTGACCAACTTCCCAGTCTTCCGTTCCTTCAAATTAGCAATTTCAGCATGCACGGCATCGCGTGACATTGCAATATCACGATTACATGGAGCTGATCTGTTCATGGAGCTGGAAAGTGGCCTTAGAAGCTCAGAGCCTTAGAAACTCCGAAATAAAATCATTTTCGAATTATGGCTCATTGAGTAATTTACGAGGATTTACTAAGATTTTTACTTCAAATTTATTTTAAGAATCAAAATCTATGTTTATTATAAAGGCCTATAATATTTAGCCTCAACAAAAATTCTTGGCATGAATGTACAACAAAGCTTTTTTACATTTAATTTAAAAATTAAAGAATTATAATCTATGTTTATTTAATAGATCAATTTCATTAGTGTCACCAAAAATTCTTAGCGTCAATGAACTTTCAAATATATTTCCTTAGCAGCCAAGGTAACAGTTTAAAAGATAGAATACATTAGTTATACGGACCACAAGGGAGGAACTATTTACCGGCGTGTATTCGCTACATACGAGTTCAGTCTCTATCGTCTACCGCTACGTAATTTACTATCAAGTCTAATTGTTGAGAAATGTAAGGTAGATTTATATAAAAATACTGAAGTGTATAATTTGAAGCGTATAATAGTCTAATAGAACAAATGTCATACACAGTAAAATAATAACATAATCGAAAGTACGTAAAGTTAACGAGTTACCTGCCAAAATATATTAATTAGCAACAAATGCATTTTTATAGTGGCATATAAATAATAATATTTATGCTGCAAATAGAACCCAACTCAGCAAAGGGTTACTTGTGAACATATATACTGAGAGCATATCAGCCACAGTTACAACTTCAACTTAATACAATAGAAGGTAAAAATATAATTACATTACTAATTTTTTTCATTGTACCAATGAAAATGTTTCATCATATCAATCAAGAGACGTCCACTAATGAACATAGGCTTCCCCAATGCTCTTTACTCAGGGTGTAAGGGACGGTGTACCGAATACTGATACCAGTGATCCAGTACATTATACGAGTACTGAGACCCTTGGCGGTCGAATTTGCCGAAAAAATCTAAGAACTCGACAATTTTCCAAAAAAATTGCGATGTAAATAGGAACACGCAAACTCGCACTATCAGCTGTTACGGCCCTACAGCGTCGGGTGGTAGCGGCAGTGATTACGATGTACTGGTGCGCTTACTGTGCTGCGGCCGCGTGCCGCGGCCGATGCGCGATGTCACGTCAGAGTAATCTCGCCATGTACATGTTTCATTCTTAGAAATTTACAAAAATATTAATGCGGGTCGACTATAGTTAAGTACTATTTCATTACATTATATGGCGAAAAATACAAAAGAAAAATCGGAAAAAATCATGAAAATTTTCCGGAAAATTCGACCGTCAATGGCCACAGTATCATGTACTGAATCACTGGTATCGGTTTTCGGTACACTGTCTATCCCGTTTAGACCGACCTTGATTTTGGAAAAATTGTTGATAATGTCTAGTAATAATGTTGTCAGATCGTTCACTCCTTCTACAGACGAATATGGCGGCACTACGACACGATGCTTCGCTCTAACGACAACATCGTGTACAAGCTTCCCTAGTCGTCTATTCAACTCAGACAAATGTGTCTACGCACGGCGAATTTTCTATAGCCTTTCAGAACAACCCTACGTAGACAAGAGATGTTATACTTTCTGTCGGTAGAAAACAGATGGCGGTTTCGATGTATTTCTGAAGGAAAGATGCGATTGTCCGAGAAAAGTTACTTCAAACCTTAAGAGAAGAATTTACACCTTAAACACGTTCGCGACTAAGACTTCACTACAAAGTATAAAACAAAGTCTGTCTTCTGTCTGTCTGTCCCTATGTACTTAAATCTTAAAAACGTACGAGGAAGGTTTATATGTATAATTAACGCGGCCGAAGCCGCTGGCGACGTTTAGTATTAGATAAAATTATATGAACAAACATTTTAATTATTTAACGTCGATTATTCTTAACTTAGTAAACACACTAACATTTATGTAACTGTAACAGTAAGCCGTAGTCACAAGATATTCGTGATTAGTGAAATCTACGTAGAAACGAAAAAAAGATCGAGTAACTGATTCTATATGCTATGAGCCTGGTACTGCATACATATTATACTCACGCCTTTTCCCCGTCGGGGTAAGCAGCTGAACGCCACTTGCTTCCATGCTTACAAACCTCACGCGCTTCCTCTACACTCATTACTCTTTTCATACGTGCTCGACGGTTCTATCTGATCTGTTATCTATGGCTTTCTGTTAACCACCATAATAATATTACTATATCCCTATACAAACTAATTAGCACCGAGATAGTTCAGTACTCGGTGGACCGGATAGTGTCATGAACTATGTGGTTGCGGCACACCAGACCACAAGTTCTTGCGTTTGACGTTTGACGTAAGACGACCAACTTAGTATTAACAATGTTGCTGCATTAGACTCGGATGAGCTGTTTATAATAGAAATGTTATAAAATAACTGTAAATCTTTGCTGAGATTGTGATCAAACATAATACTTAGTAATTTAACTAACTTCAATTAATTTTGTTGTATTTTTTAAACCTCAGAACACTGTCATTTCAAACCGATTCTATAATAATCTTTTGCTTTCAAGAATTTAATTCTCGTTTGATCCCAGTTTGAAAGAAAGAAAGTAAAAATATTTATTAGGCACACATAACACAAACAAAAATAAATAAAAGCAAAGCATAAGCAATTGTTAGGTACAAAGACAACAAATGATTGAAATAAAAATAATAGAAATAGTGTGTCTAAAGGCTTGTGTTTGATTAATGAACTTTGAAGTCTTCAAATACTAGATATAGTTTTCATGAGCTGGTGCTTCAAACTAACTTCTACAGGAAGAGCTTTATGTTTGGGCATGTAAAATAAATATCTTTCCCTAATAATTAATATTATTTTTAAGCATTAACACAATGACGCCGTATTGTATCTAATATATTATTACGTAATGAATTTAAAATATATTTATACAAATATTTATTACGCTCTTATATGTCATATTATTATTGCAATATTATCCTTTATAACAAATACCTATTTATACAATTTATCCTGTGTTGCTATTTTTGAAATTCATTAACATAACAGATTTCATGAGGACAAATAAAAACTATATAATATATATAATAAATAAACAAGACAACACAATAAAGATACATTTGAACCGTCAAATATTAAAAAAAAGTAACGTCCATTTGCCTAGTAGGGTAATTTTGGCTTTATGTCGAGTGCCGAATTGTACCAATACAAGTACAGCTAATGCTTAAAAACAATATTTCCCGCGGCATTGCAGTCTCTGGTGTCCTTTCCGGTGTTCAGTAGTAATGTAATAAATTGATGATACCCCACGCAATGGATTGGTGGTAAACATTTTAATTTGATATAGCTTACAATTATTGTGTCTATCATACAACGGAATATCAAAACAGCTAGTATAGATTGCAGAATAGAACGAACAAAACTATCTATTAAATAGACTTATAACTTAATATTACCATAAGAAAACGCATTAAAACATCATAAGTCTTTCACAGTCGACTGCTGGACAACAGCAACTCATAACTGTGAGAAGTGAGTCAACAGGAGGATTTGACCTACTATACCTTTCTTTTCTTTTTTTTACAGACTCGGAGCAGAACAGTACAGAGCCTGTACCCCCGAAGGGGTAGGCAGAGGCGTAATAGGTATTACACCCGAATTTCGCCATGTATTTTTAGGTCCCACGTAAAGGGGCGAGCTATTGCCTTTACCGGGCACATCACCAGACTCCGTGCTGCTACTGAGAATTCAGAAAAACCCATTAACACTTTTGCCAGGCGCGGTAATCGAACCCGGGCACTTCGATCAGCAGTCGCATACACTATTCACTGGACCACGGAGGCAGTCTACTATATCTGTATGGTGTATAATACTGAGTTGTCCGTCCCTCTCAAAAGATACCATTGACTTCGTGTACTTGTCTTAGGCACTATAACCAATCAAAGTCACCTATTACAACGTCCAACCAAAAATAAAACCAAATCCCTATCTAGTTACACTAAAAGATTCAGTAGAACACAATATTGATTGAAAGAGGGGAATCGGATCATGAGAATCATTAAGCCTCGGCCGTGGCAGTGTTAGATAAATGTGTGTGCCCACCTGTGAAGCTAGCCGCCGCGCACGCCCGATCAACTACTGCTCCACACTTATTAGATTTACTACTAGCCGGTGAAATTGCGCTGGAATCCATCTTGTGTTTAACATTCTACTTTTTGTATGGGATAGTTGTTGGGTCGATGGAATCGTGTAGGTTGACAAATGCTTTAACATGGATCATCTGATAACTGCGCCAATATTGTGCGCTCGTCTCTTCTCATTGTAAGAAGGTTAAGGCTATTAATTAAAGGGAGTAAATTTACGAATCTTACCTTATACTAATATAAAAAGCTGAAGAGTTTGTTTGTTTGTTTGTTTGGTTGAACGCGCTAATCTCAGGAACTACTTTTAGTGTTAGATAGCCCATTTATCGAGGAAGGCTATAGGCTATATAACATCGCGCTATGAGCGACGGAAGCGTAGCAGTAGCCTTAAATAACGCGGGTGTAACCGCGGGCATCCTCTAGTAAAAAATAACTGGAAACAATCAATAAAAATCGAGTCTAAGCCTTCATATATTTTAAGGACGTTTATTATTTTAATTATTCCTAGCAGTTGAGGAATGCTTAGAACTATACATATATTTAAAGATAAAGATAATTTATTTTGTGAAAACATGTTTGTACTTTACAAGATACTTTGCAAGCATGATGGTCAGTTATGTGAGTGCTACATGTTTTACCGTTTCCGGCATACAAAATTAATACGGAATAAAATTAACAATACTAAACAAAATCTAAAAAAAAATGAAATAAGATACATACCAAGCATAGGAATAAGTACTTAATAATAGGTGCATGTAAGAATTTAGATGGGTACATGTTACATAAAAATTAAATTCATCAAAGCAAACAAATTAAAATATTATTTTATATTATTAAATTTGTTAAAAATAACTTTCAATGTGGAAAAAAAACATATTTTCCCTATTGCTGTGATTAAAATGTAATTTGTTATCCATATAACAGCACAACCAACTACAACAAATACAGCTTTCAGTAAAAAAACAATGTAAAACATAATACGTCAATAATAACTGAACGTAAATACGTACACACTATTAAAAGAACTAGCCCCTCACCCTCATTACCACTACTGTATCAACTGTGTAACCAGATTCAGCAGCAACCATTGAAGACAACAAGTTTTGAAGTAAAGTTAAACTGTCTCGGTTTAACATTTTAATGGAGTGCGCATTTAATCACAACACAAAATAATACAGCTCATCATCATCTTCCTAGCGTTATCCCAGTTTCAACCTGGGGTCCGCTTTCTAGTCTAACCGGATTTGGCTGAATATTAGCTTTTCCACGGAGCGACTGCTTGTCTGGCCTCCGCAACCCGAAGGGTTAGCGATATTTCATGGTTTAGACTAGTGTCAGTTTATTTAAGAGGTACTGACGCCCTATAACGACTGTCAAAGATCTTCATGACAGCCGGGACCGACGGCTCAACGTGCTCTCCGAGGCACGGGACAAGCGATAATTAACAATTCAATACGCACATAACTCCGAAAAATCCAGTGGTGCGTGCCGTGGATTCGAACCCGATACCCTCTGCATGGCAGTCCGTTGGTATCTCCACTAGGCTATCGCTGCCTACAAAATAATACAGCTATTAATAATATATATCAAATATAATTCTATGAACGAATGTCACAACGAGTCGAATCATCTTTTGTACGTGAGAGAAACTCATGAGTAAAGTTGTGGACACAACGGCGATTAGTACCTCTCGACTGGGAGTGCTATCCAAAATAAATCTAGATAATTAATGTCAATCCGAACACGTTTAAATAGTAATTGGGATTGTGTGGGAATCGGGGCAGTGAAGCGTATTGTTTGCTTTCGGCTTTTGGACTATAAGTGATCTTTCGATAATACATTGTTTTATAATAGTAGCTAGTTGGTTTATATTTGATTGACTTTAGAAGTAGGAAAATGACACAGGCCGTCACTGTTGAAAGAGGTATCTATCGAATAAGCCTAGCTGTGTGCTGTCGTGCAATACAATAATATTAATTTTCCTACTTTGAAATCAAATTTCAATAAAAACGGCAGGAAGCAGACACTCTTCTTGAACCCTGTCTTTTTCCTGTAGTGCGTCTTCGGTCGGCAGTAGCGTTTTAGTGGCGACACCATATTCTCTGGCTCTTATTTACCCAAGAGCCCGAATCGAAAGATCGAAAAGGATTATCCACCACGAAACGAATAAAGTTAGCAGGCACTGTTACGGTAGGTATTATCACAGCTACATCTATAAAAACTAAAACATTTTGATTTATTCTATGGAACCCAACAAAATTCCCACATACTACTAAATCCAAAGTAACATGGCAGAAATAAGAAAAGGAAATTATCAAAGTTGGTTCGCGTTATACGTGTTCTCGTTCCCATTCTTCAGTCGGGGTTAATTAGCCTAAGTAACATAGCGCAAAATACTACGCCGCAATTAAGAACGCTCGGCTTTCTTCCACAACTCACTTACTTTATGAGTAAACTTCACGTTGCCGGCGTCATTTTAATAGTACCGCAGGAATTGCACTACGTTTTGTTCGTGTTTGTATAATTTCTATCGTGATTGGTTCTTTAAGGACGCGTTTACGCTTGTATCAAAAAACCACATCTTTCCGGTACATTTTACGACAATTTTAGATAATAACTAATAAAACGAATGATTACGATAAATTGATTACTTTTTTATCCATAAATCAATCTTAAAATAAATAAAAAATATTTAATTAATATTAATGTAAAATCGATTCGAAACGGCCTCTTAAATTAAAAATAGGCATATACTGCTATTTTTGGGTACAATTTTCTCTCTATTTTTACATTTATTTAGATTTTCAAAGATAGAATAGGGTAGTAAATATAGTCAACTCAAAAACAATTAGATTTTTTTTTTCAGAATATTGTAAATTGACTCAAAAAAAGCAAAAAATCATCTTACATTTTTCTTCTATTTTGCTCGCATACGTGTGTCTTAATATGTGGCAATAAGGTTCGTTTTATTTAGCCACTTTCTTGATTTATATATCCAAATTCTGCAATGAGATCTCAGTCTGCGCTTGAGCGCCGTCGGGAGTTGACTCTATGTCGCTTGTCGCTGCAGCCCGAAGACGAAAAAAGCAATATACGAATACAAAATATTCGCTAAAATCAATTTGATACTTCTCGTATTCTGTGCGAATTACGTACAAGTAAATTTATTTTGTATAAATGGACATTATTACTTTATTTTCTCCGTTATGTTGAGTCAGGATATATTTCGGTCCCCCCCGTGGGATCTCCACCTTGTCGTGGTGGGGGGGCTCAGTAACCGTGGATTGGTCACCCGCGGTGAAGCTAAGAGGGATCCAGGAGGGGACGCTCCGCGTGGGCTTGGAGGGGCCTGCGCAGGATGCGTCCAACGGTGCGGGTGCGGGGGACAGTTCTGTCTGTCCCTCGCAGTCGGGTGCGGTCGCGGGAGGAGAGGCGTGTCGGTGTTGCGTTGCCGCGCGCCCTATCTCCCGCGACCAAATGGGGGCGCACCATTCGATGAGTCGCGGTGGGGCCGCAGAGGAAGAGGAGATGCGGTGTTGCGTTGCCGTCCTCCCTATCCTCTGCGGCCGCTGGGCGTTTTGGCGGCGGAGTCCAACACCTTAATCCGTCGCCAAGGGGGTTTTGTTCGGGGCCCGCCTGACCATCTGGCGGGCCAATACCCGTCGGAGGGTGGCGACGAGTGCTTTGGTGATGCCCCACCCTCCGACACACGGGTACATGGCGGAAGTCGAGGTGGTTTTTAGTGGAAACACCACATACTCTGGCTCTTATTTCCCCCAAGAGTCGGAGATCCGAAGGGATTTTCCACCTCGTAAAACAAAAAAAAAAAAAAAGGATATATTTCGGTATTTAGATATTATTTTGTTTCTTGCGTTGAAATCTGGTAAGATTATCTGGACTGATGGTATACCATCCAGTTTAAATGTTGCGACTGGAAGTCATAAAATTTTTTGACTGAACCAATTTATATTTTATGTCATAGCAGGCAAAAGAGCAGACAGATCGCTTGAAACTAGCACCAAGGAAGCCACAAATGTTTTGCCAGCCTTTGTGATCAGAGAAGGAGCAAATGAAGCAGTGGGATTCGCCTCGAAGGAATAGGGTATGGGGCCTCCGCTCCGATACCTGCACTCAACGAATGAAACGCACAGTATAAATCACAGATCATATTAAATGCTGTTACTGTACGTGGATGTTCTGTGTGAGCTTAGTACTACCCTGGTCGACCTAGCAATAATAGAAGCTATTACACTTAAATATGAGATTAATTTAGCTAAGTGTCAACAACGTGAAAAATATACCGAATACACATTTGGCATTTTGTTATACCTACTACAAAATAAGACAATTCATTACAGAATGACTTAAATTAAAATCCCGTGAATTTATTATCAATAAAGCAACATTTTGAATAAAATATGTTGAATCTGAAACAGGCGTTTAATATCCTTTATATGATACATCCATGCATAACTATAAACTTGCAAATAGTTTTAACCACCCATAACCAGCCATAAATTATAACATACCAAAAACTTTTCAACAAGCTATTGCTATATAATTATATTCCTTGTATAATGTAAGTCATACTCTTTGTTATGTCAACTCTGCAGTTTGAAATTAACTTTTCTAACATAACAAAAAGGCGAGCTTTACATTATATTTAATCACTGCATTACGAAATATCTCAATTCTCTTTACAGTACTACTTTTACTAGTAAGTACCAACGTATAAAAATAGCTATTCATTCTATATTGAACGAATATATTAGGACTGCCTCGTTGGTCTCGCGGCATAAATGTGCGCGTGGGACTGGGTCGCGATTCCCGGGTCGGGCAAAGTGTTATTGGGTTTTTCCGTTAGGAAATTCTCAGTAGCAGCACGGAGTCTGGTAATATGCCCGGTACGGCAATAGGCTCGCCCCTATTACGTGGGACCTAAAAATTCATGGCGAAATGTGGGTGTAATATTACACCTCTGTCTACCCCTTCGGGGATACAGGCGTGAGTCTATAAAAAATGCTGGCACCTACTCCTTATTCTCGCTTTAAAACAAAGACAACGCACCTTCTATGACTACGTCCTGTATCGCGGAGGCCTTTACAAACCTTCAACCATCGGACATAAAGAAAACCCAGTACTCACTTTTGCAGCATATACCAATGAAATATAATTTGAGTCAAAACAATTGAAAAACACACTTACTAACAAATTATAATGATATTGCGAATCTCTAAAACGTACAAACAACTTACGAACCTAGCAATCAAAGCCATCGGCTTAAGAGAATACATAATGACAGGTACGAAACATCACGTGTACGTACGGGTCACGGTGTGCCCGGGTCTTAAGGTAATTTTGACAAATAAGCTAGCGCCCGAGCGTAATCAAAGTTTTTGCTGCGAGACCCGTCGCACCGCCCGTCTTGGCAGTCACGACTAACCTGCTTACGGATAAAACTTGTGGAATTATGTAAAAATATTGTCTAGATATATGTTTTACTTTGGCGACGACATTATTGCGATTACGGGTAGTAGGATTGTGATTGACGCGAGCGGCTAAAAGTAGGTTTTCTTGAGGGAGACATATGTCCAGCAGTGTCGACGTGAGTGACTTATCGGTTGATATAATGGTAGCTTCTACTCACAATTCAGCCCGTTTGTGCTATAAAGGGTATACTTTTTGTAAAACCAGATATCGGGGCACGTAAAGCCGTCCGACCAGGATGTTGACAAGAGTTAACGGTTCTGGCCATGTTTGCCATGTCTATAGACTCCGATACCAGAGTTGCACCCAGAATCACACACATAGAGACTATAAGAGACTATTATAGTCTTTATGTTACACCTATGCAAATGAGTAAATGCAAAATTGAATCCGAAGAATTAAAGGATGTTTTCGAATAAAAGTTACACCTTGTCTTTGTTGCTAAGATCAACTTCGGTTATTTTTCAAATATCTGCATGGATTTTTCTATCAAAATTAGTTATTAGATTCAGTCGTGATAACGTTACAGACTCGGATATCACCATCATCAGCCCTTTATACTGTCCCACTGCTGGGCACGGGCCTCTTCTCACTATGAAAAGGGTAAAACCATAGTCATCAACACGCTGGCCAAGTGCGGGTTGGCAGACACCACATGTCTTTCGAAAACATTATGGAGAACTCTTCCACATGCAGGTTTCCTCACGATGTTTGCCTTCACCGATTAGCAAGCAATAATTAACAATTTAATACACACTCAACTCGAAAGGTGATTGGTGCGTGCCGTTGATTTGAACCCGAGACCCTCTGCGTGCAGTCTGTCGGTATCTCCACTCAGCTTTGCACTGAATGATATACAACTGACTCAGATATATAAATGGATAATACGAATTTATTTTTGA
Organism: Euclidia mi; assembly: GCA_944739405.2. Classification (NCBI taxonomy): domain Eukaryota; kingdom Metazoa; phylum Arthropoda; class Insecta; order Lepidoptera; family Erebidae; genus Euclidia; species Euclidia mi. The sequence goes on from OX123185.2 coordinate 15,048,992, forward strand.
GGATACGTCAGTTCTGTTTTTTTGCCAATAAAAGACTAGTGCAAGCTAGAACTGTATTTGAAGTCCACTTTAATATTTTTCAAAGCATCGCGATATTTTTTTAGGAAAACACAGTTCTGGTATTGCGCGGATTTACAAATATTGAATAACTGACTCAAAGATTTGAAAAGCCGTGTTTTTGATCTATATAGAACAAATATGTTTTGTATGACAGCACAAAATATTGTTTTATTTCGCCATTGAATCAATTATTGAAACGAGCAAACAGATAAAACAAAATGTATATTGAAACTTCGTATAAATTATTTTGTTAAGAATTATTTACGGACAGTAAAAAAATGCGAAGACAATTTTCAGAGACGGCGATGGCACCACAATACACCAGTCACCCCGTAACGCTCGTAGCGAGACTTGGCTTGCCGTTCGTAACAGATCGGCAAAGTTAAGCAACGCTTTCACAGGTCACTATTTGGATTGGCATTTACATCTGAGCGCCACCGTGCTTCGGAGGGCACGTAAAGCTGTCGGTCCCGGTTATTGTCTAAGGGTAAGGATCGTTAGGCCATGTCGGAGGCCTTAGGGCCGTCTGAAAACTCCGACACCAGAGTTGGCCACACACTCACTCACATGCCGACACATCAGGCATATAATATATATTTCTCATATAATTATTTTAACTATACTTCGCTCGCGTGAATTATACACCTAAACATTCCTCAGGAATCATCCTGACTATTGGTGAAAGCCATACAAAAAAGCGTTCGCTAGTTTTTGAGTTAATCGCTTTCATTGAGACAGACATGAAGAAAAGTGGCCTTCATTTTATAAAATGTTTAGATATTTGAGGCGTTAGATAATAATTACAGTGTTCAAGTGAAGTCGAAGGTTCCAACTAGTCAATAATTAAAACATTACATTTTATGTTAAAATGTACAACAATATTCATAATTCAACCTTTAGTGATCCAATGGTGTAGAAACTAGTTCGCTATATAGAATATCGGTAAAATACGTAGCATTAACTTACGAAGATAAATGACTTAATACTTGGCACCGTACAATGCGATAAGTTTTGAACTACCTGGTTTCAGTCGCTTTATGTTCAGGAGTTACCTGCATAGATATCTACAAAATATCTTCTTGGGTGGCTTGAAGTTAAATTTACTTATGGATATCATTTTTGTCCGTGCGTCTTCCAAAAGCTGTTTGATAGTGCTTTAGCAACAATTTCGACTTGGTGAAGTCATCTTGTAATGTATCGGGCCTGATCACAGCTTACATGTGATCAACACATATGGAAAGATCTGAAAACCAAAAATCGACAGATTGCTACGGAGATGGTCTTGAGTTCGAATCCACAGCGCAACTATAACTTCTCAAAGTTATTTGCGTATTCAAATGTTAATTATCACTTGATTAAGGTGAGCAAAAACATTATGAGGGAAATCTGCATGTCTATGTGAGAGTTCTCCATAATGTTCTCTAAAGACATGTAAAGTTTGCAAAGTGCCCTCAGCTAGCATAGTGGATAATGATTTTACCCTTTTCATAATTACAAAAGGCCCGTGCCTAACAGTGGGACAGCTTATATACAAGGCTGATGATGATAATGTATTTATTATGATTATGTATATCATAACTAATTATGCCCGCATAGAGAGGCAGCGATAGGCGAGTCGATATACCAACAGACTGCCATGCAGAGGGTATCGGGTTCGAATCCACGGCGCACACCAATGACTTTTCGGAGTTATGTGCGCATTGAATTGTTAATTATCGCTTGTCCCGTGCCTCGGAGAGCACGTTAAGCCGTCGGTCCCGGTTGTCATGAAGATCTTTGACAGTCGTTACAGGGCGTCAGTACCTTCTAAATAAACTGACTCTAGTCTAAACCATGGAATATCGCTATCCCTTCGGGTTGCGGAGGTCAGACAGGCAGTCGCTCTGTGGAAAAGCTAATATTCAGCCAAACCCGGTTAGACTAGTAAGCGGACCCCAGATTGAAACTAAGAGATAACGCTAAGAGAAAGAAGAACTAATGATGCTCGCAGTTCTTCTTCTTGTCGTATCAATGGCGATTTTAGATGACAGACGACCAGTATTCTACTACAGCTATAGCATTGTTTGTGGCCTTATACAGCTAGGCCAAAGAGCATTTAACCGGACAGGAGGGGCAAGAAAGCAAGTGTGGCATGTCCTCCCCGCAGTTACTCCCGCACATTATTTCTAATTTAACCATTTGTTCCTGATCCCGTGAGAATTTCCGGAAATCCCTTCTTAGTGCACCCTTACGGTCTCCAAGGAACATACATGCCAAATTTCAGCTTTTTGCGCCTGATAGTTTTGGCTGTAGATTGTCTGCCAGTGAGTCAGTAGGTAACGTAAGTATTTTTTATATATGTTACAGCCATAGTGATTAACATAAAATTATACATAATTTTATAAAATAGGGCTCCTATTTTTAGGTGCAGGGTTACAAGAACCTACCGTTACCTATTAAAATCTTTTTCCTAAGGAATCGACCAGTTAACATATCTTCTTCTTCGAGTCAATAGTTAGTTTGTCAGCTATATGAGACCTGCATAATATTCGGTCACTCTTATTGCGTTAGGAGTGGCCTCCCAGAGCTCAGACACAGTGCAGGTGCTCGGGCAAGAAGGGCATATCAGCAAGTGGTCCATTGTCTGCGCCAGTTCACCACATTCACATTGGGCAAGCTCGGGGTCCCTGAACCCCCATCTACACAAGTTTGCTCTGCAGCGGCCAATCTGTGTGCGCAGTCTATTTTGGGACTGCCATACGGCCCAAGGCAGGTTGTGTCCAGGTGGTAGGGATTCTTGTGGCACATTGTTAGAGGGTGGAGGGTACTTTACGGCCCATAGCCGGCATCTTGCTGTCGCCGGGTCTTCGCTTAATGGTTCAGTGTGCCGTTAAAAAAATTTGCGGCTTTTGAGGCGATATGGCGGCACGTGGTGTTCATGCATAGGGTGGCGACGGTCCGACTCCTGCTTCTGTTTTTCCAAAAAGCATGCTACATCTCGTCGAATTTCTGGTGGTGCTATGCCTGCTAGCGGGTAGACCATATTAAGTGGTGTGGGCTGTAGACAGCCGGTTATGGTGCGACATGTGTCACCATATCGATGTTCCAGTACGGAATTGATTGAAATAAAATGTTACAACCTTTACTTATATTATTATATTATTACTTCATCCAAGAGTACCAAGATGTTGTATGAAATAGCTAGTTAATGTGATAAATTCGGTACCAATAATTATTACTTTGTCCAAATTGAGCTGATGTTGAATACAGGGTGTAAAAAGACCCTTAACGAAAACTGAAATCCCATGTTGTACCAAGCACTACGAACATTTTTTACTTCGGCACCATACCTGGGAAATTACTGGTTCCGGAGATATTGAGGCTCAAAGTTAGAATGGAATGTTTCTAATTAGGTACAAAATCGATGCATTTACCCCGCCAATATGTTCTTTAGATGCCCTATGACCCTATGGATAAGTAGGTATTTCGAGCATTGCACGCGCGCGCTTTTAATTGCGATTTAAAAAATGTGAAAACTTAAAAAAAAAACGTATCCCAGGTATTATTTTTGGTTACTATGACTTGGCATGATGTCCACAACGAGTAGACTTCGGCTTGGTGATGTGTCTTGTGACACCCTGTATAATGGCTAGGTAGTATATATAATATCTGCATTTATAATTTTGGCTGTAACATATATACAGATAAACATAATAATCAACTGCCAGACCAACAAAGCATGTTTTGAAAATACGATAGATAATACAGAAGCAAAATAATTCAGCAACATATGTAGTGTTTGTTTTGAGCGTAATTACTTATGAGTAATTAGTCGCTAATTACTTACGTGTAATGAGTATATAATTACGCTAGCATTACGTTAAGTATCATATTAACAAAGTTGATACCCTTTGACAAATTAAAGCAGAAGGTACCTAATATTGAAAATATTTTATTACAGTACAACCGATAATACGAGATTGCCTCCGTGGTCCAGTAGCGTATGGACTTCTGATCAGAGGCCTCGGGTTCGATTCCCGGGTCGGGAAAAATTGTTACTGGGTTTTTCCGAATTCTCAGTGGCAGCACGGAGTCTGGTGATGTGCCCGGTAACGGCAATAGGCTCGCCCCCTATTACGTGGGACCTAAAAATACATGGCGGGCGGTGTAATATTACACCTCTGCCTACAAACACTATGGAAAATAAAGTTATTTTTGGCGATGAAAAAGTGATCGTGATATTTGGTTAAGTGAAGATAAAGGGTATGTTAAGTGGATACCTGAACTACGGGACCCTTACGGGACTCGCACTTAATCTAATTATTTAATCTTTATTGCTATATTGCTTCCACTCCAAGATTGTTTGTTTATTAATTACTAGCATCAGTCTTAATAAAGGGTCACTATCACTTTTTCATCACCAAAAATAACTTTGTTTTCCATAGTATTTGTATATAATCGACAAAGTTACATTTGCGGTTGATTAAAATTACTTAAATTTAAAATAGCTATGAGCACTTTTTTGAGAGGCAAGTTATTATAGGCATATTTGTTTATTAACTATATTACATAAAAAATACGTCTCATCTGGTTATCAGATCGGTAAAGGTCGATGTTCCACGTCTCTTCTACTAGTAGGGCCTTTAAATGAAAGTAATACATACTAGTGGACCGAGATGTGAGGAATAGATACTAGTTCGTTCAAAAGGCCGTGGTCTGAAAAACTGACAGATTCAGGTGACATTCGAACTGCCAGCATATTATGGCGCTTTTAGCCAATTACTTGGGGCGGCAGTTTCGTCTATTCGAAATCTGAAGTTTATTCATAACAATTTGACTCTCAAGTTTACATGTAGAATAATTATGATGATTGAAAGTTTATATAAAGTATTGTGAATAATAAGTTTATATAGTTTATTTTAAGATCATAAAATCATATTAATTACTACGGTAATATTTGGTACTTACATATTTAATTGAACTGCCTCCGTGGTCCAATAGATAGCGTATGCGACTGCTGATTGGAGGTCCCGGGTTCGATTCCCGGCTCGGGCAACGTGTTACTGGGTTTTTCCAAATTTTCAGTTGCAGCACGGAGTCTGGTGATGAACCCGGTAAAGGCCATAGGCTCGCCCCCTATTACGTGGGACCTGAAAATTCATGGCGAAATGTGGGTGTAATATTACACCTCTGCCTACCCCTTGGGAGATAGAGGCGTGAATCTATAAAATAAAATATATTAAATGATGTTCGATGACACGTCATCTAATCTACCTTATTAAACTGAGGGCCTATGCAAACCACGTTTTTTAAACGCGCCGTCGACGCGCGTTTGTAGCGATACAGACGCGATACGCACGCAAGTCAGACGCAGCCTGTAGACCTTTGCACACCTGTATAAATTCAAACGCGCGTGTGTAGCGATACAGACGCGATGCACACGCGCGTGTATAGCGATACAGATGCTCTCAGATTATAGAACAAGAATCAGATGGAGCGCGCGGAACAGTTGTGTGAGGCCACTAAAGCAAATACAAATTGAAAAGCGAATACAAATCAGGCTCAGTGCGAAACGAAGCATCGTACAGTTCACGCGCTCCGATCAACTCAACTTTTAAATTCATAAAATGCCGTCATGCATTTTTAAACATTGTAAAAGTTGTTTCCAAAAGCAAAAACAGAGAGATAGAATACCTGTTCACAGTTATCAATGGATTATTTGACTGTTTCATAATATAATTTCGATAAAATTCGTATTTCTCCAAAAAATGTGTAAGTGTTGCCAGTTTACGTTGACGCCGTTTTCCCTGTATTATGGAAAATGCACTTGTCAATTGATTTATGTAATATATAATAATAATTGTCATGTTAATGAAAAATATATTAACATATTATAAAAGTATATTTTAGATATATCTTTATTATCAAATATTGTTATAGGCTTTCCAAAATGTATACATTGTTTTGGGTTCGATCCCTATACGATCTAAATATTCATGTACTTAATGTGTAGAAACAGAAATAATTGATTGCAGGCATTCATTTTTTTTAATAGTTTACGATGTCCCACTCTTGGGCAGAGGCTTCCCCCAAATCTTTCCAGGTATGCTTGTCGCACGTAATCTCAAGCCAGCTCTTGTGGTAGGTTACTAGGTCATTTCGCCACCTGTCTCGTGGCCGGCCTCGGCGACGTCGTCTATCCTCTGGTACCCACAGTGTTGATACTCTTGCCCAACGAGCCTCGTACATACGGCTGACGCTGCTCACCCAGTTCCATTTCAGACTGGCAATCTTTCTTCCCACGTCTTTGATGCCTGTTCTAGAACGCAGCTCGGTGTTCCGTATCCTGTCTTTAAGTTTAAGATCCAGGATGCAGCGCTCTATGGATCTTTGGCAGACCCCTAGACGTGACCTGTGAAGCTGGGTAGGTGACCAGGTTTGAGAACCATATGGTCAGAATAAACAATCATATCCATGAGTTTACGCTTCTAATATTTAAATTTTTTTAATAGTAAAATTAGTGTTGTCTACAAATCATAATATTTATACTTTATTGTGTACTTAACAAAATTTCGCCGGTTTATGAATACCTTTACAAGGGTGAGAGAATTGATCTATATTCACCTGTATAGTGTATGTCACTTTCATTAATGTTCACTGTCTCCGGTGCATGAATATTATACGTAATGAAATCTATTACAGTTATACAGTAAATTATTCAAGACCGCAAACTAATGTCAGTATATAAAATTCCATAAAAACATTACAAAACTATGTGCAAAATAGTGGGAGATTGGGTGACGGATTAAGAATACGGAATGTCACCACCCCATATCATCCCATGAGTGTCGTAAGAGCCGACGGAGGGAGCATATTATACAGAGAACAGCACTGTAAGAGAAGGAAAACTTGATACAAACCCTACACCAACCCGTTTGGCTAGCGTGGTATAGTAGGCCAATTCCTCCTTTCAAAGGAGAGTCTTAGTCCAGCCGTGGACTGTTGTTAGGTGATGGAGGATGATGAGCAGGAGATTATTCATAATCTGGCAACTTTACACGCACATAGACGCTCGTGTCCGTACAGTGCCAGTCGCCAAATGTCACGCACACATAGCTGTCAACGTGCCTTACTTTGATGAATGCGCTCCATCTGCCCTTTTGTTCTAATAATCTGAGCAAACGCTACTACTAACGCACGTGTGTATCGATACAGACGCGCCGGTGCCGCGCGTTTGTATCGATACAAACCACAACAAACTGCTCTGTAGGATAAAAGCGCACCGGCGCGTTTAAAAAACGTGGTTTGCACAGGCCCTAATTGTTACATGGAATATAAATCATAATGACACCTTTTTATTATTTATATTATATATATTTTCCTACCGTGTATTGTTTGGCATTATGATATAGGTAGTAATGCGCTGCTGCATAGGTATTTTGCAAAATATAATAAACAAGCTGTGTGGTAAATCCATACAGTTCATTTATAACATTTACACAGAAAACTTGTGACATTGAAAAAATCCACTTTTTGTTGCAAAATCTAAATATAATTGCTTACACAATAAAATCAAAACTCAATGAATTCATTTCTTTGAAAACGTTTCACGTTGAAATTTTACGCAACATTTTGTTAAGTGTACATGTTCAGTTTTGCTAATCGATAAGCCACTGTGATGAGGCATCTATGTATTTTACAAGGGTATTTTACAACGGTTAATCTTCGTCATAAGCATCTTGGCTATGTGAAGGCTCATTTTTGACTATTCTATCTGCAACCACACTTCTATGTGGACGTCTCTTTAGTTTCTTATGTTTGTTATGCTCATTGCTACTTGCTGTCTCTTTCTCATGAGGTGGTAACTCTTCTGCCACAGGAGAACATGCCACAACAGGCCCATCCCCCATTCGTATGCAACAACTCCTTCTCGCTACATGCCTCACGAACTTCATAAAGTAGATCAATAGAAGCATCATTGTAGCGTAACATAAGATCTTCTGCGTGAAGGGATCGGACAAATCCCTTTTAACCAACATTTTGATTGTTTTTTTTTTATTTTCTAATTAGTTTTGATTGAACATGAAACACTTAAATTTTACATTATTTTTCCGTTTATTAGTCTTTACGTCATTAATTTAGGGTGGCGTAATGTCATTTGTCATTAGTAAGAGAAGAATAAAAATAAACAAATAAGTCATAATGTAAGGAAGTAAAAATAAGTTGTCGCTGGCTATTCATCCTCTTTGTAAATATTTTTTTTCAAATGTACCCGTAACTGCGTCTATGGCTCTCTATGGCCATGTGATTTTTTATACTTATACCTACGCTTTTGAAACACTTTAGTAATCAATATTATTTTTTATTTTATTAATAGAAGATCATTCGTTTCTTTATTCGACACCAACTTCTAAGTTACTGCTCTCATTAGTTTAATAGCTTACAGCTATGGCGAAAACGATTGATAAAACTGTTTCTGCTTTAAGTTTTGTCAGTTTATTTTAGTGCGTATTTTCTTTCATTTAAATTTGATTAAATTAACTGTGCGTGTGTAAATCCTCCTGTATATGGGAAATACTCAACGAAAATAGACTGATTCGTAAAAAATAACTATCTGCTTCGCAATTCCTTTCTGCGAGGACAATTTTTAAAATTTAATGAGCAAGAATTTATTTCCGACTGAACATTTCCAAACTACAAATCTTTTCAAACGACCTATATAACTATATCTACACATATCTGTATGTAGAAAATTCGCTCTCAGATAACACAGAGCTAAAACTATTGGGAGCAAGAGGCTGGAATTTGGCATGTTATGTAGCCTTGGGCCGTAAAGGTGCACTCAGAAGGGATTTCTCTAAACTCCAACGCGATCAGGCCAAAGAAACGGTTAGATTAAAATAAACTGTGCGTAGTTCCGGGCATCATCTAGTAAAATATGAAGACGGTAGAATTAAATACATCTTGTTTAAATTGCTTCTATATTATTCAACATATATTGTTAATTATCGCTTGCCCCGTGTCTCGGAGAGCACGTTAAACCGTCGGTCCCGGCCGTCATGGAGATCTTTGACAGTCGTCACGGGGAGTCAGTACCCTCAAAATAAACTGATACTGGTCTAAACCATGGAATATCGCTATCCCTTTGGGTTGCGGAGGTCAGACGGCAGTCGCTCAGTGAAAACGTTAATATTCTGTCATATCTGGTTGGACCAGTAAGCGGACCTCGGGCTCCAAGGCGTGTAATGTCTTGGATGCCACCGGGATAACGCTAGAGCGATGATGATGATGATTACCTATTCAACGTTAATAGGCAGACCCTCATATTCTTGTTACTTCAAGTAGACGTCTAACGGCCTGATCTCAATATTTGATCCATACATGGAATTTTCTACTACATATTATTTGCATTATTTTTTATAAAGCTTATGTCAAATATAGTAGCTAAATTCATAAATAGATAAAATATTGGGAGCGGCCTTAGATCGTGTTACTATTGTAACAATTTCTTGAAGAAGTCATTACGAGACCAGGGCCCTTGTCTACGGATTAAGAAATAAGAGATAGTCTAGAGTTTCGTAATAAACTATTAGCCTTTATAGTTTTCGTAAAATAAACTTTTATAGTCTTTCCGTCCTCCTGTGGCTTATCTCGGGATAAGTCTATGTTGACTGAAGGAAATTCCAAATTGGCCTAAGTGATCCAACCTATTTTTTTGTTAACGCTGTAGAGACTAATAGTCTTGAATAAGTCAGGGTATAACAACACATCGCCTTTAGTCTCGCCATGGTTAAGTTTAGTTTACCATGCTTAAAAACTACTAAACTGCATATTTATCAGTGCAATATTGATCCTTAAAGTGACAAAACCGTTCAGTTATATATGTATTTCATGAATGTCACATTACAGGCTTAGTAAAACAAAGGCAAAAACCGGCCTCACAAACTGTTCTATAGGATGTAAATTGAACCAATCTCAAGTCTACATGAAAAATGTTAGGCCCCAGCCAAAATGTCCGGTGCACGTAAGTGGGTGAAAATCGTTTCGCCACCAGCCGATTCCAATTGTTGGAGATTTAATGGGTGGATTCTGTGCATTCGTCCGATAGCTGCAAAGCGCTTTAGTTAAAATGTAAGCCGTAGGTAAAAGCGCTGTTAGGTGCAATCAAACGATAAGCTTTTGTTCGTATGCACCTTTACTTTTTATGGGACCATTCGGTACCATAAGATAAGAATAGCTGATACCAAAATGTTTATACCAGCCATATTTGTTACTTTTTATTCATTCTGAACAGCGTAACTGTTGCGAGATATGTATCTGTAACCTGTTGAATTTTATTTAGACGGTCGTAATGTTACGAATATACTTGCTGAATGCTTTTGCTGTGGCTGACTTTATAGCAGAATGGGTGTTTCTTTTTTTGGGTTTTAGTTGTGGGGTGTTAACTTTAAGCCAAGCATTGCGTTTTATTTTGTATTTTTGAACTGCGTTTTTTTGGGTTCTTTAAAATTAAACCTTTTGTTTATATAAAAAAAATATCGTGTCTTACAAGATAAACATACCTACCATGTTATTTAAAACCGTTTCTTATTTTCTACATAAAACGGTAAACAGGTGTAGGGAACAGGAGTCACTTTGGGAAAAGCTAATATATTAACGAATCTTATTAGGCCTGAAAGATAATCCGGGTCTCTAAGGCTACAGAGGACGAATCCGCTTCGGTTTACTCAACTGGTTATACCAATGCCTTTTTACAAAATTAATTCTATATTAAAACATGATAACTATTTTTACCGTGCCTTCATTTGAATGTATAAGCAGCGCCTTTTAATGAATTTCTATTGCGAAATACTAGTTACGCAAACTGCTTACAATTATTCACTATTATTTTGAGAACACAAATAAAAAATTACTCAATTTAATCAATTGATTGATGAGTAAATGTACTTAAAACAAACTTTTAAAAGAACAAACTTGCGTACTCCATAATGCACTTTGGCGAACAGCAAACTACGCTTTCACAACACAAATAAATTTCAATTCTTTTTGCATCCCTCGGCAATGTATCAACATCGGAACATTTATTCTATCTCAGTGAACTTGTTTACCCCAGACAAGAGTACCTACTTGGTTATGCATGCCACGCCCGCGGTCAGCAAAATGTTCTGCCAAGTGCATTCGGTAAATGTTCCACTTGCAAAACTTACATTGTGCCTCCTTCAGTGGTCGGTCGACAATCGTTTGAGCTCTGAATAGTATTCATCGTCTTCAATAAATCTGCTCGGATGGATTGTTTTCTATGGTATATAGGCAATCAACTTCAAAAAGACTTCTTATATAAATTTGTACCTTTGCCTCCGTGGTACAGTGGATAGCGTATGCGACTGCTGATCGGAGGTCCCGGGTTCGATGCCCGGGTTGCGCAAAAATGTTACTGGGTTTTTCCGAAATCTCAGTAGCAGCACGGAGTCTGGTGATGTGCCCGGTAACGGCAATAGACTCGCCCCCTATGACGTGGGACCTAAAAATTCATGGCGAAATGTGGACGTAATATTACGCCTCTGCCTACCCCTTCGGGGATATAGTCGTGAGTCTATAAATAAAAAAATAAATAAATTACTTAGCCTCTTCAAGCTCTACTAGAGTATCAGTTGGATTGCTAAATAAGCTTACTTGTCAGTCATCAAAATTTCTTTGTACTAGATGTCAATATAATATAAAATAAGTTGTTTGCAAGATTTAAAACATAGTGACTGCGGATTAAGGGTGAATGGGTTACTCGTCAAATGCCTCCTTTATGCTGATGATCAGGTTATACTTGCATCTTCAACGGAGGAGTTGCAGGAGATGGTAACACTCATGCATTGTGCGTTAGAAAGGAAAGGAATAAAAGTGAATGTAAGTAAAACGAAAGTTATGGTTTTTGAAAAGGAGGAATGCGTTACGGCTTGTAATGTTTTGATCGATGGACAGCGAGTGGAACAAGTGAATGAGTTTGTTTACTTAGGTACGTTGTTTACAAGAGATGGTAAGAATGAAGCAGATATTGAAAGGAGAGTTAATGCAGGTAATTGTGTGAATGGAGCTCTGAAGGCGTTTATGAACAGTCAAAACGTGTCCAAAAAGGCACGTTTGGCTGTACATAGAGGTGTGTTAGTGCCTACCCTTATGTATGGTAGTGAAAGTTGGGTATGGCAGAAGAGATTTGAAAGTAGAATAAATGCTGTAGAAATGAGAGCACTGAGAAGTATGTGTGGTGTGTCTTTGACCGACAGAGTAAAGAATTGTGTGATACGAGAGTGGTGTGGGGTAAAAGAAGATGTAGTGACAAGCATTGAGAAAGGAATGTTAAGATGGTTTGGGCACATGGAGAGGATGGATGACGATAGACTGACAAAGAAGATATATCAGGCTAGTGTGAATGGGACAGGACAAAGGGGAAGACCTAGGAGAACGTTCTCTGACCAGATTGGAGACATCCTGAAAAATGGACAAGTCAGAAGTACCCTTAACAGAAGAGCATGCATGAGAAACTTGATGGGAGTGGGTGAAGCAAGTGAGGTATGTCAGGATCGTTGCAAATGGCGTTCCGTAGTCTCTGCCTACCCCTCCGGGAAACAGGCGTGAGTCTATGTATGTATGGATGTCAATGAACCAGGCTCGGAGAGTTTAGTAGCGCGCACTCACAGTGTTAAGTCTGGAACGCCTAACTGAAATTATTATGTAATTTAAATTATTATGTAATCGGTTTTAAACTTGTGACGTCGCTGTGACGTCGTGATGACACCGTCCGCCCGGCCGCCTGCACCTTCGCCCCTCACCTCAGACACCACACCTCGAGCTACTATAAATACTGAAGCGCTGGGAGTGCCCGGTCTCTTTTGGGCTGCATTCGTCTGAACACTGAGAAGCTAAGTACATCTCTGCAACACTGACCGACGCCGGAAGAGGACCCCCAAAAGGACTCCTTACCATCGCCGTATCACGCGACCCTGATTATATATTTTTAAATCACAGGTTTTAGTAAATTTTCCTAAGTAAAATCAATTGCTAATGGATGTATTAGATTCTTTGATGAATTAAATCGATTTTTAATTGTAACATTTAACCAGGTTTCTCATTTAACCACACCCCAAGGTAGTCCAACGTTACAGTGGACACCTGTTAGGTCTACTTCGTTACAAACTTTCGCGATTTGTGTACATCATACAATATTATTTAGTGGGTCTTAGTCGCTATAATTTACTTATTTCAAGGCATAAATATGCCTTGAAATAAGTAGGAAGGAACGGTCGTGGTCGCGGAGGAACTCTCTCCGCGACCACGACCGTTCCTCCCTACCGACCGTTGCAAGCCGGTAGAAACGTAGGAGAATAACACAGGTATTTATGCCTTGAAATAACTAAATTATCGCGACTAAGACCCGCTAAATAATATTGTATGAATTATTATGTAGTTTCGAAGTTTTCTTTATTACTATAATTTCTTTTCATCGTCATAGACCAGGTATTTCTTACACAAACACTGAAATATAAATAATGTCCTACTTCATCTACTTAAAAAATACGGAGCACGAACTTATGCGTAGCAGCCAAAACTAACGTCTTGTCTCTATATCAGACTCTTTATTGATAAACGTAATTTAAGCTTAAGTTATCCTCATCAACTGAAGAAATTCCCTCAAAGTAATTAAGCAATGCTAATATGCATTCAATTCAATTGAAACCCACTTAATTTGACATATCTATATTCAACTTGCCTGATGTAATGATAAGCCAGGTAGCTGGAATCTATTATTATGGTAGCTCATTATATAATCAAACGGCTATCAACGCTAGTATGGCTAATAAATTAATGGTATTTGAATAAACAGTGGCTACGGAGCGATTAGATTGGGATAACATGTCTACCTCAGCCTTTGTGCTGACTGTATTATGTCAACCTAATGTTTGTATGTTTTCGGTGTAATTAAGCTTCTATTTTACATAAATTGAAACTCACCAACAAGCTGACGCATAACTAGCTTCGAATGTATTATCATACGGTCCTCTGCCGAACGTTTCTGTGTCATCATCAGCTTGTCGCAGACCACTGCTAGAATATAGGCCTGTCCAAAGGCATGCCACTGAGGTCGATTCTTTGCTCTTCGCGTCTAGCCGCTGCCAGCGACTTTGCGTATATCGGACGGAGGACGTCCTACACTACGTTTGCTAAGACGCGATCTCCATTCTAGAATACGACTAAGAAGAAGACTGCCTCTCAAATTTAATTCAGAATAACAGTGTAATTAAGAGGATGTGGCCTACTATAACACGCTGGCTAGACGGTCTGATTCCGAGTTTTCCGTCGCTTCACAAAGAAAATATGGTTGACCACAGAATGAAATGGTGTAGTTACACTTAGTATTCTAATCAATTCAACAATTCTTTCTTTCTTTTAACATACATACTTAGACTCACGCCTTTTTCCCGGAAGGGTAGGCAGACACAAGGGAACGCCATTTGCAACGATATCTTTCTTTCTTTTTCATGCTGAAATTAATATTAAAAGTTAGTCTTTACAGACATTTTTTTGTTAAATTAAATCTGTTTCTTTCATAAAGAGTTAAACTGGCTTTATTAAAATTTCTTCAAGGTAATTTAAATATTGAGAACGCGAAGTAAATTGTACAAAGTTGCTAACGGTAGCGAGTACTAAAAATTGTTCCAATTAATTTAGTTTTTTAAAAGATTTTTGTAGAATAATACAAATATTAATAAGTAATAAATGCAAAAAGTACTAAAGCTAATATCAACTATCATAGTTATCATAACATGGCTTGATTTGCCGTTCGTTATAGATTGGCAAAGTAAAGCAATGCTCCCCCCCCGTGGAATCTCCACCTTGTCGTGGTGGGGGGGCTCAGTAACCGTGGATTGGTCACCCGCGGTGAAGCTAAGAGGGATCCAGGAGGGGACGCTCCGCGTGGGCTTGGAGGGGCCTGCGCAGGATGCGTCCAACGGTGCGGGTGCGGGGGACAGTTCTGTCTGTCCCTCGCAGTCGGGTGCGGTCGCGGGAGGAGAGGCGTGTCGGTGTTGCGTTGCCGCGCGCCCTATCTCCCGCGACCAAATGGGGGCGCACCATTCGATGCGTCGCGGTGGGGCCGCAGAGGAAGAGGAGATGCGGTGTTGCGTTGCCGTCCTCCCTATCCTCTGCGGCCGCTGGGCGTTTTGGCGGCGGAGTCCAACACCTTAATCCGTCGCCAAGGGGGTTTTGTTCGGGGCCCGCCTGACCATCTGGCGGGCCAATACCCGTCGGAGGGTGGCGACGAGTGCTTTGGTGATGCCCCACCCTCCGACACTCGGGTACATGGCGGAAGTCGAGGTGGTTTTTAGTGGAAACACCACATACTCCGGCTCTTATTTCCCCCAAGAGTCGGAGATCCGAAGGGATTTTCCACCTCGTAAAACAAAAAAATAAAAAAGTAAAGCAATGCTTACATACACACCTTTTGGATGGGTGACCACTGGGCGTTAAAATCAGCTCCCTATCGTGCTTATGCGCGCACATATAGTCTTCAGTTCTAGCCCTGAAAACAAGAATCGTTAGGCCATCTGATGCCTTCGGCCTGTCTATAAGCTGAAGAAGAAGACAAAGGTTTTTTTTTCTCTTTTCTTCTTCTAACAAAGTTAACTAATATAATATTGACTGTATTTCGAATCGAAAGATAATCTCATTTAATCTAAAAAGCTTTCATAGACTTGTAAGTTTACAACATCAGTTCAAATTAGAAGCAGCCAAGTTTAAGAGCTTGCAATGACAGTAGTCTATTTATATTTACTATATTAAACTGAGCCTTAAGTTTATGACGTCACAGCTAAGTTGGTGTCATTGTTGCTATGGCATTATACAATGTACACCGCAAACTCCTAGCGTGGATGTTGTGTACTTAAGATGTACGAGGCAAGCTGGGCGGAGAACCAGAAGACGTTTTTTTATAGACGCATTTTTATCACGCCTCTATCTCCGGAGGGGTGGGCAGAGGTGTAATATTACACCCATATTTCGCCACGTTATGTATTTTTAGGCCCTACGTAATAGGGGTTGAGCTAATTGCCGTAATCGGGCAAATTGGCAGAATCCGTGCTGCTACTGAGAATTTAGAAGAACTCAGTAACACTTTTGCCCGACCCGGTAATCGAACCGAGAACCTCCCCATTAACAGACGCATACGCTATCTACTGGACCACGTTTATTTTCATGCTTCGCTCGTATTCCATTTAGATATACCTGCGTTATTAAGGGCTACTGCTTCGCTGCCGTGGCGCATAGCGTGATGTTCTATAGCCTACAACCTTCCTGGATTAATGAGCTATCCAACACAAAAACAAATATTCCAATAGGACCAGTAGTTCCTGAGATCAGCGCGTTCAACCGTACAACAAACTCTTCAGCTTTATTGTACCTATTACCAGAGGATGCCCGCGGTTTCACCCACGTTATTTTAGGCTACTGCTCTGCTCCCGTCGCTCATAGCGTGAGGTTATATAGCCTTCCTCGATTAATGGGCCATCTAAAACAGAGAATTTTTCAAATCAGATCAGTAGTTCCTGAGATTAGCGCGTTCAACCAAACAAACAAACAAACAAACTCTTCAGCTTTATATATTAGTATAAGATATATTGTATTATAATATATATATAGATAGATGGTTGTTCTGTGCAAACACCGCTCCGCTTCCTTGTACAGCTCATCTTTAGTGAATACGCAGCTTTACACCATGCGTGACACACAGCCACTAAAGACTCGAAGCTCAGATTATTTTGCAGCTAACTAGAATGCTTTTAACATTAAATTACTTTGCCTTGCCGATTTCGTTCCCCGAGGTTATAAGCTTACTATATTATTATGCATTATTCACATAAGTTTTTTAAAGAAACTACTTTTAGATTGAATGGTTTCTTTAATGTTGGCTTGTAAAAACCTTGTTAGTTAGCAGACGTACAAGCAGCAGCATTTGAATAAGCTTTCAAATGTTCATAATAATATTTTGTGATTAAGACCATAATTTATTCCAAGTCCCACTCGAATTGACGAATCTCTCCAATAATGACAATTTGAATTATACATAGAGCAATATTTATGTGACTGCGTGGTCCAGTGGATAGCGTATGCGACTGCTGATTGGAGGTCCCGGGTTCGATTCCCGGGTCGGGCAAAAGTGTTAATTCTCAGTAGCAGCACGGAGCCTGGTGATGTGCCCGGTAACGGCAATAGGCTCGCCCCCTATTACGTGGGACCTAAATATTCGTGGTAGAATGTGGGTGTAATATTACGCCTCTGCCTACCCCTTCGGGGATACAGGCGTGAGTCTATAAATACATATTTATGTTACGGGTTTATATAATAATATTTAAAATACTGGATGACTGTTGACAGTCATCTCGCGACTTCATGTCCTATTTAAAATTCATTTGATTACTTATTGACGTTGGCACCTGCAATAAAATTATGCTGTTTGTATAATCCAATTTTTGAGCCAAATGTTTTTGATCTGCGCACCACCTCCATTAATTTAAAGATAGTAGCTATCTGTTTTATTATAGGATTTTTTGTATATCATTATTTGCGATGGAAAATTATGGCAATGATAGGGATCATTATTTTACCCTTAGGGTACGGAACCCTAAAAATGTGTTTGGAAAAGTCCTTTTTGGAATAAATCACCGGTTTGAAATCTAATGTAGAAGAATAATTTGAATAAATTATAAGACAATATACATTGCTATCTTACATAATATCTAAACACATATATATATATATATATATATATATATATATATATATATATATATATATATATATATATGTACAGGTGTGTTTAGGCGTCGTAGAATGCCTCCGCATCAATATCATCGGGTAACGTGCCCAGAAGGCTGGCAGCATTGCCACGCTGGATGGCAATGCTGATTCTAAGACTGTCAACCTTATAAAATACGATAGAATGGAGTTAAAATAGAAGATAACTATATTTAAATCTTATCATTATTTAAATTACAGTAAAATGCTTTACGTTGATCGTAGAACTTCACAAGTTTATTATGCCAAGCTTAACTTATCTGGACAACAAGTTAAACTAGGCTATCAGAATAAGTTAGAGAGCTTGCTCGTCATATTTTATGACAATGTTGCCTTAGGCAGAAGTTGCTTGTCTAACTATTAACTATGTGAGCATGACGTCATATCGAAGACACGATATGAAAATTTTCATTATGTTGGCTACATGCGAGGAATACACGCCTAAGTGGGTACGCGGTCTATATTATAAAATATACGTAGGTCAATATTTCTTTTTTTGATTTTTGTATTTTATACCAGCCTTTCATTAGTTTCAAAATGGGGTGAAGTTGTGCATTGACCCCTATGAAACTTTTCAGTTAAGTCACCAATTAGTCAAATAAATAAAACCTTAATTTATCTATGTGTCTTGATCATCATCAAGCAACGTGTTTCTCGTTTTATTTCAATTACCTAAGAGATCTTTTTTATTATTTGTATATACTATTAATACATAATAAAGCTTGTATGGTCTAATGTCCGTGGGGTGACGGATTAAGAAGACGGAATGTCACCACCCCATATCATCCCATGGGTGTCGTAAGAGCCGACAGAGGGAGTATATTATGCAGAGAAGAGCACTGTAAGAGAAGGAAAACTTGATACAAACTCTATACCAACTCGTTTGGCCAGCATAGTATAGTAGGCCAATTCCTCCTTTCAGGGGAGAGGCCTATGCCAGCAGTGGACTGTTAAAGTCTGATGATGATGAAAGCATTGTATCTTTAATCGAGCTAAATTCGTTAAACTGAGAATTAGTCAGAAACTAGCTACGCTTCCACTAGCATCCTCGATTTTCACGCCGTTCTTAAACAGAAGAAACCAGAAAGGTTTTATATTAATTTTATTTTCTTCAATTTGAACAACCAATACTTTAATCCCCCTTATCCTAGTATTTACAGTAGTACACCATTGGCCACAACTTGGGTAACAAATGTCTTGCCATGCTACCTCCGCCGGGCCCCGGTAAACGGGGAAGGCCAAAGAAATGCTGGCTTGACGTCGTAAGGGATGATATGCGTGCCAACTAACTAACCACCTGGGATGCTGAAGACCGTGCGAAGTGGAGGAGACATAGCCGGAAAGCGGACCCCGGGCTCCAGGGCGTGGGTTTTGGAGGGCAACCGGGACAGCGCTAGGATGATGATGATGATGATGACCATTGGCCACAACTTGCAAACTCTACTAATATAAAAAGTAAAACACTAGTTTAGTTCCAACAAATAGTCATAAATAATTTGACACGGTGTTGACCTCCTTACATACTTAGTAATTTCGTAAAATAAAGTGGCAATACTAATATTTCAAGAACACGAAGGGACTGGGGTCGCAAACTGAGGGAGTGCTTGACCCTTGCACATAAATAGTAGATACTTTTACGAGTCACATTATAAGTAGTTTGACGATGTTCTTTATTAAGAAAGCTTAGATAAATCCATGGAGGTAATATTATTATTTTTATTCGGCAGATATTTTTTATTTCTAGCAACAGACAGACGACCTAGGTTGCCCAACTGAATAATAGTAAGAGGTTACCTCGGGCATACTCATGGCTGTGTGTGAAAGCGCAAACAAGCTGCTGCCTATCGCGAGTATGGTATCATTAATAGAAGGACGAGGTAGAAGAAAAAGGGGATGGGCTTCCGGCACTCATATACACCGAACGAAACACAACCTTATATCGCTCTTCGCTTTTAAACGCTTTTTTTCAAAGCTTTCGTAGATCTTATACCTGAACTCCTTGTTTATGCGTACTTACGATGTTAAAATATTTTATTATTTATTTATAGTCTCACGCCTGTGCCCCCGAAGGGGTAGGCAGAGGTGTAAATATTACACCCACATTACGCCATGAATTTTTAGGTCCCACGTAATAGGGGACGAGCCTATTGCCGTTACTGGGCACACCACCAGATGCCGAGCTGCTACTGAGTATTCGGAAAAACCCAGTAACACTTTTGTCCGACCCGGGAATCGAACCCGGGACCTCCAATCAGCAGTCGCATACGCTGGCCACACTGGCTACACTGGACCACGGAGGCAGTAATTCTGTATTTTATTGATAAATGAATAGATGTTAGAATATATTCATTTATCAATAAAATACTGAATTTGAATGGTTGTATGAAACATTATGCGGCATAAACTCTATCGGTAGTTATAATTATATGCATTTTTTTTTAAAGTGCTCCATGTAGAGGAGCTACCTCTTTTACTCAACTAAGTACGTCATAAATTATTTTCAATCGCAATCCTTTAGAAATCATACATTACATTGGAAAAACAATAAACCTGCTAAACTAATACACAAACATTTTAAAGATATTCATGACTTACAAAACATGATGCATTTAATTATACCTCCGTTTCATTTCATGAGCGCAGTCACGACATTCTCACTAGTTAATATAGCTTATCGCTCGGTTTCTTTTATAAAATTAGTGGAATTATGAATATAATTAACTTGCCGTGCATCTACGTCATTCAAACGTTTTAAACGCTAAGGCATGTCGACTTTAAAATCCATTCGAAGGTACGCTTTTTCCTTAACTTGAAAAGGCATGACAATTACTGGTAGTTTATGTAATAAATGTAAACTGTTCAGAAACGCATAGCCACGCTCTTAAAAACGGATAATAAGTTATAACTGCTTTAAATTTAGTCGTTGGTGTAAAATTGTACTTCGTTGTGCATGATTTGTTTAAAAAAATTGAGATTAGATGGATAGTGATATGTTTTGTGATCTTAAAGCCAATTTTGACAAGTTTAGACCAGAAACTTGTGTACCAAAGCAAAAGGTCTTAGAAGTAACCGGGAATGCGCTAGAACGTTGATGATGATGTTATGTGATGAATAAAGCTGACGCGATCTATAATTAAATTTTAAGTCTCTTTTCTCCGATGTTTTGACTCCGGCTTACAACGGTCGTGGTCGTGGAGGGACCGATCCAGGGCGTTCATAAATGAATCTCTGCAACCCAAATGCATTGATGATGTTGAATTTTACTTTGAACACGTTTGAGTCGCAGTTTTTTGAAACAATATGCGGACGATATAAGAACTGGTATTATTATTATTTTTTACTGGTATTATTTGACGCCCTCTGGCTAGGTGGAGTTACGATATACCCAAAGTGGCTGGCAGCGGCTGGACACGAAAAGCCGAAAATTGGGCTCAGTGGCGTGCTATTGGAGAGGCCTATATCTAGCAGGGGACTATGGCAGGCTAATGATGATGATGATGATAAGAACTGGATGGATTGGCGTTCGCACTCCAAACATTTAGAACGATAGAATTTGCTTCTTTTAAATGGAGGTACCTTCTTGTCCATAACAACCCATTCTGCTACAATAAGCAAGCGTCTATAGCTCCTAATGACTGCTAATATATGTAACCAACGCAGTGAAACAGATGCTAGCTCGGCCATCTCTAATGTACGTTTCACCCTACATAATACCTAATGAAACCAGTCAACATAACACATTATAGTGCACTTGAGAAGAGCACTTCAAATTTATTATTCAAAGACGACCCGGTGACGTAGCGGGAGTGTAAACGACTGTCACGCCGAAGGTCGCGGGTTCGATTCCCGCTCTAGTCAAACATTTGTGTGCGTGAACATGGTTGTGTTTCTGTGTATAATTTGTAAGTATTTACAACAAAAAACGTATGTTTATCCACTGTCTAGTACCCATAGTACAAGCTCTATGTAGGTTAGGAGTAGATGGTGTAGTGTGAATGTAGTAGAATATTAATAAACTTGGTAAACAATCAGCTTAAATCAACTGATGTGTTTGTTTTAGGAGCAAAATAAACCTGTGCAAGGGTAATCAATAAATTTGGCAAATAATGCAATGCGTAGAGGCTCTGGTTTATATTATGATTCTAATGCAAATAGTATGCTGTCTGAAATATGTATATATAGTGAATGGGTGAATAAAACTATACATATGTATAATATTAGGCGGCAAACGAGCAGACTCACCTGGTGGTAAGAATAAGAATATTTATTTGCTAATGCAAGCGTTTACTGCCGCCCATGGATACAATCAACATCATAAATCACAAGTGCGTTGCTGCCCTGTTGTTTGGGATGGGAAAAGGAATAGGACGAGGACCACGATGAGGGACAGCGAAAAAGGGATGAGCCTCCGGAACTCCCACTCACCGAACGAAAGGTTGCGTCGATATTTTGTAAGGTAGTTCCCTGGTCTAGCCGCTCAATTATTATTCCTTGCTTTGTGATAATTAAGCTTATGTCCCATAGCATAGCATCTACACATCAGCAGTTGAATTCTATGCAGGCAAAATGGGGTTGCAGCTAACAGTTTATAATCCTACTAAGTTTTAAATTTGTGAGGATCGATAGAAAGATATTAGTTACTCTTTCAGGCAAAAGCCATTACCTAAACGAATCTTGAAAATATAGGAATTTAAGCTTTCGTGGTCATTTAAACTTGTGAATCTTGACAAAACTTTGTAGTAATATAGATTGTAAGTCGTCGCGATAACTGGCAGCTATGCTGCTGGAGCTGCATGCAAAAACTAGCCCAGACAAATCTTTTAATATCTTATTATCTTTTAATATCGTATTTATAAATTATCCGACCCGACGATAAAATGTTAACCTTTATCAATTAATTACTAGTACACGTACAATAGTCAATAACATTATCCCATAAACTAGATACAGTTGTAACGGTATTACATTGTTTAGTGCGGAGTATGTACTTAATGCTAACGCATGCAATCCTAATTTGTGGCTATCGATTATGGTAATACTGAGTGAATAGTTTCGTAGCTAACGGTTAGGATTCGTAGTTATAAGGGTTGACTCATCTACACTATAGTTTTAATTGTTCAAAATATTTTCAGGGGCCTTAGATGATAATCATTGGTGATCTTCTTCACTTCAGAAATATTTCTTTCTGATTGCTTTTAAATTTAATATTTTATGATATGATTGCCTAGTTGAGAGACCAACAGATTTCCATGCAGAGCGTATCGGATTCGAATCTACGGCCCGAGCCCTAAAACCCTCTGCGTAGCAGCCGGTTAGTCTCTCCTAGTGGAGTCTCCTAATTTTCACACTAGCTCTTAAAATAAGTGAGATTATATCATCATCATCACCCACCACATCACCATCATATATATAAACTGTCTCACTGCTGGGCACGGGCGTCTTCTCATTATGAGAAGGGTAAGGCCATAGTCCATCACGCTGGACAAGTGGGGGTTGGCAGCCTTCACATGTCTTTCGAGAACATTATGAATATAATATAATAAATATAAGTAATTGGCCCAATTTGTACCCTATGTCCTTTTAACATAACTGATTTTATACCGAAACACATCAAATTATTTACCAACTGTTAGTTTAGGGGATGGCGCGACGTGAATGATTTGAATCAAATGAGATGACGAATACGATGCGTACGTGACGGTTTTCTCCTTATGGCCCCGTACCCCTATACGTTATAGTAATGCGATCAAATTTGTCACACCCTGTAAATCTTGAGCAACACTATCTTGTGATATAAGTGCCTAAGCCGGCATGGTAATTTGAGAATGGGAGTTTGGGTGGTGTGATGGTTTATGTTACGCCATTAAATGAACATGTGTGTTGTGAGTTCGATTCCCAACCTAGATCAAAAATTTAATTACCTTTGAACAGTCTTTTCATTTAAATGTATTGATATCAGCCCCGTGTTTGAGTTGTCCTGCTGGACTTTCCCACTACGAGAAGGATTACACTATAGTCCTACATGCTGCCCGGGTTGCTGGTTAGCAGACTTTACTGTCTGCCGAAAACATTATGAAGATCTCTTTTCAGGTGCCTTCACGATATTTTTTACTTTATAATTTAGCAAGAAATCATTAAAATTTAAAGTCGAGAAGTCAATGGTTGAAAATATCATTTCGGGTAATAAATAAGCGCTGATACACATAAATTGAGTGTATAATTATGTATATTCTTGGGTCTTGGATATTTTGTGTCAATAGTGATCTACCCACATTCAAATTGAAGATTTAATACATCGGTTTGATCAGTTATGAATCCTGCAACCAGGTCAATACTAATGGACATTCATAATTATTATTCGATGTATTATATGAAATCATATAGTGGTCTTGCTAAGATACTGTATAGAAATCAATCAAGTGCTGATAATTCAAAAGATGAGTGAATTACTGATTCGTAGTACCTACATATATAAAATTGTGTTTCGACTTGCGATATCTCATACTATGTGCTACTATGTGCCATAGATGCAGGGAAAATTTACATTGTCAGTTTATTTCTCTCATCATTATACAATCGTTGTCATGGTTGCTTCCAAGATTTTCACCTTCAAGCCCAAGATCGGCTTTCTACTAAACTAGAAAACGGACCCCAAGTTTTAAGGCTAAATTTCATCATCAGCCCTTTATACTGTCCCACTGCTGGGCACGGGCCTCTTCTCACTTATGAGAAGGGTAAGGCCATAGTCCACCACGCTGGCCAAGTGCGGGTTGGCAGACTTCACATGTCTTTCGAGAACATCATGGAGAACTCTCAGACATGCAGGCTGCCTCACGATGTTTACCTGCACCCATTAGCAAGCGATAATTGTCAATTTAATACGCACTTAACTCCGAAAAGTCATGCGTGCCGTAGATTCGAACCAGAGACCCTCTGCATAGCAGTCTGTCGGTCTCTCCACTCGGCTATCGCTGCTTGTTTGGCTTTATTTTATCAAAGAAATATTCGTCACCTTAAACCAGAGTCAGTAAGTATATTCAATGGTACTGATTCCCCATTACGACTAACAGAGATCATGAAGGCTGTGTCCCCAAAAAGCAATTTGTGTTTGAGTATGGCGTATGCGATGGCGAAAGTGAGGCAATAATCCAATACGCTTTAATTTATAAAGGACTGTTCTTGAAGAAAGCACAATGGCGAGGTGGAAAGTGTTTTGTCACACTTTCCACCACATTGTGCTTTCTCTCAAAAGTTTTCATCGGCTCGCTAAGAACTCTAGGTACTCCGTCGCTTCCGTTCACCTCATAAACCATTTGAAACCGTGAGCTTAGCTTTTATGAAGATGACTGAAGAATTGCTTTACCTTGTATCATCTTAATATATAAAATCCTTGCGTTACTGACTGACTGACAGACACACTACAGCCGAAACTATTGGGCGCAGGAAGCTGAAATTTGGCATGTATGTTCCTTGGGGACCGTAGGGGTGCACTAAGAAGGGATTTCCCGAAATTCCCACGGGATTGCCCAAAACGGGTAAATTAAAAAAAAATGCAGGCGTAGCTGCTGGCGTCCTCTAGTACTTAATATACTCATATACCTGGCCATATTCAATTACGCTGAACTGGAGTGTTTGAAACTCCATAAAAATACCAGCAAATTCGGTGGCAGATTTCTTTGACTTTGAAGGCATTTAAACATAGTCGGATTCACAGAAAACCCGCACAGTATTTATGACGAACGTTTTGTCACTGCAGAGCAGCAGTAAAACATCCGGATAGGTGTAATGTGTACGAGTTCGCAGTAGTAAAAACAACCTGCAGTAGTAAAAATAGCCGTTTAAGTTTATTTTTACTACTTGCCACATTTTGTTTGTTCTATATTACGTCATTCTCCACAAATGACGGTCTAAAGTAATTTGAAAGGTAGCACTCATAGCGTGACATGCCCTTTATAATAGATCGGTATAAGAGGTCACCACTTGTAGCATTTGTATTTATTTTATTTTCTTAAATCATTAACAATTTTTACATTGTGTCTGATATAGTAAATTAATGTTGGCAAGACATGGTATAAATTGAGATACAACAAAACACAACAAAATAATACAATTAACAATCAATACAATATATACTATTAAGAATCACAAATTGCATTAGTTCCAATTTAGTAATAGATGCAATAATTGTTAATGTCACAAATTGAAATATATAATATCTATGTCAGTGTAAGTACCAGATAAAATATATATTTTTTTAATAATAACCAGCAAATTAAATACATACACACATATCGTCATACATACATATCGTCACGCCTTTTAGCCCCGAAGGGGTAGGCAGAGGTGTATTTCTACACCCACTTTTCGCCAGATAAACTTTAGTCCCACGTAATAAGGGGCGAGCCTATTGCCGTACCGGGCACATTTCCAGACTCCGTGCTGCTACTGAGAATTTCGTGACAGAAAAACCCAATAACACTGCCCGACCCAGGAATCGAACCCGGGACCTCCCGATCCCACGCGCACATTTATGCCGCGAGACCAACGTGGCAGTCGTATAGGGTTTGATGTCGAGTTTTCCGTCTTTACGCAAAGATGGTATTTGCATCGTGTTATCCCTTAGTCGCCTCTTACGACACCCACGGGAAGATAGGGGGTGGTGACACTTGTATTCTATGCCGTCAACCACACGGCAAATTAAATCTAAGAATATAATATGTCAATTCAATAAAATATCATTAATCTTATTATATAAAATCCTTGCGTTACTGACTGACTGACAGACACGCTACAGCCGAAACTATGGAGCGCAGGAAGCTGAAATTTGGCATGTATGTTCCTTGGGGACCGTAGGGGTGCACTAAGAAGGGATTTCCCGAAATTCCCACGGGATCGGCCAAAACGGGTAAATTTAAAAAAAATGCAGGCGTAGCTGCTGGCGTCCCCTAGTAGAATATAAACACCTCTCTATCAAATATTTCTTTAATTTTATTTTGAAATTCACTTTTATATTAGAGCGCCACCGTGCCTCGGATGGTAACTAAAACCATCTGTCTCGGTTCCTGTCTCTCGACAAGAATTGTAAGGCGATATAGACTTTGGGCGGCCTGTGAAAAGAATCATTAGGCCATGTCAGAGGCTTTCGACCTTATCCCATTATCTTGGATCGGCTCTCTTTGTCTCACGAAAAGAAAAATAAATTAGAAGTGTGAATTTATCTGGTCTATCCAATGTAATGTGAATACCTAATGTCCTAATGACAACATCCGGTAAAGCTTCTTATAAAGGGACACGAGCCCTTCAGTTCATATGTTTAATAAATTCACAGAAAAACCAATCAGTTATTCCATAATTAACAAGTGACCTTCCAACCTACACACATTAAATCAATTCTTCAAATTCTATAATTTAATAACTTTACACCACAATGGCCACCCACACATAATAACTCAAACAAAACGTATTACAAAATTACACCAACCACCATAAACACTTTAGGCGTTATCTGATGTCGAGGAGTGCCATAAAACTTCGCCTTTGAACAATATTCAACGTGTTTTCGAACCAATGAGTCCTCTCATTTTCTTATAGAATGCCTCCCACCGAAGTGCCTATTGCTTATAATAACCGCTTCAATGATTACTCATATTAAGAATGTGCGAATCAAATGCGATTATATTACAATATATTATGTTTCGGAGGTTGACGAAATACATCTGAAATGTACTCGTGAAATAAGTGACGGAAAATTGTCATTCTTTTTTTTTTATTTAAAGACTCACGCCTGTATCCCCGCAGAGGTAGGCAGAGGTGTTATATTTCACCCATATTTCGCCATGACTTTTTAGTTCCCACGTAATAGGGAGCGAGCCTATTGTCGTTACCGGGCACATTACCAGACTCCGTGCTAATTGTTATTCTTAATTTACTAACAAGAAATGCTCTTTCAGCATTGTTTTCTGAAGACTTTGCAGTTGGCTGCATTATATGTACGTGAATAACTGTTGCCAGCTCCTATGGTGTAGTTAGCGGTGCTAACTATAACTAAACGTTTCAGTTTGATATTTTACTAGAGGATGCCCGCAGCTACACATATATTTTTATTTTAACAGATTTTCCCGATCCTTTAGACATTTCAGCAAATCTCTTCTTTCTGCACTTCTCCGGTCCTCAAAGATTCAAAATTGAGTTCTTGTGCTCAGTAGTCTCGGCTGTGGTTTATCTGTTAGTCAGTCAGTAACGCAAGTATTTATTACTAACTTAAGTTAGGATTCATGATTTTAATTATATCTAAGAAAAATAAGTCAAGTTACTTGAAATAAAACGTGTATTAATGTTATGAAAAGGGCTTGTTTTGTGTTCAATTTAATTTAAGTACGATCTTTAATAAATTCAAATAAGTTCGTAAAATAACGTAACGTAAATGCGGATTATTTCATCTCTGTTTCGCTGTAATTGATATGAAAATTATACAGCAAGTATTATAACTGACATTTTATGATAATTACAAAATCTGAGTTTACCCTGTTGAAACTCTATCCTTTCATCCAGTAAAGAGGGTGGATTATTTTACTATATTATTTCCACAGTGGATAAATTGGAAAAGATTAGAGCATTTCTTCAAGTTAATATACCAATAAATGTATAACCCCACAATGTGTAAAAAGTCGTATTTAATACAGTATAGTACCTCATAAAATAAAATAAAATTCTACATAATTCCTGCCTTAACTGTCCAAGTAGGTAACGTATAAAATATAATCAATCATATTTATTACATCGTATAGGACAGGTACGAAATATAAAATAACTAAAACAAATAAACTTAAAGTAGTAAATAACGCAATATCACATTGTTATTTATTGTGTTTTATTACAAAATATGACATTGACTGCACTCGTTTTATACAGGAAATTGCGCAAACTGCTTGCGAAATAGCGCAGAGAACTATGACAGATAGTATTTATACCTACTGTACTGGACGTATTACATATTAGTTTGACATTGTATAATTATACATTGTTACCTTTTTGACCATAAAAATGGAAAATTTGATTCATACCTGAGACAAAAGAGATATGATTGGTGTATCTGTTCTTCCATCCGGTCATTTTCAGATAATTATCAGATTCAGATCGGACGTTGGACTTACGCATTATAACTACTTTTAAACTACCACGATTTGTACACATACTAATGACATATACTACATGATTACGTAACGGGTCTGAATCGTGTTAACTAAACGAAAAAGAAGAAAGATGAAATACCTTTCTATTTGCCCTGACAGTCTGCCCGTGACCACGGCTGGTGTAACCCATGCCGAAACATCGGGGCAAATAGAAAGGTATTTCATCTTTCTTTTTCGTCTACTTACGAATTATTTCATTTGTGGTATCTGAATGTAGTAACGGTTTAAGAATACAAAATACCACTATTCCATTTCATTCCGTTAGTGACGCATGAGGCGACTAAGGCAAAGACTCGAAGCTAATAACATCAAACCGTATGCCAACCCATCTGGCCAGCATGTAAGCCTCATCCTCCTACTGCTCACAACGCTACTGTGAATTATTAGGAGCCCTATATCCAGTAGTTGATTACCAAAGGCAAAACAATGTTTACCGGTATTAACAGATGTCCGAGCCAGAAAGTACTACCTTGTTGCAGAAGTTTGGAGGTTAACTTTGAAACGAGTAATGTAGCGCATTAACGTAATATTACAGTGAATATTTACGGTCCAATAATGATATGTGTGATATCAGCGTAAATTACTCATAAAACTGAAGGAAAACGTGATAAATCCTCATTCAGTAGTCAAGCTTAGTCCCCTCTTGCGCTTTTACTTTTGAGAAGCATGACAGGGTAGCGCATATTATAAGATGAATCAAGCTGTATAATATTATCTGTAAACAAAAAAAACAAACTTTCCTATTTTATTATTCACATTAAATCCGATCTTGGCTACTAAATATTACGGAACGCGCCCCAAACATGACTATTGGCCGGTTTCCATATTCTTATTGAGGTTCTAGATTCTAGATACATATTTTGTATGGAGCGTGTCTAGAATTTTGGCTAGAAGGAGCTGGGATTAATTGCAGCAGATTTGTGGAAGCGTGACTCTATTCATCAGCCCTTGTCAGCCACAACAAATCTCAGACACAAATGCACTGTGTTGCACAGCGAATACAAGTATTAAGTAGGTACATGAAAATTTTACCTTATATCTCCTGGTGATGTTCTTGAGTGGAGTCCTGGAGGCAAGCTAGATACACACAAGACTAAAATTGGCCAATATTAGCAAGTGAATTATCTTTACTTTACCAGACTCCAATGCAGCGTCTTCAATGCACGATGCAAGTGGTAGTAGAATTCACAATTTCTCAAAATGCCAGTTTTCCATATATATAATATCACAAATTGATCAACACTGCGGACTGATCAGTGCCGGACAAATCAAAAGCGGCAGTTTTACGAGAGTTTACTCAATTCGCGTTAATTCAAAAGGCGATATTTTACGTACGAGACGACAACGTGGAAATTTTTCAAGGCGGGAAGGAAGTGACAGTTCAGTGTGACCATTGTCAGAAATTTTCAATAGACTAAACAAAATGTTACTTAATCGATATAATCGATTTGACTTATAATAAAAACTAATTCTATTTCAAATAGAGCGTATGTCTAATATCTATCTAAAATTCCATAAAGATTGAATTGAGCGGTAAAACAGTAGCTTCTCATATCACCCATTAGCATATCTACAAGTGTTTTACGTACCTACACCGGCCCTTCTGTCCTTAACCCGAGACGTGACGAGTCGACCTTCTACGTCTGCTGCTGCTATAATTCACATTGTCCGACCTGGGTGCGTCCGAGTTATGCAGTGATTGTCTCTTCTCTATGCACGTTGCATCAAGGTTACCATCTATACGTATTAATAAGTAGAACTGTCACACGATTTTATGCATAGAATTGTAATGTTTACTTCCATAGTATCTTTTTTTTGTTTTATGTCGTCCCGCCTGTATCGCTTAATGAATTTTAGGTCCCACATAATGGTATCTATACGTAGTGTGAGTTTGTAACATACGTTGTCTAACTCCTTTCTGCTACTGAGAATTCGTAAAAAATCAGTAACACTTTTAGCCCAACCCGGGAACCGAACCCGGCACCTCCGTCAGTAAATGCATACGCTATCCACTAGAGACTAGACCATGGAGACAGTATCATAGCCATCAGAGAGAGGGTAATAAATTATCCATTTTTTATTTTTGTTAGTTTTTTGGTTAGCATTAGAAAGCTTTTTAATTATTTGAAGGATCATAATGTGCTTGTGATTAACTAAATGATAATTTTGCTAAAAACGAAGAATGCTATTGAGAGCTTTATCATTATATGTACAATCAAAAAAAAAGTCGGCGCTGGACCAGTTTGAAAAAAAAATCCCTTGGCTCGCTCTTAGTCAAGGCATACTAGAAACTGTTTTTGTATATGAGTGTCAATGTGCGTGTAAGGTAGTAAGCACTGGAAGCGACGATGTCTTGCTGAGCGATTCTCAATCTTAAAGTGGTCTAGCGGAAAGTTGTTCGACTGTACATACGGATACTCATCAAGCTACACACTAACCTTTGTAGTTCTTATGCCGTAGGAAATAAGTATTAAAATTGTACTGATACTCAAGCTTCTCTTGTCACTGTGTGTACAAATTGTCAGTTAGTCGTACTTGGTTATTTAAACTTATTTTAAATTGCATTTCGGGATATATACCACGTACCTTTGTTTGAACCTTTGTCAGTACATCCGTGAACATGGCGCTTGCAATAGTGCCGAAATATCGGTTACTCCAAACAAAGGTACGTGGTATATATCCCGAAAGACACTTTAACATAGTCGTACGTGTTCTATAATTTATCAGGATTACCGGTGTCGTTATTTCGTTCGTAACGTTCATGGATTCCACCAGCGTACAACAATTTTCTAATTATCTGTTTAGTAGAATTCTCTGAAGAGTGTCTTCTAGTTTTCCTGACTAATATGAAAATATAATTAATCTGAGAACCTTTCTCTTAAACCTCGTTCTGAAAAGAGCATAACTTCTTTGGTGTACCTTTCGGCCAACACGAGCAAAGTTATAAGATGTCACTAGTACCTTTATTAAAAGGTAAACTATTTTTCCTTAGACCTTGTGAACTCAGTCCGTTGATAAGTTTGTCGTGACTACACGAGAACACACGGCAATGAAATGCAATTATATAAATAAGAGTACAATTATTTACATATTGCGCAGTCGAGGCAGCTTGCTCAGTAAATACATTCACAAGAACAGCATTTATTCAAACTCATCAGAACACGTACTACTTACATTTCTAGTTTGCTAGCGATCCGATAAAGTTGTTTAAAGAGTCATAAGTTGGTTGAGCTTATTTTCCATTGCAGTAAATAGTTGGAGCAGGAATACTGGAAGTGATTAAACTTCAGTCCTTTGAGTTCTTCCTATTCGTAATGCTGTTTAGTAGTAAAATTCGTATAGTTGTCTTACATTCGGTAAAGAGAGTTTTCATTCATTATAAGAACCGTCAAATTGAAAAAGACAGTTAGGGATGTAGCCGCTCCTAATATTTTCTCTACCGATGGATTTGAATACTAGAGATATACATTTGACATAAGCTCCATACAAAATAATTATGTCAAAAACATATCTTCAGCAGCCAAATCCATCGGCAGATAAAATACTGGGACTGGCCGCAAATTTTACAGGAGACGAAAAAGGTTAAACACAATGCACCATAATCTCTTAAAGTAAGGATACTAAAACTATTCCAAGCCCTCTCCTTTTTCGAAACCGTTTAAAAAATAAAATGTTTGTATTTTCAAAAACGGAATAGGTACAGTCGCGTTTACATGGCAGACAAATTAGTTGTCTCGCGAGTGACAGACGAATCGTAGCTGCATCGTGCATCGGACGCGCTATTTACGTCAAGAATGTAAGATTTAGTGTGAAGCTGTGATTTTAACTACCGATAGCTGTGAACTAATGACTCTGGCACGTAACGAAGACGTTGATAGAGCGTATATATTTTCTCTAGGATGTGCAAGTGTTTGTGTAATGAATAAGGTGATTACGATTGCGCTTTATTGATTTTAGTTTGAATATCGAATCGCGAGAAATTATTGTTTTGATATTTTAGGAACCAACATTGTCAGTTCCTCATAAGTCCAGAAAAGGTCGTAATAGTAGTTACTAATTATTTTTAAATAAATACTATGAACACTCACACTGATTCAAATATGTGATAAAACAGCATTTTCTTTTTATTGATCCTATTTTGAACAGAATTAATTATTTTCCACATTACATCTGAAAAATAAGCACACTTATTTTGCAAGTTTATGCATGACACTCTATGGTTAGTACAACCAACACCAGAGTAACATCATCCTAAACATTAACACAAACATAATACATACATACAAAATTAGCATACCTAACAAATAATTCAAAACACAAAACGTTCTATAACGGTTTAAACTCACCCCCACAAACTCGCAACAGAATTATTGCTGCAGCGAAAACATATTAATGTACCGGACGGCACAATGAAAATAGCTTGAAAACGTCAGCGGGTAACAATAGAGTTTTAAACGTTTACTAAGTGTTGCAGAAAAGGCGACGCGACTTGTGCAGAACAAAAGCCATAACTTGCGAGTGTCGAGGACGTCTAAACACGTACGTCGTACAAACCAACAGTATACTCAAGTGAAACTATTAAAGGATGGCGGGAATTTTATTTCGAAGTGTTTGGAAATGCTTTAGTTTCGTCTGTTATTGGGTGAGAAGGAAATAAGTTTGATATTGATTGGTTTTAACTTAAGACCAATCAATATCAAAATTATATTCAAATTGAAATCTTTATTTGAAAAAAGCAATTCATAAGATTATTTTTATGATTTACTAGAGGACGCCAGCAGCTACGCCTGCATTTTTTTTTAATTTAACCATTTTGGCCGATCCCGTGGGAATTTCGGGAAATCCTTTCTTAGTGCACCCCTACGGTCCCCAAGGAACATACATGCCAAACTTCAGCTTCCTGCGGCCAATAGTTTCGGCTGTAGCGTGTCTGTCAGTCAGTCAGTAACGCAAGGATTTTATATATTAAGATGACATTATTCAAATCGAACCATTAGTTCTTGAGATAAGGACATCACGCTCTTATCTTAGGAACTACTGACGCGAAATACAACGAAACAAACAAACAATCAAACTCTTAAGCCGAATAATATAAGTATTGATAAGCTCAGTGTAATACGTATTTGTCGGTTTGGTCCAGAAATGAAAGAGTGGGTTTTGTATTTCTTAAGATAAAGCTCAGTACAGAATTACATTAGTGTATCTAAGTTTAAAACGACAGAAGTTTTTTAAACCTTTATTTTTGTCTAAAAATTAAAACTGAAATCCATTTTAATGAAACTGGTTAAACTAACATGATCGAATTATAATAAGCAGAGTCATTATTGTTACGACGGTCGAGTGTGGCAGGAAAAGCAACATACTATGAGAATGAGGCGATAAGCCGTCCATACGAGCGCATATAAAAATATACCGGAGCTAGGGAAGATACCATGGAGATCCAATACATAAATATTTATTTTATATGTTGTGTACAAATCGGAAAGGTATTAAGTCCTCTGTTGTTATTGTATAATAAAATACAAGTCTAAATAGTCATTTATATATGACTAGCTTTTGAAACCAGCTTTGCCCGTATGGCGTCAGTAATCGAGACTTTTTACTGCACTGTAAGATGAAGATAACTCGTGATCATGGGCTGTAAACTAATGTTTTTGTAATTTTGTGTATTCATATACAGTCACTTCTGTAACATACATTTCCACCATAGTTCTGAACATGGTCGCGAGTTGCCTACATTATAAGACGTAAGTGGATGCTTCTGTTACACAATATTCACATTGGAAGGCTAACTAAGGCACTTAATTTAGTAACTGCATTAATTTCTTAAGTATTATGTAACTAATTACAAAATTTAATACAATGTGAAACAGTTGCAGCTCCTTACAAAAATTAAATACATATGTAACATAATATTGGCGATTCAAAAGAGTGGCCACGAGTTTTATTGCCCGTTCTTTCTCGTGGTTCTACCTATTGCTTTGTGAACGAGGTAGTAAATGTAAATGTAGAAGCATTAAATAATTCTTTTTAAAAAAAATTGACGTTCATAAGCGTCACCTTGTGACCTAGATGAATAAACAATTTTGAGGTTTGAGTTTGAGACAACGGTTACCCCATGTTCTGTTCTCATGTATAAGCTATATTACTGCAAAATTTCGTCAAATTCCGTTAAGTAGTATATGCGTGAATGAGTACGTAACAAATACCCACCCATCGTCACAAATATTCGCATAAGGTAATAATAATAAAAGCAGCGATAGGCTAGAGGAGAGACCATGAGAGGGTCCGGGTTCGAATCCACGGCGCGCACCGATGACTTTTCGGAGTTATGTGCGTATTAAATTGTTAATTAGCGCTTGCTTAATGGTGAAGGAAAACATCTTGAGGAAACCTGCAGCATGTCTGAGAGTTGTCCATAATGTTCTCGAAAGACATGTGCAGTCTGCCAACCCGCACTAGGCCAGCGTGGTGGACTATGGCCTTACTCTTCTCATAGTGAGAAGAGGCCCGTGCCCAGCAGTGGGACAGTTTAAAGGGCTGATGATGATGATGATATAATTTTAGAACGCAACGTAAAGTTTTTTGGTCACCGAATGTTGATCATAATAACCAATGGTTTGACATCTCACTCAACAAAATTGGATAAGCTACTTAAGCGTCATTATGGTACGCACGTTAATATAAAATATATACATAAACACCTAAATTAATATTCTATTTGCTTCAATATTGATAAATTCACAGTTCATTCTCTTTAAAAATAAACTTAATATCTTAAAAGCTAAACAAATATTATATCCATTAAGAGATCGGAATTATATTTTCACAGCGAACAAAAGGAATGTCAATTATCTCAGGCATGAAGTTATGTGAAGCACAGTCGAATGAACTCAATTACTAGAATAA
Source organism: Euclidia mi (assembly GCA_944739405.2). Lineage (NCBI taxonomy): Eukaryota > Metazoa > Arthropoda > Insecta > Lepidoptera > Erebidae > Euclidia > Euclidia mi. The sequence goes on from OX123185.2 coordinate 15,084,970, forward strand.
AATATATTTACTTTAGATTATATTTTTACTCATAGATTTCGACGAAAATTGGCTGGCCTATAGATCGATGGAAACTTTTTGTGAAATGGGAATTATCTTTTATTATAATATATACATGTTTAGGGCCCCTTCACACTAGCATTTATAGAAGGCGTTCGATGAAAGTTTATGCAGCGTATACACCGTGACAATGCAAGCAAGGTAATATTTTTTTTACCTTGGGCTTAGTACCTGGTGCATACCTAGCTCAAGATGGTTTGGTACAAACTCAGTACTAAGTACGTACCGAGCCTGAGGCCCGTAGGCATAACTCGCTTTCCAACCGTTTGTATGAGGTTAAAATACTAAATAGATATTACTACCATGGCGCAAGCATCGTGTTGTCGCATGTCCTCCTGTTCTGTAAGTTAAACGCTATGCCAGTCTGAAAGGGTCCTTATCGTTTATCTGTTTGCCATAGCACTAGCTCAGCTTACATCAAATGCCAGCCATGTTTAAGTTATCCCAAGATATAACTACCATAACGTGATGATTACAATAACAACACTTTACACGGCGGACGACGGGCACACCGACCGCCCCGATCAAGGTACTCGCACGTCCAATGTGAGGTCGGCCTTAATCTGTGATTATAGATTGCATTGGAAACTTAGAAATAAATCCATAAGAATTATTTCGAAAAGAAGACTGAGGAATGGCTTACATAATAACCTATTAGTAAACTTTAAACATTTGATTTGGCAAAAGAATATTAAACGAAAAGTATTTGTTGTCGTCTCACGTGTATTAAAAACATCCCGAGGAAATACTAAAGAGCTGTAAAGTAAGAAGTGTGTACCTGCCAAAAGCCTTATATTCTACATACAAACAAAACTGCATATTCAACTTAAACGATTGGATTTACTTGACATAGCTTTACATAAGAAACGCTATAAGCTACGCGACAAAAATAATTCACTTTATTCAGATTGCCAAGTTTTAGAAGTAAGACAACTTTTCTCTTAAGATTATTTGGTAGCCCCTGGATTGTAGTATTGTTTATGCTTCCTTTATGCCAAAATTTCTTGTAGGGTTTTCACGAATTATGTCTCTACATGGACTTTCGTTTTTATGATTTTATTTTGGTGCCACTGTAATGCGGAAAAACAACGTTTATACTGAAATACAGGTTTTTAATTTTATATGACTGTGTAGAATTCGGGCTAAGAATGGGTATTTTTTTTAACACAGATCAGTGGAAGCGATTAATTCATCCAGTCTTAGCCCAAGACAAAGGATCTAACACATGGGCCAAGTTTCTTGGCGCTAAGAATTAAACAACTTACTTACCAAATATCTCCTGGTGATGTTCTTGAGTGGAGTCCTGGAGGCAAGTTAGACACACACGAGACTAAAATTGGCCAATATTAGCAAGTGAATTATCTTTACTTTACCAGACTCCACGCAGCGTCTTCAATCAGCAAATTCTTCCGGCACCAACCACGTGCATCGGATTCACTCAAGTTTTACAATGTTCGTTAAAATACTATTTTTATCACAACTAACCGGTGCCAGTTATTGATCAAGGAAGTGGCAATCAAACGGGTTCTAAATACAAGATCAAAACGCTCACAACACGAAATCTATCCAGAGCTAGCTTTTTTCGCTGACCGCGGGAAACGACAATGAACGAAAAGATTGACAGTTCAGTGTGACCATTGTCAGAAATTTTCAATAGACTAAACAAAATGTTACTCAATCGATCTAATCGATTTGACTTATAATAAAAACTAATTCTATTTCAAACATCCACCCGCCCCGGACCGGCCTACCGGTCCGCTAATCGGTTGGTAGACGTGACAATGTTGCAACCGCTCTCCTCAGAATCGAACCGTCCACCAAGACCTCAGCAAATCGGGGAACTCCATCAGCCCCAGTTACCAAATGAAGGATGCGCCCCCTGCGCCATCTGAGTGGCGGAAGGTTAGCCTCCTTGATCAAAACGAGGTCTCCAATCTTGGGTGGATCGGTCTTGTCGGTCCACTTAACGCGTTGCTGGAGTATGTGCAAATATTCCAAATTCCAGCGTTTCCAAAAGCTCTGAGTAATCTGGCGTACCAATTCAAAACGCGAGAGACGACCAGGTCTCGTATCAATATAGGGGTACTCAGGCAAGGCGACAAGTGGGCGACCAATCAAAAAATGGCCCGGCGTAAGGGCCTCCAAATCATTCGGATCTGAGGAGATCGGGCACAATGGCCGAGAGTTCAAAACGGCCTCAATCTTACAAAACACAGTTGCGAGTTCCTCAAATGTAAGGACAGATTCACCGATTGTCCTGCGCAAGTGTGTTTTGGCCGATTTTACGGCGGCCTCAAATATACCACCCCAGTGTGGACAATTTGGTGGGGAAAACAACCAATTTATCCCACGTCGGGCAAGCCTATCACCTATATCAGCTTTGTTGGTTTCAAGGAAATTAACAACATCTTTCAAATAATTATAGGTGCCCTTGAAGTTAGTGCCGCAGTCAGAACGGATCAAGGAAGGCATCCCTCTGCGGGATACAAATCTGTCAAATGTGGCTACAAACGCCTCGGTCGTAAGCGAGGAGACCAGTTCTAGGTGTACGGCCTTTGTGGAGAGACAAACAAAAACACACAAGTAGGCCTTAACAGTCTTGCTGTTTCGAAGTGTCGACGTTTTCACCAAAAAAGGACCAGCGAAGTCCGTGCCAACACCGTCAAACGTCCTGCTTTCAGTTACGCGATCTGCCGGTAAGTCCCCCATCAAGGGCTGCATGGTAGAAGCCTTGAGCTTATAGCAAGGGATGCAGCGAAAGACTACACTCCGAATAATTCTTCGGGCAGACAAAATCCAAAACTCGCGTTGCAAAATGGCCAACAAGGCATTACAACCAGCATGCGAATTTTTAAGGTGACGGTCAGTTACCAACAAGCGTACCAAATGACCGTCCTTAGGTAACAAAAGGGGGTGACGTGCTCCGTAAGGGAGGTTGGCGTTCTTGAGACGCCCTCCAACGCGCAAGAGACCCGTATCGTCCAAAAAGGGGTTCAATTTAGAGACAGCTCCCGACAATTTCGATTTCCCCGACTTGAGGATAGCAATCTCCCTTTCAAAATGCGCCAATTGCACAGAACGAACCCAAAAGGTGAGGGACTCCTGTCGTTCCTGTGGTGAGAGAAACGGTGTCAGTCGTTTCTGTTGTGGGTGCCTAAAGTTAAAAACAAAACGCTTTATCCAAGCAGTAACACCTAACAACTTGTCGAGGGAGCTGTAACGATTCAACAGGAAATCGGGGTCGAAGGCGCATTCTACCTTCTCAAGAGCGAGTGTTCGTAGACCCGGCAAATCAGAAGTATTCAAAACTGGCGTTCGAGGCCAATCAATTTCTGGTCGACTCAACCATTCTGGACCCCACCACAGCGAATGACCTATCAAACTAGGCGTCAAGCATCCGCGCGAGGCACAATCAGCGGGGTTGAGCTCACCTGGCACGTGTCTCCAAACAAGTTTGACTTCGGATTTCTGGATTTGGGAAACGCGATTAGCGACAAATACCTCCAAGGTGTGAACAGAAGCCTTCAACCAACAAAGTACAATTTGGCTGTCTGTCCAGGCGTAGGTCCCACTAATACAAATGCTTTTACCCAAAGTGTTAGACACGTGGTTCAATAAGCGTACAAGAAGGGCTGCTCCCGAGAGCTCCAATTTTGGAATGGTCAGAGATGTCCGAAGGGGTGCCACCTTGCTCTTTGCCATGATCAGGGAAACCCTCACCTGACCTGAGGCACTAACTGTGCGCAAGTACACCACGGCGGCGTGACCACGTTCCGAGGCGTCACAAAACCCGTGAAGGGAGGCCTTGTACTTCCCGGGAGGAAGGATGGGACGAGGCAAGGAGATCTCGTTGACGGCAGGAAGTGAGGATACAAAAGAGGTCCATTCCTCAACAAGAGTGCCGTGCAGAGGTTCGTCCCAGGTCAATCCTGCTGTCCAAAGCTTCTGCAAGAAGCATTTTGCCCAAAATATAATTGGACAGATCCAACCGTTCGGATCAAAGGTTCTGGCGACAGTAGACAATACGAGACGTTTAGTCCAAGAACAAGGCAATTTCAAGTCTACGTTATACGTAAAGATGTCTTGGACTGGTCTGTACTGAACGCCTAGAACAGCCATCATGGCGGGGTTGTCAACAATCTCAAATAGATGTGGATCTTGCTGATGATCCTCTGGCAAGCCTTCCAAAAGCGCTGGTGAGTTGGAAATCCATTTACGCAACTCATAACCAGCGGAGGCCAAAATACCTATCAATTCGTCCCGCAGGAGGATCGCCTCGTCCGCTGTGGAGGCGCCCGAGCAAATGTCATCGACGTAAATATCGTCCTTCAAGATGGCGGAGGCTCTTGGGAAACGTAGGCCTTCGCGGTCTGCGAGCTCCCAAAGAGAACGTATTGCCAAGTAGGGGCTTGACCTTAACCCGTACGTATTTGTATTGAGCTCGTAGACGACCATGGGATCGCGAGGAGACTCTCTCCAAAGGATCAGCTGGAAGCGACGGTCATCAGGGTGGATAATCGTCTGCCTGAACATCATTTTTATGTCGGCCACAAAGACAACCTGATGTCGTCGGAAGCTGGTGATGACGTCACAAAGGTCCTTGACCAACTTGGGACCAGAATGCAAGCACTGGTTCAAGGATACGCCTGTTGAAGTCTGCGCAGAACCATCAAACACTGTGCGCAGCTTGCCAGTCGATGGCTTAAATACCGCATGATGCGGGAGAAAGTAATGATCCACCGAACGCCAATCCAAATTTGACACAGACATGTGTCCCAACTGTTCATATTCCCTCATGAACTCAATGTACTTCTGTCTGAGCTCCGGATCACGACCCATGCGGCGCTCCATGGCCAACAACCTCTTTTCGGCTAAAGGTCGTGACTCACCAAGCGGAGGCCGAACAGACAGGAAGGGAAGCCTCGTAATAATCCGACCAGAACGGAGTCGACCAGTGTTGTTCTGGAAGAACAGCTCGCACTCCTCATGTTCTGGATTCAAACGGGCAGCTTGAGGGGGCTCCTCTACCTCCCAAAACCTCTGAACCGCATCAGAGAGAGCGGAGCCTACAGCCAACAAATTATCAAGTTCAGGTGGAGGGGGGTCCCTAGGTACAGGGCCCATCAAAGCAAATCCAAATATGGTCGGGATGGCAGTCAAACTATTTGGCACCAAGACCCGTTTCCCACCAATCAAAATTCCACCGAGGACATCAGAGCCAATCAACAAGTCGATTTGTCCCGGTGTGTCAAATTTGGGGTCTGCCAGTTCCAATCCCGATGTCAAATTCACCACAGCAGCGGGTAGCTGTTTCTGTGGATGCATACCCAAAATATTCTTCAGCACAATAGCCGAGGTTTTAATCCTCGGGTGTGAAGATTCAACAGGGCCAAACAAAACTTTAACTTGCCCTTCAACATTAGAGGCTACGTCACCTATGCCCCGTATACAATTCGGAAAAGAGCCCATATTTAATTTAACCTGCCCTACCAAATAAGTGGAAACAATGCAACCTTGTGAACCTGTGTCCAATATAGCACGGACAACAACAGAGGTCCCCGTGGGTCCCCAGACCCTAACAGCAACCGTTGGTAGGATAACGGTCTCAATGGGGGAGGTTGGCGTTATAGGGCAGGGGTCAATGACCTATTGTTGCCTGGGCGGCGACCGTTGGCCAGGACCTGGCAAGTCAAAATGAGGGTGCGGCTTGAAGTCCTCAAAGGCGCGATGACTCGATCCGCGCGCCATCTGTGGGGGGTCATAGTGACGCACCCGCCCAAAACGAGGTGGGCGCGAGTCAAGGCGGGGACGCTCCGCCAAAGGAGGGGAATACCTGGGGCAGCAGTCATGGTGCTGGTGACGCTGAACAGCACATTCAGGTGCGCGAGAGAGAGGAGGCGTGCGCACGCTACGGTTCTCCAAGCGGGGCGAGTGGCGATCAATTGAGCGAGGCGACTCTCGGCTACGCGCCGGTGAGCCTCGGCTGCCACCTTCAAAACACCCGCCCGTGCGCGGCGTCGGCTGGTTGGACAAGCGGCCTACCTCTCTGGCATTCATGCAGAGAATGTCCAAATGCTGTCCTCCACAGTGAGGACAGGGGCGAGAGTTTGGGCAATCTCGCTGGTAGTGGGACCCCAAACAAGAGAAGCAAAGGCGGCGGGCATTCGCAATGCGCCTACGAGAGGCGACATGTAGGTCCAAGAATGCCCTACAACTGGCCGTTCTGTGCCCCGTGACCTTGCAGTAGGAGCACTCCGCTGGGCTCTGCGTGACTGCAAAGCGAGGAGGGCGCCGGTCAACACTGGCTCGGGTGTGAACGCGAGCCTGCTCCTTAACCTTGGGCGGCTGCGACTTAGCCGGCGTGTCACCACCGGAGTTGTCCAAGACCCGGCACTCATCCTCCAGGAACTTCTCCAGGTCAGCAAAGGGGGGCAGATGGGTCGCGCTATCCCCACCAAAGCGCTGTTCAAAACGCGACCTCAGGTCGGCAGGCAGCTTCTTCAGCACAATGTGCACCAATAGATAGGACCATTGGTCCACGGGCAGGTCAAGGCACTTAAGTGCGTTGATGGCCACCAAAAGCGGGTTCAACAGTTGGGTGCGCAACCCAGAGACCCGGGTGAGCGTCGGCAAGCCCAAAATCTGCTCAATATGCGTGTCGGCGAGGCCACGCTTGTTATGGTACCTACGGGTGATTAGGTCCCGAGCCGTCTGGTACGCCTCGTCAGACACGGGCAGATGCTGGATGAGGCCCTTAGCCTCCCCATCCAGTACCGACATTAGATAGGCCAACTTTTGTGCCGGCCGAAGGTCAGCCCTATCATTCACCAGGCTGTCGAACAAGTTAATGAAGCCCAGGTAGCTTCCTAGGCAGCCATCAAAATGGGGGAGGTCCAAAGTAGGGAGCCTACTCACCAGCCCCGGTGCTGACCTAGGAAGCTCCTGCTTCAGGCCGGGTTGCCCTTCCCTATCGGCAACTAGTTGTCTCGCAGTATTGGAGACAGCATCATACAGGTCTAAGACCTGGGCATAGTCTTCGCTGACCTTATTTCGCTGGTCAGCGGTGAAATCATTGATTGACACTTCAAGACAGCAAGTGCTGAAAGTGCGGAATTGCTGTTCCACACTTGCCAGGCGATCGTCAATCCGCTCGTACCTTTGAAGTAGGGCCTGCTGGCGATCAGGCCGGTTCACTAAAGCACTGGCTGAGGCAAACCAGCGCAAATCTGATGCAATAGCACCAGCAGCCGCACGCAAGTCCTTGATAGCTGACATAATCAAAATTTCAAAAGAGCCCGGACAAGCGTTAAACAATATTAACAATCAAACTTAATTTTTCTTAATTCTTTGAAACCAACAAGGTATTAGCCTGTTTATTGCAAGTGCAGGCAAGTGACAGGTATTTACTGCCCAACAAAATTAAAAGTTTCAGTATATTGAAACAAACACAAAAGTTATCAAAGTTATAACTTATAACAAATTAATAAAGTTGAAACTTCAACTTAATTAGTTAATTATTTGCAACAGACAGACTAACTGTGTTATTTATGATATACAATATGAAGTAAGCACAGAATATGTGTTACCTAGCAATATTATCTATATTATAACAAACAAAGTTTATTAATGTGACCCGCCCAAGTGGCAAGGTCAAGTTTGATTATTACAATGTTTATGAATATATGCAATAAACTAAATTTACTAAATTTATTGATACATACAGCTGTTATGTATCCAAACAAACTGACTTATTAATGCAACAACAAATTTAAGTTAGATTTTCCAACAATACAAATCAACAATCACTGATTGAGGTTATGTGACAATGTGTTTCAAATTATCTAGGTCAACTTATACAATTAAATATTATGTATTTTAGACAATAACTGACCTGACAAACACTACAATACTGTCTACAAGGTGATAAGATACAAGCTCATACCAATCTGAGTTTATACTCAGTAATGCAACAGCGGCTAAATTTCAACTACAGCTCTGCACCAAAAATTATGTGTAGAATTCGGGCTAAGAATGGGTATTTTTTTTAACACAGATCAGTGGAAGCGATTAATTCATCCAGTCTTAGCCCAAGACAAAGGATCTAACACATGGGCCAAGTTTCTTGGCGCTAAGAATTAAACAACTTACTTACCAAATATCTCCTGGTGATGTTCTTGAGTGGAGTCCTGGAGGCAAGTTAGACACACACGAGACTAAAATTGGCCAATATTAGCAAGTGAATTATCTTTACTTTACCAGACTCCACGCAGCGTCTTCAATCAGCAAATTCTTCCGGCACCAACCACGTGCATCGGATTCACTCAAGTTTTACAATGTTCGTTAAAATACTATTTTTATCACAATTAACCGGTGCCAGTTATTGATCAAGGAAGTGGCAATCAAACGGGTTCTAAATACAAGATCAAAACGCTCACAACACGAAATCTATCCAGAGCTAGCTTTTTTCGCTGACCGCGGGAAACGACAATGAACGAAAAGATTGACAGTTCAGTGTGACCATTGTCAGAAATTTTCAATAGACTAAACAAAATGTTACTCAATCGATCTAATCGATTTGACTTATAATAAAAACTAATTCTATTTCAAACAATGACAAAGGAAGTAAAATGCGTATTAAGTGCTTAATTATGCTTCTTAATTGTCGCTCTATAGAAAAGCTGGTATTCCGTCAAATCTGGTCAGACCAGTAAGCGGTACGCCGAAGTACGAGGTATGTAAGTCTTGGATACAACCGGTAAAACACTAAGACGAACATAATAAAATTGTATTACGAAAAATAAATTATAGTTTTTGTATACATCATCATCGAAAAAAGGCAGCGATAGCCTAGTCGAGATACCAACAGAGTGCCATGCAGAGGGTATCGGGTTCGAATCCACGGCGCGCACCAATGACTTTTCGGAGTTATGTGCGTATTGAATTGTTAATTATCGCTTGTCCCGTGCCTCGGAGAGCACGCTAAGCCGTCGGTCCCGGTTGTCATGAAGATCTTTGACAGTCGTTACAGGGCGTCAGTACCTACTCAATAAATTTACACTAGTCTAAACCATAGAATATCGCTATCCCTTCGGGTTGCGGAGATCAGACAGGCAGTCGCTCCGTGTAAAAGCTAATATTCAGCCAAAATCCGGTTAGACTAGTAAGCGGACCCCAGATTGAAAGTGGGATAACGCTAGGAGGACGATGACGTATACATCATCATCGACATCATGGTCCTAGCGTTATTCCAGTTGCACCCGGGATCCGCTTACTAGTCTAGCCGGATCTATTTATTTATTTAGGTATGCTAACAAATGTAACAGTAATACAAGCACATATTATAAACATCTTGCGTTCTAAAGTTACATCCAATTATAAGTAAACACCACTTGCACTTGAACAAAATTTTAACAAATTACGGATTTCAGCTTTTTTTAAGCATTTGTCTGAGTTTTTCTACAGAGCGACTGTCGTCTGACCTCCACAGCCCAAAAGGATAGCGTCATTCCTTGGTTTACTGTGGTCTTAGGTTTTTACAGGCAGTGGCCCTATATAACGCCTGTCAAAGGTCCTGATGCCAGCCAGGACCGATGGTTTAACGTGCTCTCCGAGGCAGGGGACAAGCGATATATAAATTAATGTTATTCAAATATTTATTCTCCATAATGCTAAAATGACAATCCATTTTGATTAACTTTATGACTGTGTTATCGCAAAAGCATTTGAATTATAATTATCATAATTTACGCATTTGGAAATTTAAATTAACTATATTCAAAATACAATTACACAAAACAACATTAATATTAGGTAACTAATACCGCTAATATGCGTATTATATTGTTTTACATACAGAAACGTTAAGGTTATTAAATTAATGTATTTCTAACACCTACTATATCATTATAATTAAACAATGGGCATACTACGTCTTATGTGGTTATTAGAGTAATAGATACAGTTTCTGTTGTATACAGTGTATGGTTGCTTAAGTAGATGCATTGACACAGCCTGCGGCAGGTTCGGTTTCTAAATGAGAATGTAAAAAGTTATGAATGGATATGCGAAACAAGCATCAACGCAGACATACATAGAGACAAGTACAATCATACTATAGAGATTTATCCTAGATAGGATGGACCTATGAATTACTTCTTAGGGCCTGTGCAAACCACGTTTTTTAAACGCGCCGTAGTTTTAGAAACGCGCGTCGACGGCGCGCTTTTATCCTACAAAGGTCTACAGGCTGCGTATGATTTGCGTGCGTATCGCGTCTGTATCGCTACAAACGCGCGTCGACGGCGCGTTTAAAAAACGTGGTTTGCATAGGGCGTAAGCTATGCTCATTATTTATTCTAGTACTGGCTGGATATCGAAGTCTATACTTCAATTTATACGCGTTTACGTAAATAATATGCAGTTTATTACTCCATCGTCCTCCTAGCGTGATCCTAGTTAGCACCCGGAGTCCGCTTTCTAGTCTAAATGGCTTTGACTGAATATGAGCTCCACTGAGCGACTGCCAGTCTGACCTCCGCTATCTAAGCATAGCTATATTCCACGCAGTTTATTACTCCACTGACACACAGACTGCCTCTGTGGTCTAGTGCATAGCGTATGCGACTGCTGATTGGAGGGTCCCGGGTTCGATTCCCGGGTCGGGCAAGAGTGTTACTGAGCTTTTCCGAATTCTCAGTAGCAGCACGGTAACGGCAATAAGCTCCTATTACGTGGGACCTAAAAATTCATGGCGAAATGTCGGTGTAATATTACACCTCTGCGTACCCCTTCGGGGATACAGGGGTGAGTCTATAAGAAAAATATTATTACTCCATTGTCTCAAATCCAAGTCCCAAACAAATAAAGAAAAGCTCAAAGTTCTATTTTTCTCTATGACAGTCGTCATATTGTTATAATAGTTCAATTTACAAGTGAAGCCTACACAAGCGACTATTACTCATCGATCGAGTATCGCTCGGTAAACGCTTCATGTCACGTCGTACACTCAATTTGCAGCTATTGACGCCCTCTACTGGTATAAAAGGAGTTCATGCAATATGCACTACGCTTAATGTTAAGCGTAGTGCATATTGCATGAACTCCGTACTTCTACTCGGTCTTGTATCCGTTTAGCGTTTAGTACATTGTTGACTTGCAGGTTTGCAGGTCAAGTATTGGTGAAATTTAATTTTGTGCTAGCTATCCGTCTTGAGTTGTATCTTACATGTGAGATACTATAATTATGAAGTAAACAAAACCTTTTCTTAATTTTATGACTCATTCTATGTACTGGTCAAAATCTCATGAAAATTCGTTCAGCAGTTTTCGAGTTTGGCGCCAATAGCGGTCAACCTCGATTTATCATATTATATTATTATTATGTAGTAGTACTTTTGCAAGCTGTTCTGTCCGCGTTAACACTTCATGTCACGTCGTACACTCAATTTGTAGGTATTGGCGCCCTCTGCCGGTATAAGAGGAGTTCATGCAATATGCACTACGGTTTATGCGGAACTTTGTACCCGTTTAGCGTTTAGTACATTGTTGGTGTTTGCTGTTAAGTATCGGTGTAGTTTTATTATGTGCTAGCTATTGCCCGCAGCTCCGCCCCTATGCGTAATATTTATAGGACAAAAGGTAGCCTTTGTGCTATTTTGATATAAATATGAGCTATATTACTGTAACATTATTTTTATCAAGAGCCCATTCATACATATACTACTTACATTTCTAGTTTGCTAGCGATCCCATAAAGTTGTTTAAAGAGTCATAAGTTGGTAGAAAGCTTATTTTCCATACATACATACATATACTCACGCCTTTTCCCGTCAGGGTAGGCAGAGACAACAGAACGCCACTTGCTTCTATCCGTACAAACCTCACGCGCTTCCTCTACGCTCATTACTCTTTTCATACATGCTCGTCGGTTTCGGGTACTTCGGACCTTGCCGTTTTTTAGGACGTCCCCAATTTGATCGAGGAATGTCCGACGAGGTCTGCCGCGACCGACTTGCCCACACACATTTGCCTTATAAATCTGATTCGTCATTCTTTCTTATTTTCCATTGAAGTAAATAGTTGGAGCAGGAATACTGGAAGTGATTGAACTTCAGGTAGATTAAATATTGGGACTGGCCGCAAATTTTACAGTAGACGAAAAAGGTTAAATAAAATGCTGTAACCATTACTACTCCCTCTCCTTTTTCGAAACCGTTTAAAAAATAAAGATGTTTGTATTTTCAAAAACGGAATACAGAGTCGCGTTTACATGGCAGACAAATTAGTTGTCTCGCGAGTGACAGACGAATCGTAGCTGCATCGTGCATCGGACGCGCTATTTACGTCAAGAATGTAAGATTTAGTGTGAAGCTGTGATTTTAACTACTGTGAACTACTACGATAGCTGTGAACTAATGACTCTGGCACGTAACAAAGACGTTGATAGAGCGTACAGATTTTCTGTAAGATGTGCAAGTGTTTGTGTAATGAATTAGGTGATTACGATTCGCTTTATTGATTTGAGTTTGAATATCGAATCGCGAGAAATTATTGTTTTGATATTTTAGGAACCAACATTGTTAGCTCCTTATAAGTCCAGAAACGTTCGTAATCGGAGTTACTAATTATTTTTAAATAAATACTTTGAACACTCACACTGAATCACATATGTTATAAAACAGCATTTTCTTTTTATTGGTCCTATTCTGCAAAAATAAGCACGCTTAGTTTGGGACTTTATGTATAACACTCTATGGCTAGTACAACCAACTCCAGAGTAACATCATCCTAAACATTAACAAGCACATAATAGATACATACAACGTTAGCATATCTAACAAATAATTCAAAACACAGAACGTTCTATAACGGCTTAAACTACCCTCACAAACTCGCAACAGAATTATAGCTGCAGCGAAAACATATTAATGTACCGGACGGCACAATGAAAATAGCTTGAAAACGTCAGCGGGTAACAATAGAGTTTTAAACGTTTACTAAGTGTTGCAGAAAAGGCGACGCGACTTGTGCAGAACAAAAGCCATAACTTGCGAGTGTCGAGGACGTCTAAACACGTACGTCGTACAAACCAACAGTATACTCAACTGGAACGATTAAAAGATGGTGGGAATTTTATTTCGAAGTGTTTGGAAGTGCTTTAGTTTTGTTTGTTATTAGAAGACAGAAACGAGTTAAGGATAAATCGGTTTTAATAGACATTAGATTTGAAAAAGCAGTTCATAAGAGTTATTATGTATGACATTATTCAAATTGAACCATTAGTTCTTGAGATGAGGTAATCACGCCCTTATCTTAGAAACTACTGACAGGAAATACAACGAAACAAACAACCAAACTATTAAGCTTAATAATATAAGTATTGATTAGCTTAGTAGTTTGGTTTCAAGTTAAATATTTATCAAATATTTTTATTGGAACAAATAAAGCATTTATTAGTTCTAGAAATAAAAGAGTGAAGTTTCATTATATTTCGTAAGTTTTTAATAAGTATATGCCCAGTACAGTATTACATTAGTGTATCCAAGTCTTAAACGACAGAAGTTTTAAAACCTTTATTTTTGTCTAAAAATAAAAACTGAAACGACGAACGAAACGACGGTCGAATGTGGCTGGAAAAGTAACATATTATGAAAATGAGGCGATAAGCCGTCCATACAAGCGCATATAAAAATATACCGGAGCTAAAGAAGATACCATTGAGATCCAATACATAAATATTTATTTTATATGTTGTGTACAAATCGGAAAAGTATTACGTCCTCTGTTGTTATTGTATAATAAAATACAAGTCTAAATAGTCATTTATATATGACTAGCTTTTGCAAACAGCTTTGCCCGCATGGTGTCAGTTATCGGGACAACGGATAGCCCATGTTCTGTTCTGATGTATAAGCTATATTACTGCAAAATTTCGTCAAATTCCGTTAAGTAGTATATGCATGAAAGAGTCAAAAATACCCACCCATCGTCACAAATATTCGCATAAGGTAATAATAATAAAAGCAGCGATAGCCTAGTGGAGAGACCATGAGAGGGTCCGGGTTCGAATCTACGGCGCGCGCCGATGGCTTTTCGGTGAAGGAAAACATCTTGAGGAAACCTGCATGTCTGCGAGTTGTCCATAATATTCTCGAAAGACATGTGAAGTCTGCCAACCCGCACTAGGCCAGCGTGGTGGACTATGGCCTTACCCTTCTCATAGTGAGAAGAGGCCCGTGCCCAGCAGTGGGACAGTTTAAAGGGCTGATGATGATGATGATATAATTTTAGAACACAACGTAAAGTTTTTTGGTCACCGAATTTTGATCATAATAACCAGTTGTTTGACATCTCACTCATCAAAATTGGATTAGCTACTTAAGCGTCATAATGATACGCATGTTTATATAAAATATATACATAAATACTCTATTCGCTTCAATATTGATAAATTCACAGTTCATTCTCTTTAAAAATAATCTTAATATCTTAAAGCTAAACAAATATTATATCCATTAAGAGATTGGAATTATATTTTCACAGCGACCGAAAGGAATGTCAATTATCTCAGGCATGAAGTTATGTAAAGCACAGTCGAATGAACTCAATTACTAGAATAAAATATATTTATTTAAGATGATATTTTCACTTATAGATTTCGACGAAGATTGGCTGGCCTATTGATCAATGGAAACTTTTTGTGAAATGGGAATTATCTTTTATTTTATTATTATGATATTACTACCATAACGTACTGATTACAATAACAATACTTTACACAGCCTCCGTGGTCCAGTGGATAGCGTATACGACTGCTGATTGGAGGTCCCGGGTTCGATTCCCGGGTCTGGCAAAAATGATACTGGGTTTGTCCGAATTTCTCAGTAGCAGCACGGAGTCTGGTGATGTGCCCGGTAACGGCAATAGGCTCGCCCCCTATTACGTGGGACCTAAAAATTCATGGTGAGATATGGGTGTCATATTACACTTCTGCTGACCCCTTCGGGGATAATGACGTGAGCCTATAATAATAATAATAAACTTTACACGGCGGACGCCGGGCACACCGACCGCCCGCTCAAGGTACGCGCACGTTCAATGTGTGGTCGGCCTTAATCTGTGATTATAGCTTGCATTGGAAACTTAGAAATAAATCCATAAGAATTATTTCGAATAGTAGACTGAGCAAGGATAGGCTTCCAAAACCTAGTAGTCAATTTTAAACACTTGATTTGCCAAAAGAATATTGAACGAAAAGTATTTGTTGTCGTCTCACGTGTATTAAAAACATCCCGAGAATATACTAAAGAGCTGTAAAGTAAGAAGTGTGTAACTGCCAAAAGCCTTCTAGGTACATACAAACAAAACTGCGTATTCAACTTAAACGATTGGATTTACTTGATATAGCTTTACATAAGAAACGCTATAAGCTACGCGACAAAAAGAATTCACTTTATTCAGATTGCCAAGTCTTAGAAGTAAGACAACTTTTCTCTTAAGATTATTTGGTAGGGAGCCCCTGGATTTTAGCATACTTTATGCTTCCTTAATGCCAAAATATCTTGTAGGTTTTTACGAATTATGTATTTACATGGAGTTTCGTTTTTTATGATTTTATTTTGGTTCCACTGTTATGCGGAAAACCAACGTTTATATTGAAATACAGGTTTTTAATTTTATATGATAAAGGAAGTAAAATGCGTATTAAGTTCTTAATTATGCTTCTTAATTGTCGCTCTGTAGAAAAGCTGATATTCCGTCAAAAAAAATACACAGTAAGTGTAAGTCTCGGATGTAACCGGCATAACTACTTTTAGTAGAGCCTTGCTGATTTGAGCATGAATGGTCCGGCTCGACCGGGGAAGTACTACCCTCCCACAGATAATCGACATAAAGTAACAATACCTAAACTGTTGCGTTTCGTTCGGTGAGTGAGAGTTCTCATCCCACTCGTCATCCTATCCCTTTTTCCAACCCCAAGGGGCGGCAACGCACTTGTGACTTTTGTGGTGTTGTTTGTGTCCATGGGCGGGCGGTACTTGCTTACCATCAGGCGATCCGTCTGCTCGTTTGCCGCCTAGTGCTACAAAAAAAAAAATTAAAACCCACGAGTTATTATCAATAAAACAACATTTTGGACAAAATACTTTGCGGCCTATTACTATAAAAAAATAACATTAGGACGACGATAATTGTAGTAAGAAAAATAAATTATAGTTTTTGTAGCGTTATTCCAGTTGCAACCCGGGAACCGCTTGCTAGTCTAGCCGGTTTTATTTATTTATTTAGGTATGCTAACAAATGTAATAGTAATAAAAGCACATATTATAAACATCTTACGTTCTAGAGTAACAGTTACCTCCAATTATAAGCAAACACCACTTGCACTTGATTGTGGACAAACATAATTATTACTATGGGTGCTTGTACACGGCGCATGTAGCTTGAGCATGTTGAGGCACTTGCGCGGGTTACATGCACCGTAAACATATCGTTTAAAAAAATGTGCGGGTCCAGCGACTCGCGCATGTACCAATGCGAGCCATCCGCGCAAGTAACTCGCGTGCTCTGTGGCGCGCGCGGGTCACTCGCGCATGTTACTTGTTAAAATTACATTTTTAACATATGATTTTAAAGAATTTGCGTTCATAGAGATATTTTGACGCGATTCAAGTCATACAGCTACCGCGCGAATAGCATGCACATATACCTAGCTCTTGACCACAAACAAACAAGTAATTATGTTTGTCCACAATCGTTAAACCGCAACGTTGCTGCATTGTAAGACGTTATCGGACGTTGCGCATGTATGCGTGCGCACATGTACGAGTGCGATAGATGCCAAAAACAAGCCACCAAAAAGTGATTTGTTGCGGCTCTAGATGGCTGGGACTTGCAAGTATATATATATATATATAAATTTACGCATTTGGATATTTAAATTAACTATATTCTAAATACAATTAGGCAAAACAACATTAATATTAGGTAACTAATACCGCTAATACGCCTATTATATTGTTTTACATGAAGCGTTAAGGTTATTAATGTGTTTCTAACACCTACTATATCATTATAATTAAGCAATGGGCGTACTTCGTATCATGTATATGTTACTAGAGTAAGAGATACATTCGCTGTTTTAATGTATGTGGCAGTGTATGGCGGCATAACTGGTTGCTTCGACAATGCCTACGTTGGGTTCGATTCCCACATGACAATATAAGAAATTATGAATGGATATGCGAAACAAGCGTCGACGCAAACATAGAGACAGGAATAATTATCCATCATAATATAGAGATTTATCCTAGATAGGACGGAGTTATGGCTTATTTCTTAGCGATGCGCATTATTTATAGTACTGGCTGGATATCGAAAAGTATATCACATCATCAGCCTTTAACAGTCCGCTGCTGGACAAGGCCTCTCCTTTGAAAGGAGGAATTGGCCTACTATACCACGCTGGCCAAATGGGTTGGTATAGGGTTTGTATCAAGTTTTCCTTCTCTTACAGTGCTGTTCTCTGCGTAATATGCTCCCTCTGTCGGCTCTTACGACACCCATGGGATGATATGGGGTGGTGACATTCCGTATTCTTAATCGGTCACCACACGGACCAAAACCGGACCGAAATGTTTATACTTTAATTTATACGCGTTTACGTAAATAATATGCAGTTTTTTACTCCATCGTTCTCCAAGAGTGATCCTAGTTACTACCCGGAGTCCGCTTTCTAGTCTAACTGGCTTTGACTGAATATGAGCTCCACTGAGCAACTGCCTGTCTGACCTGCGCTACCTAAGCATAGCTATATTGCACACAGTTTATTACTCCACTGATACACAGACTGCCTCCGTAGTCTAGTGCATAGCGTATGCGACTGCTGATCAGAGGTCCCGGGTTCGATTCCCGGGTCGGGCAAAAATGTTACTGGGTTTTTCCGAATTCTCAGTAGCAGCACGGTAACGGCAATAGGCTCCTATTACGTGGGACCTAAAAATTCATGGCGACATGTCGGTGTAACATTTCACCTCTGCCTACCCCTTCGGGGATACAGGGGTGAGTCTATAAAAAAATATTATTACTCCATTGTCTCAAATCCAAGTTCAAACAAATAAAGAAAAGCTCAAAGTTCTATTTTTCTCTATGATAGTGGTCATATTGTTATAATAGTTCAATTTACAAGTGAAGCCTACACAAGCGACTATTACTCATCGATCGAGTATCGCTCGGTAAACACTTCATGTCACGTCGTACACTCAATTTGTTGCTATTGGCGCCCTCTGCTGGTATAAAAGGAGTTCATGCAATATGCACTACGGTTTGTGCGGAACATTGTACCCGTTTAGCGTTTAGTACATTGTTGGTGTTTGCTGTTAAGTATCGGTGTAGTTTTATTATGTACTAGCTATTGCCCGCGGCTCCGCCCGTGCGCGTAATAGTGATAGGACAAAAGGTAGCCTTTGTGCTATTTTGATATAAATATGAGCAATGTTACTGTTATAAAGTTTCGTCAAAAATGTAGCGTGTAAGTAGCCTTATAATATCTTATGTCAGCATTTGTATGCCTTTATTTGAATGTAATATTGAATGCTGTGGACACAAAGAAATGGCAACCTAAACTGGTTTGATGTGTAGTTCTCTATATTGAACTCAACACCTCTACACTGAGACATACCAAGACACACCACCAAATCCATTCAATACATGTTATTTTTGCGAACAAGTAACAAGTATCCAAACTACACAAACTTTCACATTTATAATAGCAGAGGAACTAGCTGTAGCGGGAAATGCCGTAGCATTTCCCGCGTGATGGGTCGGTATAAATTGTTCTATTAATAAAACAAAGAACAAAATTGAATCTGCTGCTAATAATATGCATTTTTTTTGGTATTTTATATCATCACTATGTTCACAAATCTTTATCACTCTTCATCAATAAAGCCGCCTCTTGCATCTCCAGCCAAATCATTTTCACCAATTCAGTAATGCAATATGCAGTCAAACGTGTAAATCTATATTTATATTTATCTTCTTCAAGGTCTTCAAAAGGGTTATTGCGAGGTTTATACAATTTCGCATGCCTTATTAATGGTAATATTTCTTCAATTCCTTCTATCATTCTCAAATCGTCAATAAATAATCTCTATTAATTTAATCCATAATAATTATTAAATCAGACACTAGTGAGTACTCGAACGAACACCAAATAGGAAAATATATTTAGGTTATGTTTAGTATAACTATGTTTAGTATTTATCTCAATGGAAGTTGGAAACACAATACAAATATATGCTCGCTCAAGCGTTAAACCATTGGGTTCCGCGGAGTACCTTTTACTCCGGGAGTAAATTTTGATTAGTTAACTCCGTCCTTATCCTAGTTTATTAACACCATAATTGCCTAATCTTTGCTCAGTTCTTGGAGTAAAGTTGTTCTGACGCTAATCCTAGTTTATTAATAAAGGTGCTAAACCTTTATTTTAAACCTCGTTCTGAAAAGAGCATAACTTCTTTGGTGTATCTTTCGGCCAACACGAGCAAAGCCATAAGATGTCACTAGTACCTTTATTAAAAGGTAAACTATTTATCCTTAGACCTCGTAACTCAGTCTGTTGACAAGTTGTCGTGACTACACGAGAACACTCGGCAAAGAAATGCAATTATATAAATAAAAGTACAATTATTTACATATTGCGCAGTCCAAGCAGCTTGCTTAGTAAATACCTTCACAAGCACAGCATTTATTCAAACTCATCAGAAAATGTACTACTTACATTTCTAGTTTGCTAGCGATCCGATAAAGTTGTTTAAAGAGTTAAATACAATGCCGTAACCATAACTATTCCAAGCCTTCTCCTTTTACGAACCCGTTTAAAAAATAAAGATGTTTGTATGTTCAAAAACGGAATACAGAGTCGCGTTTACATGGCAGACAAATTAGTTGTCTCGCGAGTGACGGACGAATCGTAGCTGCATCGTGCAACGGACGCGCGATTTATGTCAAGAATGTAAGATTTAGTGTGAAGCTGTGATTTTAACTACCGATAGCTGTGAACTAATGACTCTGGCACGTAACGAAGACGTTGATAGAGCGTACAGGTTTTCTCTAAGATGTGCAAGTTTTTGTGTAATGAATTAGGTGATTACGATTCGCTTTATTGATTTGAGTTTGAATATCGAATCGCGAGAAATTATTGTTTTGATATTTTAGGAACCAACATTGTTAGCTCCTTATAAGTCCAGATAAGGTCGTAATAGTAGTTACTAATTGTTTTTAAATAAATACTTTGAACACTCACACTGAATCAAATATGTGATAAAACAGCATTTTCTTTTTATTGATCCTATTTTGCAAAAATAAGCACGCTTAGTTTGGGACTTTATGTATAACACTCTATGGCTAGTACAACCAACTCCAGAGTAATATCATCCTAAACATTAACAAGCACATAATAGATACATACAACATTAGCATATCTATCAAATCATTCAAAACACAGAACGTTCTATAACGGCTTAAACTACCCTCACAAACTCGCAACAGAATTATAGCTGCAGCGAAAACATATGAAAACGTCAGCGGGTAACAATAGAGTTTTAAACGTTTACTAAGTGTTGCAGAAAAGGCGACGCGACTTGTGCAGAACAAAAGCCATAACTCGCGAGTGTCGAGGACGTCTAAACACGTACGTCGTACAAACCAACAGTATACTCAACTGGAACGATTAAAAGGTGGGAATTTTATTTCGAAGTGTTTGGAAGTGCTTTAGTTTTGTTTGTTATTAGAAGACATAAACGAGTTAAGGATATATCGGTTTTAATAGACATTAAATTTGAAAAAGCAGTTCATAAGAGTTATTATGTATGACATTATTCAAATCGAACCATTAGTTCTTGAGATGAGGTAATCACGCCCTTATCTTAGAAACTACTGACAGGAAATACAACGAAACAAACAAACAATCAAACTATTAAGCTTAATAATATAAGTATTGATTAGCTTAGTAGTTTGGTTTCAAGTTAAATATTTATCAAATATTTTTATTGGAACAAATAAAGCATTTATTAGTTCTAGAAATGAAAGAGTGAGGTTTCATTATATTTCGTAAGTTTTTATTATATGCCCAGTACAGTATTACATTAGTGTATACAAGACTAAAACGACAGAAGTTTTAAAACCTTTATTTTTGTCTAAAAATGAAAACTGAAACGACGAACGAAACGACGGTCGAATGTGGCTGGAAAAGTAACATATTATGAAAATGAGGCGATAAGCCGTCCATACAAGCGCATATAAAAATATACCGGAGCTAAAGAAGATACCATTGAGATCCAATACATAAATATTTATTTTATATGCTGTGTACAAATCGGAAAAGTATTACGTCCTCTGTTGTTATTGTATAATAAAAAAAGTCTAAATAGTCATTTATATATGACTAGCTTTTGCAAACAGCTTTGCCCGCATGGCGTCAGTTATCGGGACAACGGATAGCCCATGTTCTGTTCTGATGTATAAGCTATATTACTGCAAAATTTGGTCAAATTCTGTTAAGTAGTATATGCATGAAAGAGTCAAAAATACCCACCCACCGTCACAAATATTCGCATAAGGTAATAAAAATAAAAGCAGCGATAGCCTAGTGGAGAGACCATGAGAGGGTCCGGGTTCGAATCCACGGCGCGCACCGATGACTTTGCTGAGTTATGTGCGTATTAAATTGTTAATTATCGCTTGCTTAAAGGTGAAGGAAAACATCTTGAGGAAACCTGCAGCATGTCTGAGAGTTGTACATAATGTTCTCGAAAGACATGTGCAGTCTGCCAACCCGCACTAGGCCAGCGTGGTGGACTATGGCCTTACTCTACTCATAGTGAGAAGAGGCCCGTGCCCAGCAGTGGGACAGTTTAAAGGGCTGATGATGATGATGATATAATTTTAGAACACAACGTAACATTTTTTGGTCACCGAATGTTGATCATAATAACCAATTGTTTGACATCTCACTCATCAAAATTGGATAAGCTACTTAAGCGTCATTATGATACGCATGTTTATATAAAATATATACATAAACACTTAAATTAATACTCTATTCGCTTCAATATTGATAAATTCACAGTTCATTCTCTTTAAAAATAAACTTAATATATTAAAGCTAAACAAATATTATATCCATTAAGAGATCGGAATTATATTTTCACAGCGACCGAAAGGAATGTCAATTATCTCAGGCATGAAGTTATGTGAAGCACAGTCGAATGAACTCAATTAGGTACTAGAATAAGATATATTTACTTGAGATGATATTTTCAGTTATAGATTTTGACGAAGATTGGCTGGCCTATTGATCAATGGTAAACTTTTTGTGAAATGGGAATTATCTTTTATAATAATCTATACATGTTTAGGGCCCCTACACACTAGCCTTTATAGGAGGCGTTAGATTAATGTTTATGCAGCGCATACACCGTGACAATGCAAGCACGGTAATATTTTTTTTACCTTGGGCTCAGTACCTAGTGCATGCCGAGCTCAAGACGCTTTGGTACAAACTCAGTACTGAGTGCGTACCGAGCCCGAGGCCCGTATAGGGAATGCAATCTCGTTCTCGCGAGATCTCGGCCTTTTTTAGCGAGATTAATCTCGGTCGATAAAAGAGCGAGATCTCGCGAGATTTATGAGATTGCACTCGAGCATAAAAACGTCTTATTCGAAGCGCGAACTAAAACGGACGGAGTTGCAATCTGTCGGTATCGGCATTTATAAAAAAATGAAATGAATTTATACGAGTCCGGGGGGTCAAAGGGCAAACTTTTGCAGTTCGTGGATGTCTGCCTAAGAACTGCGGTTTCAATTAGCATTGAATCCGAAACGGCCTTCTCAGCGGCTGGTTGTCTGGCTAACAGAAAAGGAAGCCGTTTAGCAGACGATTCTTTGGACATTTTTTTGCTTCTGAAGGAGCTACTTTGAAAATAATTCGTAATAATGGCTTGTGAAAACTGAACCAATCTTGCCTTTCATTGGTATATTTTGTTAATTAGAATCTGTAATTCCTAAAAGTAATCTGTATCTAAAATGTCTACTAAGTAGATATAGTTTTATTTACCTAATTGATAATAATACCTCAGTTTAGTAACATAGATGATAAGTAAGTAGTTTTTTGACCTCTCGTTGTTTTGTTTATTATAAAAGAAATGTTTTATTACTAAAAGATTTTTGTTTGATATTAGAAGCGAAGACTGGTTGTTTCCGAGATTCATCCGTAAAAGTTTACTTCATAAAAGTTTATTAAAAAATTATAGACAGATAAGTAGGTACGTCAAACAATGTTTGAAGTATAAAAGTCTATTGAAAAATTCGTGAAAAATAATGTTTATCTTATAAATTTATAATAATAATAATTATTATTATTATTTACAGCCTAACCTGCCCCACTGCAGGGCAAAGGCCTCCCTACCCTCTTTCCACCTCGCTCTATCGAGAGCTGTTGTTGTCCACTCTGCATTATACAGTTTTAGATCGTTTTGCCACCTAATCTTGGGTCTGCCGCGTGGCCTCTTTCGATCTGGGACCCACAAGGTGGTAGTTTATTTATAATATTATTTTATTTATATTATTTATTTATAATATTATACTTAAAATAGTTAGGTATTATTTTTGTCCTAATTTATTCAAATATTGCGATTTTTTACAAAAAACATACAAAACTGCCAATCTCACGAGATCTCGAAATTAGCGAGATCTCGCGAGATTGGCTTCATAAACTCGCGAGATCTCGCTTGAGCCCAAATCTCGCGAGATTAGCATTCCCTAGGCCCGTAGGCATAGCTCGCTTTCCGATCGTTTGTATGAGGTTAAAATACTAAATAGATTTTACTACCATGGCGCAAGCGTCGTGTTGTCGCATGTCATCAAACAAAACGCAACGTACTCACGCCATTCTGAAAGGGTCTTTAACCTTTATCTGTTTGCCATAGCACTAGCTCAGCTTATATCAAATGCCAGTCATAGATATTACTGCTGATTACAATAAGGCTCAGTTCACACCGAAATGGCAGCGGCTGGAAGCGACGCGCAGCGGCCGGCATCGAAGAGAAGGCTTGCGGCTGCCCGCGACTGCTCGCGCCTGCCCGCGACTGCTCGCGGCCGCGCGCGACTGCTCGCGGCCGCGCGCGACTGCTCGCGCCCGCCCGCGACTGCTCGCGGCCGCGCCCAACTCACGTCACGGCTCAGGCTCACGCTATTCCTATGCGCAGTTCATATTCTATATATATAATGAGGAAACACGTGTGTAGGTAATTCGCTGTGAAAATGAGTATTTTGGATTTAATCGTTATTGCACGTATAATTGAAGGCGAAGAAGAGGAAACGTGGATAAGATTAAAAAGGAAAATAAATTCTTGGGTACACCATGGCCGCCCGCGCCCTCCCGCGTTTGCTTGCGGCCGCCTGCGCCTTCCCGCGCATGCTCGCGGCTGCCCGCGCATGCTCGCGGCTGCCCGCGCATGCTCGCGGTTGCCCGCGCATGCTCGCGGCTGCCCGCGCCTTCCCGCGCATGCTCGCGGCTGCCCGCGCCTTCCAGCGCATGCTCGCGCCCACCAGAGCGGTCGTGCGCACGACGTTTTCAAGTTTGTCAAGTGATTCTATGTATTATTGTCATGGTGATAAAGATTAAAATTATATGACACTGAAACTGCTCTCCGCTTCGCTTCCGGCCGCTGCCATTTCGGTGTGAACTGAGCCTAACAACACTTTACACGGCGGACGCCGGGCACACCAACCGCCCGCTCTAGGTACTTACGCGCACGTCCAATGTGAGGTCGACCTTAATCTGTGATTATAGCTTGCATTGGAAACTTAGAAATAAATCCATAAGAATTATTTCGAAAAGAAGACTGAGGAATGGCTTACATAATAACCTATTAGTCAACTTTTAACACTTTGTCGGTCGAATCACGAAAAGGCGTAACTGTGTTTTAGTAAATTTTACAGCAGAGCCATTTTTATGAAATCATCACGTTTTGTACTGTCATAACTTTATGTCTTAAGATTTAATGTGCTTGGTATGATATTTATGTAAATATGTGGCTAAGATTGATCATATTATTAACTGTAGTTTCAGTGTACTGTAGTAAATTATAAGGATATTTATATTTTTTTGAAAAACGTTTCACTTACGCCTTTTCGTGATGTACCCCTAATATCAGTCATTTCACTTACGTCCACGTAGGTATTGCTTTAAGTGAAATTGAAAACATCGGTATGCATTAAAAAAAAATTCTTTCATCAAATCGAGTGATGTATTATTCTCAGTGTAAAGTAAGATCACGTAACGAATCAATCAATCAGCCTATCGCAGTCCACTGCCTCTCCCAACACGCGCCACAGTACACGGTCCTCAGCCTTCCGCATCCAGTCTGTCACAGCCACCTTTATCAGGTAGTCGGTCCACCTAGCTGGGGCCCGCCCTACCTTACGCTTGCCGAGGCGTGGTCTCCACTATAGATGCTGGCGGGAAAAATTCCGAATCATTCCCGTCGAATACTTCGGAAGTATTCCGAAATATTCCGAAACTTTGGGAATATTTCAACTGTCAAAAAAAACCAGCAAAATCGACCTTACTAACTATTTCGCGCTTGGAAGTTGTAAATTATATTTTCTTTGTTTGCTTGCAAGGTTAACCTTTATTTGTTTTTATTGACTGGGCTATTACACGCGTTAGGTAGGTAGGTAATGATTAATAGCTACCTATGCGACTCGCGAATACTCGCGATGCATACAGAACTACATACAAACTAACCAGAAACATAGGTAGGTAACCCTTTTTCAAAAAACAAATCAAATATGCTAGGCCTAGTTTTTTATTCCACAACTAACATTTATAAAAATAGCATTCGATTTCGAAATAGGCAGGTACCTACCTAAACACAAAAGTATACAAATCCTGTTAATCGCAGGCTAACATATCTACCTTTAAAAACATCAACATATACTTATTCAATCCCATTTATAATAAAAACCCACCACACCACACATAAACACGTTTGTTCCCATTGAATTATTCGGGCGAAATATTCGGCGGAAACATTCGATTGCGGGGTACGAATCTTTCTCGCGGGGGGAGGGAAAACTTCTCCGGGGAGCATCTCCCCTCTTACCGCACCCCGCACCGCCATCGCCTGCACGCACGACTCGTGGCAGTCAGGCAGGCGCTCGCGGCGGCATCGGCCGGTGCACAGAGGGTGCGGCGGCGATCGACGATCGATGCAAAATACGATTTTTCAGCAAAATAAAATAAAAATATTAATTAAATTCGTTTTGAATAATTCTGATTTAAAGAAACTTTCCCAGAAGTATTCCGGAATTATTCCGAATTTTTCAGAAGTTTTGCAACTATAGTCTCCACTCTAGAACACGCTTGCTCCATCGGTCATCAGTCCTTCTACAGATATGGCCAGCCCACTGCCACTTGAGCTTACTGATTCTGTGAGCTATGTCGGTAACTTTGGTTCTTTGCCGGATAACTTCGTTTCGGATTTTATCCTTCAACGAGATGCCAAGCATAGCCCGTTCCATAGCTTGCTGCGTGACTTATAGTTTGTGGACTAGTGAGTGCCCACGTCTCGGCACCGTACGTCATACATAACAGGTAGGACGCATTGGTTGAAGACTTTGGTCTTCAGGCATTGCGGTAGGGACGAAGAGAAAACTCGACGTAGCTTGCCAAACGCTGCCCAACCCAACTAGATCCTGTGGTTGATTTCTTTCTTGAAGTTGTTTCTACCAAGCTGGACTACTTCCCCAAGATAGACATACTCTTGAACAACTTCGAGCATCGATCCGTCGACATAAACCGGTCCCGGCACAATGTGTTCGTTGAACATAATCTTGGTTTTATCCAAGTTCATGCCGAGACCGACCCGTCGAGAGGCTCCATTTAGGCTGTGCAGCATCTCGCTCAGCTCTTCCAGTCTCTCTGGCACGATGACAATATCGTCGGCAAACCAAAAGTGGGATATGAACTCGCCATTAATGTTTATGCCCAGTCTAGGCCAGCGTCTTAACGACGTCTTCGAGTGCGTTGGTGATGAGCTTAGGGGATATAACATCCCCTGCCTCACTCCTCTTCGCAACTCAACGGGGCTAGTTTTACTGTCCTGGAGCTGGACGGTCATAGTGGCCGTGTCGTACAAACATCTCATCACCTCGATGTAGCTTTGGTCTTCTGTACAATCTGCCGAACAGTATGGATGTGGTCTACGGTGCTGTAGCCTTTTCGAAACCCAGCTTGTTCCGGTGGCTGGAAATCGTCGAGTTTTCTGGCGAGGCGGTTTGTTAGGACTCTCGAGAACCACTTGCAGACGTGGCTCAGGAGTGAAAAAGGTCTATAGGTTTTCAGCAAGGTTTTATCACCTTTTCTGAAAAATAGAACCACAGCACTCGCACTCCACGCCTGAGGTGTTAGGCCTTGGTGGGTAACGGAATTAAACAGGCTCGCCAGATCATTCAGAACTGCTGTCCCACCTGCTTTTAAGAGCTCTATGGTGATTCCGTCATCCCCTGGAGACTTGTTGTTCTTAAGCTGCTTGAGAGCCACTCTAAGCTCGCCCTGGTTGATATCAGGGATGTCCTCCGTATGATGGCGCGTGAGTTGGGCCCTGTGGTCATCATCGCTGGGTCTCGTAGGTTTAGGCATCCGTGATGCGTAGAAATCCTTGTAGAAACTCTCAATTTCAGCGAGAATCTCGAACTTGGAGGTTACGGTTTTGCCATCCGCAGTAACGAGTTTCGACAGATGAATTCTCCCAAGCTGGCGAGCGAAGACTTTGATGCCTCGATTCTGTTCAATCGTAGCCGTAATGGCGCGAGTATTGAAACATCGGAGGTCACGTCGCACCAGTTTCGGATCTTCCCGTTAAGGTTTCTTCCATCCGTCGAAGACGTCTGCGCATATGACATTCCTTTTCTTTGCCTCATAAGTTCGAGAGTCTGGAGCGAGAGTTTACTTTGATTGTTAACGCTTTTTCCGGCATACACCCTTCCAGACACATCCTGTAGCGTTTTGACCACAGCGTCGGTTTTCTCGTCAACAGTGACATGGTTTTCCATCAGTTACAACAGAAACGAGTTTCGACAGGTCTTGGTTTCACTCGCGCAAAATTATGTTACGCCTCTTCGTGAAAAAACATTATTATGCATGAACAGGCGTAACCAGCGATATGTCCCTTCGTGATTTTTTGAATTAGAAGGAAAAGTAGATAGGGCTTTTCACAACGGTCTATAAGTGCGGTTTCATTGCAGTTTTGGCTACGCCTCTTCGTGACATACTGAAACTTGACCTATAAATGTCGATGGTGCTAATATCTCAAAAACAAAAATTTTGTTGGATACGCCCTTTCGTTATTTGACCGACGACTTGATTTGGCAAAAGAATATTGAACGAAAAGTATTTGTTGTCGTCTCACGTCTATTAAAAACATCCCGAGAAAATACTAAAGAGCTGTACAGTAAGAAGTGTGTAACTGCCAAAAGCCTTATATTCTACATACACACAAAACTGCGTATTCAACTTAAACGATTGGATTTACTTGATATAGCTTTACATAAGAAACGCTATAAGCTATGCGACAAAAAGAATTCACTTTATTCAGATTGCCAAGTTGTAGAAGTAAGACAACTTTTCTCTTAAGATTATTTGGTAGGGAGCCCCTGGATTGTAGCATACTTTATGCTTCCTTTATGCCAAAATATCTTGTAGGTTTTTACGAATTATGTATCTACATGGAGTTTCGTTTTTATGATTTTATTTTGGTGCCACTGTAATGCGGAAAAACAACGTTTATACTGAATTACAGGATTACAGATTTTTATTTGTATATGACAAAGGAAGTAAAATGCGTATTAAGTTCTTAATTATTATGCTTTTTAATTGTTGCTTTATAGAAAAGCTGATATTCCGTCAAATCTGGTTAGAACAGAAAGCGGTACGCCGAAGTACGAGGCATGCAAGTCTCGGATGCAACCGGTAAAACACTAAGACGAAGATTATAAAATTGTAATAGGAAAAATAAATTATAGTTTTTGTATACATCATCATTGAAAAAAGGCAGCGATAGTCTAGTGGAGATACCAACAGAGTGCCATGCAGAGGGTATCGGGTTCGAATCCACGGCACGCACCAATGACTTTTCGGAGTTATGTGCGTATTGAATTGTTAATTATCGCTTGTCCCGTGCCTCGGAGAGCACGCTAAGCCGTCAGTCCAGGTTGTCATGAAGATCTTTGACAGTCGTTACAGGGCGTCAGTAACTTCTCAATAAATTGACACTAGTCTAAGCCATCGAATATCGCTATCCCTGCGGGTTGCTGAGGTCAGACAGGCAGTCGCTCCGAGGAAAAGCTAATATTCAGCCAAAATCCGGTTAGACCAGTAAGCGGACCCCAGATTGAAACTGGGATAACGCTAAGAGGATGATGATGTACATCATCATCGACATCATGGTCCTAGCGTTATTCCAGTTGCTCCCGGGATCCGCTTACTAGTCTAGCCGGATTTATTTATTTCTTTAGGTATGCTAGCAAATGTAACAGTAATACAAGCACATATCGTGGGTGTAATGAAAGAACTAAATAACTCACATTTTGGCCAAATTGACCTTTTACCATATTCGTGAACCCCAAAATTTGCCGCATCTTTTGGTCTAACAAACATTCCCATATCTTAACCCAATCCAAAAATAAAGCCATTTTTGTGTTTCAATTGTAGAAATAGATAAGTATAAATGAACATTAAATATTAGTAGAAGAAATGACTAACTCTATAAATAACTGAACAACTGTGACTTCTGATCACTTGAGTATGATATGAAGTAGTTAAATTTAGTTATTTAGTTCTTCCGCGCACGAAAATATTTTAATGAAACTAGTCAAGCTGGAGAAAAACTAAACAACTTGAGATATTTAATTCGGGCATTGATGAGCATGGGTGCATAGGGTTCCCACCAAGAACTTAGGGTCCCAAGCCAACCTCACCTGCAAGTGGTGCACCTGCCGATCAACGGACGAGGCTCTGGCAAACAAAATATCCCGATAAGCGGCAATAGGCTCGCCACCTATTACGTGGGATCAAAACACTG
This sequence comes from Euclidia mi, assembly GCA_944739405.2. Taxonomy (NCBI): domain Eukaryota; kingdom Metazoa; phylum Arthropoda; class Insecta; order Lepidoptera; family Erebidae; genus Euclidia; species Euclidia mi. The sequence continues at coordinate 15,115,176 of OX123185.2, forward strand.
GCGAAAAGTGGGCGTTTAATATGCCTCTGCCTACCCCTTCGAGGAAACAGGCGTGAGTCTATGTATGTATGTATTGATGAGCGTTCGCTTGTTTTTAAATAAGTATTTTTATTTATTTCTTCTTCGAGAAAATATCAATTTATAAGAGATTCCAATCAAATAAATGTCGATAGGTGAAATTATTTAATATTTCTATTTGAAGTATACGCACGTTAGCAAAATTATCGTGCTATTCAGTAGTACAAATTAGCGCAAAATAATGTTAACCTATAGATCAACCATTCTGAAATTGTGCTCCGCGGAGCGCCAAGGCTCCATGAAGCACCAGGGGCTCCACGACAATTTTGCTCCAATTAAAGTAGAGGTAATGCAGAATACAGCAAAATTATCGATTTAGATTCTAAACTCTGCAACTGCAACTTAAAGTAGTATTACGTGCTATATGCTATGTTTTTACCGGCGATTTATTACAATCGGATAATTATAGTATAAACAGATATACTATTATTAGACATATTATGTTACTAAGGTAGGCAGCCTAGCGGAGATATCAACAGACTGCCATTGACAAGGCTTGGGTTAGAATTCTAGGCAGTAAATTTTCGAAGTAATGTGTTTAAATTGTTAATTATGGCTTGCTTCAGAGAGCAGCTCTTTGAGACTGGTGAGGACACTTCCTACTTTTTTCTGACATCAAGATTTGATGTCTTCCAGCCACCGGTGCAGGCTAGGTTTCTTAAATGTTTTAGTACCGTGGGCCAAATCCATACAGAACATACTTTTTCATAGGTTATTTAGAAATACAAAGAATAAAACCGGCCGCTGTGGCTGGCTTTTGTGGATTACGAAAATACCTTCAACTCCATTGTAACTGGGCTGTCCTGCAATGCACTGCCTACACTACATGTCTCTCAGAGAGCTATGAAAAGGACAATGCTAGGTATTGCGCTGATGGATAATTTGGAGCACGTGATTATCCGGCAGAAGATCAAAGTAACTGACATAGTTCAGAGTTATAGCAAATTGAATGGGGAACTTATGATCTGTCGATTAAAAAGCAGGTTCTTAAATTAAGGCCACGCCTCAACAAGCGTAGTGTTATTAAATTAAATTACATTATTCACATATATTATTATATTTTATATTTTTATAGACTCACGGCTGTATCCCCGGAGGGGTAGGCAGAGGTGTAATATTACACCCACATTTCGCCATGTTTTTTTTATACACATATATACGAAATCGACATAAAGCCACCAAACATAGTGTTGTATCGTTTTGTCTTAGGGATATCTCTGTCAGAAAAAAGGGATAGCCATAGTTTACTGAATAAATTAATCATGACGATATTTTATTAGAAATGTCATTCGTGCCACTATCGCCATATTTTTCGTCAAGGTTTGTGGTACATCTGCTGTGAAATCGTTGTCTATCGAACATAATAATTTTGTTTTTGTGCATAAATATGTCTAAAAAACCGATATTGGTTCTCAGAGAATATTTTGTTACATGTTTCATACAAGGGTCGTCTTTCGTTTTGCCATGTTCGCCCACATTTGCATTATGGAATAAACTAATCTGGCAAAAGATTTAACCTAACAAAGGTAACTTACTACAAAAATATATTATTCTCCTCTAACCGGTTCCATATTGATATCGATTACATTCTGGAGAACAACCCAAATGGCAGCCATTTTATTTGCCCAACGTTTCGTAGGTGTGCACGCTAAATTCGTAGGTATTGGACATACCATATCCATGTCATTCCCAGATCGGTGATTTTAAGATCGTAAGATTCCAGGGCCGCCAGACCTTACTTATTTTTTTAGAAACGAAATGTGTAGAATAATGTAGTGTTAGTATGTGCTATGAGTGTACGCATATTTGCTAGCTTGGATCGAGGGCCAATTTTTGGGTATGAGGTGCTAAAGGTCCACGGGAACAATTTCCATACATACCTATATAGAAAACATTTTATGTCTTGCTCTGCAACTGTAGTCTGTAACCCCTTCTATATAATTTGTATAAGTTTTGTGAAAAACCGTAACCAAATCGTATTATCGTCTTTTATTTTTGAACCTCCATACCTAAATAGGATATATATTCAAATAACGCTTGTTGGCTACTATAAAAAAAACTTCAAAGTCCGACATATTTTTAATAGTCAAACTCGAATTGCAATATAAATAACTACAGAACTTCAGTAACTACATAACATCAGAGAACACGAAAAATTATTAGGTAAAAGAATATGACGGTAAAATATTGAGCTGCCCTGAGTACGGCCCTGCACGAACAAATTTATATGTGTGCATAATAGCCACGCTTTCAGCGAATGTGTGCAGATACACTCGACGCATTTTCCGTCAGATGTGTACCGATTCATTTGACGGAATAGACGCGACCGAAGATACGTTCGACGCATCTTCGGTCAGATATGTTCCGCCCCAAATCTTGATTTAATATGTAACTAGTACATTTGTTGGTCATTTTCATAGCCTCTGCTATCTCTTTTACTCAATTCAGCGTTCGTCTAGCACCATTTGGTGAAATTTAGCGAGGTTATCGTCAGTGGTTGCAGTTTTTGGACGTCCCGGACCTTCAACTGTTCCCTAGCTCTTACGACTAGGTTAAAATTCAGCTGCCTAAAATTTCATTTTGGTAAATAATGGAGCAGAGAGGTAGCGATAGCCTCGTGGAGGTACCAATGGCAGTCCATGCAGAGGGTATCGGGTTCGAATCCCCGGCACGCACCAATGACTTTTCAAAGTAAAATGTGTATTAAATTGTTAATTATCGCTAGCCCCGTGCCTTGGAGCACGTTAAACCGTCGGTTCTGGTTGTCATGAAGTCGTTACGGGGAGTCAGTATCCTCAAATAAACTGATACTGGTCTAAACCATGGAATATCGCTATACCTTTGGGTTGCGAAGGTCAAACGGCAGTTGCTTTGTGGAAAATTTTGATAATCTTTGATATTCTGTCACATCGGACACATCACATCGGACCTCGGGCTCTATGACGTGTAAGTCTTGGATGCAACGGGATAGCGCTAGGGCGATGATGATGGAGCAGAGAGTCCCCATAAACAGAGTTTTAATCAAATATGAATGGCGTCGGCGTATTGCCTTTTAAAAACAATAGTTTAATGACAGCTCGATACAAAATTGCCCACTTACATAAAAAACACTCACACCAACTCAATCATGCTGTCAAACAGCAACTACTGGTACAAAATAGCTGAAATGTTAGTGGGTAACTGCCACAAGAAGAACAATTACATCCACAACACGTTTTTTGACGAGTGCTGTTTCCTTCAGGTTGAGGTCGGAATTTTTTCAGACCACCCTAGTATAATTTAATGCAAAGGAGAGTTATTTTTGTTTAAGTTGATTTTAGATAATTTATAATAAGTAATTTATTTGATTTTATTACATAATTATAATATTTTGTTGTCGTACCTAATTCTGTTAATCATGATATTGAAATTTACGTCTATTTTTTTGTAGATAATACGTTACTACTTCCAATCCAGGTTTTTAATTTCATGTGAGATCAATAATCAGTTATAAAATTTCACAAATAAACTTTCACTAAGAATGCCTAACTTTCGTGTTTAAATATTTCTTTAGGTTCAAAACTCAATAAGTGTACTTAGTTGACCCCTAATTCATGTATTCACATTCATCTAATGTGTGGGAAAACTGAATAACTACAATATAGAATTACCTAACAACGGTATGTTTGCAATATCTTGGTGTGGCAAAATTGGATAACTTGTTTTTTTATTTTTTTGGTTCAAAAGTCAAAATCATTTATTCATCTAGGTCAAAAGGAGACGCTTATGAACGTCAAATTTTAATGTAAATTACTTAATGCTTCTACATTTAAATTTACTGCCCATTCGCAAAACAAAAGGTAGAACCACGAGAGAGAACGGGCAATAAAACTCGTGGCCACTCTTTTTAATCGCCAGTGTTATGTTACATATTTTGTTTTTGTAAGGAGCTGCAACTGTTTCACATTGTAATTAATTACTTGTAAATAGTAATTAGGAACATACATAAACTTAAAGGTTCATGATAAAAGTTAGTTTTATCAAGCATAGAATCGACTGCAAACTTGCTTAAAGGATATAAAATCGTTGACGGTAAAATTGTTCTCTATTTCTTAGTGATGTACAAAAAAGTGTAAAAAAAAACAGTAAATCGCGATTATCGCGAAACTTGAAATTTTGAGTTATTCCGTTCTTCCATTATACCCACGATATTATAAACATCTTACGTTCTAGAGTAACAGTTACATCCAATTATAAGCAAACATTACTTGCACTTGATTGTGGACAAACATAATTATTACTAATAACAAAATTTTAACAAATTACGGATTTCAGCTTTTTTTTAAGCATTTGTCTGAGTTTTCCTACAGAGCGACTGTCGTCTGACCTCTACAGCCCAAAAGGATAGCGTCATTCCATGGTTTACTCTGGTCTCAGGTTTTTACAGGCAGTGCAGTCCTGATGCCAACCAGGACCAGTGCTCTCCGAGGCTGGGGACAAGCGATATATAAATTAATGTTATTCAAATATTTATTCTCCATAATGCTAAAATGACAAGTAACTTCCATTTTGATTAACATTATGACTGTGTTATCGCAAAAGCATTTGAATTATAATTATCACAATTTACGCATTTGTCAATTTATATTAACTATATTCTAAATACAATTACACAAAACAACATTAAAATTAGGTAACTAATACCGCTAATATGCGTATTATATTGTTTTACATACAGAAACGTTAAGGGTATTAAATTAATGTATTTCTAACACCTACTATATCATTATAATTAAACAATGGGCGTACTACGTCTTATGTAGTTATTAGAGTAATAGATACAGTTTCTATTGTATACAGTGTATGGCTGCTTAAGTAGATGCATTGAAACAGCCTGCGGCAGGTTCGGTTTCTAAATGAGAATGTAAAAAGTTATGAATGGATATGCGAAACAAGCATCAACGCAGACATACATAGAGACAAGTACAATCATACTATAGAGATTTATCCTAGATAGGAAGGACCTATGAATTACTTCTTAGGGCCTGTGCAAGCCACGTTTTTTAAACGCGCCGTAGTTTTAGAAACGCGCGTCGACGGCGCGTTTAAAAAACGTGGTTTGCATAGGCCGTAAGCTATGCTCATTATTTATTCTAGTACTGGCTGGATATCGAAGTCTATACTTCAATTTATACGCGTTTACGTAAATAATATGCAATTTATTACTCCATCGTCCTCCTAGCGTGATCCTAGTTAGCACCCGGAGTCCGCTTTCTAGTCTAAATGGCTTTGACAGAATATGAGCTCCACTGAGCGACTGCCTGTCGGACCTCCGCTATCTAAGCATAGCTATATTCCACGCAGTTTATTACTCCACTGATACACAGACTGCCTCCGTAGTCTAGTGCATAGCGTATGCGACTGCTGATCGGAGGGCCCGGGTTCGATTCCCGGGTCGAGCAAAAGTGTTACTGGGTTTTTCCGAATTCTTAGTAGCAGCACGGAGTCTGGTGTTGTGCCCGGTAACGGCAATAGGCTCTTATTACGTGGGACCTAAAAATTCATGGCGAAATGTGGGTGTAATATTACACCTCTGCCTACCCATCGGGGATACAGGCGTGAGTCTGTTAAAAAAAAGAAAGATTACTCCATTATCTCAAATCCAACTCACAAACAAATAAAGAAAAGCTCAAAGTTCTATTTTTCTCTATGACAGTCGTCATATTGTTATAATAGTTCAATTTACAAGTGAAGCCTACACAAGCGACTATTACTCATCGATCGAGTATCGCTCGGTAAACACTTCATGTCACGTCGTACACTCAATTTGTAGCTATTGGCGCCCTCTGCTGGTATAAAAGGAGTTCATGCAATATGCACTACGCTTTATGCGGCGAACATTGTACCCGTTTAGCGTTTAGTACATTGTTGACTTGCACGTTTGCAGGTTAAGTATTGGTGAAATTTCATTTTGCGCTAGCTACTCGTTTGGTTTCTTATAGGTATCATAATTAAAAAGTATAAAAAAAACGTTTAAAATTTATAATTATGACTCATTCTATCTTTTGGTGAAAATCTCATGAAAATTCGTTCACTACTTTTCGAATTTATCGCGAATAGACAGACACGACGGGCGACCTCGATTTATCATATATAATTATTATGTAGTTACTGACTTTTGCACACTGTTTTGCCCCGTAAGCACTCTATGTCACGTCGTAGGCTCAATTTGTAGCTATTGGCGCCCTCTGCTGGTATAAAAGGAGTTCATGCAATATGCACTACGGTTTATGCGGAACATTGTACCCGTTTAGCGTTTAGTACATTGTTGGTGTTTGCTGTTAAGTATCGGTGTAGTTTTATTATGTACTAGCTATTGCCCGCGGCTCCGCCCGTGCGCGTAATAGTTGTAGGACAAAAGGTAGCCTTTGTGCTATTTTGATATAAATATGAGCAATGTTACTGTTATAAAGTTTCGTCAAAAATGTAGCGTGTAAGTAGCCTTATAATATCTTATGTCAGCATTTGTATGCCTTTATTTGAATGTAATATTGAATGCTGTGGACACAAAGAAATGACAACCTAAACTGGCTTGATGTGTAGTTCTTTATATTGAACTCAACACCTCTACACTGAGACATACCAAGACACACCACCAAATCCATTCAATACATGTTATTTTTGCGAACAAGTAACAAGTATCCAACTACACAAACTTTCACATTTATAATAGCAGAGGAACTAGCTTTACCTGCGGCATTTCCCGCGTGATGAGTCGGTATAAATTGTTCTTTTAATAAAACAAAGAACAAAATTTAATCTGTTGCTAATAATATGCATTTTTTTGGTATTTTATATCATCACTATGTTCACAAATCTTTATCACTCTTCATCAATAAAGCCGCCTCTTGCATATGCAGTCAAACGTGTAAATCTATATTTATATTTATCTTCTTCAAGGTCTTCAAAAGGGTTATTGCGAGGTTTATACAATTTCGCATGCCTTATTAATGGTAATATTTCTTCAATTCCTTCTACCATTCTCAAATCGTCAATAAATAATCTCTATTCATTTTAATCCACAATAATAAATCAGACACTAGTGAGTACTCGAACGAACACCAAATAGGAAACTATATTTAGGTTATGTTTAGTTTATCAATGTTTAGTCTGTCTCAATGGAAGTTGGAAATACAATACAAATATATGCTTACTCAAGCGTTAAACCATAGGGTTCCGCGGAGTACCTTTTACTCCGGGAGTAAATTTTGATTAGTTAACTCCGTCCTTATCCTAGTTTATTAATACCATAATTGCCTAATCTTTGCGTAAATCTTGGAGTAAAGTTGTTCTGACGCTAATCCTAGTTTATTAATAAGGGTGCTAAACCTTTCTTTTAAACCTCGTTCTGAAAAGAGCATAACTTCTTTGGTGTATCTTTCGGCCAACACGAGCAAAGCCATAAGATGGCACTAGTACCTTTATTAAAAGGTAAACTATTTATTCTTAGACCTCGTAACTCAGTCTGTTGACAAGTTTGTCGTGACTACACGAGAACACTCGGCAATGAAATGCAATTATATAAATAAAAGTACAATTATTTACATCTTGCGCAGTCGAGGCAGCTTGCTCAGTAAATACCTTCACAAGCACAGCATTTATTCGAACTCATCAGAACATGTACTGCTTACATTTCTAGTTTGCTAGCGATCCGATAAAGTTGTTTAAAGAGTCATAAGTTGGTTGAAAGCTTATTTTCCATTGCAGTAAATAATTGGAGCAGGAATACTGGAAGTGATTAAACTTCAGTCCTTTGAGTTCTTCCTATTCGCAATGCTGTTTAGTAGTAGAATTCGTATAGTTGTCTCACATTCGTTAAAGAGAGTTTTCATACATCATCATCATCATAAGCCCTTTAAACTGTCCCACTGCTGGGCACGGGTCTCTTCTCACTATCAGAAGGGTAAGGCCATAATGCACCACGCTGGCCAAGTGTGGATTGGCAGAATTCACAATATGTCTTTCGAGAACACTATAGAGAAATCTCAGACATGCAGGTTTCCTCACGATGTTTTCCTTCGTCGATTAGCAAGCGAGAATTAACAATTTAATACGCACTTAACTCCGAAAAGTCATTGGTGCGTGCCGTGGATTCGAACCCCTCTGCGTAGCAGACTATCGGTCTCTCCTCTCAGCTATGCTGCTCATTCATCATAAGAACTGTCAAATTGAAAGGACAGTTGTCAGGGATGTAGCCGCTCCTAATATTTTCTCTACCGATGGATTTGGATACTAGAGATATATTGACATATGCTCCATACAAAATAATTATATCAAAAACATATCTTTAGCAGCCAAATCCATCGGTAGATAAAATATCGGGACTGGCCGCAAATTTTACAGTAGACGAAAAAGGTTAAATACAATGCCGTAACCATAACTATTCCAAGCCTTCTCCTTTTTCGAAACCGTTTAACCCTAGATCACTAACCTTATTTTTCGACACTTGTTACTAACCTTCGTACTTTCGACTACGGTATTTAATAAAGGAGATAATGGGTTTTATTTGAATTAAACATGCATATTTTTAATTTTTATTATAAATTTATTATATTCTTCTTATTAATTAATAAATTTACATAAGCCAAAACGGCATATTTATAAAAAAATCTGCCTTATAAATGGGATCGTAGGTTTTATGGCAAATTAACAATGGTAACAATTTAAAAGATTTTTTAAAGTATTATTTTAAAGTAAATGTGAAAAATAATTTTCAAATATATAATATATAGAAATAACGAATGAAATAAAGTAATGAAACAAAAATTTCGGTAAAAATCTTCAAGTTTGTGCTCCCCGCACAACGATTTATTGCTCTGGGTGCAACTTTTAGTCATCCTTCGCTTTGCGGAGGGACACAAGGCTTATATTTTCCTATTTTAGGTAGGAAGTACATCAGTCGCATTATTTTCGCAAATAAAATAAATAAACAAAACAAAAAAAACGCAAAAGTTCACCAACTAAATAAGACAAAATGTTACGTTAATACTAACCTTCGTCGATGCGACGAGCCATGGTTGCTGGAACGGCGTTTACGGTGCCCCCCCACTCAAAACACTACCGTCAGTCGGGGAAGCAACGGGTCGACTGAGATAAGCTGAAGTGTGGAAGCAGTGCGATCGCGCGCGCAAAAGTTAGCACGATTTAAACAAACCCGCGTAGTAGAATCGACGAAGGTTAGTAATCTAGGGTTAAAAAATAAAGATGTTTGTATTTTAAAAAACGGAATACAGTCGCGTTTACATGGCAGACTAATTAGTTGTCTCGCGAGTGACAGACGAATCGTAGCTGCATCGTGCATCAGACGCGCGATTTACGTCAAGAATGTAGTGTGAAACTGTGATTTTAACAACCGATAGCTGTGAACTAATGACTCTGGCACGTAACGAAAACGTTGATAGAGCGTACAGATTTTCTCTAAGATGTGCAAGTTTTTAATTCGAGGGTGCGTGGTGGGTTCCTCTTTCCTTCCATTAGATTACTCAGTTATAAGTGCATTCGTAAGAAAGAAGGCTATTCGTGGTGGCTCTCTAATATATGTATGTAATAGTTTGAAATGTAAAGAACGTAAGGATATAGCTAAACTTTCTATCGAGCGCACTGCTGAGATTTCTTGTGTTGAGCTTGAACAACATATTATAGTGTGTGTGTATCGACCACCACAAAGCGACTTTACTCAGTTTGAAAGCATTATAGAGGATGTCTTAAAACACATAATTTCTAGTAGGAAGTCTATAATCGTATGTGGCGATTTTAATGTCAATTTGTTAGAAAAATCACCAATTTGTACTAGGTTAGTTAGCTTATTTAGGTCATTTAATTTAAATGTTTTGTTCTCTGAACCAACCAGAATAACCTCACATTCGTCTACATGCTTAGATAATGTTTTTTGCAATTGTCTTTATTTAAGTAAGGCTGTTTTAACTGACTTGACATCGGATCACTGCGGGCAAAAGGTTGTAATTCCAACTAATACAACCCCTAAAGTACAAGAAATTACATGTAGGCCAATGACCTCTGCTCGCCTCAAACACTTTAGTAATGATGTTGCTGCCAAGGTCGCCAGTATTGACTTAACCGTTGATGATCCTGATGAATTATATAAATGCTTACTTAAAATTGTTAATGATGAGTACAATAATTTTTTTAAACTAAAGACGTTTGCAAGTAATAGTAGTTACTAATTATTTTTAAATAAATACTTTGAACACTCACACTGAATCAAATATGTGATAAAACAGCATTTTCTTTTTATTGATTCTATTTTGCAAAAATAAGCACGCTTATTTTGGGACTTTATGTATAACACTCTATGGCTAGTACAACCAACTCCAGAGTAACATCATCCTAAACATTAACAAGCACATAATAGATACATACAACATAAGCATATCTAACAAATAATTCAAAACACAGAACGTTCTATAACGGCTTAAACTACCCTCACAAACTCGCAACAGAATTATAGCTGCAGCGAAAACATATTAATGTACCGGACGGCACAATGAAAATAGCTTGAAAACGTCAGCGGGTAACAATAGAGTTTTAAACGTTTACTAAGTGTTGCAGAAAAGGCGACGCGACTTGTGCAGAACAAAAGCCATAACTCGCGAGTGTCGAGGACGTCTAAACACGTACGTCGTACAAACCAACAGTATACTCAACTAGAACGATTAAAAGATGGTGGGAATTTTATTTCGAAGTGTTTGGAAGTGCTTTAGTTTTGTTTGTTATTAGAAGACAGAAACGAGTTAAGGATATATCGGTTTTAATAGACATTACATTTGAAAAAGCAGTTCTGAATAAGAGTTATTATGTATGACATTATTCAAATCGAACCATTAGTTCTTGAGATGAGGTAATCACGCCCTTATCTTAGAAACTACTGACAGGAAATACAACGAAACGAACAAACAACCAAACTATTAAGCTTAATAATATAAGTATTGATTAGCTTAGTAGTTTGGTTTCAAGTTAAATATTTATCAAATATTTTTATTGGAACAAATAAAGCATTTATTAGTTCTAGAAATGAAAGAGTGAGGTTTCATTATATTTCGTAAGTTTTTAATATATGCCCAGTACAGTATTACATTAGTGTATCCAAGTCTAAAACGACAGAAGTTTTAAAACCTTTATTTTTGTCTAAAAATGAAAACTGAAACGACGGTCGAATGTGGCTGCAAAAGTAACATATTATGAAAATGAGGCGATAAGCCGTCCATACAAGCGCATATAAAAATATATCGGAGCTAAAGAAGATACCATTGAGATCCAATACATAAATATTTATTTTATATGTTGTGTACAAATCGGAAAAGTATTACGTCCTCTGTTGTTATTGTATAATAAAATACAAGTCTAAATAGTCATATATAAATGACTATTTAGACTTTTATTTTAGCAGCCACATTCGACCGTCGTTTCAGTTTTCAGCACGACCATTTTCAAGAACTGGGTCGGGCACATACCTGTAGTACGGTATTTCAGAGTCGACAAGTTGGTACTTTAAGGCAAGTTGCTGGTGGACAATCCTGGCTACTTGGTTGTGTCTATGCAAATATTCGCCGTTGGCAAGACGAGAACAACCGGATCCTATATGTCTAAGCGATTCACCAGGCTGGTGACATGCCCGACATATGGCGACCGTCCCATCCCTTAGAATATACTTCCGGTAGTTGTTCGTCATGACAACTTCGTCCATAATCGCAAAGACAAAACCTTCTGTTTCGGCGAAAAGATCGCCAAAACGCAGCCAGGACACCGACGCTAGAAAATCTACGTCGGGCCCATGCAAGGCCCGGTAAAAACGTCCATGCAGCTCTTTACCTTTCCATACTTTCCTGCGCTCCTCTACACCAAGTACGGCAGGTTTGCGCCAGTTCTCTTTAGCCAGACCCAGCGGGGTAAGCCCTCTGTCCACTGCGACTACATCTCGGTGCACACCCGCGTCGGTGTGGAGAAAGTATTCTCTGAGATTGCACACCTCGCGATTGTGGAGGGTCTTGGCACTCAAGAAGCCACACTTGCGCGGGATGTACAATCTCATCACCGACGAACGCGGGTGATGCATCCGGTATGTCGTGAGTAGACATCGAACTTTCCTATCCAAGGCGTCCAATTCTGTTTGAGTCCATCTGAGTATGCCGAAGGAGTACATTAAGACGGGCATGGCCCAACCGTTACAGGCACGCATCTTATTTCCGCCCGATAAAAAGCTTTTTAAGACTTTCTTCAGGCGGCAAAAGAAACGTGCCTGCAACGCCTGTTTCATGCCTGCGTCATCAATGCTTAATGCCTGCGACATACCCAGATATTTGTAGGTTTCCGTTGCAGAGAGAGATCTAAGTTGTGTGAAATCTGAGAGCTCTATACTATCTGATTCCACAGTCCTGCCTCGCTTTACATGCATGACCGCACATTTATCCACACCGAACTCCATCTTAATTGAATTACTAAAGCTTTCAGTTATCTTTAGTAACTCGGTTAATTGGAGGTCAGTGGGGGCAAATAGTTTGAGGTCATCCATGAAAAGGAGGTGAGAAATAACTTGACCTCTAGTCTGCAACCGATAGCCTAGAGAGTTCAGGACTCTCGAGCAAAGTGCTCAGCGGGTTCAGTACTAGGCAAAACCATAGTAGACTCAAACTGTCGCCTTGGAAAATACCCCGCTTGATCTTTACAGGTACGCCATACCTGCAAAGCTGTCGACATCCTGGATAGCGAAGCACCGTACTCCACTGCCCCATACATGCCCTCAAGAGGGCGCACAGAGTTGCATCTACTTTGTACAACTCCAGCACCCTCAAGAGCCACGTATGTGGCACAGGTCATAGGCCTTCTTATAGTCTATCCAGCATGTCGCCAGATTCTTTCGACTACGGCGAACCTGTTGGCTAATGGCCATGTCGATAAGGAGTAGCTCCTTAGTACCACGTGCCCGGCTTCTACATCCATTTCGAGACTCAGATAAAATTTTATTATTGAATATATGTAATTCCAATTTTGTTCTCAAAATGGATGTAAAAACTTTATACACCGTCGGTAGGCAAGTAATCGGCCTATATTTCGTAGGCTCCGTGGTACTACCAGATTTGTGGAGCAGGTGAGTAACGCCAGTTGTCATAAAACTTGGCAGCGATCCTGAATCCAGAGCCGACTGGAATTGGGATGCCAAGCGAGCATGTGCACTGAGTAGCCATTTTAACCAGAAATTGTGCAATCCGTCCGGTCCCGCCGATTTCCAATTGGCTTAAGGACGGACTGCACAATATACATCCATGGCATCAATGGCTACGGGCTCCATGGGTGATATTACCTCACATGATCGCTTAACATACCCAATCCAGCCTTACCTTCTGTATGGCTGACGGGAGTCGACCTTATGTTGCGCCAGAACGCAATCGTGTTCGCATCATCTGGTCGACACCCATCATCCACACCTGGTTCAGGTCGCTCCCAATTTCTATAAAACAACTTCTCGTCTCTTTGGAATGCGCGATTTTGGGAATATCGGTCAATCCTTTTTTTGTACCGCCTGATGCGATTCGCCCACGCATAGATTTTCTGCTTCAGGAAGTCGATGCGTTCTGTGACCCGAGACGTATATTCTTGAGGACAAAGTCCTGTCCCCTTAAACGCCCGACTCACAAAACGCATCACTCTCGGCCGGGTATTGCCCGACCTGAAGCAGATAAGCTTGCCTATGAGTGCGCTGGTCTCAGCAATACGACGCTCAATTCTACACTGCCAAGCTGGGACGGCATCTCGAGGGCTAATAGTAATACTGTTTTGTATTTTAATATTACCCACTCGACACGCCGCTACAGCCACGCAGTATAGAATTGAGTGTGTATCACTAAGATTTTCACTAGTGTCTATGTAAGTAGGCAATAGTGAATCCAGGGCACCCACAAGCGCCATATTTTTTCTATGCGTGGGTAAACGCGGCAGCCGGGGTCTGTTTTCTAATGTAGCATACCGATATTCCCCAATAGCGCACTCCAAAGTACTCCTTATCTTATCTATGCATTGGGTACTTACTTGTGTATCCCTGTCTGTCCCTTCCTCGCCTTCTTCTTGTGCCCTGAGTGAGGCGTGCGATATTGGAGCCTCATTGTGTGCGAGAGGTGGGTTTTCAGGGATACCTCGCAAGTCTGAGCGTAGCCTCTCAAGTACGTCGTCATCCAACAGGCGGCAGCGTTGAATGGCTCGCACTTGATCCGACAGTCGCTGTGCCGAAACGTTAACAGCTGGTTCCAAGGCCTGAAACAGAGGCAGTAAGCGGTCACGGTACGCCGTAAGGTTGGTTCCTCCCTCTGTAGCCACAAAATATGCCCGCATGACGTTCTCATTCATCGATTGAGTCCATCTCATGCGGCGCACATTACCACCGGCAGCGGGGGCCCTGTTCGAAACCGGTGGGTCTCGGGGTCCCAAGCGTGACGGCGGCCGGCCTCTTCCCCGGTGGCGCGCTGGTGTTGGTGTCGTCGCCGGGGAAAAATACTCATCACTCGATGAGCTCGACGCCTCAGCTTTGGCCGGTGCTGCTGGCGCCGGTGGCTGCGAGGCGGAGCTGAGTGACGAGTCCGGGGGTCTTAATTGTGCCGCTGCTCTGGCTCTGGTCAACATTTTTTCTTGGGTTTAATTGTATTGTTTACATTTACAATGTTTATGTTTTTGACGTCTGATGTCATCTTGCTTTATTGATATTTTATATATTCTGTTTTCCTTTTTTGGTTTTATAAAAAGTTTGCTCTGTTATTATTTATAGGTATACACAATATGGTTATTACTTAAATATGTATACAGCCTCCGAAATAATAAAATAAATTAATACAAAATTTATCCAAGAAAATGATGTTTGTTGACGTTCAGTGTTGCCAGTATTATTATTATTATCTTTTGGTGAAAATCTCATGAAAATTCGTTCACTACTTTTCGAGTTTATCGCGAATAGACAGACACGACGGGCCACCTCGATTTATCAAATATAATTATGATGTAGTTACTGACTTTTGCACACTGTTTTGTCCGCGTAAACACTCGATGTCACGTCGTACACTCAATTTGTAGCTATTGGCACCCTCTGCCGGTATAAAAGGAGTTCATGCAATATGCACTACGGTTTATGCGGAACATTGTACCCGGTTAGCGTTTAGTACATTGTTGGTGTCTGTTGTTAAGTATCGGTGTAGTTTTATTATGTACTAGCTATTACCCGCGGCTCCGTCCGAGTGCGTAATAGTTATAGGACAAAAGGTAGCCTTTGTGCTATTTTGACATAAATATGAGCTATATTACTGTAACATATTTTTATCAAAAGTCCATTCAGTAAGTATTTTTTGCGTAAAAAGTAGGTATCAAATAGATATCCTCACAAACTTTTGCATTTAAAAATACAATAAAACTTGCTTTTCCCGCGGCTTCATCTGCATGGTATGTCGATATAAACTGTACTATTTGTACATATATACATACATAACGTCACGCCTTTTATCCCCGACGGGGTAGGCAGAGGTGTATTTCTACACCCACTTTTCGCCAGATATACTTTAGTCCCACGTAATAAGGGGCGAGCCTATTGCCGTACCGGGCACATTTCCAGACTCCGTGCTGCTACTGAGAATTTCGTGACAGAAAAACCCAATAACACTGCCCGACCCAGGAATCGAACCCGGGGCCTCCCGATCCCACGCGCACATTTATGCCGCGAGACCAACGAGGCAGTCGTATAGGGTTTGATGTCGAGTTTTCCGTCTCTACGCAAAGATGGTATTTGCATCGTGTTATCCCTTAGTCGCCTCTTACGACACCCACGGGAAGATAGGGGGTGGTGACACTTGTATTCTATGCCGTCAACCACAAGGCGAGTATTTAGGTATAAGATAAAATCTCAAAAATGTTCACAAATAGTATATAATTAGCAGCAGTATAAATTATTCAAATAATTTAATTGGTAATACAATTATCGTGAATTATCCGTAGCGTACACCAAAACTAGTTTTGATAATAACCTTTATTTATCAATTATAACTAGCTTGATCTACTTCTTACTAATTGGCTACGTTACGTAGGTATTTTAAATTCGAAAATTGTATTAATTGGTATAGAAGTTAACAAGCTTAGTAAAGCAAAATGAAAATGTCTTAGTTATTTAGTAAACCGCACGTTAGAGTATTAAATACTTTGAGATAAAACATTATTATATTTGTAACTAGACGTTGTCCGCAAGAATTAAACACCACAACCTTTAACCCACACCTAAACCTTTCTTCAGAATCACACCGTCTGCTGGTGAAAACTGTACAAAAATAAGGTAGACAAAACGTTTGTTGTGCTTTTTCCTTATGTGTATTTTTTTATTATTTATAGTATCACGCCTGTGTCCCCGAAGGGCTAGGCAAATGTGTACTACACACATTTTGCCATGATTTTTTTAGGGATAGGGGGCGAGCCTATTGCCGTTACCGGGCACATTACCAGAATCCGTGCTGCTACTGCGAATTCGGAAAAACCCAGTAAGACATTCTTACTCGACTTGGGAATCGAACTCGGGACCTCCGAACAGCAGTCGCATACTACGCTATCCACTGGACCACGGAGGCAATCCTCTTCTATGTCAACCTTAATACATAGTGTGTCAATAGGTAAGGTAGTACGTTGTAAAACTTTCGGGCACTAAGCCACCTGAGCCATGGCGACCTGAATGTGATTGATTATGTTATGACAAATACGCCCAACTATACCGGCGTACAATTTACTAGCGTGATTGAAGATTCTTATTTAGATAAATAATATTTTGTATTACTCTGTTTGTGAGCACCGCGTTTCTCCTATACTAGCTATTTGCTGAAGTACTTTGGAAGAAGGCCTATTTCTTGCATTGTCTCTAGGCTGAGAAGATGAGAATGCCGGAGGCCCTATCCCCTATTCCTTCTCCCTCATCCTACTCCTCATCCTATCCCTTTTCCCACCCCCAAGGGGCGGCAAAACACTTGTGACTCCTGTGGTGTTGCTTATGTCCATGAGCGACGATAATTGCTTACCATCAGGCGATCCGTCTGCTCGTTTGTCGCCTATTACTATAAAAAAAATAAAAATATTTTGGCATGATTTCTCTTCACCCAA
Organism: Euclidia mi; assembly: GCA_944739405.2. Classification (NCBI taxonomy): domain Eukaryota; kingdom Metazoa; phylum Arthropoda; class Insecta; order Lepidoptera; family Erebidae; genus Euclidia; species Euclidia mi. The sequence continues at coordinate 15,132,423 of OX123185.2, forward strand.
GTATAACTTGAAAGGGCAAAGGCTTTTTAAATGATAGGAGGAAGCAGTTACTTGGGATTTTCGGTAAATCCCTTCTCTGTGCTCCCCTACGGTCCAAAGAACTTACATGCCTAATTTCAGCTTCTTGCACTCAATAGTTTTGTCTTTGCATTGTCTGTCATCATCAGCCCTTCATACTGTCCCACTGCTGGGCACGGGCCTCTTCTCACTATGAGAAGGATAAGGCCATAGCCTACCACGCTGGCCAAGTGCGGGTTGGCAGACTTTGCATGTTTTTCGAGAACATTGTGGAGAACTCTCAGACAAGCAGGTTTCCTCACGATGTTTACCTTCACTGTTTAGCAAGCGATAATTAACAATTCAATATGCACATAACTTCGAAAAGTCATTGGTTCGTGCCGTGGATTCGAACCCGAGACCGTCTGCATAGCAGTCTGTCGGTCTCTCCACTCGGCTATCGCTGCCTATCAGTTACGAAAGAGTTTTATCACTAGAGGAGGTTCGCAGCTACGCCCGCACATATGTTTTTAATTTAATTGTTTCTGCCCGATCCCGTGGGATTTTCAGGAAATCCCTTCTTAGTACACCGCTACGGTCCCCAAGGAACATACATGCCAAGTTTCAGCTTCCAGCGCCTAATAGTTTTGGCTGTAAAATGTCTGTCAGTCAGACACTAACGCAAGTACATACATTTCAACGCAACCTGCATCTGATTATAATAACGTTATCGTCTAATTGAAAGGTGGTATAATAAGTGATAGTCATCAAGAGTTAGGACATCCCAAGGATCGAACCGTCGTGACCGGAGACTTAATGATAATAAAGCACGAAGTCGTTCTAACGCCTTCGCATAGCTATGCAAATATAGAGATGACTTGGCAATCAATAGGCTAGTTGACAAAAATAAATTTATAAGTCTGTCTTGTAGATTATTCAAAAATAAGCGATACGTATTTTTTTATTTGTAAATTAAACCAAAAATGACCAAGATATAGCTCATTAAAGTTACTTATAACGTCACACCGTGCTGCATTTTTTCGCACTAGATGACGTCACACGTAACTTTAATGGGCTATATCTTTGTTATTTTTTATTTAATCGAAAAAAGAAAAAAATACGTGTCCAATATTTTTTTATAATCTATAATACGGGCTAAACAAAATGTAATTATTTTGACCCTGGAAACTCCCCTATTTGACAATCTATCAGGCATCGATATTATTATTATATGTTCTAACACAAAAAAACACTATCACTATGTGTCCAGATTGTGCAATGCACAAAAAACATTATCTAATTTTAATATGGTGCTTGCGCCCCGTGCAATAAACTAATCCCGTAATCATCGATATAATTATATGTACTAGCCTATCAAGTGGTTTCTTTTGATGGCACAGGATGCCTGCAGCTACATTCATCCATTTTATTTTATTTCAACTGTTTTTCCCGATCTCGTCAAAATTTTAGGCAATCCCTACAGTCTCCGAGAAACATATGTACATGCTAAACAGCTACTTGCGCTCAATAGTTTAACTGTGCGTTGTCTGTCAGTCAGTCAATAAAGTAAGTATTTTATATGTACAGATGCCCCCCCGACAGTTACGCTTACATAATTTTTTTAATACAACCGTTTCTTCCCGGAACCTGTAGGCATTTCAGTGTATTTCTTCTTTGTGCACCCTTACACTCTCCATGGGACATACATGTCAAATTTAAAGGCCTATATAACACCTTTTAAAAATCTCCTAACTAACACACAAATATATACTAGTCCGTTGCGACGTGAAAGAAGGACTTACTAACAAACATACTCGTTTGTTAAAAGGTCCTTTTTTCGTGTTGCAATTTCATATTTAGCATGTTTATCATGTAATTCTACACATTTTTTCGTTATGAATAAATTATAACAAAAAAAATAGTAATAACGGATCAATGGTCAAGGTGTGGCAGGAGGTGAAACCACTAGGCAAGGCTTAAAATATACATTGTCTTATCCAAAGTAACTGTACTTAAGCTTTTACGTCGCCAAGATTAAGTAATCCATTTCTATACTGTCGCATAATTTACTATTGAGATAACACTGGACTGCCGTTCGCATTATCAAACGAATTACGAATTATTCGAGCTGGTTATGCGGCGTCCATACTGTAGTTTAAGTAAATAAATTAATTACTTATTTGAGTACAGTTGTTTATTAAACAATTATTTAATTACTCAATCAGTTTAATAAATACTACAATTAGCATAACATAACATAACTTCACGCCTTTTATCCCCGAAAGGGTAGGCAGAGGTGTACACACCCACACTTCGCCAGAACTTATGTTACGGTCCCAATGTATAAGGGGCGAGCCTATTGCCATCTACCGGGCACATTATTCAGCGAGCGATAATTAACATTCTTCAATACTCCAATTAGGTAGATACAATTAAGCAACTACATAAGAATTTAAGGTTAGCTGTGAATGTAAAATTCTTGTGTCACGGACTGACTTACAGACAACGCACAGCTAAAACTTATCGGCGCAAGAAGCTGAAATTTGGCATACAGTATGTCCTTGGGGACCGTGGACGGGATCGGCCAGAAACAGTTTATATGCGGACGCAGCTGCGGGCACCCTCTAGTCGTAATATAAACATTTAAAAAGCTTCATAATCGTCATCATCAGATAGTCCACTGCTGGATATGGATCTCTTTGATGGCACACACTGAGCTCAATTTTTGGCTCCTTGTGTCCAGCCGCTGCCAGCCACTTTACGTATGTCGTAACTCTACCGAGCAGGAGGGCTAGGGCGGGCTAGAATACGACAATTCCAAAGTTCAATCGCAGGTTTTTATTTATGAAATAAACTTATTAAACTCAAATTAACATAGTCAAAAGACCGATCCCGTTAGCGATTACCTGTAAGAGTAACTTTTAGTATTGGTTACATACCACTTTACAGTAATATTTATATAGCCACTAGAGCCCACAGATGCCCACACCTTTTTTAAATTATCCGTTACTTCCCGATCCCGTAAGAACTAAAGTCCCCTAGCAATACACATGCCAAATTTCAGCTTCTTGCGTCTGGTAGTTTCAGCTGTACCTTGTCTGTCAGACAGTCAGTTGCGCATACTGTCATCCTGATGAAGTCATATATGGTAAATCCCAGTGACAACACTGAAGACGTTGTGGTGCAAGTGGTTCTGTCGCTTCATCTGGTCTTACTCGGGCACAGACCATACTAATCGGTATACTCAGAGCAAGAAGTTTATAAGTTATTGCGATGTGACAAGGCAATCAAATCGATCGAAAATCCTCATAAATTACTTATGATGGAAAACGTTGTTGTTGCTTTAATTTACTCTAGTTCTAAAACAAACTTGTTCCCAATAAGATTTGCCTGAAGCAAATAAAATAGGTAAAGTTAATTGTCTTCTACCGCGCAGAACATTCGACGATAACATAAAATAGTGCTCCAGACAACGTTTTATTGAACATATAAATCTTTTCTAAAGTTTTTTACAGTTCCAGACACAAAGAATCTTATGAGTCTTCGCTGTCTGCAGCTTTTGTCTGCTAACTACATAATTGTAATAAAATACGGCCTGTTTATAAGCTGTTCTCGAACTTACAAAGGTCTTTTTTTCGTATTTTGTTGTAATTTTCAATAAACTTCTGAAATACAGCCGTATGTTACTCCATGCATGCATAGTCATCGTCGGAAAACATCTTGCGGCTAAATTTGTCTATTCATTTATAAAATATGGGTTGGTTATTGTGGTATTTACGCCTTAAAATTAGTTCATTATTGCAACTAAGATGCGCTAAATAAAAGTTTATGAAACCTGCATGTTTGAGAGTTCTACATAATGTTCTCGAAAGACATGTAAAGTCTGCCAACGCGCGCTTGGCCATCGTGGTTAACTTTAGCCTTATTCTTCTACTAGGGAGAAGAGGTCCGTACCCATCAGTGGGCCAGTAACATAGGGCTGATGATCATGTAACGATCGTTTAAAATCAGCAAAAGCATTCCTAAATTTACTGACTATCATTGCATACCGCAAGTCACTTTTAACTGGCTATGTGGTTTAAAGTGTTCGGCTCAACACTGCCTCATGTCAATGTGCGGTTTACAAATACATAGTTAATTGTTCGTGAATGTTATATACGTCCGTATATAACATTCACGTTATAAGTCCGTTATAAGTCCTTTGCGTCTGTATATGGGACCTGCTTCTAAATATTATAGCGGTATTACACTAGAATATTTAGTAGATACCTTTTGTAAATTAGTTCATCCATCAGGTTCTAAATGCACTGTTGTCAGAATTAGGGTATTTAATTTGATTTTCATATGTTATAAGAAGTATTGTTCATCAATTAATTTCAACAAAAACAATTCATATTTAATCAATAATAAAGTCATGATTATCCTAATAATACGTTTCATTTCTTAAAATTAAAAGATAAGTGTACTTTTAAATAATATATACATCAATAAATATGCATTATTGTTACCTGGACCACAAAACCCGCGATGGAAGAGATTATTTTCTTTCGTGTGAGTGTGGCCAACCAAATTATAGCCCAACTATACCGTAAGAGAAATTGGAATACATATTATAGTACCCCGAACAAAAAGTTAGACTATTATGAATGCAGATTTATGTTGGCTTAGCCCTTAATTCTGTCATTATCATGACTTGATAATATCTTAAAGTGCATTTAGACAACAGCTGGGCTTTACCAGAGTTTAAGTGTGGGTGGCTAAAGTAAGATTAAGCACATTTTTGTTAAGTATTTTTAAATTGAAATCAGAAAGTTATTTGTTGCTTAAAATTTTCTCAAGTTTTGTATGAAAACGTCAGATGGCACTTATCAACTTCGATAAAGTTTTAAAGAAGCTCAACTTATTTTAAGGACCGAAGATTTCAAATTCGAATTCAGTTATCTTTTATTTAATCTAATTCGTTTTGAGGAGTTCTGGTGTCTGGTGATAAGGATCTGGATATATTGGCAAGAGATAATGAATGATGTTTTCTTCAAAAACCTATATAGCATAACTATAACTACATAGTATAAAACAAAGTCTGTCTTCTGTCTGTCTGTCCCTATGTATGCTTAAATCTTCAAAACTACGCAACGGATTTTAATGCATTTTTTTAATACATAAAATGAATCAAGAGGAAGGTTTATATGTATAATACATAATTATATGGCGGTACAAAGTTCACCGGGTCCACTAGTATAGCATAATCTTAAAGCAAATAGAAAGTATTTAACTTTTTCAATAATAACGCCATACACACTCGTTATATAAATATTAGTTATTACATGTACATTATAATAAAGTGTTTATTAAATTACAACGTTCAATGTCAAACAACCCTATAACATCTTTTTATATGTACCTACCGTAGGTTTGTACAGAAATAGACCATTTATTTTCGTGTGCGGTATTTTGGTAACTTTATTTCGCAAAGACTATTGGAACAAAGGGATCGGCTCGCCGTAAGTAATCTAGTTTGACTGCATTAATAAACCACTGCAAACTAGTTTTTTGGCAAGAAACTTGTTTGTTAGCACTGTGGTTAAACCTTTTGGAAGCGGTCGACTGGCACCAACTGTTATATACCTATTTGAACATCGCTTAGACAGAATTTTCTAGCTAAAATAAAAAAATTACAATGTTCACAAAGCAGGTATTTCTTATCAAATGAAAACAGAATTAACTAGAACAGTTTCATTACGTTAGCTTTATAGTTCTTATAAATTATATTTTAGGCAGTAAATACACAGATAATGGTAACCCATTAAACTTTATTATAAACCGTAAACCTCGTTTTTAAAAGCTTTGTATACAGTACCTGTCATAGGCATATTTGTAAGTATCCGCACCTTAAATCCCGAAATTAAACTCTATTTTTGACTTCACCTATTGTTCAAACGATAGGACAAACAAATTGCCGGAAATATTTGAATACGAATGGGGACATTCTCGGGGACACTAATGTGCCAGGCGGGCAACCCGGGACGGTGAGGGAGCCCTTAATATCTGTTTTATTTTTTCCGGATTTGAGAGAATGAGGACAACAAACACCGATCCCCCTATTGTGGGGACACACGACGGAAAAACACCACATTCGCGCCCAATAATATTATTTTTGGTGAGTAATTTTATGACTCTATTTGCCCCGTTTGTATTTGTGATATAAGGCAATATGTAGATTAGGTGCGAATTGAAAACAGAATTCGCAAGAAGCCTTGTATTCCGACAGCGGTCGTAACATCAATAAAACAGTTAATTCAAAGTCACTGAGCCGCATAAAATATATGTTACTATTTGTTGGCAATAGTGTCACCGACATTCACAAAACAAGTGGATAGATTACCACGTTCCCTTTCAATATTTCCCAATTTGATACGGTATTACACCCCTCTTGGCGAGACAATGGAAAGTAATCGTCAGTGACATGGGAGCTGGCTAAATTTCGTTAAAATAAAAGCGTACAGTAAACGTAAGATATAGCGCCTACGTGGTCGCCGGCATCTCCCAAGAGCTCCTACAATGGAGAATTGGAAAAGCTTTTATAATCCGGCACGTGACACACATGCTCAAACAGCCATATCTTAGACTAGCTCTGCCGTATAGAACATGTACCCAAAACCGCCCGTTATTCTTTTTTCTTACCTAGTATTATATTTCGATGTAAAACGGTGGAACGAGATGTTTCTATTGCTATACAAAGAGTATGAGTTAATTCAGGTGTGTCAATATTGTTTGTATGTTCGTGTGCTTTTCGTTAACTGGACGGTATCTATCTGATGTCGGTTTAAATGCAAAATGCGACCATTTTAATACCTAAATTCTTGACTATGTGTTGTAGAATTTAGATTACTTTTGGGACTCTGGTTTATTTTTACTGGACTAGTGCAGATGGTTCTGTGGCATGTTTCTATGTGAATATTTTTTATTTATTTCGTTGCATGAGAATGCATTGTATTTATTAATGGAGACGGTATAGATAAAAATACATGGAACCGCTCGGCTATAAAAGAAAACATTAGAACTGCGATTCTTGAAATAGCTTTTAGTGAGTGGGTGTTCCTTGCGATCGGTGCTTAGGTCTCCAATTCAGATTCAATGAGTATTATAGGCATTTTGGGTTTCAAGTTATTAAAAAATCGGTTACAATATGTTAAGATAAGCCAAGCTTAAAATATCTTAAGAATCGTCATTCAATCTACGCATTGTCGATTGGGAAGTCAATATCGAAACCTCAACTCTACTTGCCTTTAATAGAGCGTATCAAACACAAAGTAAGTAAATGATTTGAATAAAAATACATTGTGAAGAAGAAAAACATATCAGTAAGATATCAGCCTCAAATTGTTCGTGCGTGTATAATATTGCGTGATATTCAAGAGACAGAAACTCGATATTTTCTCACATTAGTCTTTTCGCACTGTCACCGAGAGCCTACAAGTATAAAGCTTTTCACGCTATGTAAACGGCGCCGATGGATAATGTCACTTTCGATTTGAATGTGTGAAATTGTGGATGGTTTATTTCAACCTTCTTTTGTATTTAAGGTTAAGATTTTAGAGTATCTAATGTCGATCATTGATATTATAAATGTGTTTTTTTTTGTAATGTTTTCAAAGCATTTCTACTCACAGGATAGTTGGAATAAATAGCTTAGTGGAGATACCAACAGACTCTGTGGAATAACTAATATTCAGTCAAACTCGATTAGTCTAGTTAGCGGACCCCGGGTTGAAATTGGGATAACGCCATGAGGATGTTGAGTATAAATCGTCATGAGAATCACGCAAAACTTCCTATGTGAATATCGAACCCCTTTTTTTGGTGTCTGGTTGGAAAATCCTCATGGAGTCCCTCCGCCCTGGGACAAGGGCGAAGGGGACAATCAGATTCTTACTGACTAAAAACCAACCCGTGTTCCTCATATACCCGTGTGTCGGAGGGTCGGGTATCGCTGAAACAATCGTCGCCACACCCCAACGGGTATTGGCCCGCCAGATGGTCAGGCGGGCCCCGAACAAAACCCCCTGGGTGGCGGATGAAGGTGTTGGGCTCCACTGTCAAAACATCCAGCGGCCGCATAGGATAGGGAGGATGGCAATATCGAACCCTAGGCAAGGTAATTGGCCTCTATACAGCCCGGCCAGACAAAAATATTATTATTATAAATTATTATTATTATTATTATAGTACCCACTTTCATATTTCTGGTACCCAACCACTATACCTTTATTTATGTATTAAATGTGCAATGATACAAAGTAACTGATTGCACTCGCATAGTTAGCCTATTTTGTACTTTAAAATATAAAGAAAACACGAAAGAAAATTAAATAACTGAAAAGAAAGCAACGACTCTGAGTTTTTTTCACCTTTATTTTTAAGAAATCATTTAGCTTGGAAAATCCGGCATCATCTTGAATAGGGTTTGCGCATGTATAAACTTTGTAAACTACCAAAATGCAGAAATAAATATGTCTTTATTTTTTTATCTTCTAGTGTAGGTAATACGCAAAGTCTCTGCAATACTACAATTCCTTCTAAAACTTAGCATTCGATGCCGCCGTATATAAATCTGTATGGCCTATTTGTTCAGAGTGTGGCCGTGTGTGCATTTGATATATGTTTCTGAGACTTTACGGGAATACGTATGCGGTTTTGCTACTGTTTAAACATTTCTATTTGAATGCTAAAAATAAATGTTTAGTATGTATTTATTTATTTATGTAAGCATTTAAAGATCATTTAAAATAAATGATTTTGTTTTCACATTCATTCATTTATTCATTCATCATCAGCTCTTTATACTGTTCCACTACTGGGCACGGACCTCTTCTCGCTATGAGAAGATTAAGGCCATAGTCCACCACGCTGGCCAAGTGCGGGTTGGCAAAGTTCACATGTCTTTCGAGAACATTATGGAGAACCCTCAGGCAACATGCGGGTTTCCTCACGATGTTTACATTCACCGATTAGCAAGCGATAATTAACGATGTTTTCACATACTTTAAGAAATTGTATCGAATTTCTTTAATTTTTAATCGGAACCTCGGAACAATAATAGATAATATATAATTTTTATAGACTCACGCCTGTATCCGTAAGCTGAAAGCGTAGGCAGAGGTACACCTCAGCCTACATTTAACACCCACATTTTGCTATGAATTTTTAGGTCTCGCGTAATAGAAGGCGAGCCTATTGTGGTTGCCGGGCACATCACCAGACTCCGAGCTGCTACTGAGAATTCGGAAAAACCCAGTATCACGTTTGCCCGACCCGGGAATCGAACCCGAGACCTCCTATCAGCAGTCGCATACGCTATCCACTGGACCACGGACAGTCAATAGATGGTATATAGATTGATAAAAATTATAACTTTTGCGAAATGACGCAGAAAATCTTACTAGTACCTTTATTATATCTAAAAGCATTTTTTATGTCTTTCATTTCCAGTTCATGCTCTCGTACAAGATAAGGTTCCCGTTTCTTCTTGTTCTGTTTACATATTATTATTATTCACTATAATATAATGCTCTTCTATTACTGACTGACAGACAGACAAAACACAGCCCAAACTATCAAGCACTAGAAGAAATTAAGCATGTTTGTTCCTTTGAGGGTGTATCACAAGGATTTTTGAAAAAGAGGTTAGAATAAGCCGCGGCCAGAGGCCGAATTCTCCGAAATAGGTAAATTTGTTCAAAATGCAGTTTCGATCTAATGTCAGTGTCATACTGATGTCACAAATGGTATTCTCCTAAATTAGCTGATATTTGAATGTTATTAGAATGATATCGTGACTAGATCGTAAATTGAACAATGTGTCAACGTCGAACTATAGAAGTCAAATTAGACGATAATGACATTAAATTAGCAGAATACCGATTCTGAGTCAATTCAAAATCTGATCTCATTTCCTTCAAAATATAGTTTCAATGTCACATAAAATGTGAAAATTGGCCTTCTGAGTGTAGTTTATTATAAACTAAGAATAAATCTGATATACCAGTTTACAAAAGTCAACAAACGCATTCTCAAATATTCACTACTAATTTACTCCTCCGCCATTTAAAATAAGACACCGACGTCTTAAATTCAATTCTTAAGAAGTCATAATAAGAGATTAGCATACTTTTTCAACTGCGAACCTAATTCTGAATTCGTAAATAATGTTTCGTTTGGGAAATACAGTAGCCAGGTGTTTAAATTAAATGCGGGCCTTAACATGTTACAGACTTACGAAAAAGTTAATAAAACTTCTGTCATTTTCTTAAATTAGGAACGCCTGCTTGCTGTAACTTTTTGTCAACGATTTTTATTAAAATGTGTACCAACTCCTGTTACTTAACATATTTCGAACACTTACTTTACGAATTGAAATAATAGGTGTGATAATATTGCTTCTTGAAATCAATGTAATCTTTACTTCATTATTAGAGATTACTGACAGTCTTCCGTAAATGCGTTTCCTGTAAAGTAGCTGAAACGTCTGATTATAATCAAATAAAATGTACCTAGGTTTTAGATCATTCGGTTTAAATGTAACATAAGTAAAACCGTCTTCGATGAAATGTTTAAAGTAGTATTATTTCAATGTGCAATGAACCCAAACAATATTACAGACTAGGTTCCGCCCGCGGCCTTGCCTGTGTAGACAAAGGTAGCCAATGGCCTTGCCTGTGTAGACAAAGGTAGGTTATCAAGACAAAGGTAGCCAATGTGCTATTCTGTTTATAAACTACATATATTACTGCAAACATACACACACCTATCCACTCAAATATTACTTTTGTATTAGTATATTGAAAAATATTTCATTGACCACTAGAATAGCAAATAAACCGTCCATATTTATGGTTACTATCCAGTTCATCTACCAAGTTTTATATAGTAGCTGTTCATAAAACTTCTCTCGCATTTTAATATCATTCCAGTCATAATATGAATTAAACCTAGCAAGAGTTTCCTTCACACGAAACTTCGCAAGCGGTAATTCTCGGCAAACTTTGATAGTTCCCAAATAGTTTTTCATACAATTGCGTGTAGTTAAAAACTTGAGTCATTTAACAAACCGAATAATTTACAAGCTCCTTCTGCTTGTTTGGGAAATATGCAGTCTTATGTGTGTTTAAAATACTTTTATTGACAGTGTTAAAAATGTTATAATATAAACTAACAACTCTATTTTGTAAGGCTTTTACACATTTATACGCTTTATTCATTTTGGATGAAGATATAGAATATCTTCATAATTCAAATACATTCTTGCAGGGATATTTTTTACGTTTATAGATCAGGTACTCTATTGAATGAGGCATTTGTCTTAGGATTAAATAGTTGCAAATAGGTACTCATAGTGCTCTTTGATTTTCCTCCCTTTTTGTTACAATTCGGCAAAGTTAAGTAGCGTATGTCTTGGATGATGATGATCGCTGTTTGTGACATTTAAATAAGAAGCTACGGAGCTGCAGAGAACACGTCAAGCGATTGCTTTTGGTTCTTGTCTAACAACCGTTAGCCCACGTCGGTGCCTTCAAGGGGCTTGTAAACTCATAAGAGCTTGGTCACACACACATATAAACAAATTTAGAGTATAAGCTATTTGAATCTAAATTCCAAAAGCTATTGCTCAGCTTTTATAAAAAAAAAACTAATGAATTGTCTTGAATTCTATTTGCAAATTATAATAATTATAATTCAATACGTAGTAGGTACAGTGTTGATAAAGCCTATAATAGTGAGTATCGCCATTCATACCACAATATTTATGATTAATCTACAGCAGTACTCTATGCCCAGATAAAGGTTCTCTTGATTAATATTACCGGCAGCCCATACGTCATAATATCACTTCATTTCAATCGATTGAATCTTGGTAGGAATCAGTACCTCAATCCCAAAACAGTACTGGTTCATTAATAGTTCAGTGCGCTATTTCGCTGGACAACTACTAGTTATCGTTTTGAAATACGAGTATATAGAACTGCTTTAGAATATAATTGTTGCCTATCAGAGTTATCGGGGAATGGTAGCTATATATTTTTTTTTAATAAAGCGCATGAAAGACAGCAAATTGTAGTTGGCTGTCAACTTTGGGAAACGAATAGTAATAAATTGAAATGTTATTGGTCATTGAAGTTATTTTAACCCCATATGTTGTATTGACATACATAAACTCAGGTCTGTTTCTTGAAGAGCTAGGCAGAGACATTAGACTGCCGCTACCTACGATCCCGACACATCTTTCTTGCTTCATCCACTTCCATCGAATATTCAGCTTTTTCATATCAGGTTTCTTCGGTTAAGGGTACTTCTAACCTGTCCTTTCTTTAGGATGTCTCCAATCTAATCAGAGAAAGTCCGCCTTGACCTTCCCTTCCTTCTGTCCTTTTCCTAGAAACGACTCAAAACTCGTTGAAAACTTGGACTAGACACCCTAACCACTCAGACTAATCCACTGCTGGACATAGGCCTCCCCCAAGGTTCTCCACATAGATTGATTTTGAGCCGCCCTCATCCAACCGCTGCCCGCGATCTTAACTAAAACATCTTCCTATAGGCATGTGTACGTGGGACACTCAGAATATTTTGCGACACAAAAAAAAAGAATAAATTCCCGAAATCCTCATAAATTACTTATGATGGAAACGTTGTTGCTTGAATTGACTCAAGTTCCAAAACAAACTTGTTCCCAATAAGATTTGCCTGAGGCAATTAAAATAGGTAAAGTCTATTGTCTCCTACAGCGCAGAACATTCGACGATAACATAAAATAGTGCTCCAGACAACGTTTTATTGAACATAAAACTCTTTTCTAAAGCTTTTTACAGTTACGAACACAAAGAATCTTATGAGTCTTCGCTGCCTGCAGCTTTTGTCTGCTAACTATATAATTCTTATAAAATACAGCCTGTTTATAAACTGTTCTCGAACTTTCAAAGGTCCTTTTTGTCGTATTTTGTTGTAGTTTTCAATAAATTTCTGAAATACAGCCGTATGTAACTCCCTGCATGTATAATCAACGTCGGTAAACATCTTGCGGCAACATTTATCTATTCATTTGTAAAATATGGGCGGTTATTTTGGTATTTAGCCCTTAAAAATAGTTCATTATTGCGAGTAAGAGCCGCTAAATATAATTTTATAAAACCTGCATGTTTGAGAGTTCTACATATTGTTCTCGAAAGACATGTAAAGTCTGCCAACGCGCGCTTGGTTATCGTGGTAAACTATGGCTTTATTCTTCTAATAGGGAGAAGAGGTCCGTACCCATCAGTGGGCCAGTAACATAGGGCTGATGATCATTTACGATCATTTGAAATCAGCCAAATGATTCCTAAATTTACTGACTATCATTGCATACCACAAGTCACTTTAACTGGCTATGTGGTTTAAAGTGTTAAGCTCAACACCGCCTCATATCAATGTGCGGTTTACAAATACATAGTTAATATTTTGTTCTTGAATGTTATATACGTCCGTATTTTAAGTCCTTTGCGTCCTAACATAGTATCTGCTTATTAATATTCTAGCGGTATTACACTAGAATATTTAGTAGGTGCCTTTTGTAAATTAGTTCATCCATCAGGTTCTAAATGCACTGTTGTCAGAATTAGGGTATTTGAATTGATTTTCATATATTTGACTGCCTCGTTGGTCTCGCGGCATAAATGTGCGCGTGGGATGGCGAGGTCTCGGCTTCGATTCCCGGGTCGGGCAAAGTGTTATTGGGTTTTTCCGTTAGGAAAATCTCAGTAGTAGCACGGAGTCTGGTAATGTGCTCGGTATGGCAATAGGCTCGCCCCCTATTACGTGGTGGCACCTAAAAATTCATGGCGAAATGTGGGTGTAATATTACACCTCTGCCTACCCCATCGGAGTGAGTCAATAAAAAAAAGAATTCGTATGTTATATATGATATTTTTTCAATAAATTAATCAATAATGAAGTCATGATTATCCCATCCATATGTTTCATTAAAAAAAAAATAAGATAGGTGTACCTTATAATATAATGCATTAATATGCATTATTGTTACCTGGACCACAAAACCCGCGATGGAAGAGATTATTTTCTTTCGTGTGAGTGTGGCCAACCAAATTATAGCCCAACTATAGCGTAAGAGAAGTTGGAATACATATTTTGGTACCTTGAACAAAAAGTTTGACTTTTATGAATGCAGATTTATGTTGGCTTAGCCCTTAATTCTGTCATTATCACGACTTGATAATATCTTAAAGTGCATTTAGACAACAGCTGGGCTTTACCAGAGTCTAAGTGTAGGTGGCTAAAGTAAGATTACGTACATTTTTGTTAAGACGTATTTTTAAATTGAAATCAGAAAGTTATCTGTTGCTAAAAATTTTCTCAAGTTTCCACGAAAACGTCAGATGGCACTTATCAACTTCGATAAAGTAAAAAGAAGCTAATCTTATTTTAGAGACGGAAGATTTCAAATTCGAAACTTCAGTTATCTTTTATTTAATCTAATTCGTTTTGAGGAGTTCTTTATATTAACACCTGGTTTCTGGTGATAAGGATCTGAAGATATTGTCAAAGGATAATGAATGATGTTTTCTTCAAGAATCTATAAAGCATAACTTATTTTATGTAGAATAACTATAATAATAATAACTACATAGTATAAAACAAAGTCTGTCTTCTGTCTGTCTGTCCCTATGTACCTATGCTTGAATCTTCAAAATTACCCAACTGATTTTAATGCATATTTAATAGATATAATGATTCAATAGGAAGGTTTATAATATGTATAATTCAAATTATTATAATCAAATTATTATTATTATTTATTTTTTTATTATTATTTTATTATATTTTTTTACGACATATTTGACATTTCTTTTATTCTTATGAATCTGATAATCTTGACATACTCACGTATTATAATTCATTTGTTAATTGACATAAATTCTAATTTATTATCTAACTGGTGGACGTAGAAATTTGCTGAGAAACCTCTTTCGACGTATTATTATGAACCTAGCATCTGAGTTTTTGATATTAAATAAAATTATAATATGATGAATAGCTGCCGAGACAAATCCTTATATAATTACATGTTATTTTAACGGCGTATCGCAATGTCTGTATGTCATATCTTGTGTACTTATACCCACTATAATATTTTGTATATACAAAAATAAACTATTTCTTTTTTTACCTCCGCTTTATATGTAAGTATGTATTTATGTTAATCTATTATTTTGTGTGCATGTAAAATCACTTTTTTTTTTTTTGTCAGTTTTGTGTTATTTTTATTTTGGCTTAATTCTTTTAGTTGCTTGCCTCCGTCCGTGCATCACTTATACAGGGTGACCAACTGAAAATCAGCGCTGGGTATCCTCCAATCAGGGCACCCAGCTAATGCTGAGCTGGTAACCCTTTTTGTCTGCGTAAGGCATACAGATTTATATATAAAATATTTATTAATTGTTTACCTTCCTCTAACGTGTAAGTACTTTTTTGTCTTTTTCTTTCTTGCATCACTGTATGTTTTTTTGTGGACAAAATAAATGCCATTTCATTTCATTTCATTTCATTTCAATTCATAATTATATGGCGGTATAAAGTTCGCCGGGTCAGCTAGTATAGCATAATCTTAAAGGAAATAGAAAGTATTTAACTTTTTCAATAATAACGCCATAGAAACTCGTTATATAAATATTAGTTATTACATGTTCATTATAATACATTGTTTATTAAGTTATAACGTTATATTTCAAACAACCCTATAACATCGTTTTATATGTACCTACCGTAGGTTTGTACAAAAATAGACCATTTATTTTCGTGTGCGGTATTTTGGTAACTTTATTTCACAAAGACTATTGGAACAAAGGGATCGGCTCGCCGTGAGTAATCTAGTTTGACTGCATTAATAAACCACTGCAAACAAGTTTTTTGGCAAGAAACTTGTTTGTTAGCACTGTGGTTACACCTTTTAGGAGCGGTCGACTGGCACCAACGGTTATATACCTATTTGAACATCGGTTAAACAGAATTTTCTAGCTAAAATAACAAATTTACAATGTTCACAAAGCAGATATTTCATATCAAATGAAAACAGAATTAACTAGAACAGTTTCATTACGTTAGCTTTATAGTTCTTATAAATTATATTTTAGGCAGTAAATACACAGATAATGGTAACCTATTAAACTTTATTATAAACCGTAAACCTCGTTTTTAAAAGCTTTGTATACAGTACCTGTCATAGGCATATTTGTAAGTACCCGCACCTTAAATCCCGAAATTAAACTCAATTTTTGACTTCACCTATTGTTCAAACGATAGGACAAACAAATTGCCGGAAATATTTGAATAAGAATGGAGACTCGGGGACACTAATGTGCCAGGCGGGCAACCCGGGACGGTGAGGGAGCTCTTAATATCTGTTTTTTTTTCCGGATTTTTGTGAATAAGGACAACAAACACCGATCCCCCTATTCTGCCGTCATAACGTAAAAGGGCACAACTAACATTTTGTAAATCAGGAGAAAATTCGAGTTTAAAATATTTCTTAGTTTTTTTTAAAAATAAATTACGGTATTGTAGTTATAGAAAATATATGAAAGGAAATAGTAACGTCTGTATGAATTCTATAAGATGATTTACGTATTTTATTTTATTTTCACTGTATTTATTCAATAATCTACATTTTCCATTTCAACTTAACTTAAAAAATTCATTAAAATCATCAATATTACGTATAAAAGACATAATTAACCAAATTAGACTTTCCACTCTAACATTTTGGGAAAAAAAGTTAAATATTACTCTGCCGTCATAACGTAAAAGGGCACAACTAACATTTTGTAAATCAGGAGAAACTCGTATTTAAACTGTTTCTTAGTTTTTGTAAAAAATAAATTTCGGTATTTTAGTTATAGTAGCGTCTACATGAATTCTATAAGATGATTTACTTTCTTTTTTTAAATTTTTACTGTATTTATTAAATAATCAACATTTTCCATTTGTAAAATCATTAATGTTACGTATAAAAGGCATAATTAACCAAATGTGACTTTCCATTGTAACATTTTGGGGAAAAAAGTTAAATAATAAAATGAAAAGCCATATTAATTAAAACACATCTAACCACTTGTGACTTCTTCATGTAATCTAAACTAGATATGCCCTTTTCTAGTGCTATCACAAAAATAATTGCTCAGTTGTTTCAGGTTATGGTACTTTTGTTTATGGTGGTTATAAAATTATACAGAAAATATGAGCAGATAGGCCTTTTTTCCCTGATTCCAAATATGTATATAACTCAATTTCGAAAAAAAAAAATTGTTGTGCCCTTTTTCCTTATGACGGCAGTATTGTGGGGACACACGACGGAAAAAAACACGTTCGCGCCCAGTAATAATATTTTTCGTGAGTAATTTTATGACAAATATAAGTAATTTTATGAAATACAAACGGGCCAAATGGCCCGTTTGTATTTGTGATATAAGGCAATATGTAGATTAGGTGCCAATTGAAAACAGAATTCGCAAGAAGCCTTGTATTCAGTCAGCGGTAGTAACATCAATAAAACAGTTAATTCAAAGTCACTGAGCCGCATAGAATATACGTTACTATTTGTTGGCAATAGTGCTCGCCGATCTTCAAAACAAGTGGATAGGTTACCACGTTCCCTTTCAATATTTCCCAATTTGATACGGTATTACACACCTCTGGGCGAGACAATGGAAAGTAATCGTCAGTGACATGGGAGCTGGCTAAATTTCGTTAAAATAAAAGCGTACAGTGAACGTAAGATATAGCGCCTACGTGGTCGCCGGGATCTCCCAAGAGCTCCTACAATGGAGAATTGGAAAAGGCTTTTATAATCCGGCACGTGACACACATGCTCAAACAGCCATATCTTAGACTAGCTCTGACGATATAGAATGTACCTAAAACCGCCCGTTATTCTTTTTTCTTACCTAGTAAGTATTATATTTCGATGTAAAGTATGCGGTGGAACGAGATGTTTCTATTGCTATACAAAGAGTATGAGTTACTTCAAGTGTGTCAATATTGTTTGAATGTTCGGGTGCTTTTCGTTAACTGGACAGTACCTGATGTCGGTTTCAATGCAAAAGGCGACCATTTTATTACCTAAATTCTTGAATGTGTATGTTTTAGAATTTAGATTACTTTTGGGACTCTGGTTTATTGTTACTAGACTAGTGCAGATGGTTCTGTGGCATGTTTCTATGTGAATATTTTTTGTTTATTTCGTTGCATGAGAATGCATTGTATTTATTAATGGAGACGGTATAGATAAAAATACATGGAACCGCTCGGCCGCCCGGCCATAAAAGAAAACATAAGAGCCGCGATTCTTGAAATAGCTTTTAGTGAGTGGGTGTTCCTTGCGATCGGTGCTTAGGTCTCCAATTCAGATTCAATGAGTATTATAGGCATTTTGGGTTTCAAGTTTTTAAAATATCGGTTACAATATGTTAAGATAAGCCAAGCTTAAAATATCTTAAGAATCGTCATTCAATCTACGCATTGTCGATCGCGAAGTCAATATCGAAACCTCAACTCTACTTGCCTTTAGCGTATCAAACACAAAGTAAGTAAATGATTTGAATAAAAATACATTGAGAAGAAGAAAAACATATCAGTAAGATATCAGCCTCTAATTGTTCGTGCGTGTATAATATTGCGTGATATTCAAGAGACAGAAACTCGATATTTTCTCACATTAGTCTTTTCGCACTGTCACCGAGAGCCTACAAGAATAAAGCTTTTCACGCTATGTAAACGGCGCCGATGGATAATGTCACTTTCGATTTGAATGTGTGAAATTGTGGATGGTTTATTTCAACCTTCTTTTGTATTTAAGGTTAAGATTTTAGAGTATCTAATGTCGATCATTGATATTATAAATGAGTTTCTTTTTGTAATGTTTTCAAAGCATTTCTACTCACAGGATAGTTGGAATAAATAGCTTAGTGGAGATACCAACAGACTCTGTGGAAAAACTAATATTCAGTCAAACTCGATTAGTCTAGTTAGCGGACCCCGGGTTGAAATTGGGATAACGCCAGGAGGATGTTGAGTATAAATCGTCATGAGAACCACGCAAAAATACCTATGTGAATATGGAACCCCTTTTTTTGTGTCTGGTTGGAAAATCCTCATGGAGTCCCTCCGCCCTGGGATAAGGACGAAGGGGACTGTCAGACTCTTACTGACTAAGAACCAACCCGTAATCCTCATATACCCGTGTGTCGGAGGGTCGGGTATCGCCGAAGCAATCGTCGCCACAGCCCGACGGGTATTGGCCCGCCAGATGGTCAGGCGGGCCCCGAACAAAACCCCCTGGGTGGCGGACGAAGGTGTTGGGCTCCGCTGTCTAAACATCCAGCGGCCGCAGAGGATAGGGAGGACGGCAATATCGAACCGTAGGCAAGGTATTTGACCTCTATACAGCCCGGCCAGACAAAAATTAGTACCCACTTTCATATCTCTGGTATCCAACCACTATACCTTTATTTATGTATTAAATGTGCAATGATACAAAGTAACTGATTGTACTCGCATAGTAAGCCTATTTTGTACTTTAAAATGTAAAGAAAACACGAAAGAAAATTAAATAACTGAAAAGAAAGCAACGACTCTGAGTTTTTTTCACCTTTCTTTTTAAGAAATCATTTAGCTAGGAAAATCCGGCATCATCTTGAATAGGGTTTGCGCATGAATAAATTTTGTAAACTACCAAAATGCAGAAATAAATATGTCTTTATATTTTTATCTTCTAGTGTAGGTAATACGCAAAGTCTTTGCAATACTACAATTCCTTCTAAAACTTAGGATTCGATGCCCCTGTACATAAGTCTGTATGGCCTATTTGTTCAGAGTGTGGCCGTGTGTGCATTTGATATATAATTGTTCCTTACAGCTAACCGCGATAAGTTTTCTGAGACGTTAGGGGAATACGTATGCAGTTTTGCTACTGTTTAAACATTTCTATTTGAATGCTAAAAATTAAATGTTTAGTATGTATTTATTTATTTATGTAAGCATTTATAGATCACTAGCTGACCCGGCAAACGTTGTTTTGCAAAATTTTTCTTTTTTTGACGTGACAACGTCTTATAAATTGGTTTGCCGGGTGACACTTCAAGAAACTGCGTTACGCTCCGCTCACGTTATGCGCTCACAATGAGAGCGAGTGAGAGGCACGCGTCCCGCCTAAGAGCGAGAGAGACAGACATAAAAAGTGAAAGGCACGCGTCTTTCATCCTTCTTCCTACTATACGAATGAATATTCACATTAAAATTATTTTACCACTCAAAGTCGTTGTCACGTAAAACTTTCGCCCGTATACCGACTTTACAGGCAACCAATTTTTTTTTGAAAAATAGATGTTGGCCTATTCTCATAGATACCGGATAAGCACAAAAAATTTCATCAAAATCGGTCAAGCCGTTTCGGAGGAGTATGGGAACGAAAACTGTGACACGAGAATTTTATATATTAGATTTTAAATAAATGATTTTGTTTTCACATTCATTCATTCATCATCAGCTCTTTATACTGTTCCACTGCTGGGCACGGACCTCTTCTCACTATGAGAAGAGTAAGATCATATTCCACCACGCTGGCCAAGTGCGGGTTGGCAAAGTTCACATGTCTTTCGAGAACATTATGGAGAACTCTCAGACATGCGGGTTTCCTCACGATGTTTTCCTTCACCGATTAGCAAGCGATAATTAACGATGTTTTCACATACTTTAAGAAATTGTATTGAATTTCTTTAATTTTTAATCGGAACCTCGAAACAATAATAGATAATATACAATTTTTATAGACTCACGCCTGTATCCGTAAGCTGAAAGCGTAGGCAGAGGTACAGCTCAGCCTACATTTTACGCCCACATTTTGCTATGAATTTTTAGGTCTCGCGTAATAGGGGGCGAGCCTATTGCGGTTGCCGGGCACATCACCAGACTCCGAGCTGCTACTGAGAATTCGAAAAAACCCAGTATCACTTTTGCCCGACCCGGGAATCGAACCCGAGACCTCCTATCAGCAGTCGCATACGCTATCCACTGGACCACGGACAGTCAATAGATGGTATATAGATTGATAAAAATTATAACTTTTGCGAAATGACCCAGAAAATCTTACTAGTGCCTTTATTATATCTAAAAGCATTTTTTATGTCTTTCATTTCCAGTTCATGCTCTCGTACAAGATAGGGTTTCCGTTTCTTCTTTTTCTGTTTACATATTATTATTATTCACTATAATATAAAGCTCTTCTATTACTGACTGACAGACAGACAAATCACAGCCCAAACTATCAAGCACTAGAAGAAATTAGGCATGTATGTTCCTTCGAGGGTGTATCACAAGGATTTTTGAAAAAGAGGTTAGAATAAGCCGCGGCCAGAGGCCGAATTATCCGAAATAGATAAATTTGTTCAAAATGCAGTTTCGATCTAATGTCAGTGTCATACTGATGACATAAATTGTATTCTCCTAAATTAACTGATATTTGAATGTTATTGGAATGATATCGTGACTAGATTGTAAATTGAACAATGTGTCAACGTCGAACTATAGAAGTCAAATTAGACGATAATGACATTAAATTAGCAGAATACCGATTTTGAGTCAATTCAAAATCTGATCTCATTTCCTTCAAAATGTAGTTTCAATGTCACATAAAATACGAGAATTGGCCTTCTGAGTGTAGTTTATTATAAACTAAGAATAAATCTGATATACTAGTTTACAAAAGTCAACAAACGCATTCTCAAACATTCACTACTAATTTACTCCCCCGCCATTGAAAATAAGACACCGACACGTCTTAAATTCAATCCTTAAGAAATCATAATAAGAGATTAGCATACTTTTTCAACTGCGAACTTAATTCTGAATTCGTTAATAATGTTTCATTTGGGAAATACAGTAGCCAGGTGTTTAAATTAAATGCGGGCCTTAACATGTTACAGACTTACGAAAAAGTTAATAAAACTTCTGTCATTTTCTTAGATTAGGAACGCCTGCTTGCTGTAACTTTTTGTCAACGATTTTTATTAAAATGTGTACCAACTCCTGTTATTTAACATATTTCGAACACTTACTTTACGAATTGAAATAATAGGTGTGATAATATTGCTTCTTGAAATCAATGTAATATTTACTTCATAATTAAAGATTACTGACAGTCTTCCGTGAATACGGTTCCTGTAAAGTAGCTGAAACGTCTGATTATAATCAAATATAATGTACCTAGGTTTTAGATCATTCGGTTTACATGTAACATAAGTAAAACCGTCTTCGATGTAATCTTTAAAGTAGTATAATTTCAATGTGCAATGAACCCAAACAATATTACAGACTAGGTTCTGCCCGCGGCCTTGCCTGTGTAGAGGTCGGTTATCAAGACAAAGGTAGCCAATGTGCTATTCTGTTCATAAACTACATATATTACTGCAAACATAGACACACCTATCCACACAAATATTACTTTTGTATTAGTATATTGAAAAATCTTTCATTGACCGCTAGAATAGCAAATAAACCATCCATTTTTATGGCTACTATCCAGTTCATCTACCAAGTTTTATATAGTAGCTGTTCATAAAACTTCTCTCGCATTTTAATCTCATTCCAGTCATAATATGAATTAAACCTAGCAAGAGTTTCCTTCACACGAAATTTCAAAGTTCACTCGGAATTACTGGCAATTCGCAAGCGGTAATTCTCGGCAAACTTTGATAGTTCCCAAATAGTTTTTCATACAATTGCGTGTAGTTAAAAACTTGAGTCATTTAACAAACCGAATAAGTTACAAGCTCCTTCTGCTTGTTTGGGAAATATGCAGTCTTATGTGTGTTTAAAATACTTTTATTGACAGTGTTAAAAATGTTATAATATAAACTAACAGCTCTATTTTGTAAGGCTTTGACACATTTATACGCTTTATTCATTTTGGATGAAGATAAAGAATATCTTCATAATTCAAATACATTCTTGCAGGGATATTTTTTACGTTTATATATCAGGTACTCTATTGAATAAGGCATTTGTCTTAGGATTAAATAGTTGCAAATACTCATAGTGCTCTTTGATTTTCCTCCCTTTTTGTTACAATTCGGCAAAGTTAAGTAGCGTATGTCTTGGATAATGATGATCGCTGTTTGTGACATTTAAATTAGAAGCTACGGAGCTGCAGAGAACACGTCAAGCGATTGCTTTTGGTTCTTGTCTAAGGGCTAAGAACCGTTAGCCCACGTCGGTGTCTTCAAGGGGCTTGTAAACTCATAAGAGCTTAGTCACACACTCATGTGAACAAATTAAGTGTATAAGCTATTTAAATCTAAATTCCAAAAGCTATTGCTCAGCTTATATTAAAAAAAATAACTATAGATTGTCTTTAATTCTATTTGCAAATTATATTAATTATAATTTAACACGTAGTAGGTACAGTGTTGATAAAGGCCATAATAATGAGTATCGCCATTCATACCACAATATCTATGATAAATCTACAGCATTACTCTATGCCCAGATAAAGGTTCTGTAGATTAATTAAATTGGGCAAGTGCGAGTCGGACTCGCGCACGAAGGGTCCCGTACCATCATCTATAAAAGAAAATCACGTTCGTTGTATATATACTTAAATACTTTCTAAGTTTCTACCTGTTTATTAAGATCGAGTAACAAATTGCTTAAAAATTACGTTTGTTGTATGGGAGCCCCCTTTATAATTTACTTTTTTTATTTAATTATTTATTTTGAAAGGTAATATACTACTACATATTCTGTGAATATTTGAAGCGTCTACCTGTTACAGTTAGTAATTTTGAGCAAAATTTACGAAAATTAACACGTTTTTGTATGGGACCCCTTAATATTGAATTTTTTTTTATTTTAGTATTTGTTGTTATAGCGGCAACCAAAATACATAATTTGTGAAAATTTCAGCTTTTTAGCTATCACGGTTTATGAGATACAGCCTGTTGACAGACAGACAGACAGACGGACAGACAGACAGACAGCGGAGGCTTAGTAATAGGGTCCCGTTTTTTACCTTTTAGGTACGGAACCCTAATTACCGGCAGCCCATCCGTCATAATATCACTTCGTATCAATCGATTGAATCTTGGTAGTAATCAGTACCTCAATCCTAAAACAGTACCGGTTAATTAATAGTTCACTGCGCTATTTCGCTGGACAACTACTAGTTATCGTTTTGAAATACGAGTACCTATATAGAACTGCTTTAGAATATTATTGTTGCCTATCAGAGTTACAGGGGAATGGTATATAATTTTATTTAACAAAGCACATGAATGACAGCAAATTGTAGTTGGCTGTCAACTTTGGGAAATGAATAGAAATAAATTAAAATGTTAGTGTTCATTGACGTTATATTAACACCATATGTTGCACTGGCATACATGCACTCACGCCTGTTTCTTGAAGAGGAAGGCAGAGACATAAGACCTCCGCTACCTACGATCCTGACACATCTTTCTTGCTTCATCCATTTCCATGGAATATTCAGGTTTTTCATATCAGGTTTCTTCGGTTAAGGGTACTTCTAACCTGTCCTTTCTTTAGGTTGTCTCCAATCTAATCAGAGAAAGTCCGAGGTTCTTCACATAGACCGATTTTGAGCCGCCCGCATCCAACCGCTGCCCGCAATCTTAACTAAAACGTCTTCCTATAGACATGTGTACGTGCGACACTCAGAAAGTTATGCGACACTAAAAAAACGTGAACAAATTCCCTAAATCCTCATAAATTACTTATGATGGCAACGTTGTTGCTTGAATTGACTCTAGTTCCAAAACAAACTTGTTCCCAATAAGATTTGCCTGAAGCAAATAAAATAGGTAAAGTCTATTGTCTCCTACCGCGCAGAACATTCGACGATAACATAAAATAGTGCTCCAGACAACGTTTTATTGAACATAAAACTCTTTTCTAAAGCTTTTTATAGTTACGAACACAAAGAATCTTATGAGACTTCGCTGCCTGCAGCTTTTGTCTGCTAACTATATAATTCTTATAAACTGTTCTCGAACTTTCAAATGTCCTTTTTTTCGTATTTTGTTGTAATTTTCAATAAACTTCTGAAATACAGCCGTATGTAACTCCCTGCATGCATAATCAACGTCGGTAAACATCTTGCGGCAACATTTATCTATTCATTTGTAAAATATGGGCGGTTATTGTGGTATTTAGGCTTTAAAAATAGTTCATTATTGCGAGTAAGAGCCGCTAAATAAAATTTTATAAAACCTGCATGTTTGAGAGTTCTACAGATTGTTCTCAAAAGACATGTAAAGTCTGCCAACGCGCGCTTGGCTATCGTGGTAAACTTTGGCTTTATTCTTCTAATAGGGAGCAGAGGTCCGTACCCATCAGTGGGCCCGTAACATAGGGCTGATGATCATCTACGATCGTTTAGAATCAGCAAAAGGATTCCTAAATTTACTGACTATCATTGCATACCACAAATAACTTTAACCGGCTATGTGGTTTCATGTCAATGTGCGATTTACAAATACATAGTTAATTTGTTCGTGAATGTTATATACGTCCAAATTTTAAGTCCTTTGCGTCCGTATATGGGACCAGCTTCTAAATATTCTAGTGGTATAACACTAGAATATTTAGTAGGTACCTTTTGTAAATTTGTTCATCCATCAGGTTCTAAATGCACTGTTGTCAGAATTAGGGTATTTAATTTGATTTGCATATGTTATAAGAAGTATTTTTCATCAATTAATTTAAACAAAAACAATTAATATTTAATCAATAATGAAGCCATGATTATCCCAATAATATGTTTCATTTTTTAAAATTAAAAGATAAGTGTACCTTTAAATAATATATACATCAATAAACATGCATTATTGTTACCGGGACCACAAAACCCGCCATGAAAGAGATTATTTTCTTTCGTGTGAGTGTGGCCAACCAAATTATAGCCCAACTATAGCGTTTGAATACATATTTTAGTACCTCGAACAAAACGTTTGACTATTACGAATGCAGATTAAGGTTGGCTTAGCCCTTAATTCTGTCATTATCATGACTTGATAATATCTCAAAGTGCATTTAGACAACAGCTGGGCTTTACCAGAGTCTAAGTGTAGGTGGCTAAAGTGAGATTAAGTACATTTTTGTTAAGTATTTTTACATTGAAATCAGAAAGTTATCTGTTGCTTAAAATTTTCTCAAGTTTTTACGAAAACGTCAGATGGCACTTATCAACTTCGATAAAGTTTTAAAGAAGCTCAACTTATTTTAGGGACAGAAGATTTCAAATTCTTATTCAGTTATCTTTTATTTAATCTAATTCGTTTTGAAGAGTTCCGTATATTAACACCTGGTGTCTGATGATAAAGATCTGAAGACATTGGCAAGAGATAATGAATGACGTTTTCTTCAAAAAGCTATATAGCATAACTATAACTACATAGTATAAAACAAAGTCTGTCTTCTGTCTGTCTGTCCCTATGTATGCTTAAATCTTCAAAGCTACGCAACGGATTTTAATGCGGTTTTTTTAATAGATAGAATGATTCAAGAGGAAGGTTTATATGTATAATAAATATATGGCGGTACAAAGTTCACCGGGTCCGCTAGTATAGCATAATCTTAAAGCAAATAGAAAGTATTTAACTTTTTCAATAATAACGCCATAGACACTCGTTATATAAATATTAGTTATTACATGTACATTATAATAAAGTGTTTATTAAGTTACAACGTTATATTTCAAACAATCCTTTAACATCGTTTTATATGTAGGTACCAACCGTAGGTTTGTACAAAAATAGACAATTTATTTTTGTGTGCGGTATTTTGGTAACTTTATTTCGCAAAGACTATTGGAACAAAGGGATCGGCTCGCCGTAAGTAATCTAGTTTGACTGCATTAATAAACCACTGCAAACTAGTTTTTTGGCAAGAAACTTGTTTGTTAGCAATGTTAAACCTTTTAGAAGCAGTCGACTGGCACCAACGGTTATATACCTATTTAAACATCGGTTAAACAGAATGTTCTAGCTAAAGTAACAAATTTACAATGTTCACAAGGCAGATATTTCTTATGAAATGAAAACAGAATTAACTAGAACAGTTTTATTACGTTAGCTTAAGAGTTCTAATTAAATATATTTTTAGCAGTAAATACACAGATAATGGTAACCCATTAAACTTTATTATAAACAGTAAACCTCGTTTTTAAAAGCTTTGTATATACCTGTTATAGGTACATTTTGTAAGTACCACCTTAAATCCCGAAATTAAACTCAATTTTTGACTTCACCTATTGTTCAAACAGAAGAACAAACAAATTGCCGGAAATATTTGAATAAGAATGGGTACATTCTCGGAGGCACTAATGTGCCAGGCGGGCAACCCGGGACGGTGAAGGAGCCCATAATATCTGTTTTATTTTTCCGGATTTGTGTGAATAAGGACAACAAACACCGATCCCCCTATTGTAGGAACACACGACGGAAAAAAACACGTTCGCGCCCAATAATATTATTTTTCGTGAGTAATTTTATGACTCTATTTGCCCCGTTTGTATTTGTGATATAAGGCAATATGTAGATTAGGTGCGAATTGAAAACAGAATTCGTAAGAAGCCTTGTATTCAGACAGCGGTAGTAACATCAATAAAACAGTTAATTAAAAGTGCCTGAGCCGCATAAATTATACGTTACTATTTGTTGGCAATAGTGCCACCGATCTTCACAAAACAAGTGGATAGGTTACCACGTCCTCTTTCAATATTTCCCAATTTGATACGGTATTACACCCCGCTTGGCGAGACAATGGAAAGTAATCGTCAGTGACATGGGAGCTGGCTTAATTTCGTTAAAATAAAAGCGTACAGTGAACGAAAGATATAGCGCCTACGTGGTCGCCGGGATCTCCCAAGAGCTCCTACAATGGAGAATTGGAAAAAGCTTTTATAATCCAGCACGTGACATACATGCTCAAACAGCCATATCTTAGACTAGCTCTGACGATATAGAATGTACCCAAAACCGCCCGTTATTCTTTTTTCTTACCTAGTATTATATTTCAATGTAAAGTATGCGGTGGAACGAAATGTTTCTATTGCTATATAAAGAGTATGAGTTACTTCAAGAGTGTCAATATTGTTTGAATGTTCGTGTGCTTTTCGTTAACTGGACAGTACCTGATGTCGGTTTCAATGCAAAAGGCGACCATTTTATTACCTAAATTCTTGAATGTGTATGTTTTAGAACTTAGATTACTTTTGGGACTCTGGTTTATTGTTACTAGACTAGTGCAGATGGTTCTGTGGCATGTTTCTATGTGAATATTTTTGTTTATCTCGTTGCATGAGAATGCACTGTATTTATTAATGGAGACGGTATAGATAAAAATACATGGAACCGCTCGGCCGCCCGGCTATAAAAGAAAACATTAGAACCGCGATTCTTGAAATAGCTTTTAGTGAGTGGGTGTTCCTTGCGATCGGTGCTTAGGTCTCCAATTCAGATTCAATGAGTATTATAGGCATTTTGGGTTTCAAGTTATTAAAATATCGGTTACAATATGTTAAGATAAGCCAAGCTTAAAATATCTTAAGAATCGTCATTCAATCTACGCATTGTCGATTGGGAAGTCAATATCGAAACCTCAACTCTACTTGCCTTTAATAGAGCGTATCAAACACAAAGTAAATGATTTGAATAAAAATACATTGTGAAGAAGAAAAACATATCAGTAAGATATCAGCCTCAAATTGTTCGTGCGTGTATAATATTGCGTGATATTCAAGCGACAGAAACTCGATATTTTCTTACATTAGTCTTTTCGCACTGTCACCGAGAGCCTACAAGAATAAAGCTTTTCATGCCATGTAAACGGCGCCGATGGATGATGTCACTTTCGATTTGAATGTGTGAAATTGTGGATGGTTTATTTCAACCTTCTTTTGTATTTAAGGTTAACATTTTAGAGTATCTAATGTCGATCATTGATATTATAAATGTGTTTTTTTTTGTAATGTTTTCAAAGCATTTCTACCCACAGGATAGTTGAAATAAATCGCTTAGTGAAGATACCAACAGACTCTGTGGAAAAACTAATATTCAGTCAAACTTGATTAGTCTAGTTATCGGACCCCGGGTTGAAATTGGGATTACGTCAGGAGGATGATCAGTATAAATTATCATGAGAATCGCACGCATAAAGACCCATGTGAATATCTAACCCTAGGCAAGGTAATTGACCGATATATAGACAGGCCAGACAAAAATGAGTACCCACTGTCATGTCTCTGGTACCCAACCACTACACCTTTATTTATGTTGTTAATGTGCAATGATAGAAAGTAGTATAGTATAGTAGTATAGTAAGCCTACTTTGTACTTTAAAAGGGTAAGAAAACACGAAAGAAAATTTAATGACTGAAAAGAAAGCAACGACTCTGAGTTCATTTCGCCTTTCTTTTTAAGAAATCATTTAGCTAGGAAAAGCCGGCATCATCTTGAATAGGGTTTGCGCTTGTATAAGTTTTGTAAACTACCAAAATGCAGAAATAAATATGTCTTTATATTTTTAACTTAAAGTGTAGGTAATACGCAAAGTCTCTGCAATACTACAATTCCTTCTAAAACTTAGAATTCGATGCCCCCGTACATAAATCTGTATGGCCTATTTGTTCAGAGTGTGACCGTGTGTGCATTTGATATATGTTCCTTACAGCTAACCGCGATAAGTTTTCTGTGATGTTAGGAGAATACGTATGCGGTTGTGCAACGGTTTAAAAATTTATATTTGAATGGTACAAAAATCATGTTTAGTTTTTAAGTTTGTGAATCAGTATACCTATATAAATAATAATAATAATATTCTACCACATACACACATCACCATCTAGTCCCAAGCTAAGCAGAGCTTGTGTTATGGGTTTACATATATAATGGATAAACATACATAATATATACTTTTTTTTGTAAATACATACTTACATAATTTACACATAGAGACACCCAGACCAAGACAAACATACATTTTCATGCACACAATTGTTTGTCTTGAGCGGGAATCGAACCCGCAACATAGCATAGCAGTCACTTACACTCCCGCTGCGCCAACCGGTCGTTATTATTTTATTTTTCATATAATTTAAGAACTTGTAGTTCATAGATGTTATTATTACATAATTTACCAAATTGTACCTTTGTGAAAGACTGGTATGTATTAAGGAACATCCTGGTGGACAGAGTACACATATGTAGGTAAGTACCTACCGTCCCTGACCAAATTATTAGACGCACTATAAGATTTTAAGAAAATTTTAATTATCCGATGATACTACACAGATTTATTATAATTACCAAATACAATGTTTATTTTTTGGTAGCCATTTAATTATCTTGTTTTTGTCACAAATAAATTATAATTATTATAGAACAATTATGTATCTATTGACTCTGAAAGAAAATAGAAACAAATATAATTTAATGTTTAAACTGCAGTGCGTCTAATTTGGCCAGGGACTGTATGTTAGAAAAGCCAACGTATACCATATTGATATATGTGAAGAGCTTTGGGGGTGACCTTTGTCCAGTAGAGGACGTATTTCAGCTAAGATGATAACATAATATGTTTGTTTTAAAAAATAACTGTCTCATCAAATAAATAGTTCGTTAAAATTATCTAAAAGTTACATAAACATAGTGAAAAGTTTCGCGATTTGTATACATTATTCAAGTTTATTTAGCTGGTCTAATAAAATTGATGTGCTTACTAGTTTAAAAAACAACAAACGCATTCTCAAATATTCACTACTAATTAACTCCTCCGCCATTTAAAATAAGACACCGACGTCTTAAATTCAATCCTTAAGAAGTCATAATAAGAGACTAGCATACTTTTTTAACTGCGAACTTAATTCGTAAATAATGTTTCATTTGGGAAATACAGTAGCCAGGTGTTTAAATTAAATGCGGGCATTAACATGTTACAGACTTACGAAAAAGTTAATAAAACTTCTGTCATTTTCTTAGATTAGGAACGCCTGCTTGCTGTAACTTTTTGTCAACGTTTTTTCGTGTGTACCAACTCTTGTTACTTAAAATATTTCGAACACTTACTTTACGAATTGAAATAATAGGTGTGATAATATTGCTTCTTGAAATCAATGTAATCTTTACTTCATTATTAGAGATTACTGACAGTCTTCCGTGAATACGGTTCCTGTAAAGTAGCTGAAACATCTGATTATAATCAAATATAATGTACCTAGGTTTTAGATCATTCGGTTTAAATGTAACATAAGTAAAACCGTCTTCGATGAAATCTTTAAAGTAGTATAATTTCAATGTGCAATGAACCCAAACAATATTACAGACTAGGTTCTGCCCGCGGCCTTGCCTGTGTAGAGGTCGGTTATCAAGACAAAGGTAGCCAATGTGCTATTCTGTTTATAAACTACATATATTACTGCAAACATACACACACCTATCCACACAAATATTACTTTTGTATTAGTATATTGAAAAATCTTTCATTGACCGCTAGAATAGCAAATAAACCATCCATATTTATGGCTACTATCCAGTTCATCAACCAAGTTTTATATAGTAGCTGTTCATAAAACTTCTCTCGCATTTTAATATCATTCCAGTCATAATATGGATTAAACCTAGCAAGAGTTTCCTTCACACGAAACTTCGCAAGCGGTAATTCTCGGCAAACTTTGATAGTTCCCAAATAGTTTTTCATACAATTGCGTGTAGTTAAAAACTTGAGTAATTTAACAAACCGAATAATTTACAAGCTCCTTCTGCTTGTTTGGGAAATATGCAGTCTTATGTGTGTTTAAAATACTTTTATTGACAGTGTTAAAAATGTTATAATATAAACAAACAGCTCTTTTTTGTAAGGCTTTGACACATTTATACGCTTTATTTATTTTGGATGAAGATATAGAATATCTTCATAATTCAAATACATTCTTGCAGGGATATTTTTACGTTTATTAATCAGGTACTCTATTGTATGAGGCATTTGTCTTAGGATTAAATAGTTGCAAATACTCATAGTGCTCTTTGATTTTCCTCCCTTTTTGTTACAATTCGGCAAAGTTAAGTAGCGTATGTCTTGGATGATGATGATCGCTGTTTGTGACATTTAAATTAGAAGCTACGGAGCTGCAGAGAACACGTCAAGCGATTGCTTTTGGTTCTTGTCTAAGGGCTAAGAACCGTTAACCCACGTCGGTGCCTTCAAGGGGCTTGTAAACTCAGAGCTTGGTCACACACTCATATGAACAAATTTAGAGTATAAGCTATTTGAATCTAAATTCCAAAAGCTATTGCTCAGCTTTTATAAAAAAAAACTAATGAATTGTCTTTAATTCTATTTGCAAATTATAATAATTATAATTCAAAACGTAGTAGGTACAGTGTTGATAAAGCTTATAAGAGTGAGTAGCGCCATTAATACCACAATATTTATGATTAATCTACAGCATTACTCTATGCCCAGATAAAGGTTCTCTAGATTAATAAAATTGGGCAAGTGCGAGTCGGACTCGCGCACGAAGGGTTCCGTACCATCATCTATAAAAGAAAATCACGTTCGTTGTATGTATACTTAAATACTTTTTAAGTTTCTACCTGTTTATTAAGATCTAGTAACAAATTGCTTAAAAATTACGTTTGATGTATGGGAGCCCCCTTTATTATTTACTTTTTTATTTTATTATTTATTTTGAAAGGTAATAAAAAACTACATATTCTGTGAAAATTTGAAGCGTCTACCTGTTACATTTAGTAATTTTGAGCAAAAATTACGAAAAAAAACACGTTTTTTGTATGGGACCCCTTAATATTTTAATTTTTTAAATTTTAGTATTTGTTGTTATAGCGGCAACCAAAATAAATAATTTGTGAAAATTTCAGCACTTTAACAATCACGGTTTATGAGATACAGCCTAGTGAGAGACAGACAGACAGACGGACAGACAGACAGACAGCGGAGGCTTAGTAATAGGGTCCCGTTTTTTACCTTTTAGGTACGGAACCCTAATTACCGGCAGCCCATCCGTTATAATATCACTTCGTATCAATCGATTGAATCTTGGTAGTAATCAGTACCTCAATCCCAAAACATACCAGTTAATTAATAGTTCACTGCGCTATTTCGCTGGACAACTACTAGTTATCGTGTTGAAATACGAGTATATAGAACTGCTTTAGAATATAATTGTTGTTTATCAGAGTTATCGGGGAATGGTACCTATATAATTTTATTTCATAAAGCGCATGAAAGACATAGCAAATTGTAGTTGACTGTCAACTTTGGGAAATTAATAGAAATAAATTGAAATGTTAGTGGTCATTGACGTTATTTTAACACCATATGTTGTATTGACATACATAAACTCACGGCTGTTTTTTGAAGAGCTAGGCAGAGACATAAGACCGCCGCTACCTACGATCCTGACACATCTTATTTGCTTCATCCTCTTCCATCGAATATTCAGCTTTTTCATATAGGATTCCTGGGTCGGGTAGTGCTATTGGGTTTTTCTGTCACGAAATTCTCAGTAGCAGCACGGAGTCTGGAAATGTGCCCGGTACGGCAATAGGCTCGCCCCTTATTACGTGGGACTAAAGTATATCTGGCGAAAAGTGGATGTAGAAATACACCTCTGCCTACCCCTTAGGGCATAAAAGGCGTGACGAAATGTATATGTATGTCATATCAGGTTTCTTCGGTTAAGGTTACTTCTAAACTGTCCTTTCTTTAGGATGACTCCAATCTAATCAGAGAAAGTCCGCCTTGGCCTTCCCTTCCTTCTGTCCTTTTCCTAGAAACGCCTCAAAACTCGTTGAAAACTCAGACTAGACACCTTAACCACTCAGACTAGTCCACTGCTGGCCATAGGCCTCCCCCAAGGTTCTCCACACAGACTGATTTTGAGCCGCCCGCATCCAACCGCTGCCCGCGATCTTAACTAAAACATCTTCCTATAGGCATGTGTACGTGGGATACTCAGAATATTTTGCGACACAAAAAAAAAAGAATAAATTCCCGAAATCCTCATCACTTATGATGGAAACGTTGTTGCTTGAATTGACTCAAGTTCCAAAACATACTTGTTCCCAATAAGATTTGCCTGAGGCAATTAAAATAGGTAAAGTCTATTGTCTCCTACAGCGCAGAACATTCGACGATAACATAAAATAGTGCTCCAGACAACGTTTTATTGAACATAAAACTCTTTTCTAAAGCTTTTTACAGTTACGAACACAAAGAATCTTATGAGTCTTCGCTGCCTGCAGCTTTTGTCTGCTAACTATATAATTCTTATAAAATACAGCCTGTTTATAAACTGTTCTCGAACTTTCAAAGGTCCTTTTTGTCGTATTTTGTTGTAATTTTCAATAAATTTCTGAAATACAGCTGTATGTAACTCCCTGCATGTATAATCAACGTCGGTAAACATCTTGCGGCAACATTTGTCTATTCATTTGTAAAATATGGGCGGTTATTTTGGTATTTAGGCCTTAAAAATAGTTCATTATTGCGAGTAAGAGCCGCTAAATAAAATTTTATGAAACCTGCATGTTTGAGAGTTCTACATATTGTTCTCGAAACACATGTAAAGTCTGCCAACGCGCGCTTGGTTATCGTGGTAAACTATGGCTTTATTCTTCTAATAGGGAGAAGAGGTCCGTACCCATCAGTGGGCCAGTAACATAGGGCTGATGATCATTTACGATCATTTGAAATCAGCCAAATGATTCCTAAATTTACTGACTATCATTGCATACCACAAGTAACTTTAACTGGCTATGTGGTTTAAAGTGTTAAGCTCAACACCGCCTCATATCAATGTGCGGTGTACAAATACATAGTTAATTTGTTCTTGAATGTTATATACGTCCGTATTTTAAGTCCTTTGCGTCCTAACATAGTATCTGCTTATTAATATTCTAGCGGTATTACACTAGAATATTTAGTAGGTACCTTTTGTAAATTAGTTCATCCATCAGGTTCTAAATGCACTGTTGTCAGAATTAGGGTATATGAATTGATTTTCATTTGTTTGACTGCCTCGTTGGTTTCGCGGCATAAACGTGCGCGTGGGATGGCGAGGTCTCGGCTTCGATTCCCGGGTCGGGCAAAGTGTTATTGGGTTTTACCGTTAGGAAAATCTCAGTAGTAGCACGGAGTCTGGTAATGTGCCCGGTACGGCAATAGGCTCGCCCCCTATTACGTGGTGGCACCTAAAAATTCATGGCGAAAATTGGGTGTAATATTACACCTCTGCCTACCCCTTCGGCATGAGTCAATAAAAAAAAGTACTCATATGTAATATGAGGTATTTTTTCAATAAATTAATCAATAATGAAGTCATGATTATTCTAATCATATGTCTCATTTTTTAAAAAATACGATAGGTGTACCTTATAATATAATGCATTAATATGCATTATTGTTACCTGGAGAACGAAACCCTCGATGTAATAGATTATTTTCTTACGTGTCAGTGTGGCCAACCAAACTATAGCCCAACTTTAGCGTAAGAGAAGTTTGAATACATATTTTGGTACCTCGAACAAAAAGTTAGACTATTATGAATGCAGATTTATGTTATCCCTTAATTCTGTCATTATCATGACTTGATAATATCTTAAAGTGCATTTAGACAACAGCTGGGCTTTAGCCGAGTCTAAGTGTAGGTGGCTAAAGTAAGATTACGTACATTTTTGTTAAGTATTTTTAAATCGAAATCAGAAAGTCTGTTGCTTAAAATTTTCTCAAGTTTTTATGAAAACGTCAGATGGTACTTATCAACTTCGATAAAGTTTTAAAGAAGCTCAACTTATTTTGAGGACAGAAAATTTCAAATTCGAATTCAGTTATCTTTTATTTAATCTAATTCGTTTTGAGGAGTTCTGGTGTCTGGTGATAAGGATCTGGATATATTGGCAAGAGATAATGAATGATGTTTTCTTCAAAAACCTATATAGCATAACTATAACTACATAGTATAAAACAAAGTCTGTCTTCTGTCTGTCTGTCCCTATGTATGCTTAAATCTTCAAAACTACGCAACGGATTTTAATGCATTTATTTTAATAGATAAAATGAAGCAAGAGGAAGGTTTATATGTATAATACATAATTATATGGCGGTACAAAGTTCACCGGGTCCACTAGTATAGCATAATCTTAAAGCAAATAGAAAGTATTTAACTTTTTCAATAATAACGCCATAGACACTCGTTATATAAATAATAGTTATTACATGTACATTATAATAAAGTGTTTATTAAGTTACAACGTTATATTTCAAACAATCCTTTAACATCTTTTTTAGGTAGGTACCTCGTAGGTTTGTACAAAAATAGACCATTTATTTTCGTGTGCGGTATTTTGGTAACTTTATTTCGCAAAGACTATTGGAACAAAGGGATCGGCTCGCCGTGAGTAATCTAGTTTGACTGCATTAATAAACCACTGCAAACTAGTTTTTTGGCAAGAAACTTGTTTGTTAGCACTGTGGTTAAACCTTTTAGGAGCGGTCGACTGGCACCAACTGTTATAAACCTATTTGAACATCGGTTAAACAGAATTTTCTAGCTAAAATAACAAATTTACAATGTTCACAAGGCAGATATTTCTTATCAAATGAAAACAGAATTAACTAGAACAGTTTTACTCTAACCTTAATATATAAAATCCTTGCGTTACTGACTGACTGACAGACACGCTACAGCCGAAACTATTGGGCACAGGAAGCTGAAATTTGGCATGTATGTTTCTTGGGGACCGTAGGGGTGCACTAAGAAGGGATTTCCCGAAATTCCCACGGGATCGGCCAAAACGGGTAAATTTAAAATAAATGCAGGCGTAGCTGCTGGCGTCCTCTAGTTAATTATATTTTAAGCTGTAAATCACAGATAATGGTAACCCATAGACTTTATTATAAACCGTAAACCTCGGTTTTAAAAGCTTTGTATTGAGTACCTGTCATAGGTACATTTTGTAAGTACCCGCACCTTAAATCCCGAAATTAAACTCAATTTTTGACTTCACCTATTGTTCAAACAGTAGGACAAACAAATTGCCGGAAATATTTGAATAAGAATGGGGACATTCTCGGTAACACTAATGTGCAAGGCGGGCAACCCGGGACGGTGAGGGAGCCCTTAATATCTGTTTTATTTTTTCCGGATTTGTGTGAATGAGGACAACAAACACCGATCCCCCTATTGTGGGGACACACGACGCAAAAAAACACGTTCGCGCCCAATAATATTATTTTTCGTGAGTAATTTTATGACTCTATTTGCCCCGTTTATATTTGTGATATAAGGCAATATGTAGATTACGTGCGAATTGAAAGAGAATTCGCAAGAAGCCTTGTATTCAGACAGCGGTAGTAACATCAATAAAACAGTTAATTCATAGTCACTGAGCCGCATAAAATATACGTTACTATTTGTTGGCAATAGTGCCACCGATCTTCATAAAACAAGTGGATATGTTACCACGTCCTCTTTCAATATTTCCCAATTTGATACGGTATTACACCCCTCTTAGCGAGACAATGGAAAGTAATCGTCAGTGACATGGGAGCTGGCTAAATTTCGTTAAAATTAAAGCGTACAGTGAACGAAAGATATAGCGCCTACGTGGTCGCCGGGATCTCCCAAGAGCTCCTACAATGGAGAATTGGAAAAAGCTTTTATAATCCGGCACGTGACACACATGCTCAAACAGCCATATCTTAGACTAGCTCTGCCGCATAGAACATGTACCCAAAACCGCCCGTTATTCTTTTTTCTTACCTAGTATTATATTTCAATGTAAAGTATGCTGTGGAACGAAATGTTTCTATTGCTATACAAAGAGTATGAGTTACTTCAAGTGTGTCAATATTGTTTGAATGTTCGTGTGCTTTTCGTTAACTGGACAGTATCTGATGTCGGTTTCAATGCAAAATGCGACCATTTTAATACCTAAATTATTGACTATGTTGTTTTAGAATTTAGATTACTTTTGGGACTCTGGTTTATTGTTACTAGACTAGTGCAGATGGTTCTGTGGCATGTTTCTATGTGAATATTTTTTGTTTATTTCGTTGCATGAGAATGCATTGTATTTATTAATGGAGACGGTATAGATAAAAATACATGGAACCGCTCGGCCGCCCGGCTATAAAAGAAAACATTAGAACCGCGATTCTTGAAATAGCTTTCAGTGAGTGGGTGTTCCTTGCGATCGGTGCTTAGGTCTCCAATTCAGATTCAATAAGTATTATAGGCATTTTTGGTTTCAAGTTATTAAAATATCGGTTACAATATGTTAAGATAAGCCAAGCTTGAAATATCTTAAGAATCGTCATTCAATCTACGCATTGTCGATTGGGAAGTCAATATCGAAACCTCAACTCTACTTGCCTTTAATAGAGCGTATCAAACACAAAGTAAGTAAATGATTTGAATAAAAATACATTGTGAAGAAGAAAAACATATCAGTAAGATATCAGCCTCAAATTGTTCGTGCGTGTATAATATTGCGTGATATTCAAGAGACAGAAACTCGATATTTTCTCACATTAGTCTTTTCGCACTGTCACCGAGAGCCTACAAGTATAAAGCTTTTCACGCCATGTAAACGGCGCCGATGGATAATGTCACTTTCGATTTGAATGTGTCAAATTGTGGATGGTTTATTTCAACCTTCTTTTGTATTTAAGTTTAAGATTTTAGAGTATCTCATGTCGATCATTGATATTATAAATGTGTTTCTTTTTGTAATGTTTTCAAAGCATTTCTACTCCCTCCTGGGAATCCAAAAAAATGATTCGGCGTTACACCGAAACCGTAGGGTTCTAGGCGACTTGGAGAAGGAAATGGACTGTATAGAGAGGATAGCGGTTCTTCGCCTAGGAGATGGATACGGGAGGAGGTGACTGAGTGGGTATAGGATATTTCAAGGATGGAAGGCACTTACCTTATACAGCCTTCTTCGTTTCTTTTCCTCCTGGTGTTTCGTGATGCAGCTGATTGTTTACGCTTCAATTCACCGTCACTCCCACTTGCGAGCGGTTTATATAATCACATACAACGGTGCGGCGCGGTACGGTATCGAGACGGCGTTCTCAGCGGGAGGAATGTTCTCGACTCGTATGGATCAAAAAAATGGCTCGGCTATACACCGAAACCGTAGGGTTCTAGGCGACTTGGGAAGGATTAATGGAATGGACTGTATTAGGGCGAGTTCTGGGTCGCCTAGAAAGGAATAAGGGAAGAGTTGGAATAAATAGCTTAGTGGAGATACCAACAGACTCTGTGGAAAAACTAATATTCAGTCAAACTCGATTAGTCTAGTTAGCGGACCCCGGGTTGAAATTGGAATAACGTCATGAGAATCAAGCAATAATACCTATGTGAATATGGAACCCCTTTTTTTTTTGTGTCTGGTTGGAGAATCCTCGAGTTCCTTCGAGGGTGTATCACAAGGATTTTTGAAAAAGTGGTTAGAATAAGCCGCGGCCAGAGGCCGAATTCGCCGAAATAGGTAAATTTGTTCGAAATGCAGTTTCGATCTAATGTCAGTGTCATACTGATGTCACAAATGGTATTCTCCTAAATTAACTGATATTTGACTGTTATTGGAATGATATCGTGACTAGATCGTAAATTGAACAATGTCAACGTCGAACTATAGAAGTCAAACTAGACGATAATGACATTAAATTAGCAGAATACTGATTCTGAGTCAATTCAAAATCTGATCTCATTTCCTTCAAAATGTAGTTTTAATGTCACATAAAATACGAGAATTGGCCTTCTGAGTGTAGTTTATTATAAACTAAGAATAAATCTGAAATACTAGTTTACAAAAGTCAACAAACGCATTCTCAAATATTCACTACTAATCAACTCCTCCGCCATTTAAAATAAGACACCGACGTCTTAAATTCAATCCTTAAGAAGTCATAATAAGAGATTAGCATACTTTTTCAACTGCGAACTTAATTCTGAATTCGTACAAGATGTTTCATTTGGGAAGTACAGTAGCCAGGTGTTTAAATTAAATGCGGGCCTTAACATGTTACAGACTTACGAAAAAGTTAATAAAACTTCTGTCATTTTCTTAGATTAGGAACGCCTGCTTGCTGTAACTTTTTGTCAACGTTTTTTCATATGTACCAACTCTTGTTACTTATAATATTTCGAACAATTACTTTACGAATTGAAATAATAGGTGTGATAATATTGCTTCTTGAAATCAATGTAATCTTTACTTCACTATTAGAGATTACTGACAGTCCGTGAATACGGTTCCTGTAAAGTAGCTGAAACGTCTGATTATAATCAAATAAAATGTACCTAGGTTTTAGATCATTCGGTTTAAATGTAACATAAGTAAAACCGTCTTCGATGAAATGTTTAAAGTAGTATTATTTCAATGTGCAATGAACCCAAACAATATTACAGACTAGGTTCCGCCCGCGGCCTTGCCTGTGTAGAGGTCGGTTATCAAGACAAAGGTAGCCAATGTGCTATTCTGTTTATAAACTACATATATTACTGCAAACATACACACACCTATCCACACAAATATTACTTTAGTAATAGTATATTGAAGAATCTTTCATTGACCGTTAGAATAGCAAATAAACCATCCATATTTATGGCTACTATCCAGTTCATCTACCAAGTTTTATATAGTAGCTGTTCATAAAACTTCTCTCGCATTTTAATCTTATTCCAGTCATAATATGAATTAAACCTAGCAACAGTTTCCTTCACACGAAATTTCAAAGTTCACTCGGAATTACTGGCAATTTGCAAGCGGTAATTCTCGGCAAACTTTGATAGTTCCCAAATAGTTTTTCATACCATTGCGTGTAGTTAAAAACTTGAGTCATTTAACAAACCGAATAATTTACAAGCTCCTTCTGCTTGTTTGGGAAATATGCAGTCTTATGTGTGTTTAAAATACTTTTATTGACAGTTTTAAAAATGTTATAATATAAACTAACAACTCTATTTTGTAAGGCTTTGGCACATTTATACGCTTTATTCATTTTGGATGAAGATATAGAATATCTTCATAATTCAAATACATTCTTGCAGGGATATTTTTTACGTTTATAAATCAGGTACTCTATTGAATGAGGCATTTGTCTTAGGATTAAATAGTTGCAAATACTCATAGTGCTCTTTGATTTTCCTCCTTTTTTGTTACAATTCGGCAAAGTTAAGTAGCGTATGTCTTGGATGATGATGATCGCTGTTTGTGACATTTAAATAAGAAGCTACTGAGCTGCAGAGAACACGTCAAGCGATTGCTTTTGGTTCTTGTCTAAGGGCTAAGAACCGTTAGCCCACGTCGGTGCCTTCAAGAGGCTTGTAAACTCATAAGAGCTTAGTCACACACTCATATGAACAAATTTAGAGTATAAGCTATTTGAATCTAAATTCCAAAAGCTATTGCTCAGCTTTTATAAAAAAAACTATGAATAAATTGTCTTTAATTCTATTTGCAAATTATAATAATTATAATTCAACACGTAGTAGGTACAGTGTTGATAAAGGCTCTAATAATGAGTATCGCCATTCATACCATAATATCTATGATTAATCTACAGCATTAATCTATGCTCAGATAAAGGTTCTCTAGATTAATATTACCGGCAGCCCATACGTCATAATATCACTTCATATCAATCGGTTGAATCTTGGTAGTAATCAGTACCTCAATCCCAAAACAGTATCAGTTAATTAATAGTTCTCTGCGCTATTTCACTGGACAACTACTAGTTATCGTTTTGAAATACGAGTATATAGAACTGCTTTAGAATATAATTGTTGCCTATCAGAGTTATCGGGGAATGGTATATCATTTTATTTAATAAAGCGCATGAAAGGCAAAATTGTGTGGCAAATTTTAGTAGGCTGTCAACTTTTCTAGAAAATGAAATAAATTGATAGTTTCGAGATCATTGACGATATTTTGAATGGTGTTTTGACACTTTTGTTTTGACTTTGTATGTACATGCATACATAGGTTCACGCCTGATTCCCGAAGGGGTAGGCGTAGACTGCGGATCGCTATTTGCTACGAACCTGACACATCTCTCTTGCTTCATTCATTTTTATCAAATAATGTTTCATTGATGTTCTTCGGTTAAGAGTACCTCTAAACCGTCCTTTCTTTAGGATGTCCCAACTTCGACAAACGACTCTTTACCAACCTTCGTCTATCTCTTTAATTTCAACAAATATTTGCTGTTTGACTTTTCATCCTCGTCTATACACCAGCACTATCGTTTACTACCAGGCTCTAGATCACCAGCTACTTAGTAACCGATAGCAATAAAAACACCACACTACACACATGGACAATGGACATTGGGTGCACTGTCCATATGAGAGCAATGCTTAATATGGACATGGCACTTATTTGCATGTTTAGTATGCAAATCTCATGACCCCTTTTACTAGTGTAACTAGCTGTGCCCCGCGGTATCACGCTAGTGATTTTACAATCAATGATACTTCTTGGTTTGATAGACTCAGAATTTTGTTATGCATAGCTCAAATGTTCTTATTAAACACGATGTATATTCTGTAACCTGGTATTTACGTTTTAGATCAAAATGGTGTAGAATGGACAAACAAACTTTACAATTTTTTTATTAATATTAGATTTTTTGTAGAGGTGCTTGTGCTTGACCGTAATTCCAAGACAATAAAATTTACGTTAACATGAGGACCATGGTGTCTAAATGGTATTTTATTTCCCTTGCGATTTTAAATGCGACCAAAAATTAACTCACAGGTGAACAAATGCACAATGAATTTACCATGTAAGTACTGAATGCTTTAATAGGCTAGTTGACGAAAAAAAATTTATAAGTCCGTCCTTTAGATAATTCAAAAATAAGCGATACGTATTTTTTATTAGTAAATTAAACCAAAAATGACCAAGATATAGCTCATTAAAGTTACGTATAACGTCAAGCCTGCATTTTTTCGCACGGGGTGACGTCACACGTAACTTTAATGGGTTATATCTTTGTTATTTTTTATTTAATCGAAAAAGTAAAAATACTTGTCCAATATTTTTTTTGAATCTAAAATACGGACTAAACAAAATGTAATTATTTTGACCCTGGAAACTACCCGATTCTGTTAATTCTCAAGACTTTAATTGTTTTGCCATTTCTTATTATTTAATTTAAAGAAGTTGGTATATTCTAATTAGTAGGTACTTAATAATAAAATAACCCACATACAATAACATTACGATATGACTTACACAACATCTTTTAGATTTAGGTACATAAAAATAGAATAAATCTTTCGAGTTTTTACATTACCTAATGAAATAACATGGTTTTCA
The DNA here is from genome assembly GCA_944739405.2 of Euclidia mi. Lineage (NCBI taxonomy): Eukaryota > Metazoa > Arthropoda > Insecta > Lepidoptera > Erebidae > Euclidia > Euclidia mi. The sequence goes on from OX123185.2 coordinate 15,175,889, forward strand.
GTGAAACGTACAAGAAAATATAGTCTGAAGCCTAAAAAAAATATTCGCTTATTACATCTCATAGTATAAGCAATTCTTGCTCTATGCTACCCTACAAATAAGGGATCGTTGTCACTCAGAAGCTAAACCCGTGTCGAGTCGGACTCCGTCTATAAACTATAAGGGTCAAGTCGGCAACTTTGGAAGTGCCGCTAAGCAGCTAACCATATATCACAGCTGTCACTACTACATAAATAACAACAAATAAAGTACCACATACGCATGCCCGGTTCTGCGTGAGCGAAATTACACATGTAAGTAGTAGATAAAAAAAAGTACCAAAAAGTGTCAGTTATTTGTCGGTCTGATTGGTTTACGCAAACTTCCTTGGCCGGGGTAATGTCTATGACATTATTGCTACGTGTGCCTTATTATAAAACAAACGCAAACAATTTGGCGTGTTTTACATAATCTCTCTAAATTGGAAGGATATACCTTCGCGACGTGAGCCGTGCTAATGCCAGGCCACGACTTAGCCACGTGACTGGCGCCGCGATACACGATGATGATGTCGCGTCCTATTTGAGTGATAATGGCGACGCCATGCGATACGATGCATAAGATAACGGACTGCCCAGTGACCGTGACAATGATTTGTGTGGTCGCTAAACTGATATGCTGAGTCTGAATGTTTTTGTTGTCGTTGTTTTAATATTTGTATGATCCTTAGATAAAAATCTAGGCCGATCTCTATCTTTAAAAAATAATTGACAACTGCGCTAGTCTCGTATAATATTGCCCAGTGTTCAATGCGACGTTAGCAAAATGCCACTGCGCCTCTCATTCTCTTACATAATTTGAGTAACAGTAGAGAGTATAGTAGAAAGTATTTATTTTCGCAACAAAACAATTTTCAATTATTATACATACTTAACATAATTATACATATACATATTTATTAGATGAGGTACCCATAAGTTATTATGAAAACGAGGTCACTGCTTAGGTTTTTTTCATAACCTGCAACAGTAGTTCGGGTCACTTCATATTCTATCGCTGACTTATGATTCTAAGTGACGGATGATTTAACACAGAGCCCTACTCCATCGCCGTCACTGTCACCGTACTGCGTATACCGCGCGTCGCCCTTCTTATATCGCGTCACCCCGTCTTAGCCAGGTCGTGGCCAAGCCTGAACGCTATTATATCGCACATAGATTGCGTTTCTGCTTATGAACACGCGCCGTGCGCACCAAGATTTATTGTTTTTGACAATATTATTACTTAGAACGAACTTACTCGTGCTGTTATTATCTATATTAAGAAAAACCCTCGCACGTTTTGCTAAGGCTTACAGCTCCATCTTATTATTCTTGTGAGGTCTAAAGCGTTTTTCTTTTCATAAAAACATGTTGTCTCGTTGTACACGTAGGTATAAATTGAAGCAGGAACGTGGATATTTTTGAGTCGTCTCAAGGTTCTTGAAAACTGTTAATGCTTAGCATAAAGTTTGTCTTTGAAATCTAAGACCCACCGTGTAGACCGATACCGTTGAAGATAGCGTAATGATCTTGTAAAAGATATGTTTAGACTTAACATTAAAATTCGAAGTAGTTTTTCTTGTAAACAAAGTGTTTCTTACTGTTATACATACATCCACTAAGATAATTCATGGTACGGTTTTTGAGCGTTACATAAAATCGCGGAAAAGCCCACAAGATACTGGACTCCAGAAATAAATTGGTTCATTACAATGGTTCTCTTTTTCAACGATTACAACCTTTGGATATTCTTTAGTCCTTTCTTATTTTGTATGGAAGTAAAATAAAGTATTACTTAAGAAATGTCAACACATCCCAAAAAAATGTGTCTAAATACTAGCGATATATGACATCTCATTTCTTGTTATTCTAGTGTCGACTACAAGATCTGTCACATAGTTTTAGTACCCAAAACGCGCGAATCGCATTAGGCTCTGCTTGGTACATGTGGTCAAGTGTACACGATTTTGGGCTCGTGGGGTACGTCAGCATATGGGTCACTGTCAATGGAAAAACGCCGCAGTCACACTAATTTTGACTTGGGTCGATATAAACCCACCTTGACAAATTATTTTTTGATCAACCAACGTCGATCAAATAGCACTGAAATTATTAATGGTTTATATGAACAACTGTCCGTGTGGTTACGGATTGTCACCACCCCATATCATCCCATGGGTGTCCCATGGGTGTCCCATGGGTGTCGTAAGAGCCGACATAGGGTGCAGATTATGCAGAGAACAGCACTCTAAGAGAAGGAAGACTTGATACAAACCCTATACCAACCCGTTTCGCCAACGTGGTATAGTAGGCCAATACCTCCTTTCAAAGGTGAGGCCTAGTCCAGCAGTGGACAGTTAAAGGCTGATGATGATGATGATGAACAATTCTATTTTCGATAATAACCCATCAATTTCTAATATTTATTGCTGATTGGACGGAAAATAAGTGTCGCTTTTAATAGAAGTGTTAATGTCATATTTTCTATATAAAAATACAGGTACCTATTTGGTAGATGAATAGTGTAACCTACATTATTATACACTTTTCAGCAGCAGGGTAAAGTTCTAAATTGCATATTTTTATAAGTTTAAGTTACTCGAGATGGTGCCTTTTGGTTAACTTGGTAATGGGTTTTGGTGCGCAATTTATTTAGCAAGAAAGGTAAGATACCAAGTTTTCCACGATATTTTAAACTGACAACACCAGCAGTGATCAGCTTTGACCGTCACCACGTGACTATATCTGGTGTAATTAAGACCCGATATATAAATATTAGAATGTCTTCAAATCGCAAATGTATAAAAGTTAGTGTATACCATATTTCTCAAAACCTTTATACATTTTGCTTGAGATGTACCTGTAGCCTTATCGATTACCTTCTCTATTTACGCTAAACTAAGTTAGTAGGGGTTTTATGTTTCTGGTTTCAAAGCTAATAGCTAATGATTTCACTAAATCGCTGTAAAAAATACTAACAAAACTATTGTGAAATGCATGACATTTAATTCCAAATATAATATTACCCAAGAAGGTTAAGCGAAACACTCCGCATTTTCACATTAAAGTAAATTCCTCTAAAAACAACATCGAGAAAATCACAGCGTATTCGTATCATACGAGAAAATTATGTTAACCGATGGAAATTCAAAAGCAAATGACCGACTCTCTAACGAGCTCGCTGTGAATATTGGCAAAGTTCTCTAAAGCAGCGGCTCTCAAAGTGAGCACCCGTAGTACCCATACCCATACCCTAGGTACCCGTTAATGTGAATGTAGATAGCGGCCTGGGGAATTAATGTACGTAACAAAAGTACCATTGGAAATCAAACAACATTAGCCTTTTGAGGCGTTTTGAACTTGGAATATTGTAAACTTTGATTTGGTATTTGTTATAAAGGCAGATTCACTATAGCCCTTGTTACAAAACAGAAAAAAAAACTTTAGATCAGTTTAGTGGAGATTAGTTAGCTATAGTGTATATACATCGTTATCACATACAAAAGATTGAAGTATCTGTCTTCAAAAATCTTTGTAATAAACGTTGAATTTTTTTATGACTTTGCCCTCCCCTGTATATAAACTGTCTCACTGCTTTGGCCCACGGCCTCTTTGCCAAGTGTGAGGTGGCAAAATCCACACGTCTTTCGAAAACACTGCCTCCGTGGTCCAGTTGATAGCGTATGTGACTGCTGATCGGCGGTCCCGGAAGCGATTCCAGGGTAGGGCAAAAGTGCTATTGGGTTTTTCCAAATTCATAGTAGCAGCACGGAATCTGGTGATGTTCCCGGTTACGGCAACAGGCTCGCCCCCTATTACGTGGGACCTAAAAATTCATGGCGAAATGTGGGTGTAATATTACACCTCTGCCATCCCCTTCGGGGATAAAGGCTTGAGTCTATAAAAAATAAAAAAGACTTTCGAAAACATCAAGGAGAGCTCTCAAACATACAAGCTAAACGATAATGTCCTTTAATATTTAGTGTAACAAGAATGTTCTAGAAGAGATTGGGTGCGTGGCCTCAGATTGAACTCGAGTCAAATTTTCATTGGTCAGCCTACTTGGCTACCGTAGTAATAAGCGTAACTAAAATAGTAAGGTGAAATAAGGTGGGCGTGTTCCTCCAACTAGAGGGAGCATGCTCTGACCGGGCTAGGTGATCGCACCTGGTGGGACGGATCGCCTGATGGTAAGCAATAACCGCCGACCATAGACACAAGCAACACCAAAGGAGTTACAAGTGCGTTGCCGCCCCTTGGGGTCGGGAAAAGGGATAGGATGAGGAGTGGGATGAAGGAGAAGGAATAGGGGATAAGACCTTCTTCACTCTCACTCACCGAATGAAACGCAACAGTTTAAGTATAGTTACTTTACGTCGATTTTCTGTGAGAGGTTAGCACTTCCCCGGTCGAGCCGGCCCATTCTTGCTGAAATCAGCAAGGCTCTACTACCTGTGGGCTCCAGTCCGAACAAAATAATTGTAATAAATGATAATCTCTTATTTCCAGATTCACCACTTCTAGCTAAGCCTTATCTTTCGGATAAATTCGAATTAAAAAGGAATTTTTGTGCGTTATCTGAAAAATACATATAATAAAAACTTATCAAACAGTAGTGAAACTGGTCCTTATTATTTTAAATCATACAGATAAAAGTAGTATTTCAATAAAGTCATCATCATCATCATCATGAGCCCCTTATACTGTCCCACTGCTGGGCACGGTCTTCTTCTCACTATGAGAAGGGTAAGGCCATAGTCCACCACGCTGGCCATGTGCGGGTTGGCAGACTTCACATGTCTTTCGAGAACATTATGGAGAACTCTTAGACATATAGGTTTCCTCACGATGTTTTCCTTCACCGATAAGCAAGCGATAATAACAATTTAATACGTACTTAAATCAGAAAAGTCATAGGTGCGTGCCGTGGATTCGAACCCGAGACCCATTGCGTAGCAGTCTGTCGGTCTCTCCACTCGGCTATCGCTGCTTGTAACTTATTGATTCCAATAAAGTACGTGTTCAAAAATAAAACATTCACACATTCATACACTGTGTACATGATTGGAATGCAATGAACCATATAGACTGTGGAGCACAACATTATACACTCATTTTATTCGAAAACAAAACTCAAGCTTGTTCTGTGGCAATGCAATCAGCTGCCACTGCCAATAATAATAATATTATTATTGCCTGACCTCCGCAAACCTGTTTTTACTGCATGTACGTGCAATACACGCAGTAAGAGCTTGGTCGACCTAAGCTGTCAATTCTTGTCGGGTTCGGCACTAATCTTATATGAAATAGAGATTGTTCTTAGTCCAGATTGTGTTTTTGTGACCAGAGAGATACTTGATTATTAAAATATTTAATAATTCCTCATGCTTGCCATATTAAATGAAAATATGAAAATATACAAGTTTAAGAAATTTATAAGCTTATGGAACAAGACGTGTTTCATCTTTTTCGCTCAAATTATTTATTCGTGAGGAGCAGCGGCACAAGCTAGTTTCACCCTCTCCCTCTAATTAATACTTAATATCAAAATGCTTGTAACTTATACAATATGGAATCGAATGTTATGCCTAATTTACATTTATGATCCACTAGCAAAAACCCTTCTACGTTTAAATTCTTATTTCCACAATATGGTCAAACCATTAGAACTATTAAACCAGTTTTTTAAACAAAGAACTTGATTGTCCCAAAAATAGAACGCAAAAAATGACGTTAAATGTGAAAAAGTTTGAAAACCATCGTTGATATGGCAGCATTCGTTGCGGCCAGTATTATTGGATTACGTTGCATACATTTTGTAATCAGACATATCACTTTGAGGAGCATGCCTGAAACGAATTGTGGTTCATTGAATTGGCCGCCGCCGCCGCCGGCACTGGCTGGCGATAGTACTTTACAATTTTTTGGTTCATTTGCATTGTGACTTTTTTGTGAGCTTATGTTACATTCTGCTTTTGAAATAATTTTATCATAAGTAAATTTATATTCGGTATTTTTTAAAGAATATTTTATTTATGTGCATGTATTTGGTTCTGGAAAGCGTGTGTTTTTGGGCGTACTTGAGTACATTTTCAAACGCGATGGTTCGAACATTGTTATTACTATTTCTTTGACTCCAAAATTGCAATTTTCATAATCAAGCCGGAACCAAAGGCTCTTTGATTTATGGGTGCACGAGGTGGTAACAAAACTACTTACCCAATGGCATACATTTTAGTTTTCTATAAAATAAATGTCCACCATAGCTCAGCCTTTACTGGTATATTGAATAACGATATCAAAGTACGCTACCTATGACATGACATTCCACTGGGAGTATGTATTGAGAAGTACTATGATATTAACAATGAATAAATATCATTGATACACAATAAACCCACAAATATCTATTTAAAAATACACCTGCGAAAAAGAGCCGAATATATTGATCACATAATAACGCATTATAACATACTTAGGGCATAAGGGGAAGACCTCTGACCAGATTCGATTGGAGATATCCTAAATACCGGTCAAGTGCGAGTCGGACTCGCGCACCGAGGGTTCCGTACAAACCTGTAGGTATATAAGTAAAAGTTCACCAGTCATAGTTATGGTATTTTATTGCCAAATGAAATCCATAACAGTACAGTATGGAAAGCAGGAGGAGCATAAATTAAAGAAAAAGGGGTCTTTGTCGTTTGTTATCAGTCATCCTTTATTTTACATTAACATATATCGCTTATTTTATAATATAACTTAAATACCTATACCAGCCTTGCAGCAGCCTTGCAAAAGTCTGCTGATGAATGATGGTAAGATTTTTTATCAAAGTTATTGATTTACAAAGTTTTTAGTGACTATTAGAAATCTGTTACAAAAATACTTATAAAGTACAGAAAAATTAGCAAAAAGGTTCGAAGACTATGTAATTATTTGAAATCTCAATCTCAATCAGCCTATCGAAGTCCACTGCTGGACATAGGCCTCTCCCAACACGCACCACAGCACACGGTCCTCAGCCATCCGCATCCTTTATCTGGGCTATAAGACGTTGCTTCGTATCAAATTTCAAGATATTGAGTTCATGGTAGGTTTTGATTCCCTTGCGAGTAGTCGCGAGTTTGAAAATATGATTATAATGCTCTTTCTTTTGAGTATTTGATATGAATTTCAATTTAATACCTCTACGCGTTCAAGAGAAACGGGTAGTAACTTTAAATTTATTAAAAATATTTTTTTATATGCTGTAACAAAAAAATTACGATTTTCGCATTTTTCCTTTATAAATGGTATAAGACGTTGCTTCGTACCAAATTTCAAGATTTTGAGTTCACGGAAAGAACTCTGTAGGTTTTGATTCCCTTGCGAGTAGTCGCGAGTTTGACAATATGATTAAATTGCTCTTTCTTTTGATTGCGTAGACATAGAAGTTTGATTTTGTTACAGCCTAACGGTGTTATATACCTGAGTATTTGATATGAATTTTAATTTAATACCTCCACGCGTTCAAGAGAAAGGGGTAGTAACGTTAAATTTATTTTAAATATTTTTCTTATATGATGTAACTAAAAATTTATGGTTTTCGCAATTTTTCCTGTATGTGTGCTATAAGGCGTTGCTTAGTGCCAAATTTCAAGATTCTGAGCTCACGGAAAGTACCCTGTAGGTTTTGATTCACTTGCGAGTAGGCGCGAGTTTGAAAATATGCTTAAGACAGAGCAATTCTGTCTTTTGATTGCGTTGACATAGAAGCTTGATTTTGTTGCAGCCTAACGGTGTTATATACTTGAGTATTTGATATGAATTTAAATTTAATACCTCCACGCGTTCAAGAGAAAGGGGTAGTAACTTTAAATTAATTAAAAATATCTTTTTATATGCTGTAACAAAACATTTAGGGATTTCGCAATTTTTCCTTTATATGTGATGTAAGACGTTACTTCGTACCAAATTTCAAGATTCTGAGTTCACGGGAAGTAACCTGTAGGTTTTGATTGACTTGCGAGTAGGCGCGAGTTTGTAAAGATGCTTATATTGCTATTTCTTTTGATTGCGTTGACATAGAAGCTTGATTTTGTTGCAGCCTTATGGTATTATATACCTGATTATTTGATATGAATTTCAATTAAATACCTCCACGCGTTCAAGAGAAAGGGGCAGTTACTTTAAATTATTTAAAAATACTTTTTTTATATGCTGTAACAAAAAAATTACGGCTTTCGCAATTTTTCCTTCATATGTGATATAAGACGTTACTTCGTACCAAATTTCAAGATTCTGAGTTCACGGGAAGTAACCTGTAGGTTTTAATTCACTTGCGAGTAGGCGCGAGTTTGTAAAGATGCTTATATTGCTCTTTCTTTTGATTGCGTTGACATAGAAGCTTGATTTTGTTGCAGCGTTACCGTATTATATACCTGATTATTTGATATGAATTTCAATTAAATACCTCCACGCGTTCAAGAGAAAGGGGTAGTAACTTTAAATTTATTAAAAATATTTTTTTTATATGCTGTAACAAAAAATTTACGGTTTTCGCAATTTTTCCTTTATGAGTGATATAAGACGTTGCTTCGTACCAAATTTCAAGATTCTGAGTTCACGGGAAGTACCCTGTAGGTTTTGATTCCAATGCGAGTTTGAAAATATGCTGCAATTTGCAGCATATACGGCTTTATCTTTTGATTGCGTTGGATTAGAAGTTTATTTTTTTACAGCTCTATGGAACCGTAGATTCGAGTATTTAGTATAAATTTCAGTTTGATACCTCCACGCATCCCGGAGAAAAAGGGTCTTGACAGACGGACGGACAACAAAGTGATCCTATAAGGGTTCCGTTTTTTCCTTTCGAGGTACGGAACCCTAAAAAGGACAGGTTAGAAGTACCCTTAACCGAAGAACATGCATGAGAAATTTGATGGGAGTGAATGAAGCAAGAGAGGTATGTCAGGATCGTTGCAAATGGCGTTCCGTTGTCTCTGCCTACCCTTCCGGGAAACAGGCGTGAGTCTATGTATGTATGTATGTAGGTCATGTGAGAGCGTACCGATTTACCCGCCTAATCGAGAAAAATCAGCTAGGCTTTTCACTATTCAAAATATGCATTGGCTTTACAAAAAATAATTTGTCTGATGCCCAAACATCGGTATTCTACAAGTCTTGAAGTTCAGCAAATAATAATCCCTACTTTACTATGTAAATGGTAGCGTGGTTCTTTAGATAGGTAGTACTTGTTTATTCTAAGCTTCGTCGCTGTCACTAAATCTTCCTGAGTCTCATGTTGGTTTTACGATGGCAAGCCGGCACTACTTAAACTGTACCCTTAAGTTTGATGTTTAACGTAACACCCAAAATTAAGGACAGTCGATGAAGGTTTATGGACCTCCTAAGTGGTTGGCTTTAAGGGTTAGAACGCATCTGACGTACATTCGCAACATTGTCTTTGTATAGGCCTAGCGAGGAATAAGTTATTTGATTAACATAGGGCAGGCGCTGCCATTCGGAGTCGAATGGCCGCTTAGCAGTTGCTCAAGGTATTAGTTATATATTATAGTTAATTTTTAAATATTATATAAAGACTACTGTTCGAAAATTACAAATATTAGCAAGGTATGCAAAGTTATTAACAAGGTATGCATAGTTAAATTATTTTTACTCAATCTATATTGCTCATTGTCCTCTTTGTGAAACTAGCCTTCTAGATTGTGTGCCAAGGAAGCAAATAATGTTTGTTTTTACTTTGACCAAATTTTCTCCTTCTAGTGTCGATGGCAACACTTGTAACATGTAGTTATCAGAATAATCAGCAACGCAGATCGTATTAAGGCGAGGTTGCAGTACAGTGCGTAGCTCGACCTCACCCCCCGCAAAAACAAAAACACGGCGGTGGCGTCAGCGAGTGAGCGGGGGGAGGGGTGGGGGGGTTTTGTGTGTGCGTGTGCCACAGCGCAGCGTAAAAAAACCGTAGATGAGTTATGCGAACTTCAAAAGTGGCACATTAAAAACTGACAAATTCATGACAAACTTTTTTTTTCTACATGTCTCATTTGACTTTAGTCGCGTACGCGCTGCGGTCGGAAGCGCTCGCTCTTTAACTCGCGTGTGTGTACGTTACATTTGAAAAGTCGTCGTGTGTAATGAGATTTTGCTAAAGTAGTTAAACTATAGTAGGAAAATGACTAAAAGCTATGGAATCACTTCTCATTCATGAGTATTACAATATTACAACGTTTTATTTTCAATTTATAATAAATTCACAACAAATAATAGAGTGTATAAAAAATTGACATTTAGCGAGTGTAAAAGAGAAGCAGTATTGTGCGTGTTCAAAGACTAAAAAACAAAGTATCCAGATGGGACATTCGTAATAATAAAATACTGATGTGTGTTTTTGTCAAGTAATAAAAGTGATTTGAGGCTGAATCAACACAATATATTATTATTATAGAAATACAAAATCATAGTTACGTAAGGTACAAACATTGACGGATGATCAAAGTCCATTCACTTGTTCTTGTTTTTCTCCTTTTAGTATTAAACAACTAAGTAGATTGTACTGCACAGTTTTCGCTGCCGACCCACCGTACCCCTGGCAGTACCCCTGGGGGTATGGTGGGTCTTTCAAAGCTTAACCGTACTCCCAGATAATATTGTTGTGTAATAGTTTATTAATTTCAGTTCGTTAATTTCAAGTTCCACTATTTTGTGCGATCATTCCCAGTATAGTAGTAGTATTGAACAATTCTATGATAGAACTGTCCTAATTCAGAGAGAGATTCAGAGAACAGAACTAATGGGATAAGTAATAGGAAATGTCGCAGTCTAGTTCTATGTATGTTCTTACAAGGGTATTCAATAGAACTACTGAGAATGATCCGTAGTGTCACGACATCGCGCTCATATATCCGAATAAATATGTTTTGTAGACGTTCATTTGTTTAATGTGTAAAACAAATGAACGTCTACAAAACAAATGAACGCCTACAAAACAAATGAACGTCTACAAAACAAATGACTTACAGAAAGTAATCTGCTATCGATAGTGATTGCAGAAAACAGAAGCATGCGATTTTCAACCTTATTGACATTAGTCAGAATTTATAATTTTATTACCCTAATATTGCCAGAAAGCGAGAAAAAACAAAAAAAAACGTTTGTCATGAATTGTCAATAAGGTCGAAAATCGCATGCACCTGTTTTTTACAATCACTATCGATAGCTGATCACTTTCTGGTAGTCATTTGTTTTGTAGACGTTCATTTGTTTTGTAGACGTTCATTTGTTTTGTAGACGTTCATTTGTTTTGTAGACGTTCATTTGTTTTGTAGACGTTCAATTGTTTTGTAGACGTTCATTCGTTAAACACATTTTTATAAATACATATTTATTCGGATTTGTGAGCGCGATGTTGTGACACTACCCTTGTAAAACATACATAGAACTAGTGGTAAATTTCCTATAACTGTTTCCCATTAGTTCTATTCTTCTCATCAAGTTGTGCTAATAGAACTAGTGGGAAGAAAAGTATCACTAGTTCTATCATAGAACTGTTCAATAGAACTAGTGGGAATGATTGGACAGCGCAAGGATGATGATGATGACGGGTCTTCAACAGTACCACAGATTATACCTATAGTATACAAAGCATTATAACCATTAGCAGTAATACCTAAACGTTTTATTCTCTAATTTATCTGCTTGTTGCACTATATCATCGTACTAGCGCTTGTCTTCGCTTGTCAAAAAATACAAAAACGTAAGTAGTAAGTCATTATCATACGAGAGATAACACTGTTCAGTTTAATGTCCACCTAGCACGTTGGTATACCACTACGATCATTTCAGCCAGGAGTACGGTTAAGCTTTAAAAGACCCAACATACCCCCAGGGGTATTGCCAGGGCTACGGTGGGTCCTCAGCAAACAGTTTTTATATTAACGTACTGTTTTAGGTTTCCATTTAATGAAATGTACTTTTATAATAAATGTTATAAATAAAGCACATCGACTTTTTGTTTCCCTACCTTAAATGAATTAATCAAATTTACTTTGAGGTGAATTGAATTTACTCAAGACAGACAAAGTGATCATGTCGCATCTGAGTCAAATTATTGTTTGTGAAACGGTCAGCATGATGTCACAATGCGCTTCGGTCCAGAGAGTATATGTTTATCTCTATTTCGCGCTTGCGATTAGATGTGCTATCTCACTTACACTTCTTATCTAATTCTTAGTGTGTCGTTTTGACATATTTATATTAGTGTGCGTACGCTTTTCGCGTCATGTTACCTTGTCAGTAACCTGTCTACGGTTTCTTACTAGTATGTCTATGGTTTGAACGATTGAGTTTGGAATACGAATTACTTTGTACTTTTGCGAAAACGTACATGCGGGGGTGGAGGGGGATTTTGCGGAGTAACGACGTACGTCCGCCCTCAATCACGTCTAGACAGGCACTGATGAACGGCCGGCGAGCGATATAATGCCAACATTTTGACTATTTTTTTTCTTGGAGAAAAATTATAACGAAATTACGAAATCTGTTATTACCATTTATTTAAAAATAAAGAGCTGTTTCTTTTGATAATACTTTCATATAAATTCATTATGGAATCTCTAAGCAGTACACGTTTAAAATTGTGATTTAGTGCCATGTTTGACAATTTTTTTTATCGAACCAATAATTCCAAATCGTGTTTCTATCTTTACGATTTACTAGAAGATATGTTCAACTTTAATACTTTAATTTTTATTCATTAAAAATATCATAGTTCATGGGACTTTCAGACGTTCAAAAATCTTAAAAAGTACTGCAACCTCGCCTTAAGCCTTGAATCGTGTGTCATATATTTAGTTGACTTAAGACAGACATTAAATGCAGGACTTTCAAAAGACGTTAAGCTTCTTCGAAACAAATCAGAATAAAGACGTATAGATATACTCTGAAATAATCAGCAAACAGCGAATACAGAAACAGCCATCTGAAATTGTTTTACTGGAAATAGTAATCTCTGACACGGAGTATACTTTAGGACAAAAATTAGAATACATTTCAATTTTGTTCGAAGCCGCCTATCGGGACGCTCGTTAAAATGCGAGGCTTAAACCTAAATTTTCCTACTTAAGTGTCTGGGCGCGCTGTAAATTAAAAAAGGCCAGTTCAAGTTTTCCAGTTCAAATTTAGATTCTGAAGGCACGAATAAAAATGTTTTACTGACGAATGTTTTCATTCCACTGAGGTAAGGTTACTGCAAGTTTGGTGCATCCAATAATTGGGAACTGGGTCCTTTAGAAGCATAAGCGGTTGCTAATGCAATCCTCGTTTGAAAGAAATGCTTTACTACCTTATTTCGACTCCTGAAAGCAAGCGTGTATTTCGAAGGCAAGAGTATATTTGCTTCGTTGGACATCGATTTATATGATGACACTAACAAAAATATAATGCTAATATAATAACATGCAAGAAGTATGGAGTAACAACGTTGACAGGTACATACAAGCACACACACGCTCGCATCCAAATATTTATACACACGTACACAAATTTATACTTTAAATAATAATTTTCATCAATTTAATATGTCTTGTATTCATTTTAGATTTTTTGAACTTATGCATAGTGCACTTTGGATTGGAAAAGAAAAAAGCCTCGTAAAAGGCTGCAGATGTCATAAAAAAATCTAAATTTTTAGACACAGAAATTGGAAACAATGATTTTGTGAAAAATAAAAATGAACATTATTCGATGGCAGAGCGAATCACTCACAAAACTGAAACAAAATAAAAAAGTCGTCACCGCGATTATTATTCAGCCAGCTAAATGACGTTTAAATGTTTACTTAGCAAAGTAAAAAAATTGCTGCGTCCAAAGCCCTTACAGTGGCGGAGCAAAAAATATTTCATAATTGACGCATTTAAAAATGTTGCGCACGTTTAGTAGGGAGATAGTCGAGTTGTATGCCGTGTGGTTGACGGCATAGAATACAAGTGTCACCACCCCCTATCTTCCCGTGGGTGTCGTAAGAGGCGACTAAGGGATAACACGATGCAAATACCATCTTTGCGTAGAGACGGAAAACTCGACATCAAACCCTATACGACTGCCTCGTTGGTCTCGCGGCATAAATGTGCGCGTGGGATCGGGAGGTCCCGGCAGTGTTATTGGGTTTTTATGTCACGAAATTCTCAGTAGCAGCACGGAGTCTGGAAATGTGCCCGGTACGGCAATAGGCTCGCCCCTTATTACGTGGGACTAAAGTATATCTGGCGAAAAGTGGGTGTAGAAATACACCTCTGCCTACCCCTTCGGGGATAAAAGGCGTGACGATGTGTATGTGTATGTATGTATAGTCGAGTTGAAATTTTCTTTTCGAGAGGAAAAAAATTGCTCTCGCTTCCTCATTAGAGGAGGCTTTGAGTGAGCGCATCCCGCTTGCACTAGCAATTCATACTTGCACTCCTGCCATGTACGTATATTCGTAGCGGTGTACACGTATTCTGAAGTGGTGGGTGCAGATTTAACACGTTGGAGTATTTAAGATAAGATAAGATAAGATAAGATAATTTTATTTTGTGAAACATGAGTGTACAATACAAGTTACATAAGCTTGCATGCAAGATGGTAATTATTTGTGTGTTCTACATGTTTTGCCGTTGCCGGCGTACAAAATCCAGATTATAAACTAAATCTTAAAGAGAATTTACGCAAATTTTAACAAATATAGAGCATTAAGTAGGTAGCCATTACAATTAGTAACACGATAAAAAATATAAAATAATAAACTGATATACGATACTAATGCAAATTATGATAAATTCAAGTGTAACTAGATATTTTACATAATATATTAATGAAAATTTAAACATAATGACATAAATTATTAATGGCACAAATAAGAAAGGACCACAGAATTGTAATTTACACAGCTTACTTAGTCTAGAGAGCTAATATACATATATTGTGTGATGTTACAAAATGTCAGCTTATACCTATAATTTATAATGTTTAATACAGGTAATGTCAGATAATTAATTTAAAACAATTTTAATATAATAATAATTTAAAACAATTTTAATATAATAATAAATATAATAATGTCATACAAGAAGAAGAAAAGCATGTGAAAAGGAGAATTCTGACAGCTAAATAAATTATAAGTTTCTCCAACAGAAAATAAACCAAACAACTACTTATATATTATTACTAAGTGATAATTAAAATGTCAGATAATTTTTTTCTAAATGGAGGTAATGTCAAAAATATTAATAATCATAATAAAAATGAATAATCACAAAAATACAATTAAAAATAATAATATATAAGTCATCGGTTAGTGTCCCGTAAGAAATGAAAATGTCATAAATTCTAGGAGTGAATATCAAGTTTCAAATATTGAAAAGTCATCCTTTTTCAATCGCGGTCATTGAGGTAGTCTGTCACACTATAATAGCATTTGTCAATAAGGTATTTTTTAAGGTGTGTTTTGAAATCGTTAATGCTTAGTTGCTTATACTGTTTAGGAACTTTATTATAGATGATCGGCGCCATGCAGAAAATACTATGATGCATTAAAGCGGTTCGGGACTTCACAACACACAAGCGATCATTATCTCTACGGTTACGCTGATTAACCTCGAATAGTTTATTAAATAGGCAGGGATTCGTTTTAACAAACACTGCTACCTCATATATATACAGCGAGGGTACTGTCAAAATTTTATATTTAATAAAATAAGGCCTACAACTGTCTAGAGTATTAAGTTATAATATTACTCTAATACACTTCTTTTGCGATTTGAAAATTACTTCTTTATTGGTGGAATTACCCCAAAATAAGATCCTATATCTTAAAATAGAACCAACCATACCGTAGTATGCCATTATCACAGATTCAATATTCAAAATAGCAGTAAGTTTATATAAGGCATAGACCATTGAGTTTACTTTCTTACTTAAAAGTTCGGTATGTAACTTCCAATTTAGATTTTTATCTATTGTTACGCCTAGAAACTTTGTGGAATCTACTTTAACAATTTCTTTGTCTTGATAAGATACAATAATATCAGGAGTTGGAACTCTTTGACTAAAGAACATGGCTTTAGTGTTTTCTAAATTGATCTTGAGATTGTTATGATTCATCCAAGTAATTATAGATCGGATCGTGTTGTTAATTTCCTTTGCATGGTCTGCTTTATTAGCAGTAGCATGAATAGTCACAGTACTGTCGTCTGCGAATAAGGCCATCGGCGGAAGATTTAGGAACGTTATTTTGTGTTATAATTATAGCGGTAAATAAACTACGTTTAATATTTTATACCTTACTGTAGAGCAAGTTGCTACATTCACCTTTTCAAAATGTTATAATAATAAAGGTATAAACGGCTAGTTTTGCCGTCTCCAGTAATGCCGCTTATATCAGTTTGATAGACTCTAAACTCTAAGGTAGACTGGGAGAGAATGCCTACGGCATAAAGTCCGCCTTTATACGCTAAAGTTATTAAATCAATAAATTTAATAAATAAATAGATGTCTTCGCAAAATTGTGTTTGGTTTTGAACTTGACTTGTTGTGAAACGGGCTGTTAGTGCCTTGGGTTATGATTCATAATTTAAAGTCTTATGTCATAGTGTTTGTTGCCAAGCTCCTGCGGCAACGGCCTGATTGATTTTTTGTGTATATTTGGATTTAATTTTTTTTATACCACTAGATGAGTCGGTTCTGTAAAAGTTATGTGGCAGTATAATGATGGCTATTAATAAATAGCCATCATTATACTGCCCCATAACTTTACAGACAGACACTTTAAGTTAAATATAATAATATTTAACTTAAAATAGTCGCGAAATGGATCTGTCTGGAGTTTCTTAATAATGACGACCAAAAGTCAAAAGTCGACGTCGAGACTGTGATTGCGCCATTGTATAAATCTTTGTGTGACAGACAAGATTATATTCCTTGTTCTGCGTCTGGAATTTATCTATACTTTTATATATTACAAGATGAGCCCGCGGTTACACCTGCGTTACTTAAGGCTAATGCTCCTCTCCCGAGGCTCATAATAATAATAATAATAAACTCGGCGATCATTGTACCGATAGTCGTGACCGTAAATGGTCTTATTGCCAAGAGCCTCGACCACCACCTCAAGAGGCTCTCGTTAGACGGCTGGATCAAGTCCTCTATACAGAAGGCAGTATTGCTGGACACGACACGCATCGTACGGAGGTTCCTTTCTCTGGAGCCCTAACCACCGGTAGCTTGGTCCCTGTGCCCGATGCCGGTGGGCCTCCGTGGTCCCATTTTAATATTTAATTTATTTCGTTTTATAATATTTAAATAGTTAAAATGTGATCATGAGAACAGTATTTAATAAACGGCATAATAATAATAATAATAAATCATTTATTTCTAAGTATATGGTACATTTATGGTCTTACATGTATTCTGAGAATCACATACACTACCATCACTGGTGTAGAAATATTTAAATGACGCATGCAAACTTTATTAAACAAATGTCATGTCGTCATTAAAATCGCGTAATTATATTTATTAGGTACTAATACAATAAAATATAATAAAAAATGGAAGTTAAATTAAGTAACAATTGAAACGAATATAATTATGTCAATATAATAATTAAAAATGTCAAAATTTACCCCGAAATGTCAATATAATAATTAAAAATGTCAAAATTTACTCCGAAATGTCAATATAATAATTAAAAATGACAATATTTACTCCTAAAAGTCTAATTCTCTAACAATGTCAAATTTTATAATTTATGAATTCATTTACAGAATAGAAGCATTTGTCTAGGAGCCAAGAAAACATTATCGTTTTAAACTTACTAATTGAAAGCAGTCTTAGATCAGGTGGTAATTTATTATAGATTTTTATTGCCATACAATATGCATTTCTACTATGTAAATGTAGTCTTTGTGATGGCACGAGGAGTTTGCCAGGGTTCTTTTTACTAAGCCTGTCAGAGACTTGTTCATTTAGAGGGAACAAGTGAGGGTGCTTCTTCACAAATAAACTTATCTCTAAGATATATAAGCATGCAAGTGGAAGAATTTGCAATTGCTTAAACAATGGCCTGCAATGATCAAGGTATTCTGCACCACTTAAAGCTCTAATGCACTTCTTTTGCACAAGGAAAGCTCTATCCACATCCACTGAATTACCCCATATCACTAACCCGTAACGTAACACCGATGAAACATACCCATGATAAGCGCTTAAGGCTGTTTGTGTGCCAGATATTAGTCTAAGCTTACGGAGGGCGAATACAAATTTATCAAGCTTAGTGCATACTATTTTTACGTGTTCCTTCCAGTTGAGTTTATTGTCTACTGCTATGCCTAAGAAAATTGCCATTTGTTCCTCTTCTATGATTGAATTTTTATATTTTATTGATACCGGTGAAATTTTAGAGTTAATTGTTCGAAATTTTAACAGTTTTGTTTTATTGACATTGACGTGCAGATTATTGCCTCCTAACCATTGAATGATATTATTTAATTCATTGTTTGCATCGCTTATCAGATCGCTGTTATTTAAACATTTTATGGTTAGTGTAGTGTCGTCAGCAAATTGTATAGATTTGTGTTTCATTATTTTATTAAGGTCATTAATATATAATATAAATAATAATGGTCCTAGGACGCTTCCCTGTGGGACACCGGATTTATTGCCTTTTAGGTCTGAACTATATGTGATTTTTGTATTATTTGTGATTTTTGATATCACTGTCCTATGTTTACGGTTCGACAAATAGTTTTTAATCAAATCGTGTGTCTTTCCCCTAATACCGTATTTCTCTAATTTGTTTAATAATAGTTGATGTGACACAAAATCGAATGCTTTGCTCATATCTATAAATAATGATAAAACTGACATTTTGTCGTTTAGTGCTTCCGTTATAAGCTTTACAAGTGAAAAGCAAGCAAGTGTCGTTGAGCTATTCTTTCTAAAGCCGAACTGGCTGTCAACTATTAGGTTTTGTTTATTTATAAAACTGGTAATCCTTTCATGCATAGCCTTTTCAAAAATTTTTGCAAGTATTGGTATGAGTGCAATAGGTCTATAATTATTCATATCTGTCGGATTACCTTTTTTAAACAGTGGTTTAATTACAGATTCTTTCAGTTTAGTAGGAAAAATAGCTTCCTGAAATGAAAAATTTATAAGATAGCTAAGAACAGGAGCTATAATTCTTGCGCTGAGTTTGATTATTTTTGTGTTTATGTCGTCATGTCCGGCTGATCTTGTATCATTTAAAGAACTAATGATTTTTATAACCTCAGTCACATTTATAGGAGTCAAAAATATACTATTGCCGTTGGAGTTAATGTTAATATGATTAGGAATAGAAGAATTATTATTTGAATTATCATTATGTGTCAGATCGATAAAAAAATTATTAAATTGGTTACATATGTCAAAAGGATTATTAATTATTTTGTCATGAATTATTAAATCTGGTATGTCATTCTTGGTATTATTATTACTAATATTATTTTTAATTATGGACCATGTCGCTTTGCATTTATTTTTAGAACTATTAAAAAAATAATTGTTGTTAATTTGTTGCGATGTATAAATGCATTTCTTTAAAATTTTTATATAATTATTATACTTATTCTTGTGGTATCTTTTGCCGATAGCATTATGCTGATATTCATAGTATAACAGTCTCTTTTTAACGCATGATATTTTTAACCCTTTACTAAGCCATTTATTTTTAATTGGTTTGTTACTCTTTTTCACACGTATTTCAGGAAAACATAGTTTATAGAAAAGCGTATACAAGTCATGGAATAAATTGAAAGCTGTATCACAGTCCGTTACTTCGTATACTTCATTAAAACTTAAGGCTTCTAAGCATTGAAGAAATTTATTAATATTCATTTTACTGTAATCTTTCTTTGTTTCATACCAGAATTTTATCACTTTTACATTTCTTTTATTTAGATGGAATGATATCGTTTGGGCTGTATCATGGTCAGAGAGAGCTAAGTTATGCGTCCTGCATTTCAAATCCTTTGTAAATATATTACTTGCTATTTGGTCTATGCTAGTATTCTTCCTAGTGGGAACGTTAACATGCAGTAACATATTAAAGTTATTTAGAATTGATCTAAGTTCTTTCGAATTTTTATCGTCTTTTAAAATATCTATATTCCAATCACCACATATAATTATATTCCTACTTTTTTGAGTAAGTTTGCGCAATAGGGATTCCAATTTGTTGTAGAACGTACATATGTCGGCATTTGGTATACGATAAATGCAAATAACAATCAAATTATAGTTAATTATTTCTGTGCCGCAGTACTCGAAACAAAGATCCATTCCAAATTCTTTTGTTATAGGTAATGAATTAAAACCTACACCTTCCCTTACTAAAATGCAGGTACCACCCCGTTTCTGGCCTTGCCTTGAATAACTGGCTGCTAGTCTGTAGTTAGTAAGTCTTAGATTACTTTCATGACCCGCCTTGATAAAAGTTTCACTAAGACAAATGAAATCTATCGCACCTATCTGATTTATTAAATTGCTGATTGTCAAATCTAATAATTCTGATTTATTAAGAACGCCAGCTATATTTTGATGTAGTAACACAAATTGCTGTTTCTCAACATATTGTTTGCCGGTATTTGGTAGGAGTGTTTTAGTCACGGGTACGAAAAAAATTATTTGTCGGCTGACTCTTATCGTACACAATTGGATAGGTCTCAATGTCTACAAGTAAGCGCTCATAAATACTTTTATAAATATTTTTTACACCGAGCCTATTTACTTTGCCTGTTTTATATGAGAATGTTTCATGGGATAACTCGCGATTACTATCAAAAATATAAATATTTTCTAGGTTCATTAAGTTCTTAAAAAGCAAATTATTGAACATTTCGATTTTATTGTTATATATTGGAGCCCCTTGAACATAGGTGGGACAGCACATAATAATATTTGTATTTGTAATTTTTGCGATAGACTCTTTGATCTGCCTGATCATTTCAGTGGATGCCAAATTACCTTTAAAATCTTGTTCCCCGATCATTATAATACAGTAGTCGTATAAACTAAATTTTTTTACCTTATTGATAGAATTACATATAATATTTTGAAGGTTATTATTACGTGATAGGTAATGACAGTATTCAAATTGCTTACTAAAAGTATCATCTATTATATCTATCGTACTATTATAATTACAATTACTAAGAATACATAGCTTTCTCTTGTTAACCCTGTGCGTAGTTAATAATTGTGGGCCTTCTTTACTATTGTTGCTATTGATTTCTCGATATGTTGATGGCCTATCAACAGTACATGTATTGCACAATTCTGTTTGTGTTTGTTTATCCTTCCTTTGCTGTATTGTTTCCAAGGTAGCAATGTTGTCGCAAGTATTATTGTAAGATTCAGCTAACGGGTCTGGGTTTGATGTTATCTCTGGACCAGTTTTGTGGTACGGTGAGTTTTCCGATTGATCTAGTGAAACATTACGTTGATTGTCAGTAATGGAATGCCTGTTTCTTTTCCTTGCTGACTGCAATTTTGATCTTTGTGATTTTGCAGGGCTGGTACATAAATTTTTTAGTGTATTTATTTGAAGTTGCAGCCGCATTACTGTATCTTTAAGTTCATTATTTTCGCATATTTGGTTATCCAATTCATTTGTCGTTGTTGTTAGTTGCTCTTTTAACTGTAATATCTCAATTTGCATTTCCTCTATTTCGCTATCGCATACTCTCGTGGAGAGGTCAAGACTCTTTGTATTTAAGTCTAAGTTTGTTCCGTCGAAAGACGACTCGTTGCTTAATGAATCTATAGATTTTGATTGAAACAACTGTTTACGCCCACCTCGTCGTGTTGTAACATTGTAGTATTTTTCTGTTGACATTATTTTAACGATACAAGCTAAATAACTCTCAAAAAGATTTCTCGGACCTCGGTCTCGAACTCAAGCCTCATTGATTTATAGACCGAGCTATGCTTCGATCGGCGCCATATAGTCCGTTGCAGATTGTTCGAAATTGTACTTCTTATTCCAGGCAACTTAGAATTACTTATGTCAATATTTCTTTTTGATTTTTTGTAGTACCCGACACAAAAACAGATGTCAGATTTATCAAATTGTAATTGTCATTTATCGAATTGAAAATATTTTCTTAACGGTTCGTATTTAGTTATAACTTTATCACTTTTACTTTAAATTACAGCAAGATTAATAATGATCACAAATGTCTCTTACTTATTGTTGGTGTCCGTTTATAGCAGTTTCTTGCATTATCACTTAGTTATTTACAATTTTGGAGCACTTGAAATACGAACGTATTGTTTTAATGTTATTGGATTATTTTACACTTTCGTTATTGGATAACAATTTCACAGGTTGTTTCTAAGTTTTTACACACTTTTATAACTCATTTACAGTAATTTTCTTATAAAAACTAATATAATGATTTTTTTAGTACGGAGACGATGTAAACATGACGGAACAGCGCCATCTTTTTCATATATATTTCATAGCGTGATGTTATAGCCTTCCTCTATAAATGGGCTATCTAACACTGAAAGAACTTTTGAAATCGGTCCAGTAGTTCCTGAGATTAGCGCGTTCAACCAAACAAACAAACTCTTCAGCTTTATATATTAATTAGTAAGTATAATATTAATTATCTGATACCATAGCTGTATCTAGGTTAGGATCAGATGATATTGCGAAAGTTTTTCAAGATAACTTTCGCAGATTAAGTAAACCTGTAATCAGAGAGACTTTTACACTGGATTTATATTCGATCTATCCATGGATTTGGCTACTGGCGATACATTTTTGTCATATTTTGTAGAGAGTTTATTTCTAATGCGTATCTCTTAATTGAAACCCGCGATTGGCCAACAGTCCTTAAGAGATGTAAAAATTCAGATAGATTTGTCTCAAACACACGTGAATTAGTTATTCCGAGCGTCTTAATTTATTTGATTTAAGTTAATGACGGTTTTAATTCTTACAATCTTGGTACGAGCGCCCCTTCACAGGGTACGCACTTAATAGGTCACGTAAAGCTCTGGGAACTGATTAAATAAATATTTAAATAGCGAGAATGTTTAAGTTTGTTACCTAATTGGAAAAGTATTATATAATAGCGTAATAAACAGTGTTAAACTGAGATAATACCTTAGCAAAGGTACTATGACATATTGAATTTTCGTCAATAGACATTCAAAGTTTTCTAACTCACCTTTATCCGCCTAAACTAAAATCAGAACTTTTACTGGAAACTGAGTCTCGTGATGAATAATTTAATAAGGGCATAATTAAATTGTTAAAATAAACTTGTACGGGTATAAACCAAAGAATATCGCATTATATTCCTTTCCGTTGCCGAGGTCAGACAACAGTCGTTCTGTGGAAAAGTTGATATACTGTCATATCTGGTTACACCAATAAGCAGCCCTTGGACTCCAAAGCGTGTAACTCTTGGATGCAACCGCGATAATGCTAGGAGAATGATGATATAATAAGGGACTTCCTCTAAGGGCCGGGCCTTAAAAGCAGCGTATTTTTCACTGAAGCGCAGCATCACTTTTCACTGTCAAACTATCATCGACAATTTTCTCATTTAAAAAATGCTCTCCTCTCCACTTTCCTTATATGTACGCGGGCCCTTACTGTGTCCATAATCTGTATACATATATAAAATCCTTGCGTTACTGACTGACTGACAGACAAGCTACAGCCCAAACTATTTGGCGCAAGAAGCTGAAATTAAGCATGCATGTTCCTTAAGGAGTGTAGGGTAGCACTAAGAGAGGATTTTTGAAAATTCCATCCCTAAAGAGGTAAACCTCGGGGTCAAAGTTTGTATGAAACTTTTTATTCCTTCAATGGATTGTCACCAAACTTTGTATATAAGTTTCTCAAACGACAATAGTGAACACTAAGAATAATTTTTCTGCAAAATTCCTCCCCTAAGAGGGTAAAACTGGGGGTCAAAGTTTGTATGAAACATTTTATTCCCTCAATGGATTTACTTCAAACTTTGTGTATTGGTTCTTTAAACGTCGATAGTGAATAATAAGAATTTGTTTTTTGAAAATTCTCATCCTTAGGGGTAAGATAGGGGTCAAAGTGTGTTACTTATTATACCTTCACTGGATTGACTTCAAACTTTATATATTGGTTCCTCAAATGATGATAGTGAACACTAAGAATTAGTTTCTTTGGAAATTCCTCCCATAAGGGAGAAAGATAGGGGTCAAAGTTTTTATGAAACTTTTTATTTCTTTAATGGATTGACTTCAAACTTTGTACATTAGTTCCTCAAACGACGATAGCGAACACTAAGAATTTGTTTTTCGAAAATTCTTACTCTCAGGTGGTAAGATAGGGTTCAAAGTGTGTTTTAAACGAAACATATTATTCCTTCAGTGGATTGACTTCAAAATTTGTGTATTGGTTTTTCTAATGACCTTAGTAAACATAAAGAAAATATTTTTGGAACTTTTTACCCTAAAGGGTTAAAAAGGGGAATCGGAATTTGTATGAAACCTTTTTATTCTTTCATTGGATTAACTTCAAACTTTGTATATAGGTTACTCTAATGACGTAAGTGAACACCAAGAAAGAAGTTTTCGAAGTCACTCCAAGATACTCTGTGGTCACTCCCCTATAGGCTAGGCTTAAGAAAGAGTGCCCTATTATGTAATTTAAAAAAAAACTTCAATGGATTCAATTCTTCTTGAAACTTTGTGTATCGGTTCCTCAAGTGACGTTAGTGAATTTATCACCAAAACCAGTTCCCAGGTCCCAGTTGAAACTTTTAATTCCTTCACTTGATTTTTTTTCTTCGTCCCTGATGTGCATTTAATTTTTATTTATTTAAATTTATGCGGCTGGCTCTCATCTATGCGCTCTTCGTCTTCACTAACTAAAATGTGGGATGATTCTTTATATGACCAATAGAAGCCAAAATACTAAGAATCGTTATTTTGATATTTTTATTTATTTTTAAGCAGGTAAGCACTTTTTATCAGTAATCTGTTTTATCCAACTGCTGACCAAGGCTTTTCTCCTTTCTTTAACCTAAAATGCTAAGAAAGGGTTTCTGTACTTGGATAATTTATTTTAATTTTTTTTTTACTGCCTCGTTGGTCTCGCGGCATAAATGTTCGCGTGGGATTGGGAGGGGTAGGCAGAGGTGTAATATTACACCCACATTTCGCCATGTTGCATATTAGGTCCCACGTAATAGAGGGCGAACCTTTTGCTGTTACCGTGAACATTGGCAGACTCCGTGCTGCTACCGAGAATTCGGCAAAATTCAGTAATACTTTTGCCCGACCCGGGAATCGAACCCGAGACCTCCCGTTTAGCAGACGCATTCGCTATCCACTGTACCACGGAGGCAGTAAAATATTATTTATTTCTTTAATCTGTCTGTATATAAAATCCTTGCGTTACTGATTGACTGACAGACATGCTACAGCCGAAACCCCTCAAGGAGTTAATCTGGTTGCCAGAATGTGTATGAAACTTTTTATTCCCTCAATGGATTAACTTCAAACTTTGTATACCTATTGGTTCCTCAAATGAAGTTAGTGAACACTAAGAAAGTCTCTTTGGCAATTCTTACTCTAAGTGGATAAAAAGGGAAGTCATAATTTGCATAGAACCTTTTATGCCTTCAAGGGATTAACTTCATACTTTGTTTATTGGATACGCAAGTGATGTTAGCGAACACGAAGACATTTATTATGGAAATTTTCCCCTAAGAGGGTGGAAAAGGGATTCAGAGTTTGTGTAAAAACTTTTATTTTTCAATGGAATCACTTCAATCTATATATAAAACCCTTGCGTTACTGACTCTCTGACAGACACTTTACAGCCGAAATTACTGGGCACAAGAAGGTTAAATTTAGCATGATATATGTTCCTTGAGGAGGGTAAGGGTGTTTGTACAAAATATTTTATCTAATCGTAATTTACGCGTGCGAAGCAGCGGGCAAAAGCTAGTATACATTATATTTTCACTTATATGACTAGCTAAATATAATTGGATAATCCAATTATTAATACAGTGACGTTCGCTGACGATAAATTTTAATTGTATTTGAATAATTGGTTACCTAATTATGATTCATCCTCTTTCAAGCAAACCAACTAGGGTAAAATTATGCAGAGTTTACCTTTTATTCAATAAAATGTACGTAATTGTGACCAATAATATCAACCTACTCATAATTATGATTAATTACCTAATGTATGAACATGACATCCTGTTATGCCACATATATGTATACATAATAAAACCGAAAGTTTGACGAAAGTATATTTGTTACTCCTTCACGTAAAAACAACTGAAGAGATTTAGATTCAACTTTGCAATAAATCTTTAACTTCAGAATCGCACATATACCTCTTGTCACGGATATCGACGTCACGAAAGCGGATCCACGTCGTAGAAGCGAGTAATATATGTAGTAAAATCAATAAATCCAGATGTGTAAACGATAGCTGCTATACATCAGTTGCTCGTATGAGTTTTGGACAAAAATGGCACTTGTATGTCACTATTGACAGGTGTGAGTCATACGAGCGCTGTGCAATTTGTTTTCCTCAGGATGAGTTTTACATGTGTAACATGCAACTGAGTTGTTATCCTGCAGACTTCGTGCAGTTCCAGGATAAATAATATAATATATAGATAAATAATAATAATAGACCTACTGTTCTATTTACAATGGCTGATTCGCTTTTGTATTGGAAGCTGATAAGAAATATAATGACATATAAATAAATATAATGTTAAGCGCGTTAACATAATAATTATATTTATCAATTGGAATAATAACAACGCCTATTACATATAGGATATGTATTAATAATAATACCTACGTATTCTATAGTAGACGTTGTTTATCCTATTTTATATAATGATGTGTGAAAATTATATTTTGATGAATATTCAACTGTTTAAGTTTTTTAAATTACTTAAGTAGCAATGGTTTTCATCTGATAGCCGCAGACTTAACCTGATCTACGGCTAAACAGTAGTTCAAGCAGCTCACATCACATTTCTGGAGTCTATTCCGTAAGTATCAGTATTGAAATTGCTACGAGCGTAATTTAAGGGTAATCAGTCAGATATTTTTCATGATCTCATATAATAATATGTACATACACACATACATAGGCTCACGCCTGTATCCCCGAAGGGGTAGGCAGAGATGTAATATTACACCCACATTTTGCCATGAATTTTTAGGTCCCACGTAGGCTCAACCCCTATCGAGCCTATTGCCGTACCGGTCACATTACCAGACTCTGTGCTGTTACTGAGAATTTCCTAACGGAAAAACCCAATAGCACTTTGCCCGACACGGGAATCGAACCCGAGACCTCCCAATCCCACGCGCACATTTACGCCGCGAGACCAACGACGCAGTAATAATATGTAATATAGTCAAAAACTATTCTATGGCAAACAAAAAACCTCTGCATGGAAACGGATTAAGAATAAAAAGTGTTACTAACCCATTTCATGCCGTGGCCGCGTGGGTTTCATATGAGGCGCTTAAGGAAAATACAGGATGGCTATGATATAAATTACTTATTTGTAACATTTTAACATGTAACTATTTTTTTGTCCCATAATAAATAAATAAAAATAAAACTCAACATCAAATCTTACACCCATATGGACAGCATGGTATAGTAGGCCAAATCCCCCTATTAACTCAAATCTTTTGTGTCAATATTATTATATTTTTTTTATAGACACACGCCTGTATCACCTAAGGGGTAGGCAGAGGTGTAATATTACACCCACATTTCGCCATGACTTTTTAGGTCTAACGGGGGGCGAGCCTATTGCCGTATCGGGCACATTACCAGACTCCGTGCTGCTACTGAGAATTTCCTAACGGAAAAACCCAATAACACTTTGCCCGACCCGGGAATCGAACCCGAGACCTCCCAATCCCACGCGAATATTTATGCCGCGAGACCAACGAGGCAGTCAATATTACTAAGTATGTCCTAATCTTGTCTCCATTTATAAAATATGTTTACTCAAAAACCAACCTATGTAAAAGAAAACGATAGTCTTCATGTTCATTTTCATCATACCAACTCAGCTGAGTTAGTAAAAAATTGCTCATAATCATAGTCGTCAGCAAATATAACCTAAAGTTTATGAACAAGAAATATATAAAAAATATGTTCATTTTTATTTCTCTCTGGTATCGACGCCATTCCGATGCGTTCTAGAATCAATCTTTATTCCAGTACTAGGAGAAAATAGCTGATGTTCTAGAGGTAAGTGAACTGCGACGTGCGAAGACTGAAATGAAAAATATCGAGAGCTTTATAAAGTTTATTTATGAAATCCAACCGATATCCTACATTTTAAATAAAGTTGTACGTACTTGTTTTCATAAATTTGAATCGAGGACACGGTATAGGTTTTAAGTGTATCCTTAGAATCGGCGTGTTTTATCTACTTGCCCACAAGTTGTTCTGCATTTGTGTAGTATTAAGGCACTATTAATATTTCAGAATCCTCCTCCTTGAATCGTTCACCTCATGACTGAGGGTCGTGGCATGTTACTATTTTCTTCACCATGTTTCGCCATTTGTGCCTGTTCTTGGCATCATGGAGAGTGTCGTGAAGTTTGGTGTTCAAGACTGTGCGGACCTGGTCAGACCATCTTATGGGACTACGTACTCTTAGGCGCTTGCCATCATCCTTTCCAGTGACCAGAAGTTGTTCTCAGTTGTCACCATTTTTCCGGGCAATATAGCCAAAGAATTCCAGAATCCTACGCAGGCAAATAGCAGTACACGAAGATGCATTCATTGGTTCGGAAAGCAGTCCATGGAATCTGAAGCATTCTTCCCAACACCACATCTCAAAGGCGTCTATGCGATTGCGATCGGCTTTTTTCAACATCCAAGTCTCCGATTCGTAGCCAAAGATAAATTCAGAGTCATCAAGGCAACAAAATAATAATTTCTAATTCACTTATGGCTAAGAGCGTCTTGTCACTGTGAGACCGATTAGGCCTGATAGTGCTAGATGGTAAAGTTCAAATGTGTTTCGAGAACATGTTGAAAACCTCTAATATAGAAAACCTCTAATATATACCGATTTTCTCACGATGTTTGCCTTCAGCGTCTAACAAACCATTATTAAAATTTTAATGTGGTAACAACAACTGCTGATTAAAGTCTGAATAAACTAATCACATCGCACGAATTTTAAATTATGTTACTAACATAATTCACTTCAACGTGTACAAGCATTTGATATTCCACTCTCTTTTTTGGAGAAAATGACCGAATAATAGAGTAATAGTAATTAGTAATAAATAAAAGGAAAACGGAGATACAGTTCAATCTCTATGTTAGAGAAGGAATTATATGTTTCTTGATTTATAAATGCAAAGTTGTCCACTTTTATGGGTAATATAACCTTCCGCTTACTGCGTGTATTATACTTCCTGCCTATATTATGCGTTCTATATAAAAACAAAGAAATAAAACCCTAACCTTACCTAACTACTTATTTTACAAACGCATGTCTGCAGTGGTTATATTTAATTAACCTCAATTAACATAATAGTAGCGACCGGTGCCGGCGTCTTACGGGTAGTAATTATAATTATAATGTTCACAGAACAAATGCTTTGTGAAAATTATATATTAACAAATTATACTCCTAAACTTGCCCTAAAAATCACTATCTATTTGGTGAAAACGGAATGTAAAACTCTACGAATTTGCATGCATTCGCAAATTTTTGAATTTGTTGCCGTGCACCATGCACATAAGCTTTCTAGGAAGTTTTATAGGAACAACGAATACGTATTCAGTGTGGACGTTTTGATACAGCCTACTATATTTAAGTACGCACATTGACGCGTAAAAAATACGCACCACCTATTACTGCAGTAATACGCTTAGAACAAAGATAAACCTATAAAATATGCAATCAACTTCTAGTTACCATTTACGTAAACGCTAAGCCATCGCTTGTCCTCGCCTCATCCTGTTTGCCTCGGCAACTTTTTTTCTTTCACCACTTAGCTATATTTTCCGCGTTCAAGCTAGTCTAGAAACAGGATGTGTGAGAAACTGCAAGTATGTGACGGCATTTTGCTGGTATTTAGGTGAACATCTTGCGACTAGTTAAGGTAATTTACTAGGTATTACCTCATAATAGAGAATTTAAAGTGATGTTCGTAGTAGCAAAAATATTACTTAATAAATAATGTGCACTCCACGCCACGTTATGGCGACATCGCTCATAAGTTGAGGAAAACAGAAAAGATAATCAACAAAATTTGTTATTTCTTAAATTAGGTAATGGATGGATTAAGATTAGTGTAACCTACGGATATTGAAGAATCTTCCCTGCCGGCGTTAAACATGTACAATCAAACAAGTCGGCGGTGGACCAGTTTGAAAAAAATCCCTTGGCTCACTCATAGAGTCGAGGCACACTATAAACTGATTTTATAGACGAATGTTAATGTTTGTATAAAGTAGCACTGGAAACGACGATGTCTTGCTGAGCGATTCTCACCATTATGGTGATCTAGCGGGAAGTTGTTCGACTGACCTATTTAAAACTAACAAGAGAATGCCCACAGCGACTCTCGCACATTTTATTTTAAATTAATTGTTTCTGCCCGAGGTCCTGGGCATTTTGGGAAATCCCTTCTTATTTCACCCATACAGTCTCCAAGGAACATACAGTCGAACAACTTCCCGCTAGACTACCATACATAAGGGCTAGAATCGCTCAGCAAGACATCATTGCTTCCAGTACTACTTTCACCCAAACATTGACATTCGTATACAAAACCAGTTTCTAGTGTGCCTCGACTCTATGAGCGAGCCAAGGGATTTTTTTTCAAACTGGTCCACCGCTGATTTCTTTGATTGTACATGCTCAATTTTAGCTTCTTGCAATAAATAGTTTTAGCAATACGTTGTCTGTCAGTCAGTCAGTAATGCAAGAATTTAATAAATAGAAGATATTGGCTCAGGGGCGTCACCAACCGATTGTCTGGGGGGAGGGGGGGGACAAGTACGCCAGCCGATGGCCATATTGAGAAAAGTATAAATTGTCGGGTTTTTTTAATCTGTAGGGCAGCTGACCCCCCCCCCCCCTCTCTAGGGGTCCCCCTCCACTTGGCGACGACCATTAATTGGCTCCTACACGCCACCGTTGTGTAGCACTGCTTAGCAACAGTATCTGTTATATGGTGTAATGGTATTAGTGTGGGATCAATAGCTTTGGCTGTTATAAACACGAAATTTTGAAACCATACTTAAATTTTGGTTGGGACTGACTACTCTTGCCTGCATGAAACAGGAAACAGATTTTGATGAATCTCTGTAGCCATATATTTTATAGATCAGAAGCGTACATAATTAATGCCATTGTTTGTCGCAATAGTCAACATTCAGCAGGGTATAGCAGTAAGCAGAAACTAGTTTATCATATAATTTTAGAGATACTCATCTTATATAACGATATATATAAAGCTACTTTGGTGATAGCCAATAACAATAAATTAAAATAAACATATTTTATTACAGAACAGAACAATATTGCAGATTAAGCCAATCATAATCTTTTCGCTGCTCATGGCATTGTCTTAGTAAAGAAAACGATTTAAAACGCAAAGAAAATCCAATCCCATAGATTCATTTGCTTGGTTAATATTGATGACAAGAGTCGTGCAAATGGCGTTCAATAAATTTGATTTATTTTGGTAAGTACCTACTGATAATAATACCGTAACCATTGACATATATGTTCTAAACATTTATGTCAATGGCCGTATCCATTATACATGTAAGTAAAAATATTACAGTATACATTTAACTTAACTATATATATACAGATGCAGTGATAGCTTAGTAGAAAACCTAACCGATAGCAAGACATAGGTTTCGCTTTCGAATACTCTTGTATCCTAATAATATTTTCTATATTATACTCGTTATAATATTTCCTTGCTTATCTCTATGGAGCATTTTTAAATCCAACGCTTCGTAAGCCTTCTAAACAAAACACATTATACAAAAAAACAACCCTTACGTAACACTCTTATGGCGTTATAGGGGCCATCAAGCTATACTAAAGGGTAATTTACAACGACTTCCAGTAAAGTTTATCCGCGCACTTTACAAGTAGACGTTAGCAAGTATTAATATTTTCTTTTTGCTGTCGCGTCTCCCCGAGTAAGCGTCACCTCCGCCTTCTGAACCGCTATTATCATTAATCTTACAGAAGCCCCGCTAAAGATAATGTTCCCGAGACTTCCCTATAGAAAAACAATATCACGTATAATCAGTTATCTTGGAAAATTAAAGGCGGGAAGTTCCGGAGGACGCAAACACTTATCACGAGAGATCAAGTCATTTATTTTAAGTGCGTAACGATATATTATAATTGTATACGCTTTAGAGACTTAATTGTATTTAATCTGTGCCACCCAGCGACTTAAAATTAATTACTTTGTGACTTTATTATAATTTCCCCCTCGAGATATATAATTTGGCCACATTTTATGCAATTTAAAAGGGCCATCAAGTATTTCATGGTTTTGGTAATGTCGTAGTAAAATTTACAAAATGTCTCGGTTGACCCAATGGTTTTAAGCAAATTACTGTTATATTCAAATTTTAATACTAAAGGACAAAAAGGAGCACACTACATCTGGGGGCACGAGAGTGCCCCCGCCAAGTCGAGCAAAAAAGCGGCACGGCCGTACCACCCTTTTCTCGAAGCAATTCAGGCCATTTTCGACCTCCTATAACTACGTTGTGGATAAAACTAGAAGCCTGTGTTTTTAGTACCCAAGCAAGCATTGTATAAATATGGTATGTTTCAAATTTCATTTAATTTGAACCAGTAGTTTAAGAATACGAGTCGATTTTCGTGATTTTGTCACTCACTGACCGATCATCAAAAGTCTAAGGCACTTCTGGCAGACATAGAAGCTTCAAATTTAGAATACAATTAGTGTTTATTGTATAAATCAAGGAAAAACTAAAACATTATTCAATTTTGTTCCAGTTTTCGACATACATCAACTGCATAAATAACTTTGTAATCCCATATAAACATATAAGATTACAAAATGACGTTTGCAGTTAGAGCTTTAATTAAGAAAATTCGTTATTGGTGTACAAGAAGTAGAATGTACCGGAAAGGTAAAAAGTAGGACTATCTACAAAAAGAAATGAGATCCCATAAAAACAATACTTGTCAAAAAACTAAGTCTCGCTACCGTAAAAAGTAGTGAGATCCATGTAATACCAAGTCGGTTCATAAAAAATCTTTAATGTTTTAAATAAATAGATAGACTTGGCAATCACACTAAACAAGCTTATTTATATATTTATCTTTTACTTATGACTATGAGATATATTGTGTTTTCATGCGATGACCGAATCAATCTATTTATTTAAAACATTAAAGATTTTTAATAAACCGACTTGGTATTACATGAATATCACAACTTTTTACGGTAGCGAGAATTGGTTTTTTGACAAGTATTGTTTTTATGGGATAATTATATTACATTTTATTGAATTAAAAACATACTCGAATTTAAACATGGAAATCTATTTCAGAACCATTACAACGAATAATAATTTCCTTGACAAGACAAAACCAGAACAGCTTTATTGCAAACAATCCATTTGAATTTATAATGCATGTTTTTTAATCCAATTCGACAACTGAGTCACACAGATCGATCGAACTTCCAACATTACTTCGTCAAGAACAATCCAATTATTTTTTTCTGCCAAATAGACACATTGGGTCCGAACATGACACTGGTATATTGTTGCCGTAGCGGTTCACTGATTCTATCTGGTATTTTATGGCGTGACTACAGCCATGTAGTAGCTTTACAACGCACAGGTGAAATGTATGGTATGGGTCCAAGCGTGTGGCTAGCACAAAGTTTTACAGGTTTTATTTTTGTTTTAGAAGCGATTTGTATACGTCATTCGATGTTATTTATGGGGTAGAGAAATGCGTAGAATCGTGTTTTTGTATGTTATGAATAACCCATTACTTATTGATATTTTGACTGACTTACATCGGCTGTGGTTAGTGCTAGTACAAATAATAATGTCAGTAAAAACAATCTATTAGATCTTTCTCAAATATTGACTTAGGTCAAATTCAAACCAACCTTCTGTTTTTGAAAGAGAACCTTTATTTAAAATGTTTATAGCATAAGGTTGTTTCAACGTTTCGACACAGTTATTTGAAAACCTGTTCAGTTTTTATGAAAAAGGAACTAAAACACGTCATATTTTTATTCAATTTTTATTTTCTGTTACTAACTGAAAATTGGAATTACATTAACTGAAAAATTTAAAGCTATATTCTGATAGCCAACCATTTTATTATAGCTCTTGAAATGTCTGGAAAAATCTCAATAGCAATAATAATTACGATTGTATTCAGAATCGTCGGTTGATCGCCTCAAAGGACCGTTTCTCGATTCAAATATTCCATTTGGGAATAACGAAACAACGGGGCGCCGAAACGCGTCCGGTTTCGACTGAGTAAATCCAATTTTATTACGCTAATAAAAGGCAATCCAATTAAAGCTCGGAGATTTTTTACTGATGTTGCTCGGAGCTAGCCGAATGTGCCTCGAGTTGGGTTGAATATACTGTGAAGATACGCGGGCAGCTGAACGGAGGGCTAGGAATGCTTTTACCAATGGTATTGTAGTGGTAGCTACATTTAAGTAGCGCCATCTATCGTTCAATGAAGAAGCGACATCTAGCTGCTCCGGAATGTACGAATTGAACAGCGAAGACACGGTCAAAGATCCCAAATCGCCTATATAAATTAAAAATAAATTTATGTGCTCATTTGTGTGCCCTCTCCCGCACACAAATAAATGAACACGTATTTGTTTTTTCTATAACAATGAATGTATTTGTAGATAATGCTTAGTATCACCATACTCAAGCCATACCGAGGATATTGAGGCGGCCTTGTATCGGTCGTGAAGTGGCCAGAAGAGAGGGATGGGGCAGAAATACTTTCATCAAACTGCTCTTATTTTTAGATCTGTGCTTTTCTCGATTATCCTAAGGTTTTCTGCAAGTCACACCTTTTTTTCAGCAAAATATAAGTTATATTCGCGCACAATAATGTTTTTTTAGTAAACAGCGCAGCTTCTCACCGCTCATCTCTCCCACTCATCTTTGATGAACACGCAACCTTAAGGGCCTACGCGTCGTGCTACAGGTTTCAATTGTAACTGTTGCTATAATGAGTACGGGCGTCTTGAGAGAAAATCTTGAGGAACTAATGGCATATATAATTTAGGAAGCTTTTACTATGATTAAATCTTGATGCATCATACTTTACGTATATGTAAGAAACAACATTGAGCTGAAGGCTTATACGTTTTACGGTCTTGAGGTAAAAAACCGTAACAAAGCAGGTACCTATATTTTTGTGTTAATTGTTACGATTATAGTCAGCAACACATTGGTTATAGTCAGGTGGTAAATAATTGAGAGTCATAAGTTATTTATCTATAAATTTTAAGTTCCTAAACATCACCTTGGAGCCTAAGTAAATAAGTTATTTTTATTTAGTTTTTTATATCCAATGATATGTAGCCAGACGCTTTATCTTCTTCCTCTTGCCGCCCCTCTTCCTACTTCTTTTCATACCCAGAGCAGCAACGAACTTACGAGTCCTCTGGGGATGCGAGTATCCATGGGTGGCGGTAATCGCTTTACCATCAAGCGATCAATCTGCTTGTTTACTTCCTAGAGCATAAAAAACCTGAGATTTTTATTAACATTGAGTAATTTGAATAAACCTTATGGTAAAGTTTAATATTTAAATCCGTTGTGAGAATAAGAATAAGATTTTTTTAACAATTCGAATTTATTTATTTGCTATGTCTATTCATTTTAAAAATAAAATGTAAGGAAGAAATAAAATAGACCGCAAACGGGTTACACATTTTATTTCAAGATTACTTTTCTGTGTTTTCAATACAAGTTACAAATTGTACATTCATTTTTGTAAATAAACCAGGAAAACAGATTTGAAACCTTTCAACATTAAGAGGATTTACTTCTTCAAATGTAGAAAATTTCCTTAATGTTTAATAGAGTGAGATTTTCAATTCGAGTTTGTAATAAGACGTAAAACTTCAAAAAAACGTTTTGTATAACTTATTTTATACATAAGTTATACAAAACAGTTTTTTTGAAGTTTACTACAGAGTAAAGAATTGTGTGATAAGAGAGTGTTGTGGAGTAAAAGAAGACGTAGTGACAAGTATTGAGAAAGGCATGTTGATGGTTTGGGCACATGGAGAGGATGGATGACGAAAGACTGACAAAGAAGATATATAAGGCAAGTGTGAATGGGACAGGACGATGGGGAAGACCTAGGCGGACGTTCTTTGACCAGATTGGAGACATCCTAAAAAAAGGACAGGTCAGAAGTACCCTTAACAGAAGAGCATGCATGAGAAACTTGATGGGAGTGAATGAAGCAAGAGAGGTATGTCAGGATCGTTGCAAATGGCGTTCCGTAGTCTCTGCCTACCCCTCCGGGAAACAGGCGTGAGTCTATGTATGTATGTATGTTATACATTTTACTTGATGGTACGTTTGCGTGAAATAATTGCGATCCGTAATAGACCGCCAAAATAAAAAAAAATAACTATTGCAACGGTCACTACTTGGTTGGGTGTGGCATTTACATCTGAGTGCTGCAGAGTTGCCATCCCTTGGAGGGCGCGTAAAACTGTCGGTCTCGGTTCTTACCTCATGACAAAAATCATTAGATCATGTTGGAGGCTTCGGGCGGCCTGAAAACTCCAACACCAGAGTTGGCCACACAATTACAATAAGTATATGTATCACAATATATTCACGAATAACATGTTAACGCTTACAACATTTTTACCAGCACAATTATTGTTATTTCGTTATGACAATATTTTATTGTAGTCAATTTGTGGGTAGAGTAACAGTACAACACTTCTATGCACATGATTAGATGCTGAGCTAATTACTCGAAAACTTTTTTCTTCTACATGTTGCCAGAGAACAAAAATCTAAAATTATGAGACCCCGACTTAAAGTAAATGGATAGGATAGTCCAAGATAAAACATACCTATATAACTGCGCAATAAGGAGTACTGTTTAGAGTATTAACCTACAAACCCAATTGACTTCCTACTAAATTGGTGCACAAAATTGAAAAACACTTTCCAAATACTTTATGGCACTCGCTTCGTCAATAGCGTTTGAGCACGTGTTAACATATTCCATGAACCACTCTTTTCACAAGTACGCTTTCAAATAACATGTGTTTTTTTATTTCTCTCTGAGTGAAATAAAAGTTATATTTTGTTAACTATTTCCTAAACACAGGAAAATAACAGGGTTAACAATATTATATTTTCATGGTTTGTATGTTTATAAATACGAATAATATGCAAAGACAAATCTAACTAATCTTAGACAAGTCGAATCACATTGCAAATTAAATTAAAAAATTTAATTACCATAGCAGCCGAAAAACGTCCTGTGCTGGACATAGTCCTCAGCCGAGGCTCTTCACACGGGCTAATCATGAGCCAACCACTTCCATCCGCTACCCGCGATCCCGAGAAGATCGTCAGTCCACCTTGCAGGAGGCCTACCTCTGCTACGACGTCCAGTTCGTGGCCACTACTCCAGAACCTTTCTGCTCCAACGCCCGTAGGTTCTTCTGGCTATGTGCCCTGCCCACTGCCACTTCAGCCTAACTATTCGGAGAGCTATTTGGTGACTTTGGTACGCCTGCAGATCTTCTCATTTCTGATTCGATCTCTCAGGAAAACTCCGAGAATGGATTTATTCAAAGCTACATTTTCTTTTTGCCTGACGTTTCGACCTGATCACTCAAAGACTGATTGATGTCTGTAGGTATATTAATATCTATAAAATGTCGGGATATTCGAAAATCTATATTCAAATAGATAATGGCCTATAGAAATAGAAATAAAACTTTAATACACTTTGTCTAAATTCAAATTGAAAAGCAATAGATAAAATGCACCTAATCTTTTAAAAATATTATTGGTGGAAAGACATTTGACTCCAGTAAAATGTAAAAACTACGTTGCAAGAATACCGCATATAGGAGATTTGCAGTCTACGTGATCTAGCGTTTACCTACGACTTTCTTGAGCGATTTGGTGCAGCTCTCTTTTATATATTTATCTATTTGATACGTATGTATAATCTAAGTGGGATTTATTTGACACTAGATTCTTTCTTTTCTCAATATCCATATTTTATTTTCATCTATACATCTAAATAAATTTGGAGTGTGTTTGTAATATTAAAATAACCGCTTTTTACTAAATGGATATGGATGTATACACGGTACATGTATGTACGAAATGTCATTTTTTACAATTTTTGTCTGTCTGACTGTCTGCCTTTCTGCCTGTTTGTTCTCGCTAATCTCTGGAACGGCTGAACCGATTTTGACGGGACGTTCACTGGCGGATAGCTGATGTATCATGGAGTAACTTAGGCTATAAATTAAATGGGTACGCGAAGTAGTTCCCTCAGGTCGCTAGTGAAATCGCGGGAAACAGCTAGTAATAAAAATATAATAAAGCTGAAGAATTTATTTGTTTGGTTGCAGGCGCTTATCTCAGGAACTACTGGTCCGATTTGGATGATTCTTTTTGCGTTGAATAGCCCATTCATAGCTTTTTTATTAATTTACGCCTGTATCTGTGAAGGTGTAGGCAGAGGTGTAATGTTACATCCACATTTTACCATGTTACGAATACTATGTCCCACTTCGTGCCAACTAAGATTTCGGCAAAACTTAGTAACATTTTTGCCCGACCCAGAATTCGAACTCGGGTCCTCCCGGTCAGTACACGCATAAGTTATCCACTGGACCACGGAGCAATTATGTACATATTGAGGAAGGCTATATAAAATCGGGTGCATAGGGTTCCCACCAAGAACTTAGGGTCCCAAGCCAACCTCACCTGCAAGTGGTGCACCTGCCGATTAACGGACGAGGCTCTGGCAAACAAAATATCCCGATAAGCGGCAATAGGCTCGCCACCTATTACGTGGGATCGAAGCACTGGCGAAAATGGGCGTTTAACATGCCTCTGCATACCCCTTCGGGGAAACAGGCGTGAGTCTATCTATGTATGTATGTATGTATGTATATAAGATCGCGCTACGAGCCACGGTTGGGTAGCAGTAGCCCCAAAGAACGCGGCACATCTAATCAGATAGTTAAAGGCAGTAAGAGTGGAGAGACTGACAGACTACTACGCAGAGGGTCTCGAGTTTCG
Source organism: Euclidia mi (assembly GCA_944739405.2). Classification (NCBI taxonomy): domain Eukaryota; kingdom Metazoa; phylum Arthropoda; class Insecta; order Lepidoptera; family Erebidae; genus Euclidia; species Euclidia mi. Next base: position 15,215,330 of record OX123185.2, read on the forward strand.
GCGCCGGCGCGCATCAATGACTGTTCTTATTTATTTATGGTAAAAGGCAGCAAAAGAGCAGACGGATCGCCTGATGGTAAGCAATAACCTCCGCCCATGGACACAAGCAACACCACAGGACTCACAAGTGCGTTGCCGCTTCTTTGGGTTGGGAAATGGGATAGGATGAGGAGTGGGATGAGGAAGAAAGAATAGGGGATAGGGCCCTACGGCACTCTCACTCAGCAAACGAAACGCAACAGTTTAGGTACTGATACTTTACGTCGATTTTCTGTGAGAGGGTAGTACTTCCCCGGTCGAGCCGGCCCATTCATGCTGAAATCAGCAAGGCTCTACTACTGTTCGAAGTTAACGGCTGATTAAATTGTTAATAACAGCAAGCAAAACGATGTAAGGAAACCTGCATGGCTGAGAGTTCTTCAGAATGTTCTCGAAAAATATGTAACTTTACTCTTCTCATAGTGAGAAGAGCTCTGTGCCCTGCAATGGGACAGTGTTTATACAGGGTTGACGATTATGATGTATTTCGATGTATTTGTTATAGTTTTAAATGTAAATTGTTTATTACGCTTATACAGAATGTTGATATTTTTTTTTTTTTTTTTTTACAAGCCTGAATTGGTGTCCCGCTGCTGGGCAAAGGCCTCCCCTTCCGACTTCCATTTCTCACGATCCGCTGCCATTATTTGCCAATCTTTTGTATAAGCGTCTAACTCATCGCGCCATCTTCTCCTGGGCCGTCCCCGTTGTCGCTTCCTATTATTTGGGATCCACTGAGTGGTTATTTTCGCCCACAATTCTTCAGGCATGCGACAAACGTGGCCCGCCCAGTTCCACTTTAATTTGGCAGCTGAGTGGCCTACATCGGCAATCTGTGGTTTGGAACGTAGTATTGAGTTTCTTATGCGGTCTGTGAGCTTGACTCCCAAAATACTTCGTTCCATTGCCCTTTGACAGACCCCGAGGGCGGACTTTTGATTTTGAGTCAGTGACCAAGTCTGTGATCCATAGGTAAGGGTGGGAAGAATGCACATGTCCATGAGTTTTCTCTTTAAGGTCAAAGGAAGAGATCCTTTCATTAGAGCTTTCATCGACCAAAAGCTCCTCCAAGCGTTTTCGGTGCGTCTTGCAACTTCTTTGTCTTGTCTAGCCTGGAAGGAGACCATTTGACCGAGATATATATACTCATGGACATATTCAATCTTCACACCCCTAACCGTTATAAGGTTATGCACTGTGGTGTTGGTCATGACTTTGGTTTTCTCCATGTTCATGTTGAGTCCGACCCCGAGGCTGGCTTGGCTCAGTTGTTCGAGCATGAGGCCTAACTCAGCTGCCGAATTAGAGAAGACAACAATGTCATCCGCGAATCGGAGATTAGTCAGTCGCGTTTCCCCAATAACAATGCCTTTGTCGCGCCAATCGTTATAAAGCTGTTGAAAAACATCTTCCAGCGCTGCTGTAAATAGTTTAGGCGATAGCGGATCTCCTTGTTTGACACCCTTTTGTATTGGAAAAGATGGACCTGTTGAGTGTAGTTTTATGGAAGCAGTGCTATTGATATATATGTTTTTAAGCAAGTGTATATATGTGTTATCAATTCCTTGTTTTTTAAGGGAGTCAAATATGCTTCTGTGAGATAAACTGTCAAACGCTTTGGAATAGTCAACGAATGCGAGATATAGAGGAAGATTAAATTCTTGGTGTTTTTCGATGATTTGGTTTATAGCGTGTAAATGGTCTGTGGTGGACAATCCGCGTCGGAAGCCGGCTTGTTCTGGCGGTTGGTACATATCAAGTATACCAGATATTCTATTTTCTATTATTTTGATAAAAACTTTATATAAATGTGAAATAAGGCTAATAGGGCGGTAATTATTCAAATCTGATTTGGAACCTTTTTTGTGTAATAGAATTATTTCAGAATGACAAAAATTATGTGGAAATTTACCGGTTTGCAAAATTGTGTTAAACAGTTTAATGATATACGGCAGTAAAATTGGCGCGCCGATTTTTAACGATTCTGTTGTAATACCATCGTGGCCTGGGCTTTTATTGAATTTCAAGCTGGTCAATGCTCGATGAACTTCGGAATCAGTGACCATGGGAAAATCGTTTGGACAAGAGTAGGTTTCGTTTCTAAGTGGATCATTCCCTGAGTAAAGTGATCTATAATATTGAGAGCATATTTCAACAACTTTTGCCCTGTCACTCTGCATCACACCGTTGCCATCCTTTAATTGTATAATTGAGGATCTGTTTGGGTTTATCCCACGTATTGCTGTTCTCAAGGAACTATTATTGTTTAAAGCGGTGTAAACTGTTTGCGTATTATGGGCTCTAACATCTTTACGGATACTTCGCTTAACTCTTCTATCTAGCTCTCTGTAGTAGGTGGATTGGATGGTACATTTCTGCCTCTCCTCAATTAAACTTATTGTGTGGTTTGTGAGGAGTTTCTTCTTTTTCTTGACGTATTGTATTTTTTGGCTGGCTGTTTTGATAGCAACTTTAATGTTATTGTATTGATTTTCTATTGAATTATTTTCCGTACTATCTGATTCTAATTTACTAAAACTGTTTTGTAAATGCAGATCGAATTGTTCTTTGTTAGCTATAAGTATTGACTTATCTAGATTTTTGTTCACGTGTTTAATCATTTTGCTTCGATGAATTTTCATATCAAATCTAAGTGTTACTCGTAATGGCCTGTGGTCTGAGCTAAATTTAATATTATTAATTGTTTCTATATTGTTAATTATGTGTTTGCTTGAGGAAAGACAGAAATCAATCTCGTTCTTTGTGTAACCATTTGGAGATAGCCAAGTCCATCGACGTTGAGGTTTTTTGGGGAAATAACTATTGCTGATGCTAAGATTTTGTCCGAAAGCAAATTCTAGGAGTCTTTGGCCCCGTTCGTTCCTATTTCCTAAACCATAAGGTCCTAAAATGGTAGCATTATCCGTTGTGGTTCTTGGGCCAATTTTAGCATTATAATCTCCCATAATCAAAGTCCACGTTCCACGATGTTCGTCACAGGCTTTGTTGAGTAGGTCATAGAAATATTCGACATCTTCGTGGCTGTATGTAGATGTGGGAGCATACACTTGGATAATAGTAAGTACTTTTTTATCAGTTACACGCATCTTTATAAGAGCAATTCTGTTAGAATATGAAACGAATTCTGTGATATTATCTTTCCAACGTTTCGAAACTAGGAACCCAACACCATCTCTAGTATTTGTATCGCCATTGTAGTAAAATATGTTATTCTTTCTTTCTAAAATATTTTCTCCTTCTCTTCTAACTTCCGCTAGTCCTATAATATCCCAATTGAGAAACTCTATAGCATTTTCTAATTCCAAAAGTCTTTCTTCTGTACGAAGAGTACGAACGTTATAAGTTATGATACTAAGTTTTTCAAGGTCCTTTTTGCATGCTCGAGTTGTTTGGCAGTAGGTTCCCACCCGGAGATTATCACCCCTGACCCCAGCGTGCACTTGCATACTGCCAATAGCTGTGCACTGGCTGGAGCTGCCGGGCACGAGGGGATTGGCAATATTTCGGATCATTTTTGTGAAAGGGGGTTTAGACATTGTAACCCACCACGCTTGTCTAGTGCGTGTTGATGGGTGCACAGTAGACCTTCTGACTTGGCCTGTGGTTGCTGCCGTTGACGATCAAGTTGTGACCGTTCATCCGCCACCAAACCGTATATGCTAATATCCTGTACTGATACTAGCTATTACTTCCATCGTAGACCGTTTAGAACTACTTTTCACATGCTCTAGATGAAAGCGACTGAGTTTAACGCCAAGTCGAGGGGCGCGACACAGTTTAACGTCATGTCGGGGACGTTGATATACATTAGTAAAATATTTTCAGGGGTGAATATATTACTATAACTGTATACAAATACATGAAAACATAACCTCAGCTGATCACCGCGAGCTTACATTACAGGTACCTAACACACACAATCACACGTACTTACCGTGCAGTCTTATTCTGCACCAGTAAACAATTTATTCTGATTTAAACAAACAAACAAAACAAAAAATATTTTATTTGCTTCTCCAAAACATAACATACATATATTTTCTTACTATTATTTACAGAAGGCGGTATGTGGAGAACAAATTAGGCAACTGCGTCAGCTACTTACTACCTAAGTAACATTTAATGAAAATAGGGTCATTATATCATCGCACACAGTTTGAAATAATTTTAGGTAAATAAGTATACTGTCTATATTGCATTATTAAAATATTTTACAAATGTATATCAACACCCTTTATTAGCATTGAACCAACAAATTCAAGGGGCTTGCGCTCATGCATCATTAAAATCTCTAATTAAAATTAAATGTAATAATTAGAACGAAAAGTATATTAATACGAGCCAGCCATCATTATGACGGTAAAACTATAAATTGGATATACAATATTAATTTTGTGGAAGTAACTCGAGGTTATACGCAAAATATGAGTTTGAAACTTAGTTGAGTACAATCACAATATACATACATCCATTAATCTACCACAATTTTTTTTTATCACTTTGAGTTTGTATGGAGTCTTTCTCCTAGCGTTATCCCAGTTTCAACCCGGGGTCAGCTTACTAGTCTAACCGGATTTGACTGAATATTAGCTTTTCCACGGAGCGACTGCCTGTCTGATCTCCGCAACCCGAAGGGATAGCGACATTCCATGGTTTCGACTAGTGTTAGTTTATTTAGAGATAGGTACTGACTCCCTATAATGTCAAAGATCTTCATGACAACCGGGACCGACGGCTTAACGTGCTCTCCGAGGCACGGGGCAAGCGGTAATTAATAATTCAATCCACATACATACAAAATACATAACTCCGAAAAGTCAGTGGTGCGCGCCTAGGATTCGAACCCGATACCCTCTGCATGGCAGTTTGTTGGTATCTCCACTAGGCTTTCTTGAGTTTGTATGGAATGCTGTGAGTGTGATTTTTTCTTTGCGCACCGATATATTTCAAGCCATCAAAGTTATAACTAGGTATGTCAAATGTGGAGTTTATTCCTTACTGACAGTTCATTTCTCAAACGCAATATAATATCAACTAGTAGGTATGCCTTGCGACGAGTACAATCTACATGATAGATAGTTGCACCATTATTTAATATTGTTCGATTTCAAGCAAACTACCGATTCGACAACAGCAAGCTTTAGACATAACACAATTATAATAGTTTACATACAATTTAATAAATAAGTGTAGGCATTCATAATTAATAGTAAGTGATCGCGAAGAGATGGAGAACGTGATATACTTTTTAACATGCAAAGTTTGATATAAAATAGTTTTCATCCAATTGTCAGTTTGGTAAGGTCGCTCTTCTACTGACTGTAAAGGCAAGCCTTTGACAACATGCACCAAGGTCCATATTGTCAAAGTTCTTCATTATAATTAATTCAGTTGCATCCTTCTTTCTTCATTTCTATTTTACCATTCCCATTAAGATCATTTTGTATGCTCCACGATATTTTGAGGGAATTTCAGCGTCTTGGTATAACTTCAATAATCTATTGGTAACTGCATTAATTATTTAAGTATTATGTATGTTCCTAATTACTATTTACAAGTAATTAATTAAAATGTGAAACAGTTGCAGTTCCTTACAAAAAATATACAAACAAACACGTCAACATTAGGATTAAGCTACTAAATTACGAGTTGTTTGTTTACGTAATAATATTTAAAGTAAAAAGTATTTTGTTTTTAGTTGCATAAACTTTCGTTTAAACGATTTGTTTTTCTTCAATGTATTGTTAGTATGCTTTTCGGGGCCATTACGTAAGTGCATACGTACGTAAATAATATAAATTGGAACTTTTGCGTGCGAAAATTAAACCTGTCACTGTCAGTAGTATAAATTTTTTATATATTAAATTAATTTAGTTCACAAGCGGGAAGCGGCAGCATGTCCGTTTCACAGCAAATTGCAAAAAGCGTTTTAAGTGAAAAGTTTTTTCAAAAGCGCGCTTTTCAATATAAGTACAACGTTGTAAGCGTTGTTGAAATTAAGCCGTTTATCACACTCCTAGTCCCACGTAATAGGGGGCGAGCCTATTGCCGTACCGGGCACATTACCGGACTCCGTGCAGCTAATGAGAATTTTCTAACGGAAAAACCCAATGACTCTTTGCCCGACCCGGGAATCGAACCCGAGACCTCCCAATCCCACGCGCACATTTATGCCGCGAGACCAACAAGGCAGTCTATAGGCAGTGATAAATTTTAATCATATAATTATTCATATAGTAAACATTTATTTGCAAATATGACATGTATTATCATCTTTCAACTCTCTTACTATTTATTTTTCTGCTCATCGAACTTCATGCATTAAACCTAACCCGTAAATCACATTTGACACGGATGCCGATGTTATTTCCATGCCCACTATTAGTGATGCGCTATACATCGAATGATCGATATTTTGCTTATATTATGCATGAGCGAAGCGTACGAGATCCTTTTAAGCAATTTTAGCTTCTTGCAATAAATTGTTTTAGCAATACGGTGTCTGTCAGTCAGTAATGCAAAAATTTTATAAACAGAAGATATTGGCTCCTACACGCCACAGATTTATAGCACTGCTTAGCAACAGGATCTGTTCACTCAAATACTTATTGTGTGTATTATTACTATCATTTCAATACAAGCAAGCGGCGATACTCATACTAAGACATTACGCCGTGAAGGCATATTATCTCTCAGATATCTATGGGCCGAGCTGAGCTTAGTTCAAACATAGTAGGGACAAGCCCGGTTGGACTTACACAATTTATGGTGTAATGGTATTATTGTGGGATCAGTAGCTTCGGGTGGTGCTATAAAACCAAGCTTTTAAAAAGTACATCCATGCTACCTTCCGATTTCGAAAGATGCAATCTAGTCTATGTGTTTCTATCATGTTTACTACTGCTATAAACCGGAAAGTCTGTAAGCATCATCCATGCTCATAAATTTGATATGCGTGGTTGGGATATGCTACTCGTTTACGCACTAACTACACAGTGATATTGCTTATACATTAGAATTGAAGGTACACACACTTTTGTCGCAAAAGTCAACACTCAAGCGAGAGGAGCAATGGACAGAAACTAGTTCATCATAAAAGAGATTCCTACTTAAATTTCATCACGATAAGAATAAAGTTATTTAGCAGATAGCTAATAACTATAAATTCAAATTAACATATTTTATTTCATAACAGAATAATCTAGCAGATGAAATCAATCAAAATCTTTCCGCTGTTCATGACACTGTCGTGGTAAAGAGACCTATTTGAAACGCAAAGAAAAATCCATCCCACGATTCATTTACTCGGTCAATATTGTAGGTTTTATTAATGACAAAGATCGTGCAAATGGCAGTCAATAAATCGTATATAATATCTTGATGGGGATTTTAGTTAGCCGTTACTTTACGTATGCATACAGGTAAGGTATTAAATAATATACATTTAAGTTAAATATTTATAAAGAAGCAGTAATAGCCTAGATGAAATGCCAACAGATAGCTCAGCAGACGTTTCGCTTTCGAATACCCTTGTGTATAATAGTTATTTTCGTTAAAATATTTTCTTTACTTATCTCTATGACGCACTTTTAAATCCAACGCTTCGTAAGCCTTCTAAACAAAACACATTATACAAAACAACCCTTACGTAACACTCTTATGGCGTTATAGGCGCCATCAAGCTATACTAAAGGGTAATTTACAGCGACTTCCAGTAAAGTTTATCCGCGCACTTTACAAGTAGACGTTAGCAAGTATTAATATTTTCTTTTTGCTGTCGCGTCTCCCCGAGTAAGCGTCACCTCCGCCTTCTGAACCGCTATTATCATTAATCTTACAGAAGCCCCGCTAAAGATAATGTTCCCGAGACTTCCCTATAGAAAAACAATATTACGTATAATCAGTTATCTTGGAAAATTAAAGCCGGGAAGTTCCGGAGGACGCAAACACTTATCACGAGAGATCAAGTCATTTATTTTAAGCACGTAACGATATATTATAATTGTATACGCTTTAGAGACTTAATTGTATTTAATCTGTGCCACCCAGCGACTTAAAATTAATTACTTTGTGACTTTATTATAATTTCCCCCTCGAGATATATAATTTGGTCACATTTTATGCAATTTAAAAGGGCCATCAAGTATTTCATGGTTTTGGTAATGTCGTAGTAAAATTTACAAAATGTCTCGGTTGACCCAATGGTTTTAAGTAAATTACTGTTATATTCAAATTTTAATACTAAAGCACAAAAAGGAGCACACTACATCTGGGGGCACGGGAGTGCACCCGCCAAGTCGAGCAAAAAAGCGGCACGGCCGTACCATCCTTTTCTCGAAGCAATTCAGGCCATTTTCGACCCCCTATAACTACGTTGTGGATAAAACTAGAAGCCTGTTTTTTAGTACCCAAGCAGGCATTGTATAAATATTGTATATTTCAAATTTCATTTAATTTGAAACAGTAGTTTAAGAATTATAACGAGTCGATTTTCGTGTTTTTGTTACTCACTGACCGAACATCAAAAGTCTAAGGCACTTCTGGCAGACATAGAAGCTTCAAATTTAGAATACAATTAGTGTTTATTGTATAAATCAAGGAAAAACTAAAACATTATTCAATTTTAGTCCAGTTTTTGACATACATCATAACTAATACGACTACAACATAACGACAACTGCATAAATAACTTTGTAAGCCCATATAAACATATAAGATTACAAAATTACGTTTGCAGTTAGAGCTTTAATTAAGAAAATTCGTTGTTGGTGTACAAGAAGTAGAAGGTACCGGAAAGGTAAAAAGTAGGACTATCTACAAAAAGAAATGAGATCCCATAAAAACAATACTTGTCAAAAAGCCAAGTCTCGCTACCGTAAAAAGTAGTGAGATCCATGTAATACCAAGTCGGTTCATTAAAAATCTTTAATGTTTTAAATAAATAGATTGACTTGGCAATCACACTAAACAAACTTATTCATATATATGTATATTTTACTTATGAGATATATTGTGTTTTCATGCGATGACTGATATTTTATGGGATAATTATATTACATTTTGTTGAATTAAAAACATACTCGAAATTTAAACATGGAAATCTATTTCAGAACCATTACAACGAATAATAATTTCCTTGACAAGACAAAACCAGAACAGCTTTATTGCAAACAATCCATTTGAATTTATAATGCATGTTTTTAATCCAATTCGACAACTGAGTCACACAGATCGATCGAACTTGCAACATTACTTCGTCAGGAACAATCCAATTATTTTTTTCTGCCAAATAGACACATTGGGTCCGAACATGACACTGGTATATTGTTGCCGTAGCGGTTCACTGATTCTATCTGCTGTTTTATGGTGTGGCTACAGCCATGTAGTAGCTTTACAACGCACAGGTGAAATGTATGGTATGGGTCCAAGCGTGTCGCTAGCACTAAGTTTTACAGGTTTTATTTTTGTTTTAGAAGCGATTTGTATACGTCATTCAATGTTATTTATAGAGCAGAGAAATTTGTAGTTTCATGTTTTGAGAGTAAGTTATAAATACCACATTATTCCCCAGGTTTTTTACCGACTTACTTCGGCTGTGGTGAGTGCTAGTCTACACACGCCCATTACCACAAGGCGAATATATTTCCTTCCTCTTAACCTCTTCTTAAATTATGTTTCATAAGTTTCCTAATATAAACAAATTTCAAGACTATTCAATAGAAATGAAACCACGGCATAAACTTGTTGTGTGCATTCAGACCACAAACTATGTAAGGTTCTCTCAACAGCTTCAATGAGTTTTAGTCATAAAATTAAGAAATAGTCAGTACAAAATTAGGTATATGTTTTTTTTAAGTGTATCTCAAAATATTTTAATCATTGAAACAATTTATACTCACCCATGGATATTCTGTATTTAAACAAAAAAAAAACTGTATTAAAAATATGTAGAGAAATTGTTTCAACGTCAGTTCGATACGTTTATTTTTTTACAAACCTGTTCAGTTCTCATGAAAAAGGAACTAAAACACTTTATATTTTTATACAATTTTTATTTTCTGTTACTAACTGAAAATTGGAATAAAAATTTAAAGGTATATTCTGATAGCCAACCATTCAATTATAGCTCTTGAAATGATGTCTGGAAAAATCTCAATAGCAATAATAATTACGATTGTATTCAGCATCGTCGGTTGATCGCCTCAAAGGACCGTTTCTCGATTCAAATATTCCATTTGGGAATAACGAAACAACGGGGCGCCGAAACGCGTCCGGTTTCGACTGAGTAAATCCAATTTTATTACGCTAATAAAAGGCAATCCAATTAAAGCTCGGAGATTTTTTACTGATGTTGCTCGAAGTTAGCCGAATGTAGGGCCCTCGGGTTGGGTTGAATATACTGTGAAGATACGCGGGCAGCTGAACGGAGGGCTAGGAATGCTTTTACCAATGGTATTGTAGTGGTAGCTATATTTAAGTAGCGCCATCTATCGTACAATGAAGAAGCGACATCTAGCTGCTCTGGAATGTACGAATTGAATAGCGAAGACACGGTCAAAGATCCCAAATCGCGCTATGTAAATTAAAAATAAATTTATGTGTTCATTTGTGTGCGCTCTCCCGCACACAAATAAATGAACACGTATTTGTTTTTTCTATAACAATGAATGTATTTGTAGATAATGCTTAGTATCACCATACTCAAGCCATACCGAGGATATTGAGGCGGCCTTGTATCGGTCGTGAAGTGTCCAGAAGAGAGGGTTGGGGAAGAAATACTTTCATCAAACTGCTCTTATTTTTAGATCTGTGCTTTTCTCGATTATCCTAAGGTTTTCTGCAAGTCATAGCTTTTTTTCAGCAAAATATAAGTTCTATTCGCGCACAATAATGTTTTTTTAGTAAACAGCGCAGCTTCTCACCGCTCATCTCTCCCACTCATCTTTGATGAATACGCAACCTTAAGGGCCTACGCGTCGTGCTACAGGTTTCAATTGTAACTGTTGCTATAATAAGTACGGGCGTCTTGAAAGAAAATCTTGAGGAATTAATGGCATATATAATTTAGGAAGCTTTTACTATGATTAAATCTTGATACATCTTACTTTACGTATATGTAAGAAACAACATTGAGCTGAAGGCTTATACGTTTTACGGTCTTGAGGTAGAAAACCGTAACAAAGCAGGTATATTTTTGTATTAATTGTTACGGTTATAGTCAGCAACGCATAGGTTATAGTCAAGTGGTGAATAATTGAGATTCATAAGTTATTTACCTATCTATAAATTTTAAGTTACTAAACATCACCTTGAAGCCTAAGTAAATAAGTTATTTTTATTTAGTTTTTTTATATCCAATGATACTCGTATGTAGCCAGACGCTTTATCTTCTTCCTCTTGCCGCCCCTCTTCCTACTTCTTTTCATATCCAGAGCAGCAACGAACTTACGAGTCCTCTGGGGATGCGATTATTCATGAGTGGCGGTAATCGCTTTACCATCAAGCGATCAATCTGCTTGTTTATCTCCTAGAGCATAAATAGCCTGAGATTTTTGTTAACATTGAGTAATTTGAATAAACCTTATGTTAAAGTTTAATATTTAAATCCGTTATGAGAATAAGAATATTTTTTTTAAGAATAAGAATTTATTTATTTTCTATGTCTATTCATTTTAAAAATAAAATGTAAGGAAGAAATAAAATATACCGCAAACGGGTTACACATTTTATTTCAAGATTACTTTTCTGTGTTTTCAATACAAGTTACAAATTGTACATTCATTTTTGTAAATAAACCAGGAAAACAGATTTGAAACCATTCAACATTAAGAGGATTTACTTCTTCAAATGTAGAAAATTTCCTTAATGTTTAATAGAGTGAGATTTTCAATTCGAGTTTGTAATAAGACATAAAACTTCAAAAAAACGTTTTGTATAACTTATTTTATACATAAGTTATACAAAACGGTTTTTTTTAAGTTTACTAAGAGTAAAGAATTGTGTGATAAAAGAGTGTTGTGGAGTGAAAGAAGACGTAGTGACAAGCATTGAGAAAGGCATGTTGATGGTTTGGGTACATGGAGAGGATGGATGACGAAAGACTGACAAAGAAGATATATAAGGCAAGTGTGAATGGGACAGGACGATGGGGAAGACCTAGGCGGACGTTCTTTGACCAGATTGGAGACATCCTAAAAAAAGGACAGGTCAGAAGTACCCTTAACAGAAGAGCATGCATGAGAAACTTGATGGGAGTGAATAAAGCAAGAGAGGTATGTCAGGATCGTTGCAAATGGCGTTCCGTAGTCTCTGCCTACCCCTCCGGGAAACAGGCGTGAGTCTATGTATGTATGTATGTTATACATTTTACTTGATGGTACGTTTGTATGAAACAATTGCGATCCGTAATAGACCGCCAAAATAAAAAAAATAACTATTGCAACGGTCACTACTTTTGGTTGGGTGTGGCATTTACATCTGAGTGCTGCAGAGTTGCCATCCCTTGGAGGGCGCGTAAAACTGTCGGTCTTGGTTCTTACCTCATAACAAAAATCATAAGATCATGTTGGAGGCTTCGGAAAACTCCGACACCAGAGTTGGCCACACAATTAAAATAAGTATATGTATAACAATATATTCACGAATAACATGTTAACGCTTACGAGATTAACAAAATTTTTTCCAGCACAATTATTGTTATTTCGTGATTGACAATATTTTATTGTAGTCTATTTAGTGGTTAGAGTAACAGTACAGCACTTGTATGCACATGACAAGATGCTGGGCTAATTACACGAAAACTTTTTTCTTCTACATATTGCCAGAGAACAAAAATCTAAAATTATGAGAGCCCGACACTTAAAGTAAATGTATAGGATAATCCATGATAAAAACACACCTACATAACTGCACAATAAGGAGTACTGTTCAGAGTATTAACCTAAAAACCCAATTGACTTCCTACTAAATTGGTGCACAAAATTGAAAAACACTCTCCAAATACTTTATGGCACTCGCTTCGTCAATAGCGTTTGAGAACGTGTTAACATATTCCATGAACCACTCTTTTCACAAGTACGCTTTCATATAACACGTGCTTTTTTATTTCGCTCTGAGTGAAATAAAAGTTATATTTTGTTAACTATTTCCTAAACACAGGAAAATAACAGGTCTAACAATATGTGCTATGTATTTTCAGGGTTTGTATGTTTATAAATACGGATAATATACAGTGACAATGATATATATGTCTAATCATATTGCAAATTAAACCGTTAGAATCACCATGCCTGCTGAAAGACGTCCACTGCTGGACATACACAGGTCTCTGCCAAGGCTCTCCCCGGGCCAATCTTGAACCAACCACATCCATCCGCTACCTGCGATACCGAGAAGGTCGTCAGTCCACCTTGCGGGAGGCCTACCTCTGCTACGACGTCCAGTTCGTGGCCACTACTCCAGAACCTTTCTGCTCCAACGCCCGTAGGTTCTTCTGGCTATGTGCCGTGCCCACTGCCACTTCAGCCTAACTATTCGGAGAGCTATTTGGTGACTTTGGTACGCCTGCAGATCTTCTCATTTCTGATTCGATCTCTCAGGAAAACTCCGAGAATGGATTTATTCAAAGCTACATTTTCTTTTTGCCTGACGTTTCGACCTGATCACTCAAAGACTGATTGATGTCTGTAGGTATATTGATATCTATAAAATGTCGGGATATTCGACAATCTATATTCAAATAGATAATGGCCTATAGAAATAGAAATAAAACTTTAATACAATTTGTCTAAATTTAAATTCGAAAGCAATAGATAAAATGCACCTAATCTTTTAAAAATATTATTGGTGGAAAGACATTTGACTCCAGTAAAATGTAAAACCTACGTTGCAAGAATACCGCATATAGGAGATTTGCAGTCTACGTGATCTAGCGTTTACCTACGACTTTTTTGAGCGATTTGGTGCAGCTCTCTTTTATATATTTATCTGTGCGATTTATTTGACACTAGATTCTTTCTTCTCTCAATATCCATATTTTATTTTCATCTATACACCTAAATAAATAAATTGTTTTAGTGGAGTGTGTTTGTAATATTAAAAAACCGCTTTTTACTAAATGGATATGGATGTATAAACGGTACATGTATGTACGAAATGTCATTTTTTACAATTTTTGTCTGTCTGTCTGTCTTTCTGTCTATTTGTTCTCGCTAATCTCTGGAACGGCTGGACCGATTTTGACCGGACGTTCACTGGCGGATAGCTGATGTACCAAGGAGTAACTTAGGCTCTAAATTAAATGGGTACGCGAAGTAGTTCCCTCAGGTCGCTAGTGAAAACCGCGGGAAACAGCTAGTAATAAAAATATAATAAAGCTGAAGAATTTATTTGTTTGGTTGCAGGCGCTTATCTCAGGAACTACTGGTCCGATTTGGATGATTCTTTTTGCGTTGGATAGCCCATTTATAGCTTTTTTATAAATTTACGCCTCTATATCCGAAGGTGCAGGCAGAAGTGTAATGTTACACCCACATTTTACCATATTACGAATATTAAGTCCCACTCCGTGCCGACTAAGATTTCGGCAAAACTTAGTAACATTTTTGCCTGACCCAGAATTCGAACTCGGGTCCTCCCGGTCAGTATACGCATAAGTTATCCACTGGACCACGGAGCCATTATGTACATATTCAGGAAGGCTATATAAAATCGGGTGCATAGGGTTCCCACCAAGAACTTAGGGTCCCAAGCCCTGCAAGTGCAAGTGGTGCACCTGCCGATTAACGGACGAGGCTTTGGCAAACAAAATATCCCGATAAGCGGCAATAGGCTCGCCACCTATTACGTGGAATCGAAGCACTGGCGAAAAGTGGGCGTTTAACATGCCTCTGCCTACCCCTTCGGGGAAACAGGCGTGAGTCTATCTATGTATGTATGTATGTATATAAAATCGCGCTACGGGTGGGTAGCAGTAGCACTAAAGAACGCGGCACATCTAATCAGATAGCTAAAGGCAGTAAGAGTGGAGAGACTGACAGACTACTACGCAGAGGGTCTCGAGTTTCGGCGCCGGCGCGCATCAATGACTGTTATTTTTTATTTATGGTAAAAGGCGGCAAAAGAGCGGACGGATCGCCTGATGGTAAGCAATAACTGCCGCCCATGGACACAAGCAACACCACAGGACTCAGAAGTGCGTTGCCGCCCCTTTGGGTTGGGAAAAGGGATAGGATGAGGAAGAAAGAATAGAGGATAGGGCCTCTGGCACTCTTACTCACCGAACGAAACGCAACAGTTTAGGTACTGATACTTTACGTCAATTTTCTGTGAGAGGGTATTACTTCCCGGTCGAGCCGGCCCATTCATGCTGAAATCAGCAAGGCTCTACTACTGTTCGAAGATAACGGCTGATTAAATTGTTAATAACAGCAAGCAAAACGATGTAAGGAAACCTGCATGGCTGAGAGTTCTTCAGAATGTTCTCAAAAAATATGTGACTTTACTCTTCTCATAGTGAGAAGAGCTCTGTGCCCTGCAATGGGACAGTGTGTATACAGGGTTGACGATTATGATTAAGTATTTGTTATAGTTTTAAATTTAAATTGTTTATTTCGCTTATACAGGATGTTGATATCCATTAGTAAAATATTTTCAGGGGTGAATATATTACTATAACTGTATACAAATACATGAAAAAATAACCTCAGCTGATCACCACGAGCTTACATTGCAGGTACCTAACACACACAATCACACGTACTTACCGTGCAGTCTTATTCTGCACCAGTAAACAATTTATTCTGATTTAAACAAACAAACAAAACATAAAATATTTTATTTGCTTCTCCAAAACATAACATACATATATTTTTTTACTATTATTTACAGAAGGCGGTATGTGGAGAACAAATAAGGCAACTGCGTCAGCTACTTACTACCTAAGTAACATATAATGAAAATAGGGTCATTATATCATCGCACACTGTTTGAAATAATTTTAGGTGAATAAGTATACTGTCTATATTGCATTATTAAAATATTTTACGAATGCATATCAACACCCTTTATTAGCATTGAACCAACAAATTCAAGGGTGTTGCGCTCATGCATCATTAAAATCTCGTAATTAAAATTAAATGTAATAATTACAATGAAATGTATATTATACGAGCCAGCCATCATTATGACGGTAAAACTATAATTTGGATATACAATATTAATTTTGTGGAAGTAACTCGTGGTTATACGCAAAATATGAGTTTGAAACTTAATTGAGTATAATCACAATATCTACCACAATTTTTTTTATCTCTTTGTATGCAGTCTTTCTCCTAGCGTTATCCCAGTTTCAACCCGGGATCAGCTTACTAGTCTAACCGGATGTGACTGAATATTAGCTTTTCCACGGAGCGACTGCCTGTCTGACCTCCGCAACCCGAAAGGATAGCGATATTCCATGGTTTCGACTAGTTTATTCAGAGATAGGTACTGACTCCCTATAATGTCAAGATCTTCATGAAAACCGGGACCGACGGCTTAACATGCTCTCCGAGGCACGGGGCAAGCGATAATTAATAATTCAATACACATACATACAAAATACATAACTCCGAAAAGTCAGTGGTGCGCGCCTAGGATTCGAACTCGATACCCTCTGCATGGCAGTTTGTTGGTATCTCCTGTGAGTGTGATTTTTTCTTTGCGCTCCGATATATTTCAAGCCATCAAAGTTATGACTATGTCAAATGTGGAGTTTATTCCTTACTCAACTACTAGGTATGCTTTGCGACGAGTACAATCTCCATGATGGATAGTTGCACCATTATTTAATATTGTTCGATTTCAAGCAAACTACCGATTCGACAACAGCAAACTTTAGACATAACACAATTATAATAGTTTACATACAATTTAATAAATAAGTGTAGTAATTCATAATTAATAGTAAGAGATCGCGAAGAGATGGAGAACATAATACTTTTTAACATGCAAAGTTTGATATAAAATAGTTTTCATCCAATATAAGAACCATGTAATCAAGCGATTGCCATCAACGTCAGCAGCCAAAAGTAATAAAAAGATTTTTAATTAGAACAACAAAAGAGGCTGGAAGTACAAATTTAAATTGGGGTTGCCACGATTAAATAAAAGGGAGCTTTATTAGCACGTCATAAAGTATTTATTTTTAATACCGCATTTTGTTTGTGGCAGTAAATGTAAATGTAGAAGCTTAAAGTAATAATGTTTTAAATTTGACGTTCATAAGTGACCCTTTGTGATTTAAATCAATAAAGGATTTTGACTTTGACTTTGACATCATACGTGTTGCATTATGTACAAAGTAGCAATGCTTGAAAAGTTCTCTCTAAACCAAATAATCTATTCCAGTTTCTTCTTAAAACTTTCTTATTGGAAGCACTATGCACAAGACCTGGGGATATGATATATGTAGGTAATTAAGTGTGATTGGTGTCAATAAACTTGAACATAGCGCCCGGAACCGTTCCACGTACATAAGTGCACTAGGGCACCGTACTAAGTATTTATAATGTAGAGAGGTAAATAGGTAAAGAAAAGTACGGGTTTGCTCTCATTCTTTATTTTACCTATTACTAGATAATAATAATAAAATATAAGTTAATGAATTATTTATGTTATACGTTGCCCAACAAATTAAGAAAATATATGATACATTTTATTTATAGACTCACGCCTGCACGTACCCCGAAGTTGTAATATTACACCCACATTTCGCCATTAATTTTTAAGTCCCACGTAATAGGGGGCGAGCCTATTGCCGTACCGGGCACATTACCAGACGCCTTGCTGCTAATGAGAATATCCTAAAGGAAAAACCCAATGACACTTTGCCCGATCCGGGAATCTAACCCGAGACCTCCCAATCCCACGCGCACATTTATGCCGCGAGACCAACGAGGCAGTCTATAGGCAGTGATAACTTTTAATCATATCATTATTCATATAGTAAATATTTATTTGCAAATATGACATGTATTTTTCACTATGAGAAGGCCACAGTCCACCACACTGTTCATATATGGGTGGACAAGTTTCACATATTTTCCAAAAAAATAAATGAGAACACTCAGAATTGCAGGCGTCAAGATGTTTTGGAATATCATTATCTTAGATAATCTTACTTACTACGCATAATATACTAGCATCCAATAAAAATGTATAGCACGCCGCTTACACAGTACACAGATACTTTATTACGACAAATTGAGTGTTTATCACAAGTATCAAGAAATATTTGTATCCATACGTCAGACGTGAACTCGTAAATCAGTAAACAGAGAAATATTTGATAATATCTTGCCGATAGTTGTGAACCTTGGGAGCAGTTTCCACGTGCCTTAACAGACAAAATCAGTTATGAATTAGTGGACACTAACCTGTGTTTTGTGGTAGATCTTAAAACACGACCTATAGTTGTTCGGTTTGTGGTCAGATTTCGCTAAATATCTAATCCAGTTTGGTATCGGTTTGTTATGTACCTAATAATTACTTTACTGATTTTTCTATTTTTAGTAGAATTAGATTTGACATATTATAATATCCACGTAATTAGAAATGATATAAAGTAAAAACTTTACAATTGTTTTATAGTCAGGTTCAATCTTTACAAGTAAAGTACGTTTTAGTTTTTGATAACAGCAAGCAGTTGACATAGTAATTGTCAGCCTGACTTATCACCTTGGTGGAGAGTACATATTGGGGTAATCAGAGTCCACTGACGATGTTAATTAAGTAGAACTTGCCTATGTCCAAACTTTGAGACAGGCAGTAGGTACTTTGGAGGCTTGGAATTCTTCTCTTGAATCCATTTCCTGGTGTCCTTCTCCAACACTTTCCATAAAAAGTAAGCATGCTATAAGGGTCTACGTATTGTAAGGCGGGTTGCTAGGAGAGATGATTAAAACAACGAGTATGAGATGATACTGATCGTTTATTGTAATAATTATATCTTAAATACTATTGAATACAAGAATTAGGGTGCATACACACTACAGTATAAGTACTGTCAATCATCGTCCTAGTGCCATCCTGATTACATCAGACTATAGCCGTGGTGCGCGTGTTCCGCTTTCTAGTTGTTTTTTTTTATATACTCACTCCTGTATCCCCGAAGCGTTAGGAAGAGGTGTAATATTACACCCACATTTCGCCATAAATTTTTAGGTCCCACGTAATAGGGGGCGAGCCTATTGCCGTTCCGGGCACATAACCAGACTCCGTGCTGCTACTGAGAATTTCCTAACGGAAAAACCCAATAACACTTTGCCTGATCAGGGAATCGAACACGAGACCTCCCAATCCCACGCGCACATTTATGCCGCGAGACCAACGAGGCAGTCTAGTTTAATGAAATATGATAAAATAGTTTTACCACAGAAGGACTGTTGTCAGACGTGTGTTGATATTCATAGCTTAGGCCAAAGTATTCTCACCGAGTGAACAAAATGCAACAATCGGAATAAATCTACTTTACGTCAATCATGAGCATGACCAAAAATAGTCTTACATGCTTTAAAAATGTATACTATTAATATGTTTCCATCCACGATTCTCTGTCTTACTGATATGCGTACTCATCGTATAAACGATTTGGGTGCATTTTTTATATAAGCCTCGTTAAAGGTGACGCAGTTCAAATTAAAAAACTCAATCCTAGAATGACTTAGGAACACGCTTTATACTGTAGCAACGTCAGATATAATTAGTAAAGTAAAGAAATCATACACAATCACGACCTTAATGCAATACATAGTTACTGTAACGCATTAGACATAGCGGTTCACTAATTAAATAAAATTGCCAATTACTGCTAACAGCCTACTGGGCTATTAGCAGTATCCTGCAATAACAGTGAAACTTGAAGGATAAAATTGGACAATAAATTAAAAAAAATCAATAAATTGGCGATTGCGTAAGCAAACAATTGCGATCAAATTTTATGTTATGAATTCATAGCGATTGAACACGGTTTTCTATTTGATCTTAAACTGATGTTTGAACTCTTGGGTTGCGGAGGTCAAATCGCAGTCATGCGATGAAAAACTGATATTCAGTCTAATTTTGGTAAACTAGTAATAGTAGACTAATACTGCCGAATCACAGATCATAATTTATTTATTTACAAGCGGTAGGGTCACGGAAATATGTGTCGCATATATGCGACACAAGCGGTTAAAGGGTTAAAATTCAACAAAATTGGTTCAGCCGTTTTAGCGTGAAAACGGAACATACATATACACAATTTCGAATTTATAATATTAAGTAGGGATTATCAATGGGTTTCTTCTGACATGAAGCCCGCTGGGCGGCAGCACTGACTGCACTGAGACTTCAGGTCTGGAAACCTGTCAAAACTGCCATCAAACAAAGAAGTATATCAACCCACATGCGAATTTGAACTTTATTCAGCCGTAATAAATTCCAAATTGACTCTACGTTTTAGTTAGAAAACGTTTGTATGGGAAAAAGAAAAGGGCTGTTTTTAGGGGTTTTCCGGCAATTATTAGAATTTTTCTCGCGTAAAAACCATTTTTGAACTTCAACGAACATATAAAAAAAAGAATTGGCCAAATTGGTCCAGGCGTTGTTGAGTTATGCGCTTACCAACACATTTTGCGATTCATTTTTATATTATAGAAGATTACAGTCCGTTCACAGTTATTTTACCTCTGACAGATGTCGGTGTTTATTTTCTATATGTTGGAATTGTACTCTGTGATGACAGGAATGTAAAATAGGGTTACCCGTGCATAACATTTTACCCAATATTAGTGGAAATGCTTCAAAAATTCAAATGCTTGAAGCTCATGGCCGCAAAGTGGTTAGATTACCGCCATACCACTGCGAGCTAAACGCAATTGAACTTATGTGGAGTCTCATTAAAAGGCGAGTCACAAGCAAAAATTTAGGACAAGAGGCAACCAACATTGTGAATTTAGCTGAAGAAGCTTTTCAATCTATCACTGCAGAAGACTGACAAAAACAATGCAAACATGAGCGCCACATTGAAGACAAGCTTCGTGAAACAGATGGGTCTACGGATGCTGAAATGGACAGGTTCATAATAGAATTAAATTCTGAGTCTGATACAGAATATGACAGCAGTTACGAATCATCATAACATTGGCAGTCCACATGGATCATTCTTATAGACTCACGCCTGTTTCCATGCAGAGGTAGGCAGAGGTGTAATATTACACCCACATCATTCTTATTCAAAATAAATATGAAAATTAAATTTGCAGTTTTTTTAACCTCACGTTGGCGTAATTATGATGCGTTTACCTTTATTTAAATAGACAACATTTTCATTATAACTACTTATCTTCATAGGAAATTAGTTATTTCGTAATGTTAGGAGGCCGTCCCTGTTTGTCTTTTTAAAAAAAAAAAAAACTAATTTTTAAACTGCACTGATATTTATTGTTCAAGGCAACACTTTACAGATACAGTTCTACTGGTACCGATTTCCGAGTTCCGGGAGCGAACCGCTTTTCGCGACGGACAGAATCTAACTGACTTTAGTATGAAATAAATTATACAAGTAAATGAAAATGCTGACCAAGTAGAAACAATAGAATGGAAATGTACTAGAATACGTGAAATGCTGATCTAGCGTTATTAAGGAACTATCTCGGGTTATAACATCTCCCCCCTTAAGATGAAGCTTTATCAATTTTAAGATGAAGCGAAATTAAAGAAAATAGAAAATATGGAAAACGATTGGAAGCTTGGAAATCGGTTTACATTAAAATTATAGTAAAATATAGTTTTAAGATATAGAAAATAACAATAGTATAATATGAAGTAGGTATATTAAATTCATAACCAAAATAATATTTGACAATTTCAGCTTATCAGATAATTGTCTATACTTTATCTTATTACTATTTAAGATAACCAACATTGTAAATTTATATAATATTAACGACTTATATCTAGCATAGTAAAATAGAAGACAGTTCAACGTAACTTAAAAGTTTAAGTTTCGTTTACTAGAATTTAAAAAGTCAACCTTACGAATAGCGTCATAAGAGCTATGGTGCTGTAAGGCTGGTAAAGATTTTACTGATTTCTTTTCATCCTCTGACGACGTAGAGATATCGGACATCTCTATGGAATTGGAAACTTTTGACCAAGGAGCAAGTATACATGGAGGGAGCATTTCAAAATGAGTAGAAAACGTATATGCATCTCTTTTCTCTTTAATTACAAAACTGCATATGTTCGAGTATGATAGCCATAGAGCTTTTATACAGCCTTGAATGACATATGCCAAGAAAAATGTTATGTCACGTCGATGTTCGTCCAGCTGGAGTGAAAGCCGTGTCGAAATAAATTGCAATTTTAATTGCTACAAAATATTACAATTGTAGATATGACCTCTTCTAAACATTAAAAAATGACCATAGTTTGTAATGCCGTCGGATGTAAAAGCCAAATGGGACTATTGACCGAAAATGGTCAAAAAATATCTAACCACCGGTAAGTCATAATAAGTAAAATTGTAGATATCTACCGTAATAATTCTACAATGATATTTGTAAAGCTTATACTTAAAGATAAAGATAATGACCACCGTTGACACATATTTTTATTCCAATAGTCACAATGAAATAAATATAATAGAAATATTTCGATAAAAAATATGAGGATAGTGTTGTAATACAATTGTCAGTTAGAAAACCAGTTTCTGAAAGATTATAATTTGAATAATTGGTTATTAATTGTGATTTTTTGTAGATTTCCAAAGAATGAAGGTTTGAAACTAAATTGGGTCCGAAATATGAGAAAGGGAGAATGGCAACAGTCTAATCCTTCTAAACGTTGTTCGCTTGATTTTGTGTCTGCTTGTTATCAAGAAGGATTTCAAAGAAAAGTTTTGCATTCTTATGCTGTGCCTACTATTTTTACTAACCAGATATCTTATACTGAGGTTTGTACTTCTACTTTATTATTATTAACTTATATTTTTATCAATCAATATATACCAACATTGCAACTGTTAAAATATGCTATAGTAATCATATATACATATATGTAGGTATATCATAAACAGATTTGTGTTGTAATTTTCAGAAATGTCCGAAATAACGAAACCTTATTTTTAGGAGCGATAATAAAGCTTCAAGAGTGAACATGGCTTGCACTTCTGGAACTCAGGATAAAAATATTGTTCGTAAATGTTAACTGTTTCCGCCCATGTACATCCCATTTTGGTAATACATAATAGTATCAGACCTGCCGGGCAGTTATCGTGTGCATTACTTTGTGGTACAAATAAATGATTTTGAATCTTTAGACTTTTTTTTCAATTACTTTCCTAAATACTGTAAAAAGAGAGGCAATAATAAGATATGATCAATCATATCTTATTATTACCTCTCTTTTTACAGTATTTGTTTCTTTGTAGGCACCTAAGTACTATACTCTAAATAAAAGCTCGTAAAATAAAATACTACTGCTATATTGCTTAATCAAATGCTTATGTTGTCTCTACATACCGAATTATATACCAATACCAATAAAAGATTAATGCATGAGTACATCACTATTGACAGTCATTTCTTCTTTTGAAAAAATTGCGACATGAGTATTTCAAGAGGTAATAAATACAATACATCTGTCTCGGTTACACATATGAAATTTTATACAAGTAAAAAGAAATAACGATAGGTTTCTTGTTTATGCTTAAAGCTATCACTCCATGTATACTTGCTCCTTGCTTTTGACTTATGTTTAACTGACTTCTTATTATGACATTGGTTAAAGATTTGTATACAGTATCCGGAACCGTGATTACGATTTTTAAAACAATTGTATAGCTTGTAAAATAAAAACAGAAATATAGACACAATTAAAATGTAAGTAAAAGTGGAATAATAGGTTCCGTATTTAATAAAATGAGATTGGTTTGACAAATTATTGATCTCATTTTCTAAATCATCCATCTGATGAGATGCGTATTTTAATGAATCTAAATTAATTTTACTTAAAGATATAGGAGGCAAATAAGGCAAGGTTTTATTAACTTTTCTTCTGTCACAACAATCATCTAATGTAATATCAAAAGGAATATCTAAAGGTGACTTAATTTGAAAGGATTTAACACTAGTAGGAGTTAACTGAATAGTTTTAGAGTAACCAACACAATTTTCGGTTAACTTTACAGAACCAGTGCCAACAATAGAATAATCGACAATATCTTCATCACATTTTATAGTTAATTTAATAATATTGGATTGGACAAAAATCCATTCATTATTTCGCAACTTTTGCCAAATATCAATATCGCCAAATAATAATTTAGCGTTACACTCAGTGGGTAGTGACAAGGTCACTTCCGTTAGTAATCTAGATTCACAATTAGGATTTAGGATACATGAATATATTGTTTGCATTTCACAAATAGAATATTGGTTATTAATAACTTTACACTTATCTAAGTCATCAAACATAGTATAGTGCATTCTATCGTCACTTAAAGCAGTGTAGGCATTGGAAGGTTGAATGTGCGCGAATGTTTTGATATTAGATCCGTTATGGGGAGTCGGTAAAGGTATATTCTTATAGATAACGAACTTGTCGTCACTTATTAGTGGAATTCGCAACACGAAAACGATCTTATTTTTGTAGTAATAAGAGCTTAATTGCGAAACATCTATAATAGAGTGAATATTATTAATACTTAATTGTACTGGAAAATCTAGCCTCTTATTAATATGACCACTTTGTTTGCGTAGTTCATCGTAAAGGCTAATAGGACTTATAATACTAGGGTGTAGAACGTTTACCTTAGAAAATAAAATAGAGTTTAAAGTAGTATCTAATAGATTAGAAATAGTAAGCAAAGAGCTTTCTATTATATTTAATAAGCTATTTACACGCGAAATATTGTATAACAAGTTATCTGTCTTAGTAACTTGAGATAAGATGTCATTCATAACATCTATTTGAGAGTTTAACTTAATCTCGTTTTGATTTAGTTTATATATGGTAGAATTAAAATTATTAATTGTCGACTTAACAATATGAATATTATCTTTCATGAGCCGATATAGTTCGGACTCACTCTTTTGGCAAGATTCGATGGCGGCGTCGTATTTTCTGGCGTCGTCAGCATCTAATGTACCGAAAAAGAATTTTAAAATTTCACCACCGAATTCTAAGGACCTCTTGACCTTGGTCGGTGTTTGATTTATAGTTAAATGAGATAACGATTGTACTTTAAGAAGGTTAGACTGAATTAGTATTTTAATAGGGCTAGAATAATCTTTACATTGCATAATATCTTGTGATTGTATCTTACTGCAGATATTTTGAGTTTTACGTAATAATGATTCGATATTAGTTAAGTAGGGTTCTAGTGATACAATATCAATATGAGTTACGACATTCCAGTAGTCATTATAGAAACGAATATTAGTAACAGGTTCGAAGTAGATGCCGGGACTATGAGTTATCGGCGTTATCTTCGATTCGGCGTGGCAGCCGTAGCACAAGGCTCTGAAAATAAGATGAACTATCTTTAAGATACAGCGGGTTTGATTTCATTTGTATGATATTTGATATGTTTGCGGCCCACCTGTAACGTTACGTTATGTTTATTATGTACTTTAATTATCTTATAGGGGCCTTTCCAAACAGGGGACAGTGCTTTTCTTAGCCTGTGATGATGTTTAAGATACACCATATCGCCTGTTTTATAAGTAACATCGCGTGATTTAGAATCATAGTATTGCTTTGACCGTTCTTTACTATTTATAATATTTTGTATAGCTTTCTCTCGGCTAAGCCGCATTCGATATTGCAGTGCGCGAATATATTCATTATAGGTAGAACTATTAGATGTATCATATAAAGAATTAGGAATAGTAGGTTTGTAACCATATAAAAGTTCGTAAGGGGTAAATTCAGTTGTACAGTGAGGGGTAGTATTATAGGCTAATATAGCAGTAAATAAGTAACAATGCCAATCATTTTGATTGTCATTAACGAAGGACTTTAAGTACTCCTTAAGAGTAGCATGTGACCTTTCTAATGCACCATTCGTTTGCGGATGGTAAGGAGTAGTAAAAAGAGATTTTATCTTAAGGATTTCGGTAAGTTGTTTAAATAGATCTGAAGTAAAGCATGTACCAAGGTCGGTTAAAATAGTTTTAGGAAACCCAAACAACGACATAAAGTGTACGAGATTTCGAGCTATCTCTTCACTTGTAGCGGAAACCATAGGATAAGCACTAGAAAATTTAGTTAAGTCATCTTGTAGAGTTAAGATGTACTTAAAATTTTGGAAACCAGCATCGGGTAATGGACCAACGATGTCTAGAGCTAAACGTTCAAATGGTTTAGTAGATGTAGAAGTTATCTCCATAGGAGCTTTATTTGAATGCCTTAATGGCTTATTTATTTGGCACAACTTACACTGTTTGACATACCGTTCAATATCGGCACGCATGCCTTTCCAGTAATATGCGGCCTTGATTCGATTGTACATGCGGCGCGCACCTGGATGACCAGCAATAGTAGAGTCATGATTTTCTTTCAAAATTGTAGGGACCTCGGCAGGAGTTGGGTAAATTAATTGATTTTTATAGATATGTACTTTAATATTTGTGTTATGAAAAACGTAAGATATCATGTTATATAATTTAGTATATACAATTTTAGAAAAAGGATCTGTAAAATCAGATATAGCAAGATCAGTTATGTTATCTAATAAGAGCATATCTCTTAATTTAATTAATAAATTGTAAATATCTTTGTATTTTGTTTCTTCATAATGATGTACTTTAGAATATAGAAAATAATATGTCTTGTGTTTATTAATAACCTTATGGACAGTGAACGGCTCGCGTTCCGTACTAAGCAATTCAGCAGAATTCTCGAGCTGCGATAGTATTTCTTCGCAGTGAGGCATAGAGTAATCAAAGTCTAAAGAGACTGGACAAGCGATTGATTTTATTTTAGATAAATGTAGAGCCTGACTACACTCTTCGATAATAGTATTAGAAGTAGGTAACTTATTTGTAAATTGGTTCTTAAAATATTTTTCATAGGTAGAATTATTAAGACGATTTGAGTCAATGACATTTACTGGATGTCGAGATAACGCATCTGCGTTTGAATTAAGACGACCTTGCTTGTATACAATTTCGTAGTCGTACTCCTCAAGCTTTAAGCGCCATCGGATGAGTCGACTGCCTGGATCTTTATTACTAAAAAGCCAAACTAAAGGTCGGTGATCCGTAACGATTTTAAATTTGCGCCCAAATATATAAGGGCGGAAGGTTTTAACAGCAAAAATAATGGCAAGGAGTTCTTTCTCCGTTGTCGAATAATTACCTTCGGCTTTGTTAAGCGTTCTAGAGGCGTAGGCTATAGGTTTATCCTTGCCTATATCGCCTTGGGACAACATAGCGCCTACGGCGTAGTTTGAGGCATCCGTTGTAATTATAAACGGAGCACTAAAATCGGGGTACTGTAATAAAGGAGCCGTGGTAAGTTTATTTTTAAGAATTTGGAAAGCTGTTTCTTGTTCAACAGTCCAATTGAAAGTGACGTCCTTTTTCAACAAGGATGTGAGAGGCTTAGTTAATTTCGAAAAGTTTTCAATAAATCGCCTATAATAGCCTACAAGGCCTAGAAAAGATTTGATTTGTTTGACATTAGTAGGGGTTGGAAATTCGCTCACGGCCTTGACCTTATCAGGGTTCGGCGATACACCTTTGTCGGTGATAATGTGGCCAAGATAAGCAACCTCGCGACGTAAAAACTCGCACTTATCTGGCTGTAATTTAAGATTAAATTTTCGCATTCTGTCAAAAACTAGTTTAAGCTTTTTAATATGGTCAAGCAAGTTTTGCGAGTAAATAATACAGTCATCCAAGTAAACGTAAGCGTGGAGACCTTGAAGTCCTGAAAGAGCCGTATTCATAAGCCTTTGGAATGTTGTGGGAGCATTTTTCAAGCCAAATGGCATCCTAGTAAATTCATAATGCCCGGAAGTGCTAGAATTAGTGTTAACGGTGAATCCGGTTTTCGGCGCGTCCTTGGAACTCATTTTAATTTGATGAAAACCGCTAGATAGGTCTAAGGTACTAAAATATTTGGAATGACCCAATTGGTCTAAGATGTCAGTGATCAGAGGCAGTGGATAACTTTCGGAGACCGTCGCATCGTTAAGACGGCGGTAATCGATTACGATTCTCCATTTCTTTTTGCCAGACGCGTCCATTTTTTTGGGGACCACCCATACAGGGGCACTCCATGGTGAAATAGAAGGGCGAATAATATTTTGGTTTAACATTTTTCGGATTTGGGAATCAACTTCCTCCTTGTGGCATTCGGGGAAGCGATATGATTTAACGTGGATAGGCGGCGTATCACCAGAGTTAATTGAATGCTCAACGGCATTAGTAAAAGATAAGGGCTCGCCTTCCATGTGGAAAATATCGGTATATTCCGAACAACACTCTAATAAAGCTTTTTGCTCTTCCGAATTTAAATGAGAGCAACGAATAAGGTCTAAAACCTTTTGAACACGATCAGATTTGGAAGTAGAAATAGAATAAGTATTTAGGCATGATTCAGAGTTCAGATTGTTTTGTTCGAGTGGTGTCAACTCTGCGTAATAATCTTTGATCTCGACGTCAGAGTCGGTCGTGTTTAAAACCGTAATATTAATTCTTTTATTCGACTTGATTGAGACGATACAATTTGCGACATAAACACCACTACATACGGTATGATCTAAAACAAGGGCTTCGTTATGAGAATAAAGTTCAGGATTGTAATTAGATATCGCGCATTCAATTACTGCTTCGGATCGCGCGGGAATAATGTAAGTTGGTTGAATGTAGTTTATAGGTAAGATATGACCACAAATATTTAATGATTTAGAATCGTAGTTAATGTTAGTTTTAAAATAACCAAGAAAATCGCTACCGAGTAAGCCGTCATATTCGAGACTGACTTGCTCATTGATCATATGAAATTTGTAATTGAATTGATCATTAGATATAGTAAAATCCATTTGAAATGTGCCCAATGTTTGAGAACAACTTTCTACACTATTAATTCCTTTTAATTTCACGACTTCGCGAGACAATTCGGGTAATTTGCATAGTACTGCCTGTTTCACGAGGCTAATAGCGGCACCCGTGTCGATAAGCATCTTTAAAGGCTCTTTAGAATAACTAGAAACTAAATAAACATATGGCAAAGATATTTTCTTGATTTTTATGCTAGTTTCATAAATTGGAGTAGATTTAATAACATCACAAGATTTAGTAGGTATAGAATTAGAGTTAGAAATTGGGATGCCTAATTTATTTTTCAGGTTAGCATCATTTTGGTAAGTATTATTTTGGTAAGTATTAGTAGGATTTAGCATAATTGAATTAGAATAAGATGTAGTATTTTGATGACTCGAGATGTCGTCTCGAGATGTAATCTTAGAGTTAGTATAGTTATAAGATTTAGAATGACTCAGGTTTACCTGAGATGTAGGCTTAGTAGGACTCAGTTGATTCAGCTGAGGTGTAGATTTGGTAAAAGATTTAGTATGACTCAGTTGGTGTAACTGAGATGTAGATTTAGTATAAGATTTAGTAGGACTCAGTTGGTTTAACTGAGATGTAGATTTAGTACAAGATTTAGTAGGACTCAGTTGATTCAACTGAGATGTAGATTTGGTAAAAGATTTAGTATGACTCAGTTGCTTTGACTGAGATGTAGATTTTGTAAACGATTTAGTAGGACTCAGTTGATTTAACTGAGATGTAGGTTTAGTAAAAGATTTAGGATAAACGGGTTTCGTGTCCTTTACGCTAGTCGATTTCGGGAGACACGACACCGAAATCTTATTTAGTTTAAATTTTCGTCGCGGGAATCGAACCCGGACTCGTCGGTTTCGCAGAATTTAACTGCGCGACCGTTGTTATCGCGCGGCGGTTGATCATGTTGCGCCTGGTTCGCGTTCTCACGGCGTTGCATATTGTACTGGCGTTTGCGACATTGGTCTATCGTGTGACCTATATTTTTACAGTAACTACACCGTATATTATTAGCATAGTTAGTATTAGGATAGTTAGTATTAGAATAGTTATTATTAGAATAGTTATTAGAAGGAATATGGAAAGATTTTTGATAGTTATTACGATTTGAACTGGAAGGTTTTTTATTCCTATAGCACTCTGAAGCATTATGCCCAGGTTTATTGCACGTGCCGCAAATACGCTGGAATTTAGGATTAGATTTAGAATTAGATAAATTATATAACTTTTCCTCCTCGATTGCGTGCTGGACCGCCTCGTTCAATGTCGAGGGATTCCTACACCTAACAACATTACTTATTGAGTTATTTAACCCTAACATAAATGTATTTAAGGCTAAATCTTCCATAGCAGCTATTCTGCCTGGTAGTTCCTTTTCATCTTTACAGCTATAGTGAATATCGGATAATATTCGGGTTAAAATTTGCTCGATACGCAAAGAGTACTTCGTGACATCTTCGCTACTAATTTGTTTGCAATTTTGTAAATCCACTAATAAATGAGTCGCGTGCTTTTTCTCACCGAATGTAGATCTTAAAAATGCCTTTATCTCGTCCCATGTGGAAAACGATTTTAAACTACAAGCCACTTGGGCTTTACCTTCAAATTGCGATACTATATATTTGCAGAGCACATTTTGTTGATCTGCTGTACATAACGACATCGCGTTATCACAGTTTGTGAGGAACGCGGGGAGAGAGTCCCGGTCCCCATTATAAGGTTTAATGAATTTGGTAAGTACTGAAAGTGTTATTTTTTCAGCCATTTCAGGTTTTGCCTTAGATTCTGTTTTAAGTGACATTGGACAATTGTAGAGCTAGAAATTATAGCTATAAAATAGACACACAAAAATATGGTAAGTATACAGTAACGACACACAAAAATATGATGCGGAATCGAAAATTATAGTTCACGAAAATTGTAGAAACAGTGGAAATGGTAACGTTGACGAAAAATAGTAGATACGGTGAAAATATGGTAAGTAATTTAAAAGACTCACATAAACACGATCACTGCACAAACCATCACTCGTGGGAACAGGATCTGACACGCTCGGATAGCGCGGCAGGGCGACCGCGTGCTCGACGACAGGTGAGGGCGGCGCCGGTGTCCACGTGCTGGTGATGCTGGGCGAGATGGAAGTGTTTCGGAGATAACGAGTGCTCTACTCGTTAAGATGATGTTGGTGAGTTAGATCTGCTGCTACCCGGATGGTGCGGGCTCTCACGTTGCGGTGGAGGCTGACCGTCGACCAATCTTGGTTTTACGGTGACCAGTATGGTGCGGGCTCTGGCTGCTGCACAGAGTCTTACCGTCGACCTTGAAGTGTGACGCGGGCACAACCTTGGGTTCTGTCTTACCGTCGATCACGCAAACCGGGGGCTCTGGGATTCGGATCTCTAGGTATCAACGGACACCATTTACGAGATCCCACTTCTGACACCAAAATTGTTAGGAGGCCGTCCCTGTTTGTCTTTTTAAAAAAAAAAAAAACTAATTTTTAAACTGCACTGATATTTATTGTTCAAGGCAACACTTTACAGATACAGTTCTACTGGTACCGATTTCCGAGTTCCGGGAGCGAACCGCTTTTCGCGACGGACAGAATCTAACTGACTTTAGTATGAAATAAATTATACAAGTAAATGAAAATGCTGACCAAGTAGAAACAATAGAATGGAAATGTACTAGAATACGTGAAATGCTGATCTAGCGTTATTAAGGAACTATCTCGGGTTATAACAGTAAGAAAATAAATGTACATGCATGTAGCCATGCCAATATCAAGAGGTTTTGTTACAAACATTACTTCCAAATATTTAATACAATCGCTTAGGCAATAAAAAAATAAGTACATTTTTAGCAAAAATGTATATTTAAAATGGGAGTACTATATACCAAATATAGCAACACAACGCCCAGGTTGGCCAATCTAACAGCTAGAGGTAAAATAACTGTGAACGGACAGTACTTCATATACACAGATTATATAGGCGGACTTATCTAATGCCATTGCCACATGCCAGTCTTCCTTAGTGGTCAGAGAGATAAGAAGTAGGTGTATTATATGATGCATCGAAATATTTGTAGCTGTCGAATTATTGCTCATAATAAATATACATACTTACATAAATATATAGTATGAGAAAATACATAAACGAAATACATACATAATCTTAATATATAAAATCCTTGCGTTACTGACTGACTGACAGACACGCTACAGCCGAAACTACTCGGCGCAAAAAGCTGAAATTTAGTATGTATGTTCCTTGGGGACCGTAGGGGTGCACTAAGAAGGGATTTCCCGAAATTCCCACGGGATCGGCCAAAACGGGTAAATTTAAAAAAAATGCAGGCGTAGCTGCTGGCGTCTTCTAGTTAATACATAATTACGAATAAAATCACAGATAAATTATACTTAGACTTGCATAGTATAGGATAAAAATAACAGAATTCGATATAAGCATAATTTTGATTAATAGGTTTAATATAGTTATTATTGTAAATTAATCAATTTAATTAGACATTAAATTATCAAATGATCAAGTTGAGCAACAAAATCAAACGCAAGAACTTATTTTTATTTTGGCTTTTCCTTATTGCTTCAAAAATATCATAATATCTCCGATTGTATTATGATCTGATCATACAATTAGTATTTTATCATGCTTACTCGAAAATATATTCCCTCTCTAACTTCAGTTCCTTTAGCGCCGAAGTTCAACTCACGTACAGTTCCTTCGAATTACACACAAACTAAAAAAGACTCAAAAACTATACTACAAACAGTGAAGTTGGTACTCGATGTACGATTATAGACTTTCGAACTCGAACTAGCCACGATCACCGACTGACAATAATTAAGACCACTCAAACTTGCTCCGCCATTTTCTTCCGTGTAGAAACTTTAAAATTGCTTTACGTCGGTTAATGCGGTCTTCGTTCAAAAGATTCAAAGTATGCTTCATTAAAACTACGTTGGCTATTGACAATGGGCCAGGATCTCAGGAGCGGACGCAATTAGTGGAAGAGCGATGCCAAGCCTTTAACACATTCTTCACAATTGATCTCCGTTGAATAAGCTTGCGTAATTGTGGTGGAGTGTAAATAAATAAAGGATGAAGTGTTCTTATATTTGTGTATCAACCGTGCAAAATTATTTTTACTAATTACGTTATTGAGACCTGTTTAGTAAATACGAGTATTTGTATTAATCGCGAAAGTCTGGATGTTTAATTTCTTTAATTATATTTGGTAGGTACTTAAATTGTTAAAAAAAAATAATTTAGATATTGAATTTTTTTTCTAACTGGTATCACATTTTTTAACATGTAAATGTTGCCTTAGATATATTTGTAAAAGAAAATAATTTACGACGAATAGAATTACGTAGAAAATAAATCTCAAAATTGCCCAAACCTTTTTATTTTTCTTTATTTCAGCAGCGAGTAGCACCAAAGTTGCCTAAAATAGGATAAGATATACAGGTGCTATTAAAAAAAATTAAAATGAAACACTTTAAACATTACTTTTCAGCAAATAGCCGCTTCAGTTTTAAGCCGAAATCATTTTCAATTTAACTAGTGTTCTGCACCGGCCCAGGTTTACTGCAGATGCAGATAACGAATGTATGAATGGCTGCTATGACAATAATTGTGGTGGAGTGTAAATAAAGAAAGGATAAAATGTTCTTATATTTATGGATATATACCATAGTTCGAAACGAGAGAACGCGGCATAGTTATTTTTATTGAGTTGAATGAGACGCGTTACGTAAATATAGTATGTGGGCAAATTGTAAATGATTGAAAACATAAAATGTAGTTTGCATAACAGTAAATACGGTACCCATAAATAATTTAAAATTTGTATATTTATTTCTAGCAGTGGCATTATTAAACTAAACCTATCAAAGTTACTTTTCTAAGATATTTATTTATGGGATTTATAATGAAAAAAACTGAAATTAAATATCTATTTTTTTATGAAACAGCAAGATGCCCAAATTCATGTAATAGAAATAATGATCCGTAAATAAAATACAGGCTGCTATTAAAAAATAAAATTACTATTCAGCGAATAGCCGCTTCAGTGTAAAGCTGAAATCATTTTCAATTTAACTAGTGTCCTGCACCGGCCCAGATTTACTGCAGATAACCAGTGTATGATTAATATTGAAAGCAGTGCCGGCTGCGATGTCGGTGACTAACGACAAGCAATCATCGGTCTGAGTAATTCGGATTTATTCGAATTTACTTAAATCGCCTTTTTATTTATTATACTGAAATTGTTAACAAGGCTCACATGACATGTATTCTTTATGCAGTATGTGAGATAAATGTATGATTAATGGTAGGATCCTCGTATTAACAAAATTAATTATGAAAAGAATGAGGGCTTCTTTTCGTAACCCTCTAACGGTTATTTTTATATTAATAGGACATCATACTAATTCCTTTCTATTTTTTAATTTTCTCTAGAAAGTCTACCAATAATATTACCAATAATACGCACCGGCGCGTCTGTATCGATACACACGCGCGTGTGCACCGCGTCTGTATCGCTACACACGCGCGTGTGCATCGCGTCTGTATCGCTGCACACGCGCGTTTGAATTTATACAGGTGTGCAAAGGTCTACAGGCTGCGTCTGACTTACGTGCGTATCGCGTTTGTATCGCTACAAACGCGCGTCGACGGCGCGTTTAAAATACGTGGTTTGCATAGGCCCTTAAATGGTTAGGATTAGAAAGATGATGTCTATGACCAAAATATGTATCAGATGTAAATAAAAATTAAATAAAAAATTAAAAATGTATAAATTTTACATCTGCTTTAGTAATTCGATTATATTTGAATTAATGATTTTTCGCATAAGTAAAAAAATACTTCGGTGTTATTTATTCATGCAATTAAGTTATTTTTTTGCTGGCTGTTAGTGAATTACAAGTCAAAACATGTTCCAACGAAAAATAATTAAGTACGTATAGTGACATTGCAAATAAAATATTGGTACTAGTTTGCCTAAACGATCTAATATGAGATTTAACCAAGTCTTTTAATTAATTTTCGTGTAGATTGTTCCTATTGACTGAGTAGTTAGATAGTTATCGCATATTTATAACTCCGAAATTATTAAAAAAGCAGCCTTAACTATTTAATCAGAAGGTAGATAATGTACTTTTAGACAGCTTGACATCAATAAGTCATTTTCACCAATAATGTCACTTAGTGAGTTTTCGCTCCACAACGACGATACACACACACACACACACACCCACACCCACACCCACACCCACACCCACACCCACACACACACACACACACACACACACACACACACACACACACACACACACACACACACACACACACACACACACACACACACATATAAATGAACATATATATATAATAAAAAATAATAAAGGAATGAACTCAGTGAGAAACATGGTGCTCGTGCACACTAGCTCAGAGTAAACCATATTACGATGAGATAGCAGTCCTTTGTGGCCAGAGTCAGCCGTCAGCCATTTCAAGTCAGCTGTACCTACTCTTATAGTTAGATCTGGAGGTTATTGTTAATTCTACTTTAGGTATCAGTATGATAATGGCTTTTGTAACACGTTGTATATTAATTTGTGATCGAGACCTTTTCAGAATTCGACGAATTTTAAATTTAAAATGCTGACGGGGTGCGATTGCTTGACACTTTTGTAAAAGATTTTAATTATAAAAATCGTATTTCAACGAATGAAGGTACAAACAATTATGCCATTTAAAAGCATACGACATTTCTGGGAAAATGTATATTCAAAAATTGATTTAAATCGTCTCATATAAGATTTTACGCAACTGAGGCATTAACAGTTTACTGACTGTAAGGTGTCAAAATTTTACATTTTATTTGGGAT
Organism: Euclidia mi; assembly: GCA_944739405.2. Taxonomy (NCBI): domain Eukaryota; kingdom Metazoa; phylum Arthropoda; class Insecta; order Lepidoptera; family Erebidae; genus Euclidia; species Euclidia mi. Next base: position 15,251,402 of record OX123185.2, read on the forward strand.
TTTAACGTAACTATAATATGTTCTTACGTTTTGTTCGGGTATGCAAGTCTAAAAAGTAACATAACGTTACTTTCATTCATCAGAAATCTAGTTGTTTTTTACTTATAGATAGTTTAATATTTGTAATTTCAAAATCTAGAAGATTTTAAAAGCAATTTAATATTTCTTGACTTAAATTTTAATAAAACTTGCAGTGAAATAACAAGATATTTGTTGTCACGATAACCGAAATCCAAGCGGACGGAGCCGCGGGCAGAAGCTAATTTAATGCAGCATACTTTTACATTGATATTTATAAATAAAATTATTGCGCTACTGACAGACTAGCAGACAATTTACTGCCGAAACTAGCGGACAAGAAACTGACACATGGTAAGAGTGCAGTAAGTCCGGGGCGTAAGGGTGCAATAAGGAAGGATTTCCCGACATTCCCATGGGATGGACGGAAACGGTCAAATTTAAAGAAAACATGTGCGGTGTAGCTGCGGTAAAATACATCCTCTATTAAAATATATTCTGACTGTAAACCAAACAGGTACAATCAACGCTCTATCTAGAGATAATGAAATTATTACCTACCTATCTACGATTTTACGAATGTTATAAAGTGTTTTGATAGGGACGCAATACCACCATCGAAAATTCCGAACACGGAAATTGTATGTACCTTACAACGGCCAACAGACTTAAACAACAACGTTACTGAACCGTTTTCATAGATTTTGCGTGACCAGAGTGTTGAGTGTGACACTTTTAGCCTCCAATCCAGTTCTAATTCAACTAATCCAACCAATCAGAGTGGGAACAGGGGGCTTTACAGCAGAAATGACATAAATGTTCGGCCATTTTGTTGGAATAGTAAAAAAGGATGTAATAGCATAGAATATGTATGTAATAATAATATATATTGTGAGACTAAAACTGCTAAAACTAAGTAATTTGCTTTATTAAAAAAATCATAGAACTTCTCTATCAATAGGCACAAAGTACACCCAGAAAATACTGATGTGTGGATCACACATAGTGTTGTCTCGTGTGGGTATCGAACTCACAACACTCAGTGCAGTACTATAAAAAGGTCAAAGCCCTAGCATATTCCTAGTAGACAAGGCTCTATGAATTACGTGGTACTTACAATAAAAGCTTACTTAATATGACTCCATAAAACACCTCTTATTACTTCTTCAAGACTTACGTAGGTATGTTTAAAACATTTAAAATGCAAATTGAAACCATTTATATCTTCTATACCGCTCACACTGCATCTTAAAGGCAGTAAGCTCTTCATTAAACTGCCTATCAAAACTTTAAGCCATAAATTAGATTTCACACGCGAATGCTTCCGTAATTTTAAAATAGTACCCATTATTAGTGATGTCCATACGTTCAACGATCGACTTTTTTTTTAATATGCATACGTTTATAACGCATATTTCTCTATTCAAGTTTTTATGGAAATAGCCAACTGGATCTTTAAAGCTCCGTACTCACAGTTTTACTCGATCGAGTCAAACTCGAAGGCTCTCTTAGGGTAAAATTACAGTGTATTTGTCATCAAAGTGTCAGTTTTGCAGTCCAAACATTGATTTTTACTCGTTATCGAGTAAAACTATCGATTATAACCGTGTGTCAGTACTGAGCTTAAAAATAGTTTGCGAAATCAATGGCAGTTACTGTCTGTGTTTAACCCTTTATGAAAACAAGTATGATTATGAAACAGGCTCATTTTTTAAATAAAATAGATGCAATTATTTGCCCATTTTAACAACAAAGCCCCAGTCCCCTCATTCTTCGTAGTTTGCTTCAATTCTGAAGTTTCTGCCCTACCTATATGAAAGTCATTTATCTCTTGTAATTTGTGTCCACCTCTCTCGCTGCTTGGCTTTTCGTAGGGCAAATGTAACAGAATTGTACCAGTGAGTACGGTCACCTGATCACACTAGCAGCTTAGTGACTGAAAACTAAGCTGTATGCGTCGTGTATTAAATCAATTTTAGCAATTCTAGTCCATCCACTGTTGTAGCCGAAGTTTGGAAACAGACATGATACTTATAATTTATAGAATATATTCAAATACAATTTGAAGACTAAACAGAATTTCTACGTTATCGCTACCAATATCATATTTCATCTGTCTCATTTTATTATCCTGCTCATCAAAACTAACCTAACCCGTAAATCACATTTGACATGGATTCTGACGTCATTTCAATGCCCATTATAAGTGATGCCTAGTGATGCGCCATACATCGAACGATCGATATTTCGCTTAAATTATGCATGAGCGAAGCGAACGAGATCCTTTTAAACTGTTACTGAAACAGCTTATACAGAGCCCGTACTAACTTTGTACGCATTTATTATTTCTAGACACTTTGTTTTTCAATATTAACGGCAAGAGATTTGGGGGATCAATAAGTTTGTAAGATACAGTGTCTCGTTAGTCGGGTAATAAAGAAAGAAAAAATAAAATTTAGTTTTAAAAATAGAATTTTGTATTTTTCGTAGGTTATAAACAAGAGAATGCTAAAAGGATTCTACTGTAAACGATAAAGTTTGACGATGTCGCGGGTTCAAGTCCTGCCTCATAGAGTTACAATTTTAAAGTTAAGCTGGTCCTGCAATGCCTCCCTTTTTATGCGAGACAACTTTGCATCTTAGGCATAAATAAAGCCTTAGCTCTCATTTCCTGTTACTGAACGGCCACGTCAAAGCCCATCGGGCTATCTATAAACTCCGTCACCAGATTAAGCCAGACTCAAACGGAAAGTCGGAGAAGTAGGTATATTATTTATGTGTTCTATCTCAATTAGATATGTGAATTCTATGTCAACACAAACATAGCAATATTACACTTGCAGTAGCAAACTTAAATACTTCACAAAAATAGTCTTAAATCATTTACAAGAGTCTACAAGGCACCACTACATACATATTTCTTACTTCAACACCAAACACACTACCCTATGTAAGGAGCATACACACACAAAATATGTGACACCCACACCCTTAGCATAACAGTTCAAGCGGAAAATCCGATATCTTGATCCGTCGCATTGATGAGCGCTTAAATATTCATGACCCCTCACAGAAGAGTACCTACACTACAAAATGACGGCTGTCGTCGATCTACCAATAAGGCCACCTGCACACTTCCCTATGCTGCGATAAGACCGCCCTATTGTGCAACTAGTTTTAATCATGCCATTAATATTGTATCTCTTTTTGTTTACTGGTGTACAATAAAGTGTTAATCATTCAATCAATCAACATAAAATACTTATAACATAATTGTTATAATAACCAGTTTCGTTCTGTCTAATTGTATTGATATAAACTAGGACTTAGGGACTAACAAATATGTTTCTTAAAATAACTTTAAAACGATTTTAGCTATAAATGATTAATGTTGTCAAAATGTATTAAAGTTTTTATCAAGCCTTATTCGAAGGTCACTCATCTGCAGTTATACCCTGCTCCGCACTCATGGCTTACCGTATAACGTTATTTAGTCAAAACCCTCCCCGATAAATGGGCTATCTAACACGGGATTTTTTTTCAAATCGGAGCAGTAGATCCTGAGATTAGCGCGTTCAATTTTTTCAGCTTTATATTTTAGTATTAGATTATACCTATATTGTCAAATAATTACACGATATCTAGACCCGCTACATAAAAAATACTTTTTTATTTTCCTTGGAGTCTTTAGTGTTTAGTTTGCCTATTGAACGCGCCGTGATGCATCTATAGAGAAGACGAACGTCGCTTCTAGCCAATTCCCTTGATAGAATATGACATGTGCAGTGCATTTGCCTCCGAAAATATTTACCACAAATTCAATATACCAACGTACTTGTATGATAATGTTGGTTTTCCTTTATGAAGCTTATTTCGAACATGTCTTGACGTTTTTGCTTCTTCATTTTAAACATAATGAAAAACAACTTTAATGTACCGATCATATATAATACGTATGAGACCGCTCATAGTCTGTCTTGACTACCCGTTCGTAGCAGTAAGGCAAAGTAAAGCAACATTAGCAGAGGTCAAAACTTGGATGGGTGGCCACTTTGTGGCATTTACATAACAGTGCTATCGTGCTTCAGAGGGCACGAAAAGCCGGCGAGGCCGGTTCTTATCTATTGTCAAGAATCGTTACGCCATGTCGAAAGCCTTCGGGCGGCCTAGAAACTTCGACCGCAGGAATCATAAATCACATACATACATAGACTCACGCCTGTTTCCCGGAGGGGTAGGCAGAGACTACGGAACGCCATTTGCAACGATCCTGACATACCTCACTTGCTTCACTCACTCCCATCAAGTTTCTCATGCATGCTCTTCTGTTAAGGGTACTTCTGACTTGTCCTTTTTTCAGGATGTCTCCAATCTGGTCAGAGAACGTCCGCCTAGGACTTCCCCTTTGTCCTGTTCCATTCACACTTGCCTTATATATCCTCTTTGTCACTCATCGTCATCCATCCTCTCCATGTGCCCAAACCATCTTAACATGCCTTTCTCAATGCTTGTCACTACATCTTCTTTTACCCCACACCACTCTCGTATCACACAATTCTTTACTCTGTCGGTCAAAGACACACCACACATACTTCTCAGTGCTCTCATTTCTACAGCATTTATTTTACTTTCAAATCTCTTCTGCCATACCCAACTTTCACTACCATACATAAGGGTAGGCACTAACACGCCTCTATGTACAGCCAAACGTGCCTTTTTGGACACGTTTTGACTGTTCATAAACGCTTTCAGAGCTCCATTCACACTATTACCTGCATTAACACTCCTTTCAATATCTTCTTCATTCTTACCATCTCTTGTAAACAACGTACCTAAGTAAACAAACTCATTCACTTGTTCCGCTCGCTGTCCATCGATCAAAACATTACAAGCCGTAACTCATTCCTCCTTTTCAAAAACCATAACTTTCGTTTTACTTACATTCACTTTCATTCCTTTCCTCTCTAATGCACCATGCATGATTGCTACCATCTCCTGCAACTCCTCCGCTGAAGATGCAAGTATTACCTGATCATCAGCATAAAGGAGGCATTTGACGAGTAACCCATTCATCCTTAATCCGCAGTCACACTGTTTTAAATCTTGCAAACAACTGTCCATGAAGAGGTTAAACAGCCACGGCGACGCTACACATCCCTGTCTAACACCTTTCTCGATGGTAAACCAGTCAGTGTATGCCCTGTTTATCCTCACACAAGCTCTAGAATCCTCATAAAGGGATTTCAGAGCTCGAATGAGGCTGCTGTCCACCCCATTCATTGACAGCACCGACCACATTTCATTCCTCACCACTTTATCGTAAGCCTTTTCCAATATATCTAAATGCGCAATAGACCTTTTGACCTGTGGCTAAAAACTTTTCAGCTATGCTTCGCAAGGAAAAAACCTGATCCGTGCATCCCATACCCTTTCGGAATCCCGCTTGTACATCCCATATTTTCTTGTCGGTTACTTCCATAATAATCATAAATCATAAATCAATTGTCACTTTATTATAAAAAAAGAAAATCTCCAACAATTTTAAATACACCTGTAATATTAAAACTGACTGCCTCGTTGGTCTCGCGGTATAAACGTGCGCGTAGGATTGGGAGGTCTCGGGTTCGATTCCCGGGTCGGCCAAAGTGTAATTGGGTTTTCCGTTAGGAAATTCTCAGTAGCAGCACGGAGTCTGGTAATGTATCCGGTGCGGCAATAGGCTCGCCCCTATTACGTGGGACCTAAAAAAAATCATGGCGAAATGTGGGTGTAATATTACACCTCTGATTACCCATTTGGGGATACAGGCGTGAGTCTTTAAATAAAAAATAATATTAAAACGATTCCATTGCAAAATGGTCAACTCCTTATTTAAACTCTGGTATAGACGAAAGATTCATAATAAAATACTTAATGATAAACTGGCTAATATGGTACAGACCTACAAAAACCGAGGCAAATACTAATTCATAAACATGAAATTATGCACAGCATACAAATAAAGAAGGTCTTTTCAAAATTCCATCTCGAAAGAGTCATTAAGTATCCAAACTTTCTACAAAGTAAAGCCATTCATTAATTGAGAGACGCCGATGCGAGCAAAAGTTAGTATACCATAGTTATTACAAAAATAAATGGAGTCTTTGCTAATGGATAGAGCGTGTTAATTTTTAGCAGCCAAAGTTTTCGAATGAATAACAAATTAAGCGTAATGTAACTAAATATAATGCTAAATTGTAATGTAATGATTTTTTTTTGTAACAACACATAGATGGAAGCGCCGATAGCCCAGTGGTGTACGTAATGGACTGCTGAGACGATGGTCTCACACCCCGGGCACACACCTCTGAGTTTCGAAGTAATGTGTGTATTAAAAATGTTAATTATCGCTCGCTTAACAATGTGCCCGGTAGATGGTAATAGGCTCGCCCCCTTTTACCTTGGGACCGAAATATAACTGGTGAAGTGTGGGTGTGTAATACACCTCTGCCTACCCCTTCGGGGATACAAAGGCGAGAAGTTATGTTTATGTAGTTATGTTAACACATACTTGAATCTGATCTGATCCTATGGAAACCTGATTAGGTAATAGGTAGACTTTATTATTCGTTTCTAGATACTTACTTATTACGGCTAAATTACATGCTGCATGCAGCACGGGAGATATAACCGTGATACACTACTAGACACTAGACCAAACTAAGCAAATAAAGCTCATTTGCCAAGGTATGAAAGGTTCCTCAGACAAGATTGCTGCAAGAATGCACAAATGCACTTATGATGTACTATGTGCATTTGTGCATTCTTGCAGCAATGTTGGCGGCTAAAATCGTATCACCCCGTCGTAAGCTAAAAATAAGCTTGAGAAAAACGAAACAATGCTCAGCAAGTACATCCAAACTCGGCCCAACTACTTTTTAGGAATCAAACTCACAACAAATAACGTCGCAATCCATTGCAAACATGTCAGTGTAACATCTATCGATACATAAAACGAGAACCTTATTGAGTTATTACCAAATATGAAGCCTCTGACAGACAACACACGAAACAACATACGTAACATAACCTTGATGAAAGAAAATCTCTTCCTGTTTCCTGTGATTTCGACGCAATTTGTATGAAATATATCAATTTGTATGAGTGTCAGATTGTCACTATCTAACAAGCTGTCTTATTATTTTTGATGGGAAAACTTATATGAAGTCCTTGGCTTATAATAAAAAGACCGGGGGATAATATAACATGGAAGTTAAGACCTGAATCGCATTAGACGTAATACTTTTAGACTAAAACTATGTTAAACTAATTTTTTTTTGAAAAAACCATCTTCTGGAGTAATGATAAAGCCTGTGTCGTAAACAAAACATTAAATCAAAGGCTAAACTCAGACTGGAAACAACAAATTATAGATTACACCAAGTGTTGTCTCGTGTAGGGATTGAACCTATAACAGTCGGTGCTGTACAAACGACGAGACGACCGCTAAAACTACTACGCCCTTACATTATATGTGTCTGATTCTAGAGCATAACTTTTAAAACGCTATGCAAACAAAACAAAAATTGGAATTGTGCGTTATTTTTAAAACAAATTGGACTTTGCCCTCGGATCAGCTCGCGTCAGTTATAGTTTTAAACCTGCCTCAAAGTCACCCAAGCTATTGCTGAAAACCGTACTAAAATCCGTTCAGTAGTTTTTAAGTTTATCGCGTTTATGCAGACAGACAAGAAAAAAGGGGACATCAATTTATATTAATTTATTATTCTTTTCTTTTATTTAAAAAGACAACTCCCGTACTAGGAGTAAATCCTGTGTCGCAGGGGACTTACAAACATACAACTAACGGACACAATGAACACCTAGACTCGAAACAACAACACAAAGTGGTGTCGTGCCGGGCTCGCCCCCTATTACGTGGGACCTAAAAATTCATGGCGAAATGTGGGTGTAATGTTACACCTCTGACTCGCGCCTGTATCCCTGAAGGGGTAGGCCCTTCAGGGATACAGGCGCGAGTCTATAATTAAAAAATAAATAAAGAAAACAAAGTGTTGTCTCGTGTGGAGATCGAACCCACAACACTCGGCGCAATGTCAAGCGGTGAGGCGGCTGCTTAAACCACTACGCTAACCGTGCAGTCTATTTATATAATATTAATATTCATTTTATAATATTTACCTATAGAAAGTTCAGCAGCCTAGCTTATTCCTGATAGACTAGCCTTTAAGAATTACGAGGTACTTACAATCACAGCTTACTTAGTATAGATTCATAAAACAGCTCTAATGACTTCTTCAAGACTTACGTATGTTGAAAACATTTAAAATGCAAATTGAACCATTAAATATATTCTCTCACACTGCATCTAGAAAGGCACTTAGCTCTTCATTAACCTGCCTATCAAAACTTTAAACCATAAATAGATATGACACGCAAATGCTTCCGTAATTTCATAATAATACACATTAATAGTGATGTGCGGAAGTTCAACAATCGATGTCTTTTTAAATTATGCATGAGGTTATTATAGTGCTGATACACTTGAGCATTCACCTGTAATAAGCATTCTTACGAATGTTACAAAAGATAAAAACAAATTATTGTGTTTTACCGAGCATTCTAGCGATCTTTCTGGCGAGCATTCTAGCGAATGGTCAGTAAATTTCCTTCGTCCTTTTTGGTGAATAGAGCGTTCGCTAGAAAGATCGTGAATATGTTCGCAGCAATGATTGGCTCTGTTCGTTTTTCAGTTCGACATAACTAAATAAAACGAATGCTCGTTGTTCTGTTACAAGTGAGATTTCTCTATTCAACATTTTGTGGCAATGGTCCATAGGATCTTTAACCATGGTTTGCAAAATCGAAGGCAGTTACGTCCTTCCTCACTATTGAAAGAATTAAGCCATAGTCTACTTATGCTTCGTCGTTTCTCCTTTGCTGAAAGTCGTACCCTATATGGAAATCTTTCATGTCTCTTATAAATTGCCTCCATATCTCTCGCTGTTAACCTTCTCGTATCGCGGATGTAACAGAGAGACCAGTGAGTGCGGTCACCAGCGGCTTGGTGATCGAAAACTTAAAAGTGCTCTTCGTGGATTTAAACTTAAGACCCTCTGCATAGTAGTTTTAGTCTTTTTACCACAATTTGAAGACTAAACAGAGTTGCTACGTTTTCGTTACCCATATCATCTTTATACTCACTTGCGATTTATTATCCTGATCATCAAACTTCATGCATTAAACCTAATCCGTAAATCACATTTGACACGGATTATGACGTCATTTCAATGTCCATTATTAGTGATGTCTAGTGATGCGCCATACATCGAACGATCGATATTTTGCTTAAATTATGCATGAGAGAAGCGAACGAGATCCTTTTAAAAAATTTAAGCTTCTTGCAATAAATAGTTTTAGTCAAAAGTTGTCTGTCAGTCAGTCAGTAATGCAATAATTGAATAAACAGAAGATATTGGCTCCTACACGCCACAGATTTATAGCACTGCTTAGCAACAGTATATGTTATACTCAAATACTTATTGTGTGTATTATTACTATCATTTCAATACAAGCAAGCGGCGATACTCATACTAAGAGAGTAATCTCTTACGCCGTGAAGACATATCTCTTAGATATCTATGGGCCCAGCTGAGCTTAGTTCGAAGATAGTAGCGACAAGCTCGATTGGAGTTACACAATTTATGGTGTAATGGTATTAGTGTGGGATCAGTAGCTTCGGGTGGTGCTATAAAACTGAGCTTTTTAAAAAGTACATCCATGCTACCTTCTGATTACAAAAGATGCAATCTAGTCTATGTGTTTCTATCATGTTTACTACTGCTATAAACCGGAAAGTTTGTAAGCATCATCTATGCTCATAAATTTTGATATGCGTGGTTGGGCTATGCTACTGGTTCACTCAAAAATTACACAGTGATATTGCTTATACATTAGGATGGAAGGTACACACACTTTTGTCGCAGAAGCCGACAATCAAGAGAGAGGAGCAATGGACAGAAACTAGTTCATCATAAAAGAGATTCCTACTTATCTTTCATAACGATAAAAACAAAGTTACTTAGCAGATAGCTAATAACTTTAAATTATAATAAATATATTTTATTTCAGAACAAAATAATCTAGCAGATGCAATCAATCAAAATCTTTTCGCTGTTCATGACACTGTCGTGGTAAAGATACCTATTTGAAACGCAAAGAAAAATCCATCCCATTGATTCATATTTTGCTCGGTAAATATTGTAGGTTTTATTGATGACAAGAATAAAGCAAATGGCGATCAATAAATTTGATATAATATCTTGATGGGGATTTTAGTTAGCCGTTACTTTAGGTATGCATGCATGGTAAGATAAATATGTGTTAATAATATACATTTAAGTTAAATATTTATAAAGAAGCTGTTATGTAATAGCCTAGCCGAAATGCCAATAGATAGCTCAGCAGACGTTTCTCTTTCGAATACCCTTGTGTATAATAATATTTTCGTGAAATATTCTTTACTTATCTCTATGACGCACTTTTAAATCCAACGCTTCGTAAGCCTTCTAAACAAAACACATTATACAAAACAACCCTTACGTAACACTCTTATGGCGTTATAGGCGCCATCAAGCTATACTAAAGGGTAATTTACAGCGACTTCCAGTAAAGTTTATCCGCGCACTTTACAAGTAGACGTTAGCAAGTATTAATATTTTCTTTTTGCTGTCGCGTCTCCCCGAGTAAGCGTCACCTCCGCCTTCTGAACCGCTATTATCATTAATCTTACAGAAGCCCCGCTAAAGATAATGTTCCCGAGACTTCCCTATAGAAAAACAATATCACGTATAATCAGTTATCTTGGAAAATTAAAGCCGGGAAGTTCCGGAGGACGCAAACACTTATCACGAGACATCAAGTCATTTATTTTAAGTACGTAACGATATATTATAATTGTATACGCTTTAGAGACTTAATTGTATTTAATCTGTGCCACCCAGCGACTTAAAATTAATTACTTTGTGACTTTATTATAATTTCCCCCTCGAGATATATAATTTGGCCCATCAAGTATTTCATGGTTTTGGTAATGTCGTAGTAAAATTTACAAAATGTCTCGGTTGACCCAATGGTTTTAAGCAAATTACTGTTATATTCAAATTTTAATACTAAAGCACAAAAGGAGCACATTACATAATTAGTATATTCTATTTCATTGAAAAATAACATACTCGAAATTGAAACACGGAAATCTATTTCAGAACCATTACAATGAATAATAATTTCCTGGACAAAACAAAACCAGAACCGCTTTATTGCAAACAATCCATTTGAATGTATAATGTATGTTTTTAATCCAATTCGACAACTGAATCACACAGATCGATCGAACTTCCAACATTACTTCGTCAGGAACAATCCAATTATTTTTTTCTGCCAAATAGACACATTGGGTCCGAACATGACACTGGTATATTGTTGCCGTAGCGGTTCACTGATTCTATCTGGTGTTTTATGGTGTGGCTACAGCCATGTAGTAGCTTTACAACGCACAGGTGAAATGTATGGCATGGGTCCAAGCGTGTCGCTAGCACTAAGTTTTACAGGTTTTATTTTTGTTTTAGAAGCGATTTGTATACATCATTCAATGTTATTTATGGAGCAGAGAAATTCGTAGATTCATGTTTTGAGAGTAAGTTATAAATACCACATTATTCCCCAGGTTTTCTACCGACTTACATCGGCTGTGGTGAGTGCTAGTCTACACACGCCCATTACCACAAGGCGAATATATTTCCTTCCTCTTAACCTCTTCTTAAATTATGTTTCATAAGTTGCCTAACATAAACAAATTTCAAGACTATAAAGTTGAAATGAAACCACGGCATAAACTGGTTGTGTGCAACCAGACCACAAATTATGTAAAGTTCTCTCAACAGCTTCAATGAGTTTTAGTCAGAAAATTAAGAAATAGTCAGTACATAATTATATATATTTTAAAAAATTATCTCAAAATATTCTAATCATTAAAACAGTTTATACTCAGCCATGCATAATCTGTATTTAAACATAAAAAACTATAGGTATTTAAAATCTGTAGAGAAATTGTCTCAACGTTAGTTCGATACGTTTATTTATTTACAAACCTGTTCAGTTCTCATGAAAAAGGAACTAAAACACTTCATATTTTTATTAAATTTTTATTTTCTGTTACTAACTGAAAATTGGAATAAAAATTTTAAGGTATATTCTGATAGCCAACCATTCAATTATAGCTCTTGTAATGATGTCTGGAAAAATCTCAATAGCAATAATAATTACGATTGTATTCAGAATCGTCGGTTGATCGCCTCAAAGGACCGTTTCTCGATTCAAATATTCCATTTGGGAATAACGAAACAACGGGGCGCCGAAACGCGTCCGGTTTCGACTGAGTAAATCCAATTTTATTACGCTAATAAAAGGCAATCCAATTAAAGCTCGGAGATTTTTTACTGATGTTGCTCGAAGTTAGCCGAATGTAGGGCCCTCGGGTTGGGTTGAATATACTGTGAAGATACGCGGGCAGCTGAACGGAGGGCTAGGAATGCTTTTACCAATGGTATTGTAGTGGTAGCTATATTTAAGTAGCGCCATCTATCGTACAATGAAGAAGCGACATCTAGCTGCTCTGGAATGTACGAATTGAATAGCGAAGACACGGTCAAAGATCCCAAATCGCGCTATGTAAATTAAAAATAAATTTATGTGTTCATTTGTGTGCGCTCTCCCGCACACAAATAAATGAACACGTATTTGTTTTTTCTATAACAATGAATGTATTTGTAGATAATGCTTAGTATCACCATACTCAAGCCATACCGAGGATATTGAGGCGGCCTTGTATCGGTCGTGAAGTGTCCAGAAGAGAGGGTTGGGGAAGAAATACTTTCATCAAACTGCTCTTATTTTTAGATCTGTGCTTTTCTCGATTATCCTAAGGTTTTCTGCAAGTCATAGCTTTTTTTCAGCAAAATATAAGTTCTATTCGCGCACAATAATGTTTTTTTAGTAAACAGCGCAGCTTCTCACCGCTCATCTCTCCCACTCATCTTTGATGAATACGCAACCTTAAGGGCCTACGCGTCGTGCTACAGGTTTCAATTGTAACTGTTGCTATAATAAGTACGGGCGTCTTGAAAGAAAATCTTGAGGAATTAATGGCATATATAATTTAGGAAGCTTTTACTATGATTAAATCTTGATACATCTTACTTTACGTATATGTAAGAAACAACATTGAGCTGAAGGCTTATACGTTTTACGGTCTTGAGGTAGAAAACCGTAACAAAGCAGGTATATTTTTGTATTAATTGTTACGGTTATAGTCAGCAACGCATAGGTTATAGTCAAGTGGTGAATAATTGAGATTCATAAGTTATTTACCTATCTATAAATTTTAAGTTACTAAACATCACCTTGAAGCCTAAGTAAATAAGTTATTTTTATTTAGTTTTTTTATATCCAATGATACTCGTATGTAGCCAGACGCTTTATCTTCTTCCTCTTGCCGCCCCTCTTCCTACTTCTTTTCATATCCAGAGCAGCAACGAACTTACGAGTCCTCTGGGGATGCGATTATTCATGAGTGGCGGTAATCGCTTTACCATCAAGCGATCAATCTGCTTGTTTATCTCCTAGAGCATAAATAGCCTGAGATTTTTGTTAACATTGAGTAATTTGAATAAACCTTATGTTAAAGTTTAATATTTAAATCCGTTATGAGAATAAGAATATTTTTTTTAAGAATAAGAATTTATTTATTTTCTATGTCTATTCATTTTAAAAATAAAATGTAAGGAAGAAATAAAATATACCGCAAACGGGTTACACATTTTATTTCAAGATTACTTTTCTGTGTTTTCAATACAAGTTACAAATTGTACATTCATTTTTGTAAATAAACCAGGAAAACAGATTTGAAACCATTCAACATTAAGAGGATTTACTTCTTCAAATGTAGAAAATTTCCTTAATGTTTAATAGAGTGAGATTTTCAATTCGAGTTTGTAATAAGACATAAAACTTCAAAAAAACGTTTTGTATAACTTATTTTATACATAAGTTATACAAAACGGTTTTTTTTAAGTTTACTAAGAGTAAAGAATTGTGTGATAAAAGAGTGTTGTGGAGTGAAAGAAGACGTAGTGACAAGCATTGAGAAAGGCATGTTGATGGTTTGGGTACATGGAGAGGATGGATGACGAAAGACTGACAAAGAAGATATATAAGGCAAGTGTGAATGGGACAGGACGATGGGGAAGACCTAGGCGGACGTTCTTTGACCAGATTGGAGACATCCTAAAAAAAGGACAGGTCAGAAGTACCCTTAACAGAAGAGCATGCATGAGAAACTTGATGGGAGTGAATAAAGCAAGAGAGGTATGTCAGGATCGTTGCAAATGGCGTTCCGTAGTCTCTGCCTACCCCTCCGGGAAACAGGCGTGAGTCTATGTATGTATGTATGTTATACATTTTACTTGATGGTACGTTTGTATGAAACAATTGCGATCCGTAATAGACCGCCAAAATAAAAAAAATAACTATTGCAACGGTCACTACTTTTGGTTGGGTGTGGCATTTACATCTGAGTGCTGCAGAGTTGCCATCCCTTGGAGGGCGCGTAAAACTGTCGGTCTTGGTTCTTACCTCATAACAAAAATCATAAGATCATGTTGGAGGCTTCGGAAAACTCCGACACCAGAGTTGGCCACACAATTAAAATAAGTATATGTATAACAATATATTCACGAATAACATGTTAACGCTTACGAGATTAACAAAATTTTTTCCAGCACAATTATTGTTATTTCGTGATTGACAATATTTTATTGTAGTCTATTTAGTGGTTAGAGTAACAGTACAGCACTTGTATGCACATGACAAGATGCTGGGCTAATTACACGAAAACTTTTTTCTTCTACATATTGCCAGAGAACAAAAATCTAAAATTATGAGAGCCCGACACTTAAAGTAAATGTATAGGATAATCCATGATAAAAACACACCTACATAACTGCACAATAAGGAGTACTGTTCAGAGTATTAACCTAAAAACCCAATTGACTTCCTACTAAATTGGTGCACAAAATTGAAAAACACTCTCCAAATACTTTATGGCACTCGCTTCGTCAATAGCGTTTGAGAACGTGTTAACATATTCCATGAACCACTCTTTTCACAAGTACGCTTTCATATAACACGTGCTTTTTTATTTCGCTCTGAGTGAAATAAAAGTTATATTTTGTTAACTATTTCCTAAACACAGGAAAATAACAGGTCTAACAATATGTGCTATATATTTTCATGTTTGGAATGTTTATAAATACGGATAATATACAGTGACAATGATATATATGTCTAATCATATTGCAAATTAAACCGTTAGAATCACCATGACAGCCGAAAGACGTCCACTGCTGGACATACACAGGTCTCTGCCAAGGCTATCCGCACGGGCCAATCTTGAACCAACCACATCCATCCGCTACCTGCGATCCCGAGAAGGTCGTCAGTCCACCTTGCGGGAGGCATACCTCTGCTACGACGTCCAGTTCGTGGCCACTACTCCAGAACCTTTCTGCTCCAACGCCCGTAGGTTCTTCTGGCTATGTGCCCTGCCCACTGCCACTTCAGCCTAACTATTCGGAGAGCTATTTGGTGACTTTTCAACCTGATCACTCAAAGACTGATTGATCTCTGTAGGTATATTAATATCTATAAAATGTCGGCCCATAGAAATAGAAATAAAACTTTAATACAATTTGTCTAAATTCAAATTTGAAAGCAATAGATAAAATGCACCTAATCTTTTAAAAATATTATTGGTGGAAAGACATTTGACTGCAGTAAAATGTAAAAACTACGTTGCAAGAATACCGCATATAAGAGATTTGCAGTCTACGTGATCTAGCGTTTACCTATGACTTTCTTGAGAGATTTGGTGCTGCTCTCTTTTATATATTTATCTATTTGATACGTATGTATAATCTAAGTGAGTTTTATTTGACACTAGATTCTTTCTTCTCTCAATATCCATATTTTATTTCCATCTATACATCTAAATAAATTTGGAGTGTGTTGGTAATATTAAAATAACCGCATTTTACTAAATGGATATGGATGTATACACGGTACATGTATTTACGAAATGTCATTTTTTACGATTTTTGTCTGTCTTTCTGCTGTCTTTCTGTCTGTTTGTTCTCGCTAATCTCTGGAACGGCTGGACCGATTTTGACGGGACGTTCACTGGCGGATAGCTGATGTACCAAGGAGTAACTAAGGCTATAAATTAAATGGGTACGCGAAGTAGTTCCCTCAGGTCACTAGTGAAACCGCGGGAAACAGCTAGTAATAAAAATATAATAAAGCTGAAGAATTTATTTGTTTGGTTGCAGGCGCTTATCTCAGGAACTACTGATCCGATTTGGATGATTCTTTTTGCGTTGAATAGCCCATTTATATTTACGCCTGTATCTCTAAAGGTGTAGGCAGAGGTGTAATGTTACACCCAAATTTTACCATATTACGAATACAATGTCAAACTCCGTGCCGACTAAGATTTCGGCAAAACTTAGTAACATTTTTGCCCGACCCAGAATTCGAACTCGGGTCCTCCCGGTCAGTAGACGCATACGCTATCCACTGGAACACGGAGCCATTATGTACATATTGAGGAAGGCGATATCAAATCGGGTGCATAGGGTTCCCACCAGGAACTTAGGGTCCCAAGCCAACCTCACCTGCAAGTGGTGCACCTGCCGATTAACGGAAGAGACTCTGGCAAACAAAATATCCTGATAAACGGCAATAGGCTCGCCACCTATTACGTGGGATCGAAGCACTGGCGAAAAGTGGGCGTTTAACATGCCTCTGCCTACCCCTTCGGGGAAACAGGCGTGAGTCTATCTATGTATGTATGTATGTATATAAAATCGCGCTACGGGTGGGTAGCAGTAGCACTAAAGAACGCGGCACATCTAATCAGATAGCTAAAGGCAGTAAGAGTGGAGAGACTGACAGACTACTACGCAGAGGGTCTCGAGTTTCGGCGCCGGCGCGCATCAATGACTGTTATTTTTTATTTATGGTAAAAGGCGGCAAAAGAGCGGACGGATCGCCTGATGGTAAGCAATAACTGCCGCCCATGGACACAAGCAACACCACAGGACTCAGAAGTGCGTTGCCGCCCCTTTGGGTTGGGAAAAGGGATAGGATGAGGAAGAAAGAATAGAGGATAGGGCCTCTGGCACTCTTACTCACCGAACGAAACGCAACAGTTTAGGTACTGATACTTTACGTCAATTTTCTGTGAGAGGGTATTACTTCCCGGTCGAGCCGGCCCATTCATGCTGAAATCAGCAAGGCTCTACTACTGTTCGAAGTTAACGGCTGATTAAATTGTTAATAACAGCAAGCAAAACGATGTAAGGAAACCTGCATGGCTGAGAGTTCTTCAGAATGTTCTCAAAAAATTTGTGACTTTACTCTTCTCATAGTGAGAAGAGCTCTGTGCCCTGCAATGGGACAGTGTGTATACAGGGTTGACGATTATGATTAAGTATTTGTTATAGTTTTAAATGTAAATTGTTTATTACGCTTATACAGGATGTTGATATCCATTAGTAAATTTTTTTCAGGGGTGAATATATTACTATAACTGTATACAAATACATGAAAAAATAACCTCAGCTGATCACCACGAGCTTACATTGCAGGTACCTAACACACACAATCACACGTACTTACCGTGCAGTCTTATTCTGCACCAGTAAACAATTTATTCTGATTTAAACAAACAAACAAAACATAAAATATTTTATTTGCTTCTCCAAAACATAACATACATATATTTTTTTACTATTATTTACAGAAGGCGGTATGTGGAGAACAAATAAGGCAACTGCGTCAGCTACTTACTACCTAAGTAACATATAATGAAAATAGGGTCATTATATCATCGCACACTGTTTGAAATAATTTTAGGTGAATAAGTATACTGTCTATATTGCATTATTAAAATATTTTACGAATGCATATCAACACCCTTTATTAGCATTGAACCAACAAATTCAAGGGTGTTGCGCTCATGCATCATTAAAATCTCGTAATTAAAATTAAATGTAATAATTACAATGAAATGTATATTATACGAGCCAGCCATCATTATGACGGTAAAACTATAATTTGGATATACAATATTAATTTTGTGAAAGTAACTCGTGGTTATACGCAAAATATGAGTTTAAAACTTAATTGAGTACAATATCAATATACATACATCCATTAATCTAACACATTTTATTTATCTCTTTGTGTTTGTATGGAGTCTTTCTCCTAGCGTTATCCCAGTTTCAACCCAGGGTCAGCTTACTAGTCTAACCGGATTTTGCTGAATATTAGCTTTTCCACAGAGCGACTGCCTGTCTGATCTCCGCAACCCAAAGGGATAGCGATATTCCATGGTTTAGACTAGTGTCAGTCAGAGATAGGTACTGACTCCCTATTACGACTGTCAAAGATCTTCATGACAACCGGGACCGGCGGCTTAACGTGCTCTCTGAGGCACGGGGCAAGCGATAATTAATAATTCAATACGCACATAACTCCGAAAAGTCAGTGGTGCGCGCCTAGGATTTGAACCCGATACCCTCTGCATGGCAGTCTGTTGGTATCTCCACTAGGCTTTCTTGAGTTTGTATGGAATGAATTATATAAATAAACAAAATCTGCTGTGAGTGTGATTTTTTCTTTGCGCTTCGATATATTTCAAGCCATCAAAGTTATGACTATGTCAAATGTGGAGTTTATTCCTTACTGACAGTTCATTTCTCAAACGCAATATAATATCAACTAGTCTCCATGATGGATACTTGCACCATTATTTAATATTGTTCGATTTCAAGCAAACTACCGATTCGACAACAGCAAGCTTTAGACATAACACAATTATAATAGTTTACATACAATTTAATAAATAAGTGTAGTCATTCATAATTAATAGTAAAAGATCGCGAAGAGATCGAGAACGTGATATACTTTTTAACATGCAAAGTTTGATATAAAATAGTTTTCATCCAATTGTCAGTTCGGTGAAGGTCGCTCTTCTACTGATCTTAGACTGTAAAGGCAAGCCTTTGACAACATGCACTAAGGTACATATTGTCAAAGTTCTTCATTATAATTAATTCAGTTGCATCCTTCTTTCTTCATTTCTATTTTACCATGCCCATTAAGATCCATATTTAGTCTATTTTGTATGCTCCACTCTATTTTGAGGGAATATCTGCGTCTTATATATATATGGTATAACTTCAATAATCTATAAGAAACATGTAATCAAGCGATTGCCATCGACGTCAGCAGCCAAAAGTAATAAAAAGTTTTTTTATTAGAACAACAAAAGAGGCTGGAAGTAGGGTAACAAATTTAAATTGGGGTTGCCATGACTAAATAAAAGGGAGCTTTATTAGCACGTCATAAAGTATTTTAATACCGCATTTTGTTTGACTTATGATGAAAACTTGTGAAAGTACAATAACAAAATTTCGTATTTATTAAACCAGCAGAATTCAATTTGAAATTATTAAAGAGTACATTTTCTAATGATGAGCAGTGAAAATAATACATTTTGTACCTAAATTCTAAAACTAAGCAGAACCCTTAATATGGGTACTAGGCAATGGAAAAACATACAACATATAGGTACATATACTATTTTATTTTAAATCCCCACGTACATAATGAAAACATACTTTGAGATAATTATGTAGACATACAATATGTATATGCCATTACTTAAAAATAGGCATTACGATATACAAGTAGCATAGAAGGTGTAACAGTTGCAGGACCTTACAAAAGTTTAATTTTGGTTATGTATTATGGAAAACCTGGCGATGGAAAAGAGTGACCGTGAGTTTTATTGCCCGTTCTTTCACATAGTTCTACGCTCTTACTTTGCGAACGTGGCAGTAAATGTAAATGTAGAAACTTAAAGTAGGAATGTTTTAAATTTGACGTTCATAAGTGTCACTTTGTGATTTAAATGAATAAAGGATTTTGACTCTGACTTGACTTTGACCTAATACGTGTTGCATTATGTACAAAGTAGCAATGCTTGAAAAGTTCTCTCTAAACCAAATAATCTATTCCAGTTTCTTCTTAAAACTTTCTTATTGGAAGCACTATGCACAAGACCTGTGGATATGATGTATGTAGGTAATTAAGTGTGATTGGTGTCAATGAACTTGAACATAGCGCCCGGAACCGGTCCACGTACATAAGTGCACTAGGGCACCGGACTAGGTATTTATACTGTAGAGAGGTAAGTAGGTAAAGAAAAGTACGGGTTTGTTCTCATTCTTTATTTTACCTATTACTAGATAATTATAATAAATATATATTAATGAATTATTTATGTTATACGGTGCCCACCAAATTAAGAAAATATATGATGAATTTAATTTATAGACTCACGCCTATATCCCCGAAGAGGTAGGCAGAGGTAATAAGGAAATATTTGTAACTGTCGAACGCTCGTAATAAATATACATACTTACATAAATATATAATATAAGAAAATACATAAACGAAATTCATACATAATTAATACATAATTACGAATAAAATCACAATAAATTATACTTAGACTTGCATAGTATAGGATAAGAATAACAGAATTCGATATGAGCATAATTTTGATTAATAGGATTGGTATAATATAATTATTATTGTAAATTAATTAATTTAATTAGACATTAAATTATCAAATGATCAAGTTGAGCAACAAAATCAAACGCAAGCACTTATTTTTATTTTGGCTTTTCCTTATTACTTTAAAAATATCATAATATCTCCGATTTTATTATGATCTGATCTTACAATTAGTATTTTATCATGCTTACTCGAACATATATTCCCTCTCTAACTTCAGTTCCTTTAGCGCCGAAGTTCAACTCACGTACAGTTCCTTCGAATTACACACAAACTAAAAAAGACTCAAAAACTAACTACAAACAGGGAAGTTGGTACTCGATGTACGATTATAGACTTTCGAACTCGAACTAGCCACGATCACCGACTGACAATAATTAAGACCACTCAAACTTGCTCCGCCATTTTCTTCCGTGTAGAAACTTTAAAATTACTTTACGTTGGGATTGCGGTCTTCGTTCGAAAGATTCAAAGTATGCTTCATTAAAACTACGTTGGCTATTGACAATGGGCCAGGATCTCAGGAGCGGACGCAATTAGTGGAAGAGCGATGCCAAGTCTTCACAATTGATCTCCGTCGAATAAGCTTGCGTAATTGTGATGGACTGTAAATAAAGAAAGGATAAAGTGTTCTAATATTAATGGATTGTACCATAGTTCGAAACGAGAGATCATGGCATAGTTATTTTTTTAGAGACGTGTTACGTTAATAAATACAGTATGTGGGCAAATTGTAAATGATTGAAAACATAAAATGTAGTTTGCATAACTGTGATTAAACGCGCAGTAAAAACGGTACCCATAAATAATTTAAAATTTGTATATTTATTTCTAGCAGTGGCATTATTAAAATGAACCTATCAAAGTTACTTTCCTTAGATATTTATTTATGGGATTTATAAAGAAGAAAACTGAAATTTAATGTTATTAAAAATAAAATTACTATTCAGCGAATAGCCGCTTCAGTGTAAAGCTGAAATCATTTTCAATTTAACTAGTGTCCTGCACCAGCCCAGTTTTACTGCAGATAACGAGCGTATGATTAATATTGAAAGCAGTGCCGACTGCGATGACGGTGATTAACGACAAGCAATCATCGGTCTGAGTAATTTGGATATATTCGAATGTACTTTACTTTTACGTAAATAGCTTTTTTTATACGGGAAACTGTTAACAAGGCTTACATGACATGTATTCTTTATGCAGTATGTGAGTGAAATGCATGTTAATAATGAAAACAATGAGGGCCTATTTTCGTGACCCTCTAACGGTTCTGTTATATATTAATAGGACATCATACTGATTCCTTTCTATTTTTTAGTTTTCTCTATAAGAAAGTCTATAGAGGGGCTTGTTCGGCAACGGACTTCATAAAGGTTTTGATAATTTTCAATAATATAAAGAGGCTTTCAGATAAATCGGTTGGCGTCGGACTGTTGTCGCAATAAAAGAATTAAACCTTGCGTCGAACTATCGTATACAAGACGTGCATTTGAAAGAATGTTTACCAACAACTGTCACTAATTACTTGTAAGAAAAATGTGCCTCATAAAACAGGAACAGTTGAAGAAGATGATAAAAGGTGAACTCAGTGAGAAAAATGGTGCTCGAGCAAACTAGCTCAGAGTAAACCATATTACGATGAGACAGCAGTCCTTTGTGGCAAGAGTCAGCCATTTCAAGTCAGCTGTACCTACTCTTCTAGTTCAATCTGTAGGTTATTGTTAATTCTACTTTATACTTTAGGCATATGTTTTATAATGTCTTTTGCAACAGCCTGTACCTATATTTATTTATGGTTGAGATCTGTTCAGAATGCATGCGGTGAATGTTAAATCCCATAAAAAACAATACATGTCAAAATATAAGTCTCGCTACTCAGTTCTCCTACCGTAAAAAGTTGTGAGTTCCACGTAATACCAAGTCGGTTTATTAAAAATCTTTAATGATTTATATAAATTTAACACTTTTGTAAAAGGTTTCAATTATAGAAATTGTACTTCAAGGAAAATTATCAATGTGACCGAGCACAAAAAAATATGCTATATACGAAATTTCTGCGAAAAATTTTATCCAATTGAAGCGTTAACTGACGGAGATAAGATGTGAACATTTTACATTTAATTTGGGTTTTTAATGTAATTATAATATGTTCTAACGTTTAGTTCGGTTATGCAAGTTTAAAAAGTAACATGAGGTTAGTTTCATTCATCAGAAATCTAGTTGTTTTTTACTTATACAAAGCAGATATTTCAACATTTGTAATTTCAAAATCTAGAAGATTTTAAAAGCAATGTTATGTTTCTTGACTTAAATTTAAATGAAACTTGCATTGAAATAGCACGATAGTTGCTGTCACGATAACCGACATACAAGCGGACGGAGCCGCGGGCAAAAACTAATATATGTATACATTAATATGTATAAATAAAATTATTGCGCTACTGACTGACTAACAGACAACTTAGTGTCGAAACTATCGGACGCAAGAAACTGGAACACAGGATGTAAATTCGGGGGAGTAAGGGTGCACTAAGAAAGGATTTCCTGACATTCCCATAGGATGGGCGGAAACGGTCAAACTTAAAGAAAAATGTGCGGGTGTACCTGCGGTAAAATACATCCTCTATTAAAATATATTCTGACTGTAGACCAATAAACAGGTACAATCAGCGCTCTATCTAGAGAGAATGGAATTATTACCTTCCTATCTACGATTATATGAATGCTATAAAGTGTTTTGATGGCGACGCAATACCACCATCAAAAATTCCGAACACGGAAATTGTGTGTACCTTTCAACGGCCAGCAGGCTTTAACAACAACGTTACTGTATCGTTTTCATACATTTTGCGTGACCAGAGTGTTGAATGTGACACTTTTAGCCTCCAATTCAGTTCTAATTCAACTAATCCAACCAATCAGAGTGGGAACAGGGGGCTTTACAGCAGAAATGACATAAATGTTCGGCCATTTTGTTGGAATAGTAAAAAAGGATATAATAGCATAGAATATGTATGTAATAAAGATATTTATTGAGACTAAAACTACGTAATTTGCTTTATTTAAAAAAACATAGGACTGCCTCGTTGGTGTCGCGGCAAAAATGTGCGCGTGGGATTGGGAGGTCTCGGGTTCGATTCCTGGGTCGGGGAAATTGTTATTGGGTTTTCTGTTAGGAAATTCTCAGTAGCAGCACGGAGTCTGGTAATGTGCCCCCGGTACGGCAATAGGCTCGCCCCCTATTACGTGGGACCTAAAAATTCATGGCGAAATGTGGGTGTAATATTACACCTCTGCATACCCCTTCGAGGATACAGGCGTAAGTCTAAAAAAAAATTCATAGAACTTCTCTATCAATAGGCACAAAGTACACCCAGATTTGAAATACTAATGTATGGATCACACATAGTGTTGTTTCGTGTGGGTATCGAACTCACAACATTCAGTGCAGTACTATAAAAAGGTCAATGCCCTAGCATATTCCTAGTAGACAAGGCTCTATGAATTACGTGGTACTTACAATTAAAACTTACTTGATATGACTCCATAAAACACCTCTTATTCCTTCTTCAAGACTTACGTATGTTTAAAACATTTAAAATGCAAATTGAAACCATTTATATCTTCTATACCGCTCACACTGCATCTTAAAAGGCAGTAAGCTTCATTAAACTGCCTATCAAAACTTTAAGCCATAAATTAGATTTCACACGCGAATGCTTCCGTAATTTCAAAATAGTACCCATTAATAGTGATGTCCATACGTTCAACGATCGACTTTTTTTTTTAATATGCATACGTTTATAACGCATATTTCTCTATTCAAGTTTTTACGGAAATAGCCAACTGGATCTTTAAAGCTCCGTACTCACAGTTTTACTCGATCGAGTCAAACTCGAAGGCTCGCTTAGGGTAAAATTACAGTGTTTTTGATGTCATCAAGTGTCAGTTTTGCAGCCCAAACATCGATTTTTACTCGTTATCGAGTAAAATTTTTACAATTAAGCCCCAGTCCCCTTATTCTTCGTAGTTTGCTTCAATTCTGAAGGTTCTGCCCTACCTATATGAAACTCATTGGTGTGACTGAAAACTTAGCTGTGTGCGTCGTGTATTAAATAAATTTTAGCAATTCTAGTCCATCCACTCACTGTTGTAGCCGAAGTTTGGCAACAGACTTTTAATTTATAGAATATATTCAAATACAATTTGAAGACTAAACAGAATTTCTACGTTATCGCTACCAATATCAACTTTCATCTGTCTCATTTTATTATCCTGCTCATCAAAACCAACTTAACCCGTAAATCACATTTGACATGGATGCCGACGTCATTTCGGTGCCCATTATTAGTGATGCGCCATACATCGAACGATCGATATTTCGCTTAAATTATGCATGAGCGAAGCGTACGAGATCCTTTTAAACTGTTACTGAAACAGCTTATACTGAGCCCGTACTAACTTTGTACGCATTTATTATTTTTAGAGACTTCGTTTTTCAATATTAACGGCAAGAGATTTGGGGGATCAATAAGTTTGTAAGATACAATGTCTGGTCGGGCGATATTGAGGCAAAAATATAATAAAATTGAGGTTGAAATAGAATGGTGTATTTTTGTAGGTAATTAATTAACACGAGAATGCAGAAATGATTTTACAGTAACCGATAAGGTTTGACGATGTCGCGGGTTCAAGTCCTGCCTCATAGAGTTACAATATTAAAGTTAAGCAGGTCTTGCAATGCCACCCTTTTTATTTATTTATTTAAAATGTAGTAAAAAAAATATGGGCGACAGCTTTGCATCTGAGGCATAATTAAAGCCTTTGCTCTCACTTCTTGTTACTGAATGGCCATGTCAAAGCCCATCGGCGATCTATAAACTCCGTCACCAGATTTAGCCACACTCAAACGGAAAGTCGGATAAGTAGGTATATTATTTATGTGCTCTATCTCAATGAGATAGGTGAATTCTATGTCAACACAAACGTAGCAATACAAATATAGCCTTGCAGTAGCAAACTTAAATACTTCTATAATACTACAAAAAACAGTCTTGAAAACATTTATAAGAGTCTACGAGGCACCACTACATACATATTTTCTACTACAACGCCATACACACTACCCTATGTAAGGAGCATACACACACAAAATATGTGACACCCACACCCTTAGCATAACAGTTCAAGCGGAAAATCCGATATCTTGATCCGTCGCATTGATGAGCGCTTAAATATTCATGAGCCCTCACAGACGAGTACCTACACTACAAAATGACGGCTGTCGTCGATCTACCAATAAGGCCGCCTGCACACTTCCCTATGGTGCGTTTGACGTGAGTTTTTTGAGACTTTATGCGGGCTTTTTAGTCAATACAATATAGGAGGATTGCATGAAAATATAATATATTGTAAAGAATTACAAAATAATAATTAAAATTGTAGCAACGTAAAATACTTATAATATAATTGTTATAATAACCAGTTTCGTTCTTTCTACTTGTATTGATATAAACTAGGACTTAGGGACTAACAAATATGTTTCTTAAAATAACTTTAAAAAGATTTTAGCTATAAATCAGCACTCACCTGCAGTTATAACCTGCTCCGCACCCATGGCTTACAGTATAATGTTATATAGTCAAAACCCTCCCCGATAAATGGGCTATCTAACATTTTTTTTCAAATCGGAGCAGTAGATCCTGAGATTAGCGCGTTCAATTTTTCCAGCTTTATATTTTAGTATTAGATTATACCTATATTGTCAAATAATTACACGATATCTAGACCCGTTACATAAAAAATGCTTTTTTTTATTTTCCTTGGAGTTTTTAGTGTGCAGTTTGCCTATTGAACGCACCGTGATGCATCTATAGAGAAGACGAACGTCGCTTCTAGCCAATTCCCTTGATAGAATACGACATGTGCAGTGCATTTGCCTCCGGAAATATTTACCACAAATTCAACATACCAACGTACTTGTATGACAATGTTGGCTTTCCTTTATGAAGATTATTTCGAACATGTCTTGACTTTTTTGCTTCTTCATTTTAAACTATTGACACTTTAATGTACCGATCATATATAATAGTTATGAGAACGCTCATAGTCTGTCTTTACTACCCACCACGAACTACGAACGGGTGTTCGTAGCAGTAAGGCAAAGTAAAGCAACATTAGCAGAGGTCAAAACTTGGATGGGTGGCCACTTTGTGGCATTTACATCACAGTGCTATCATGCTTCAGAGGGCACGAAAAGCCGGCGAGGCCGGTTCTTATCTATTGACAAGAATCGTTACGCCATGTCGAAAGCCTTCGGGCGGCCTAGAAACTTCGACCGCAGAAATCATAAATCAATTGTCACTTTATTACATATAAAAAAAGAAAAGCTCCAACAATTTTAAATACACCTGTAATATTAAAACTTACTGCCTCGTTGGTCTCGCGGTATAAATGTGCGCGTAGGATTGGGAGGTCTCGGGTTCGATTCCCGGGTCGGCCAAAGTGTTATTGGGTTTTCCGTTAGGAAATTCTCAGTAGCAGCACGGAGTCTGGTAATGTACCCGGTACGGCAATAGGATCGCCCCTATTACGTGGGACCTAAAAAATTTCATGGCGAAATGTGGGTGTAATATAACACCTCTGATTACCCATTTGGGGATACAGGCGTGAGTCTTTAAATAAAAAATAATATTAAAACGATTCCATTGCAAAATGGTCAACTCCTTATTTAAACTCTGGTATAGACAAAAGATTTGATTCATAATAAAATACTTAAGGATAAACTGGCTAATATGGTACAGACCTACAAAAACCGAGGCAAATACTAATTAGGCACACATATAAAGGCACAGCATACAAATAAAGACGGTCTTTTCAAAATTCCATCTCGAAAGTATCATTAAGTATCCAAACTTTCTACAAAGTAAAACCATTCATCAATTGGGAGTCGCCGTTGCGAGCAAAAGCTAGTATACCATAGTTATTACAAAAATAAATGGAGTCTTTGCTAATGGATAGAGCGTGTTAATTTTTAGCAGCCAAACTTTTTGCATGAATAATAAATTAAGCTTAATGCAACTAAATATAATGATAAATTGTAATGTAATGAAATTTTTGTAACAACACATAGATGGAAGCGCCGATAGCCCAGTGGTGTACGTAACGGACTGCTGAGACGATGGTCTCGGGTTTGACCCCCAGGTACCCCGGGCAGACACCTCTGAGTTTCGAAGTAATGTGTGTATTAAAAATGTTAATTATCGCTCGCTTAACAATGTGCCCGGTAGATGGTAATAGGCTCGCCCCCTATTACCTTGGGACCGAAATATAATTCTGGTGAAATGTGGGTGTGTAATACACCTCTGCCTACCCCTTCGGGAATAAAAAAGCGAGAAGTTATGTTTATGCAGTTATGTTAACACATACATGGATCTGATCTGATCCTATGGAAACCTGATTAGGTAATAGGTAGACTTTATTATTCGTTTCTAGATACTTACTTATTACGGCTAAATTACATGCTGCATGCAGCACGGGAGATATAACCGTGATACACTTCTAGACACTAGACTAAACTAAGCAAATAAAGCTAATTTTAAGGTATGAAAGGTTCCTCAGACAAGATTGCTGCAAGAATGCACAAATGCACATATGATGTACTATGTGCATTTGTGCATTCTTGCAGCAATGTTGGCGGCTAAAATCGTACCACCCCGTCGTAAGCTAAAAACAAGCTTGAGAAAAACGAAATAATGCTCAGCAAGTACATCCAAACTCGGCCCAACTACTTTTTAGGAATCGAACTCACAACAAATAACGACGCAATCCATTCCAAATATGTCAGTGTAACATCTATCGATATATAAAACGAGAACCTTATTGAGTTATTACCAAATATGAAGCCTCTGATAGACAACACACGAAATAACATACGTAACATAACCTTGATGAAAGAAAATCACTGCCTGTTTCCTGAGATTTTGACGCAATTTGCATGAAATATATCAATTTGTATGAGTGTCAATTTGTCACTATCTAACAAGCTGTCTTATTATTTTTGATGGGAAAAACTTATATTAAGTCCTCGGCTTATAATAAAAAGACCGGGAGATAATATAAGATGGAAGTTAAGACCTGAATTGCATTAGTCTGCTACATAAGTAGTTGACTAATGCAATTTATGGTAGTCTGAAATGCCGTGTGTTGAATAAATGTATTGTCAAATTGAAGGCATTTATCTACTCACTGTTTTCTTATGGGCATAGGAAGCGAACGAGCGAGGTGGTTTGCTTGATGGTAAACGATTATGGCCACTCAGGGTCACCCGTAACTATAGAGGAATCCCAAATAATGCATTGCTGACATGGATGGGAACAAAAAAATAGAAGAAGACTAGGATGGTAGAAAAGGGAAGGGGATGGGGCCTCCGGAATTCTTATTCATCGAACGAAATGCAAGAGTATAAATATTGCTACTCCCCGGTTGAGCCGTCCCATTCATGCTAAAATAAAAAAAAATACACAGCTGGGCTACCGCCACGCCGCTCTAAAAAAACTTTTTAATTATCGCTCGCTTAATAATGTGTCCGATAGATGGCAATACGCTCGCCCCTTATTACATTGGGACCGAAACATTACTGCCTACCACATCGGGGATAAAGGCGTGCAGTTATTATTTTAATCTCGAGAATAGTCGTTATACTCAGAATGACAAATAGCTGTGTTATTTATATAGTTTTAACCTCTTCTTCTAATATGAACGCTCGTATTGGGAAAGAGCTTAGTTTAGTTAAACAATATATAACGAGTCTCTCGGATCGTATTTTCTTTAACTTATCCAAGAGATGCGCACAAGATGCACAAAGGACTTATGATGAAAACTTGTAAAAGTACAATAACTAAATTTCATATTTATGAAACCAGCAGAATTCAATTTGAAATTATTAAAGAGTACATTTTCTAATGATGAGCAGTAAAAAGAATACATTTTATACCTAAATTCTACCACATACACACAGCACCTTTTAGTCCCAAACTAAGCAGACCTTGTTATATGGGTACTAGGCAAAAACATGCAACATATGGGTACATATATTATTTTATTTTATATCTCCACGTATATATTGAAAACATACTTCGAGACATGTAGACATACAACATGTGTATGTCTTTACTTAAAATAGGCATTACGATTTCATAATACGAGATGCATTATGTACAAAATAGTAATGCTTGAAGAGTTCCCTCTAAACCAAATAATAAATTCCACCTTTTTCTTAAAACTTTCTTATTGGTAGCACTATGCACAAGACCTGTGGATATGATGTATATAGGCAATTTAATTGGTGTCAATGACCTTGAACAGAGCGCCCGCAACCGGTTCACGTAAGTGTACTAGTGCACCGAACCATGTATTTATACTGTAGAGAGGTAAGTAGGTAAAGAATAGTATAGCTTTTCTCTAAGACTATTTTCTGTATGGTAAAAGATATTTATGGCAGCGATAGCAGAGTGGAGAGACCGACAGACTGCTACGCAGAGGGTTCGAATCCATGGCACGCACCAATGACTTTTCGAAGTTAAGTGCGTATTAAATTGTTAATTATCGCTTGCTTATCGGTGAAGGAAAACATCGTGAGGAAACCTGAATGTCTGAGAGTTCTCCATAATGTTCTCGAAAGACATGTGAAGTCTGCAGACCCGCACTTGGTCAGCGTGGTGGACTATGGCCTTACCCTTCTTATGGTGAGAAGAGCCTCGTGCCCAGCAGTGGGACAGTTTATATACAGGTTAAAAGATATTATAATAAATATTATTATACTGACTTTCTATATTTTGTCATATCTGGTTAGACTGGTAAGAGAACCCCTAGGCGTGCAAGACTTGGATGCAACAGGGATAACGCTAGGATGATGACGATGATGATCATTGGACTAACTTTCCAAATCATCATCAGCCTAAAAGCTGATGATGCTTTGGAAAGTAAGTCCAGTTAACAGTCCACTGCTGGACTAGGTCTCTCCTTTGAAAGCAGCAATTAGCCTTCTATACCACGCTGGCCAAACAAGTTGGTATAGGGTTTGTATCAAGTTTTCCTTCTCTTACAGTGCTGTTCTCTGCATAATATGCTGCCTCTGTCGGCTCTTACGACACCTATGGGATGATATTGGGTGGTGACAATCCGTATTCTTAATCCGTCACCACACGGACTACTACTTTCCAAATAAAGAAATAATATTCATGTTATTTATTCATTTGGCAATAAACTTTTATCATATTATGTTCTTCTTCATTGCGAGCAGGGTTACGGTTCAGCTGTTCACCACGCTGACCTATTTCATATGACTTTCGAAAACATTATTGAGAACTCTTAGAAGTGTGCAGGTCATCATTTTCTTTCACCGGAATTGCCAATTTTTGCTTGAAAATTAGCAATTCAATGAATTTGCTAAACTAGTTCAGTTTGGATAACGATCTTAGTTATCAAATATAAAAATGTATAGCACGCAGCTTACGCGGTACTTTATAACAACAAATTGAGTGTTTATCACAAGTATCAAGAAATATTTGTATCCATATGTCAGACGTGAACTCGTAAATCAGTAAACACAGAAATATTTGATAATATCTTGCCGATAGTTGTGAACCTTGAGAGCAGTTTCCACGTGCCGTATTATGTATCCGTTGCCGCAGAATTAGTGGACACTAACCTGTGTTTTGTGGTAGATCTAAAACACGGCCTATGGTTGTTCGGTTTGTGGTCGGATTTCGCTAAATATCTAATCTAGTTTGGTATCGGTTTGTTATTACCTAATTACTTTACAAATTTTTCTATTTTTAGTATAATTAGATTTGATACATACATACATAGACTTTCAAATCAAATCAAATCAAATCAAATCAACATTTATTTGCGAATATGGGTTACAATAATAGTGATGTTATACAAATGTCATGAGTTTCTCCATATTCCACCATTAGGCATGCAAATGTTTCTTACAGTAATATTTCCTAAATTATATGTTAATGAAAATGAATTACATAATATTTTTATAATCTATAATATAAAAATGAATCGCAAAATGTGTTGGTAAGCGCATAACTCAACAACGCCTGAACCGATTTGGCCAATTCTTTTTTTTTAATGTTCGTTGAAGTTCAAATATGGTTTTTACGGCGAGAAAAATTCTAATAATTGCCGGAAAAACCCTAAAAACAGCCCTTTTTCTTTTTCCCATACAAACGTTTTCTAACTAAAACGTAGAGTCAATTTGTAATTTATTGCTGCTGCATAAAGTTCAAATTCGCGTGCGCGTTGATATACTTCTTTGTTTGATGGCAGTTTTGACAGGTTGCCGGACCTGAAGTCTCAGTGCTGCCGCCCAGCGGGCTTCATGTCAGAAGAAACCCATTGATAATCCCTATGTACTTAATATTATAAATTCGAAATTGTGTATGTGTGTATGTATGTTCCATTTTCACGCTAAAACGGCTGAATCAATTTTGTTGAATTTTAATATAGAGATACATATATTGGACCATGGAGACGGATATAGGCTACCATAAGTTGTAAAAATTAAATTGGGAGGGATTGTAGGGTAGAAGTTTGTACGGCACAAATTTACCTCCTGGAAGTAAGAACGCATGCGCTGATAATTGAGTGCTGCGCATGTGCTATCGCATATCTGTCAGTACTGTCACGTCATACGGTCTACATAATGTCATATTGTGCACGTTGATTAAATTGTTCGCATATCTATTTATACTAATATAATAAAGCGGAAGAGTTTGTTTGTTTGTTTGTTTGAACGCGCTAATCTCAGGAACTACCGGTTGGATCTGAAAAATTACTTTTGTATACGATAGCCCAGTTATTCCGGAAGGTTATATAACATAACGCTTCGACCCTTTGGGGCCGGGCAAAAGGCTAAAAGATAATGTCGGCTAATCTCAGGAACTAGCAGTCGGATTTAAAAAATTGTTACTGCCTATGATATCCTAATTATTCCGAAAGGCTTTAAGGCTATATAAAATTACGCCACAACTTTTAGGGGCCAGACAAAAATAATAAAATGGTCAAACGAGGAGGGGGAGGGTTGGGTCAAAGGCAAAAAAGGCTAAACGAATAGGATACCATCTATATGGGTATCGTTTTCGAGATTTTCGGGACGCTGATTAATAATATGAAATTTATTTAGTGATCCAAGATGGCGGTCGGGAAATCAAATATGGCGGATGAGAAAATTTAAAAAATCAATATGGGTATCGCCTTCGATATTTTAAGGGGTGGGGAATCGAAATACAATATCTATTTCGTGATCAAAGATGGCGGATGGGAAATCAAAGATGGCGGATGGGAAAATTTAAAAAAATCAATATTGGTATCGTCTACGATGTTAAAAGAGATGGGGAATCCAAATACAACATCTGTTTCATGATTCAAGATGGTGGATGGGAAATCAAAAATGGTGGATGGGTAAATTTTAAAATCAATATGGGTATCGTCTCTGATGATTTAAGGGATGGAGAATCCAAATAAAAAGGGCTGTTTTTAGGGTTTTGCCGGCAATTATTAGAATTTTTCTCGCCGTAAAAACCATATTTGAACTTCAACGAACATTAAAAAAAAAGAATTGGCCAAATCGGTTCAGGCGTTGTTGAGTTATGCGCTTACCAACACATTTTGCGATTCATTTTTATATTATAGATATATTTTTATAGACTCCCGCCTGTATCCCCGAAGTGGTAGGCAGAGGTGTAAGATTACACCCACATTTCGCCATGAATTTTTAGGTCCCACGTAATAGCGAGCCTATTGCCGTTACCACGCCCATCACCAGACTCCGTGCTGCTACTGAAAATTTGGAAAAACCCAGTAACACTTTGCCCGACCCGGGAATCGAACCCGGGACCTCCGATCAGCAGTCGTATACGCTACCCACTGGATCACGGAGGCAGTAGATTTGATATATAATATCCACGTAATTAGAAATGATAAAAAGTAAAAACTTTACAATTTTTTATAGTCAACTTCAATCTTTACAAGTAAAGTACGTTTTAGTTTTTGAAAACAGCGAGCAGTCGACATAGTAATTGTCAGCCGGACTTATCACCTTGGTGGAGAGTACATACTGGGATAATCAGAGTCCACTGACGATGTTAATTAAGCAGAACTTGCCTATTACCAAACCTTGAGACAGGCAGAAGGTACTTTGGAGGCTTGGGATTCTTCTCTTGAATCCATTTCCTAGTGTCCTTCTCCAACACTTTCCATAAATAGTAAAAAGTAGTAAGCATGCTATAGGGGTCTTTAGTACTGTCAACCATTGTCCTAGTGCCTTCCTGATTACAATAGACTAAGAATTTTCTAGTTTATTTATTTATTTAAACTTTATGTACAACTCATAGGTACAATGGCGGACTTAATGCTATAAGCATTCTCTACCAGTCAACCATAGGGTGATGCAGAGATAGGTATGGTAGGTGTACAAATAGTTTTGGTCACGTTAAAAAGATAAGGTGTAGTTTACAATAATAACAATAAATGCATGTTTATATTATTAAATATATACTATATAACATAATATAATATATACATAAATATATATGCATATTTAAATAATAAATATATTCATATATAAGTATATATAAATACTAGCTTTTGCCCGCCGCTTCGCGCGCGTTAAATTCGGGGTAACACAAATCTACTTTCAGTCTCAAGATGTGTGAAGACACACCTGATTATTCTAAAGACTCCAGAAACTCTATGGGGTACAAAGTGACTCGGTCAGTATCCATGACATTATCTACCATTATCTACTGAAAGGTACATAATAACATCACAATATATCTCTATAAACATTTTCGCATTTTTAATATTAGTAGGAACAATCGTTTCAGCCGTTTAAGCTTATTATATAATTATTATAGTTTATATATGCGAACAATTTTATGTAATAGGTCGGGGCAAAAGTATTTAAGTATTTCGAATGTATTATTAGTAATCAAACCTCTTTGGCTGTACTGAATGTAACTGGCTGGTTTTTCAACGTGCACAATATGACATTATGTATGACGTGACAGTACTGACAGATATGTTAGCACATGCGCAACACTCAATTATTAGCGCATGCGTTATTACTTCCAAGAGGTAAATTTGTGCCGTACAAACTTCTACCCTCCCTACAATCCCTCCCAGTTTAATTTTTGCAACTTATGGTAGCCTATGTCCGTCTCCATGGTCCAATATATCTCTATATTAAATATCAACAAAATCTGTTCAGCCATTTTAGCGTGAAAACGGAACATACATACATACATACATACATACATACATACACACTTTCAAATTTATAATATTAGTAGGGATAAATAGGTATATAATACAATGATTAAGATGATGGTGCCAATAGTCCCTTTCGGATATGTTCACGTGCCATAGATTTAAACTTCCAGCGGTTCGACGCCTTCCTGATCTCTAATGGAAGGGCATTCCAGAGCAGAACTAAATACACCAGAATCAAATGAAAAGTTAATAATGTGGGTTAGCGCAGGTAGGAGCTGATCTAAAATAGGAATCAACATTCGTCGACTAATATCATCGCATCCTACAGCCTTGGTTTTAATGGATAGGATGGTTTTTTTGATCTCACCCGGCGCAACTGGAGAAAACCTAAATAGATCTACACTAATACGGGGCAAATTTGTTATATATTCAACCGTTTGGCATCGGATTAAATAATCTAAAGTCGGAGTGGTGGCGAAATGGCGATTCATATCATCCAAACCGATGTCATTCGGCAGGTCGAACGGTTGCTGTTTGCCGAATTTGCCAATACCGAGAGTTCCGAGGAATCTCCAAATAGCAGCAGGGGAACTGGGTGAAATATTTTCGAGAATATGGCGGCGTTTGGCATTCCGTACCATCTGGTTACACCGATTCCTTGCAGTCTTGAAAAAAGCCCAATTTTCGTCGGTACGTTCTTTTTTAAATTTGCGAAATGCTCGGTCCCTGCGTCTCATCGCCATTTTAACTCCCCTTGTCATCCACGAGGCTGGAGGGCGTTTCAATTTGACCTTTCTGACTGGGGCATGTTTGTCGTGCAGGTCGATAAGTGCATTATTAAAGATATCCAGTTTGTCGTCAACAGAACTAGCCGCCAGCAGAGGTTCCCATGTAATAGCAGATGCATCTTCTAATAATTTGTTTTCATCAATCCGAGCAAAGTTACGCATGTGCAAAACTTTGGGTTGGGGTTTGGGTGGTTTTAGGTTATAGGAGAGGAATAAAAGGTCATGATGGGAAAATCCAGGAGCGGGATATTGGCCATGAAAGGATATGAGGGATGGGTTGGATGAAAGGATTAAATCAAGCCACGTATCCTCCCCATTATTGTTGTGGTGAGTTGCTTGAAGAGGTACATTATTGAGACAGGCTGACTCAACAATATGGAGAAGTTTACGGGCTCGAGGAGAGTGAGGAACAAGGAGATCGGTGTTGAAGTCACCCATTATTATGTGATGTGTATATTCCGACCCTAAAGATTCCAGAATCTGTTCGAAACTGGAGAAGTAGTCAACAGCTGGTGGACAGTAAACAACTCCCAAGACAGTTTTAACTCCGTTCACAATAACCTCTAAAAAGAGATATTCCGCGGAAGCAGAGGAAGTGGAAGATGCTGCAAGAATTTTAAATGGAAAGTGACTTCGGAGGTAGATTGCAACCCCACCACCTCTCCTGTCAGTCCGGTCATTCCGGATAAGGATAAATCCAGGTAAAGAATATGAGGTTGAGAGCAAATGTGGTTTAGTTTAATGAAATATAATAAAATATTACCTCCGTGGTCCAGTGCATAGCGTATGCGACTGCTGACCGGAGGTCCCGGGTTCGATTCCCGGGTCGGGCAAAAGTGTTACTGGGTTTTTCCGAATTCTCAGTAGCAGCACGGAGTCTGGTGATGTGCTCGGTACTTAACGGCTATAGGCTCGCTCCCTATTACATGGGACCTAAAAATTCATGGCGAAATGTGGGTGTTATATTACACCTCTGCCTACCCCTTTGGGGATACAGGCGTGAGTCTATAAGCAACAAAATCAGACGTAAACATTTATTTTTATTTTGGCATTTCCTTATTTATTTATTTATAGACTCACGCCTGTATCCCCGAAGGGGTAGGCAAAGGTGTAATATTACACCCACATTTCGGCATGAATTTTTAGTTCCCACGTAATAGGTGGCGAGCCTATTGCCGTATCGGGCACATTACCAGACGCCGTGCTGCTACTGAGAATTTTTTAACGGAAAACCCAATAACACTTTGCCCGACCCGGGAATCGAACCCGGGATCGCCGATTAGCAGTCGCATACGCTATCCACTGGACCACGGAGGCAGCATTTCCTTATTGCTTCAAATACATCAAAATATCTCCGATCTTATTATGATCTGATCATACAATTAGTATTTAATCATGCTTACTCGTATACTTACTTGCTTACATATATTCTCTCTCTAACTTCAGTTTCTTTAGCGCTGAAGTTCAACTCACGTACAGCTTCTTCGAATTACACACAAACTAAAAAAGACTCTCAAAACTATACTACAAACAGTGAAGTTGGTACTCTATGTACGATTATAGACTTTCGAGCTCGAACTAGCCACGATCACCGACTGACAATAATTAAGACCACTCAAACTTGCTCCGCCATTTTCTTCCTTGTGGAAACTTTAAAACTGCTTTACGTCGGTTAATGCGGTCTTCGTTCAAAAGATTCAAAGTATGCTTCATTAAAACTGTGTTGGCTATTGACAATGGGCCAGGATCTCAGGAGCGGACGCAATTAGTGGAAGAGCGATGCCAAGCCTTTAACACATTCTTCACAATTGATCTCCGTTGAATAAGCTTGCGTAATTGTGGTGGACCGTAAATAAAGATAAAGTAGTGTTCTTATATTTATGGATTGAACCTTAGTTCGAAACGAGAGAACGCGGCATAGTTATTTATATTGAGACGCGTTACGTAAATATAGTATGTGGGCAAATTGTAAATTATTGAAAACATAAAATGTAGCTTGCATAACTGTGATTAAACGCGCAGTAAAAACGGTGTGTCAGAGCCCATTCGTCCCCTAAAATTCGTCCCCCAGCATAAAAGTTGTGGATTCGGCCCCTATATAGGTGCCCATTGGTCTCCTGGTAGGGGACCAATTAATATTTTAATAAAAAATATTATTTTTAAGGTGCCCATTCGTCCCCTCTAATATATATACAATATAAGTTAAAGATTCGGCACCTCTTCAGGTGCCTATTGGTCCCCTGAGATAAAATTAGCTATATTTTACATAAGAAACGGTTAACATAGTACACTTGTGAACAGTTTATTAACGGAATTGATTTAATAAATCATAACAGATCATTGAAAAAAAAGCTATGATGAATGATAATCCGTCATGATAATAATATAACCTGTCGATAGGCTTACGATGTAATATTGTCTCTATACGAATGACTTGTTAAAAAAACGGGTTACAAAATAGATAAGGTGTTTTGTTTGTATGTTATGGCTGGCTCGGTGACATATTGGTTCTTGAAAGTGACTGCGAATATGAGACTGTTCAATGTGTCTTTGGTATTTTATTAAATGAAGTTCGCCTAACGAAATAAACAATACTGTTAATATTATAATAATAATATTTTAAACATAATTGAATCGAATTATCTCATTTGAATCCTGGAATATGATTAGTATTATTATTGATGGTAATTCACTTTTTGGTGGAATACTACAGTCATAATTTGACTAAAAAGTCAAAACTAAATTATTTACTCCTAAATATGTATAGCAATTTTTTATCCGCAATTATAATTTTATCATATTAGTGGATGTTATTATGTTCTTGTATTCTAAGTGTTTCATTTTAGCTCAATGTGGAGTACTTCTAGTTATTATTTATTAGATTTAAGTTATTACGATTTTGCATGTAGTTGGTTAATATACAAAACAAATATGTTGATTTATCTAGTCTTCAATAAATACTGTGATTTTAGTATTATTTTTGTATTGTTATATTTTTTTAGATTTAAGTTATTATGAGTTTGCATGTATGTAGTTCGTAAATATACAAAAAAATAAGAAGTGATTATTTACTGTTCATATGTGTTCTATTTTTTGCATATTTTATATTTAATGTTGATTTATATGATTTTTTTTTATGTAATAATAGGCGGCAAACGAGCAGACGGATCGCCTGATGGTAAGCAATTACCGCCGCCCATGGACACCCGCAACACCACAGGAGTCACAAGTGCGTTGCCGCCCCTTGGGGTAGGGAAAAGGGATAGGATAAGGAGTGGGATGAGGGAGAAGGAATAAGGGATAGGGCCTCCGGCACTCTCACTCACCGAACGAAACGCAACAGTTTAGATACTGTTACTTTACGTCGATTTTCAGTGAGAGGGTAGTACTTCTCCGGTCGAACCGGCCCATTCATGCTGAAATCAGCAAGGCTCTAACTACCTCGAATATGATGGTCAATCAAGGCTGATTTTTGTAAAAGAGTTATATTTTGTTAGTTTCTAGGACATTGTGATTTTGCATGTGTATTTGCAGTTAGTAAAAATGTTGGTTTTACATAGTTGATAAAGACTGATTTTACTTTTTATATTTCTTTTATACAAGTTATTGTGATATTGCATTATTTTGTAGATCTCTTTGACTGTACAAGTACTAACAATTAATTGTTATTTTTGTTATATTGGTATTGATATTTGGTTATTTGTTTATACACTGGATGTAAATTAATCTAAAATTTTGTTATTACTGGGATTTAATTTAAATAGCTACACAGTTTTATTTTACTGCATTAAGATATTATAATAATCATATATTTTGCTAAATATTTACAAATGTACAAGAAACCAAAAGTTGAATAATTATTTTGAAGACTGACTTAATGCCTAGACATGCCTTCGTAAGAACTATCTATTCTGTGGCCTAGAGCCTAGAGGCATTTTATTAAACTTAATCTTATTTGGGATTAGGGTGCATAGGGTTCCCACCAAGAACTTAGGGTCCCAAGCCAACCTCACCTGCAAGTGGTGCACCTGCCGGTCAACGGACGAGGCTCTGGCAAACAAAATGTCCCGATAAGCGGCAATAGGCTCGCCACCTATTACGTGGGATCAAAACATTGGCGAAAAGTGGACGTTTAATATGCCTCTGCCTACCCCTTCAGGGAAACAGGCGTGAGTCTATGTATGTGTGTATGTAATCTTATTTGAAATAAACATGATATCTACCGAATTACAATATTTTTTATTTTACCCTTTTCTGCGCGACTGTACCAGGACTACCAAGCTGCAGTATACACATACATGTACTTATATTAGAACAATAAATAAAAATAAATATTCTTCAGGGGACGAATGGGCCCCTCAAAAGTTCCAGGGGACGAATGGGCACAGGGTGCGAATCTTAGGGGACGAATGGGCTCTGACCCAAAACGGGTACCCATAAATAATTTAAAATTTGTATATTTATTTCTAGCAGTGGCATTATTAAACTGAACCGATCAAAGTTACTTTCCTTAGATATTTATTTATGGGATTTTTAAAGAAGAAAACTGAAATTTAATATCTATTTTTTTATGAAACAGCAAGTTGCCCACAATCCGTAAATAAAATACAGGGTGCTATTAAAAAATAAAATTACTATTCAGTGAATAGCCGCTTCCGTGTAAAGCTGAAATTATTTTCAATTTAACTAGTGCCTGCACCGACCCAGATTTATTGCAGATAACGAGTGTATGATTAATATTGAAAGCAGTGCCGGCTGCGATGACGGTG
Source organism: Euclidia mi (assembly GCA_944739405.2). Classification (NCBI taxonomy): domain Eukaryota; kingdom Metazoa; phylum Arthropoda; class Insecta; order Lepidoptera; family Erebidae; genus Euclidia; species Euclidia mi. The sequence continues at coordinate 15,292,026 of OX123185.2, forward strand.
ATTAACGACAAGCAATCATCGGTCCGAGTAATTCGGATTTATTCGAATTTACTAAAATCGCTTTTTTTATTTGTACGGAAAACTGTTAACAAGGTTTACATGACATGTGTTCTTTATGCAGTATGTGAGTGAAATGCGTGGTTAATGGTAGGATTTTCGTATTAACAAAATTAAAAAAGAAAACGGCGAGGGGCTAGTTTCGTAACTTTCAAACGGTTCTGTTTATATAACATCATACTAATTCCTTCCTATTTTTAAATTTATCTATAAGATGACTATACCGCCGTTAAAAATTTGACATGACAGAAGGGCTTGTTCGACAACGGACTTCATAAAACTTTTGATAATTTTTCAATAACATTACGGCGCTTTCATATTAGATGGATAGTGTTCGTAGACAAGACGTGTATTTGAAAGGATATTTACCAACAACTGACACTAATAATATTTGTAAAAAGGCACATATTTTGTGCCTGATAAAACAGGAAAAGTTGAAGAAGATGATAAAAGAGTGAACTCAGTGAGAAAAATGGTGCTCGAGCAAACTAGCTCAGGGTAAACCATATTACGATGAGATAGCAGTCCTTGGTGGCAAGAGTCAGCCATTTTAAGTCAGCTGTACCTACTCTTCTAGTATAATCTGCAGGTTATTGTAAATTCTACTTTGTGGTTTAGGTATGTGTTTGACAATGTCTTTTGTAACACGCTGTACCTATATTAATTTATGGTTGAGATCTGTTCAGAATGCATGCGGCGAATGTAAAATCCCATAAAATAACACACAATGATAATACTTGTCAAAAAACCAAGTCTGGATCTCACAACTTTTTACGGTAGAGAAACTTCTCTACCGTAAAAAGTTGTGAGATCCACGTAAGACCAAGTCGGTTCATTAAAAATCTTTAATGTTTTAAATAAATTTAACACTTTTGTAAAAGGTTTCATTTATAGAAATTGTATTTAAACGAAAGTTGCTAATGTGACCGAGCACAAAAAATATGTCTACATACGATATTTCTGCGATTTTTTTTATTCAGAACCAGGTTTAAATTATCATATGGGATAATTTTACGCAATTGAAGCGTTAACTGACGGAGATAAGGTCTGAACATTTTACATTTAATTTGGTTTTTAATGTAATTATAATATGATTTTACGTTTTTGTTCGGGTATGCAAGTTTAAAAAGTAACAATAGACAGTAAAAAATAACTAGATTTCTGATGAATGAAAGTAATCTCTACTTTCATTCATCAGAAATCTAGTTGTTTTTTACTTATACAAAGTAGATATTTTGATATTTGTCATTTCAAAATCTAGAAGATTTTAAAAGCAATTTTATATTTCTTGACTTAAATTTTGATGAAACTTATAGTGAAATAGCAAGATACTTGTTGTCACGATAACCGACATCCAAGCGGAAACTATCGGAAGCAAAAAACTGGAACACACTATGTAAATCCGGGGGCGTAAGAGTGCACTCAGAAAGGATTTCCTGACATTCCCATAGGATGGGCGGAAACGGTCAAACTTTAAGAAAAATGTGCGGGTGTACCTGCGATAAAATACATCCTCCCAGGTACAATCAGCGCTCTATCTTGAGAGAACGGAATGATTACCTTCCTATCTACGATTTTATGAATGCTATAAAGTGTTTTGATGGCGACGCAATACCACCATCGAAAATTCCGAACACGGAAATTGTGTGTACCTTTCAACGGCCAACAGGCTTTAACAACAGCGTTACTGTATCGTTTTCATACATTTCGCGTGACCAGAGTGATGAATGTGACACTTTTAGCCTCCAATTCAGTTCTAATTCAACTAATCCAACCAATCAGAGTGTGAACAGGAGGCTTTACAGCAGAAATGAGATAAATGCTCAGCCATTTTGTTGGAATAGTAAAAAAGGAAATAATAGTATAGAGTATGTATGTAACATTATACTATGATACTTAAGGGTAAAACAATTCATGATTTTTGTTTTAAAAACCTGACTTCTGGAGTAATGATAGATCCTGTGTCTTGAACGAAATGAAATCAAAGGTAATCCTTTGTTAACTCAGACTCGAAACATCAATTTGTAAATCACACAAAGTGTTGTATCGTGTAGATATCGAAGTACTATGCATGATTCCTCATACTCAATAGAAGTGTTTATAGCATAATTTCTATGACACTATGAAAACAAAAACTACAATACCCTAGCATATTCCTAATAGACTAGGTTCTAAGAATTCCGTGGTTCTTACAATTTTTAGGTGTTTTATGGAGCCATATTAAGTTAGCTATATTTAATATTGCTCCGTAAAACACATCTAACTACTTCTTCAAGGCTTACGTATGTTTAAAACATTTAAAATGTAAATTGAACCATTTATAGGTACATACTATATATTCGTTCGCACTGCACCCAGAAATGCACTAAGCTCTTCATTAACCTTCCTATCAAATTTTAAACCATAAATTAGATTTCACACGCGAATGCTTCCGTAATTTTAAATAATATCCATTATTAGTGATGTCCATAATAATATGTTCAAAGATTTTTTTTTAATTATACATGCATGCAGTTTATCATGGTACTGATTCACTTGAGCATTCACCTTTAATGAACAAACGAGAGTGTTTTAGTGAACATTCGAGGAATGGTCAGTAAATTCACTACCATTTCAATTTCTCTATTTGGCATTTTGTGGCAATGGCCAGTAGGATCTTAAACCATAGTTTGCGAAATCGAAGGCAGTTACATCTGTGTTCTCTTTATAGAAACAGACATCATTATTTTGATACAGTCCCTTTCTCACTAAGTATTGAAAAAATTGATCCACAGTCCACTTGCTCTTCGTATTTTTCTTCATTTCTGAAAGTCGAGACCTATATGAAAATCTTTTATGTCTCCTGACATCTGCCTCCATCTCTCTCGCTGTTTAGCTTCATGAGATAGGGAGGATAGGGAGACCTTAGAGAGTGTGGTCACCAGCAGCTTGGTGATGAAAAACTTAAAAGTGCCGATCGTGGATCTAAACTTAAGACCATCTGCATAGTAAATTTAGTCTCTTTCCTGTTGAAGACGCTATTAGAAAACAGACATGATACTTATAATTTATAGAATATATTCAAACACAATTTGAAGACTAAACAGAGTTGCTACGTTTTCGCTACCCATATCATCTTTCAACTCACTTACTATTTATTATCCTGCGCATCAAACTTCATGCATTAAACCTAACCCGTAAATCACATTTGACACGGATGCCGACGTCATTTCGATGCCCATTATTAGTAATGCTCTACCTAGTGATGCGCCACACATCGAACGATCGATATTTCACTTAAATTATGCATGAGCGAAGCGTACGAGATCCTTTTAAACTGTTACTGAAACAGCTTATACTGAGCCCGTACTAACTTTGTACGCATTTATTATTTTTAGAGACTTTGTTTTTCAATATTAACGGCAAGGGATTTGGAGGATCAATAAGTTTGTAAGATACAGTGTCTCGTTAGTCGGGCGATAAAGAATGACAAAATATTATAAAATTTAGGTTTAAAAATAGAATGTTGTATTTTTCATAGGTTATAAACAAGAGAATGCAAAAAGGATTTCATTGTAAACGATAAGATTTACTGTTAACTATAAGGATAAAAAGAAAATAAAAAAAGCAGCGATAGCCGAGTGGAGAGACCGACAGACTGCTACGCAGCGGGTCTCGGGTTCAAATCCACGGCACGCACCAATGACTTTTCGGAGTTAAGTGCGTATTAAATTGTTAATTATCGCTTGCTTATCGGTGAAGGAAAACATCGTGAGGAAACCTGCATGTCTGAGAGTTCTCCATAATGTTCTCGAAAGACATGTGAAGTCTGCCAACCCGCAATTGGCCAGCGTGGTGGACTATGGCCTTATCCTTTTCATAGTGAGAAGAGGCCCGTGCCCAGCAGTGGGACAGTATATGGGGCTGTTGATGATGATGTTGATGATAAAGTTTGCCGATGTCGCGGGTTCAAGTCCTGTCTCATGGTCTTGCAATGCCTTCCTTTTTATGCGAGACAACTTTGCATCTGAGGCATAATTAAAGCCTTCGCTCTCACTTCTTGTTACTAACGGCCACGTCAAAGCCCATCGGGAGATCAATCAACTCCATCACCAGATTAAGCCACACTCAAACGGAAAGTCGGAGAAGTAGGTATATTATTTATGTGCTCTATCTCAATTAGATAGGTGAATTCTATGTCAACACAAACATAGCAATATTACCCTTGCAGTAGCAAACTTAAATACTTCTATAATACTACAAAAAACAGTCTTGAAAACATTTATAAGAGTCTACGAGGCACCACTACATACATATTTTCTACTACAACGCCATACACACTACCCTATGTAAGGAGCATACACACACAAAATATGTGACACCCACACCCTTAGCATAACAGTTCAAGCGGAAAATCCGATAGCTTGATCCGTCGCATTGATGAGCGCTTAAATATTCATGACCCCTCACAGAAGAGTACCTACACTACAAAATGACGGCTGTCGTCGAACTACCAATAAGGCCGCCTGCACGCTTTCCTATGGTGCGTTTGACGTGAGTTTTTTGAGACCTTATGCGGCCTTTTTGGGCAATACAATATAGGAGGACTGCATGAAAATATAACATATTACAAAGAATTACAAAATAATAATTAAAATTGTAGCAACGTAAAATACTTATAATATAATTGTTATAATAACCAGTTTCGTTCTTTCTACTTGTATTGATATAAACTAGGACTTAGAGACTAACAAATATGTTTCTTAAAATAACTTTAAAAAGATTTTAGCTATAAATCAGCACTCACCTGCAGTTATAACCTGCTCCGCACCCATGGCTTACAGTATAATGTTATATAGTCAAAACCCTCCCCGATAAATGGGCTATCTAACATTTTTTTTCAAATCGGAGCAGTAGATCCTGAGATTAGCGCGTTCAATTTTTCCAGCTTTATATTTTAGTATTAGATTATACCTATATTGTCAAATAATTACACGATATCTAGACCCGTTACATAAAAAATATTTTTTTTATTTTCCTTGGAGTCTTTAGTGTGCAGTTTGCCTATTGAACGCACCGTGATGCATCTATAGAGAAGACGAACGTCGCTTCTAGCCAATTCCCTTGATAGAATACGACATGTGCAGTGCATTTGCCTCTGAAAATATTTACCACAAATTCAATATACCAACGTACTTGTTTGACAATGTTGGCTTTCCTTTATGAAGCTTATTTCGAACATTTTTTTAAATATTTTTTATAGACTCACGCCTGTATCCCCGAAGGGGTAGGCAGAGGTGTAATATTACACCCACATTTCGCCATGAATTTTTAGGTACCACGTAATAGGGGGCGAGCCTGTCGCCGTACCGGGCACATTACCACGTTGGTCTCGCGGTATAAATGTGCGCTTAGGATTGGGAGGTCTCGGGTTCGATTCCCGGGTCGGCCAAAGTGTTATTGGGTTTTCCGTTAGAAAATTCTGTGTCTGGTAATGTACCCGGTACGGCAATAGGCTCGCCCCTATTACGTGGGACCTAAAAAAATTCATGGCGAAATGTGGGTGTAATATTACACCTCTGATTACCCATTTGGGGATACTGGCGTGAGTCTTTAAATAAAAAATAATATTAAAACGATTCCATTGCAAAATGGTCAACTCCTTATTTAAACTCTGGTATAGACAAAAGATTTGATTCATAATAAAATACATAAGGATAAACTGGCTAATATGGTACAGACCTACAAAAACCGAGGCATATACTAATTCATAAACATGAAATTATGCACAGCATACAAATAAAGAAGATCTTTTCAAAATTCCATCTCGAAAGGGTCATTAAGTATCCAAACTTTCTACGAAGTAAAGCCATTCATCAATTGGTAGACGCCGTTGCGAGCAAGAGCTAGTATACCATAGTTATTACAAAAATAAATGGAGTCTTTGCTAATGGATAGAGCGTGTTAATTTTTAGCAGCCAAACTTTTCGCATGAATAATAAATTAAGCGTAATGTAACTAAATATAATGATATATTGCAATGTAATGAAAATTTTTTGTAACAACATATAGATGGAAGCGCCGATAGCCCAGTGGTGTACGTAACGGACTGCTGAGACGATGGTCTCGGGTTTGATCCCCAGGTACCCCGGGCACACACCTCTGAGTTTCGAAGTAATGTGTGTATTCAAAATGTTAATTATCGCTCGCTTAACAATGTGCCCGGTAGATGGTAATAGGCTCGCCCCCTATTACCTTGGGACCGAAATATAGCTGGTGAAGTGTGGGTGTGTAATACACCCCTTCCATACCTCTTCGGGGATAAAAAGGCGAGAAGTTATGTTTATGTAGTTATGTTAACACATACATGGATCTGATCTGATCCTCTGGAAACCTGATTAGGTAATAGGTAGACTTTATTATTCGTTTCAAGATACTTATTACGGCTAAATTAAATGCTGGATGCAGCACGGGAGATATAACCGTGATACACTACTAGACACTAGACCAAACTAAGCAAATAAAGCTCATTTCAAGGTATGAAAGGTTCCTCAGACAAGATTGCTGCAAGAATGCACAAATGCACATATGATGTACTATGTGCATTTGTGCATTCTTGCAGCAATGTTGGCGTCTAAAATCGTACCACCCCGTCGTAAGCTAAAAACAAGCTTGAGAAAAACGAAATAATGCTCAGCAAGTACATCCAAACTCGGCCCAACAACCTTTTAGGAATCGAACTCACAACAAATAACGACGCAATCCATTGCAAACATGTCAGTGTAACGTCTATCGATATATAAAACGAGAACCTTATTGAGTTATTACCAAATATGAAGCTACTGACAAACAACACACGAAATAACATACGTAACATAACCTTGATGAAAGAAAATCTCTTCCTGTTTCCTGTGATTTCGACGCAATTTGTATGAAATATATCAATTTGTATGAGTGTCAGATTGTCACTATCTAACAAGCTGTCTTATTATTTTTGATGGGAAAAACTTATATTAAGTCCTCGGCTTATAATAAAAAGACCGGGAGATAATATAAGAGAGAAGTTAAGACCTGAATTGCATTAGTCTGCTACATATGTAGTTGACTAATGCAATTTATGGTAGTCTGAAATGCCGTGTGTTGAATAATTTTATTGTCAAATTGAAGGCATTTATCTACTCACTGTTTTCTTATGGGCATAGGAAGCGAACGAGCGAGGTGGTTTGCTTGATGGTAAACGATTATGGCCACTCAGGGTCACCCGTAACTATAGAGGAATCCCAAATAATGCATTGCTGACATGGATGGGAACAAAAAAATAGAAGAAGACTAGGATGGTAGAAAAGGGAAGGGGATGGGGCCTCCGGAATTCTTATTCATCGAACGAAATGCAACAGTATAAATATTGCTACTCCCCGGTTGAGCCGTCCCATTCATGCTAAAATAAAAAAAAATACACAGCTGGGCTACCGCCGCGCCGCTCTAAAAATACTTTTTAATTATCGCTCGCTTAATAATGTGTCCGATAGATGGCAATACGCTCGCCCCTTATTACATTGGGACCGAAACATTACTGCCTACCACATCGGGGATAAAGGCGTGCAGTTATTATTTTAATCTCGAGAATAGTCGTTATACTCAGAATGACAAATAGCTGTGTTATTTATATAGTTTTAACCTCTTCTTCTAATATGAACGCTCGTATTGGGAAAGAGCTTAGTTTAGTTAAACAATATATAACGAGTCTCTCGGATCGTATTTTCTTTAACTTATCCAAGAGATGCGCACAAGATGCACAAAGGACTTATGATGAAAACTTGTAAAAGTATAATAACTAAATTTCATATTTATGAAACCAGCAGAATTCAATTTGAAATTATTAAAGAGTATATTTTCTAATGATGAGCAGTGAAAAGAATACATTTTATACCTAAATTCTACCACATACACACAGCACCTTTTAGTCCCAAACTAAGCAGACCTTGTTATATGGGTACTAGGCAAAAACATGCAACATATGGGTACATATATTATTTTATTTTATATCTCCACGTATATATTGAAAACATACTTCGAGACATGTAGACATACAACATGTGTATGTCTTTACTTAAAATAGGCATTACGATTTCATAATACGAGATGCATTATGTACAAAATAGTAATGCTTGAAGAGTTCCCTCTAAACCAAATAATAAATTCCACCTTTTTCTTAAAACTTTCTTATTGGTAGCACTATGCACAAGACCTGTGGATATGATGTATATAGGCAATTTAATTGGTGTCAATGACCTTGAACAGAGCGCCCGCAACCGGTTCACGTAAGTGTAATAGTGCACCGAACCATGTATTTATACTGTAGAGAGGTAAGTAGGTAAAGAATAGTATAGCTTTTCTCTAAGACTATTTTATGTATGGTAAAAGATATTTATGGCAGCGATAGCAGAGTGGAGAGACCGACAGACTGCTACGCAGAGGGTTCGAATCCATGGCACGCACCAATGACTTTTCGAAGTTAAGTGCGTATTAAATTGTTAATTATCGCTTGCTTATCGGTGAAGGAAAACATCGTGAGGAAACCTGAATGTCTGAGAGTTCTCCATAATGTTCTCGAAAGACATGTGAAGTCTGCAGACCCGCACTTGGTCAGCGTGGTGGACTATGGCCTTACCCTTCTTATGGTGAGAAGAGCCTCGTGCCCAGCAGTGGGACAGTTTATATACAGGTTAAAAGATATTATAATAAATATTATTATACTGACTTTCTATATTTTGTCATATCTGGTTAGACTGGTAAGAGAACCCCTAGGCGTGCAAGACTTGGATGCAACAGGGATAACGCTAGGATGATGACGATGATGATCATTGGACTAACTTTCCAAATCATCATCAGCCTAAAAGCTGATGATGCTTTGGAAAGTAAGTCCAGTTAACAGTCCACTGCTGGACTAAGTCTCTCCTTTGAAAGCAGCAATTAGCCTTCTATACCACGCTGGCCAAACAAGTTGGTATAGGGTTTGTATCAAGTTTTCCTTCTCTTACAGTGCTGTTCTCTGCATAATATGCTGCCTCTGTCGGCTCTTACGACACCTATGGGATGATATTGGGTGGTGACAATCCGTATTCTTAATCCGTCACCACACGGACTACTACTTTCCAAATAAAGAAATAATATTCATGTTATTTATTCATTTGGCAATAAACTTTTATCATATTATGTTCTTCTTCATTGCGAGCAGGGTTACGGTTCAGCTGTTCACCACGCTGACCTATTTCATATGACTTTCGAAAACATTATTGAGAACTCTTAGAAGTGTGCAGGTCATCATTTTCTTTCACCGGAATTGCCAATTTTTGCTTGAAAATTAGCAATTCAATGAATTTGCTAAACTAGTTCAGTTTGGATAACGATCTTAGTTATCAAATATAAAAATGTATAGCACGCAGCTTACGCGGTACTTTATAACAACAAATTGAGTGTTTATCACAAGTATCAAGAAATATTTGTATCCATATGTCAGACGTGAACTCGTAAATCAGTAAACACAGAAATATTTGATAATATCTTGCCGATAGTTGTGAACCTTGAGAGCAGTTTCCACGTGCCGTATTATGTATCCGTTGCCGCAGAATTAGTGGACACTAACCTGTGTTTTGTGGTAGATCTAAAACACGGCCTATGGTTGTTCGGTTTGTGGTCGGATTTCGCTAAATATCTAATCTAGTTTGGTATCGGTTTGTTATTACCTAATTACTTTACAAATTTTTCTATTTTTAGTATAATTAGATTTGATACATACATACATAGACTTTCAAATCAAATCAAATCAAATCAAATCAACATTTATTTGCGAATATGGGTTACAATAATAGTGATGTTATACAAATGTCATGAGTTTCTCCATATTCCACCATTAGGCATGCAAATGTTTCTTACAGTAATATTTCCTAAATTATATGTTAATGAAAATGAATTACATAATATTATTATAATTACATATAGATGTCATAAATTAGTATTGTCAATATTATATTTTCAATATGGCATATTATGATAAATGATAAGAATTGATTAAATTAAATGTCCGATTGTAATAATAATATAAAGAAAAAAAAATAATAATAAAAGCAGTAATATGAGTTGAGTGGTCAATGTTCGACAATGTCAATAGTTATTATAAAATGCGTAACAGACAGTAACAGACAATCAAAATTTGTCATCAATAAATACTTACTATAAAGACTTACGCCTGTTTCACAGAAGGGGTAGGCAGAGGCATATTAACCGTCCACTTGTCGCCAGTGTTTTGATCCCACGTAATAGGTGGCGAGCCTATTGCCGCTTATTGAGATCTTTTGTTTGCCAGAGCCTCGTCCGTTGATCAGCAGGTGCACCACTTGCAGGTGAGGTTGGCTTGGGACCCTAAATTCTTGGTGGGAACCCTATGCACTATATATTAGATTTGACATATTTATTATATACTAGCTGACCCAGCGAACTCCGTATCGCCTTTTTAAGAGTTTTTATTTAATTCCCCTTTTTCCAAGCCCCTTTTCCAAAGTTACCATTGACTTAGCGCTTAATCTCTTATCATTTCAGAGTCTATAATTGATGAAAAAACAAACATAGTTTTATATATAATATTGAACTTTTCTCCATTCCTTAAAATATCGGAGACGATACCCATATCGACTTTAAAAAAAATCCCGTCCGCCATCCTATTGATTTCCTATCCGCCATCTTTGATCACGAAATAGATGTTGTATTTGGATTCACCATCCCTTAAATCATTAGAGACGATACCCATATTGATTTTAAAATTTTTCCCATCCGCCGTCTTTGATTTCCCATCCACCAACTTGCATCACGAAACAGATGTTGTATTTGGATTCCCCATCCCTATAAACATCGGAGACGATACATATATTGATTTTTTTTAAATTTCCCATCCGCCATCTTTGATCACGAAATAGATGGTGTTTTTGAATTCCCCACTCCTTAAAATAGCAGAAACGATACCCATATCGACTTTAAAAAAAAATCCCGTCCGCCATCTTTGATTTCCTATCCGCCATCTTTGATCACAAAATAGATGTTGTATTTGGATTCTCCATCCCTTAAATCATCAGAGACGATACCCATATTGATTTTAAAATTTACCCATCCACCATTTTTGATTTCCCATCCACCATCTTGAATCATGAAACAGATGTTGTATTTGGATTCCCCATCTCTTTTAACATCGTAGACGATACCAATATTGATTTTTTTAAATTTTCCCATCCGCCATCTTTGATTTCCCATCCGCCATCTTTGATCACGAAATAGATGTTGTATTTCGATTCCCCACCCCTTACAATATCGAAGGCGATACCCATATTGATTTTTTAAATTTTCTCATCCGCCATATTTTATTTCCCGACCGCCATCTTGGATCACTAAATAAATTTCATATTATTAATCAGCGGCCCGAAAATCTCGAAAACGATACCCATATAGATGGTATCCTATTCGTTTAGCCTTTTTTGCGTTTGACCCAACCCTCCCCCTCCTCGTTTGACCATTTTATTATTTTTGTCTGGCCCCTAAAAGTTGTGGCGTAATTTTATATAGCCTTAAAGCCTTTCGGAATAATTAGGATATCATAGGCAGTAACAATTTTTTAAATCCGACTGCTAGTTCCTGAGATTAGCCGACATTATCTTTTAGCCTTTTGCCCGGCCCCAAAGGGTCGAAGCGTTATGTTATATAACCTTCCGGAATAACTGGGCTATCGTATACAAAAATAATTTTTCAGATCCAACCGGTAGTTCCTGAGATTAGCGCGTTCAAACAAACAAACAAACAAACTCTTCCGCTTTATTATATTAGTATAAATAGATATGCGAACAATTTAATCAACGTGCACAATATGACATTATGTAGACCGTATGACGTGACAGTACTGACAGATATGCGATAGCACATGCGCAGCACTCAATTATCAGCGCATGCGTTCTTACTTCCAGGAGGTAAATTTGTGCCGTACAAACTTCTACCCTAAAATCCCTCCCAATTTAATTTTTACAACTTATGGTAGCCTATATCCGTCTCCATGGTCCAATATATGTATCTCTATATTAAAATTCAACAAAATTGATTCAGCCGTTTTAGCGTGAAAATGGAACATCCATACACACATACACAATTTCGAATTTATAATATTAAGTACATAGGGATTATCAATGGGTTTCTTCTGACATGAAGCCCGCTGGGCGGCAGCACTGAGACTTCAGGTCCGGCAACCTGTCAAAACTGCCATCAAACAAAGAAGTATATCAACGCGCACGCGAATTTGAACTTTATGCAGCAGCAATAAATTACAAATTGACTCTACGTTTTAGTTAGAAAACGTTTGTATGGGAAAAAGAAAAAGGGCTGTTTTTAGGGTTTTTCCGTCAATTATTAGAATTTTTCTCGCCGTAAAAACCATATTTGAACTTCAACGAACATTAAAAAAAAAGAATTGGCCAAATCGGTTCAGGCGTTGTTGAGTTATGCGCTTACCAACACATTTTGCGATTCATTTTTATATTATAGATATATTTTTATAGACTCCCGCCTGTATCCCCGAAGTGGTAGGCAGAGGTGTAAGATTACACCCACATTTCGCCATGAATTTTTAGGTCCCACGTAATAGCGAGCCTATTGCCGTTACCACGCCCATCACCAGACTCCGTGCTGCTACTGAAAATTTGGAAAAACCCAGTAACACTTTGCCCGACCCGGGAATCGAACCCGGGACCTCCGATCAGCAGTCGTATACGCTACCCACTGGATCACGGAGGCAGTAGATTTGATATATAATATCCACGTAATTAGAAATGATAAAAAGTAAAAACTTTACAATTATTTTATAGTCAACTTCAATCTTTACAAGTAAAGTACGTTTTAGTTTTTGAAAACAGCGAGCAGTCGACATAGTAATTGTCAGCCGGACTTATCACCTTGGTGGAGAGTACATACTGGGATAATCAGAGTCCACTGACGATGTTAATTAAGCAGAACTTGCCTATTACCAAACCTTGAGACAGGCAGAAGGTACTTTGGAGGCTTGGGATTCTTCTCTTGAATCCATTTCCTAGTGTCCTTCTCCAACACTTTCCATAAATAGTAAAAAGTAGTAAGCATGCTATAGGGGTCTTTAGTACTGTCAACCATTGTCCTAGTGCCTTCCTGATTACAATAGACTAAGAATTTTCTAGTTTATTTATTTATTTAAACTTTATGTACAACTCATAGGTACAATGGCGGACTTAATGCTATAAGCATTCTCTACCAGTCAACCATAGGGTGATGCAGAGATAGGTATGGTAGGTGTACAAATAGGTTTGGTCACGTTAAAAAGATAAGGTGTATTTTACAATAATAACAATAAATGCATGTTTATATTATTAAATATATACTATATAACATAATATAATATATACATAAATATATATGCATATTTAAATAATAAATATATTCATATATAAGTATATATAAATACTAGCTTTTGCCCGCCGCTTCGCGCGCGTTAAATTCGGGGTAACACAAATCTACTTTCAGTCTCAAGATGTGTGAAGACACACCTGATTATTCTAAAGACTCCAGAAACTCTATGGGGTACAAAGTGACTCGGTCAGTATCCATGACATTATCTACCATTATCTACTGAAAGGTACATAATAACATCACAATATATCTCTATAAACATTTTCGCATTTTTAATATTAGTAGGAACAATCGTTTCAGCCGTTTAAGCTTATTATATAATTATTATAGTTTATATATGCGAACAATTTTATGTAATAGGTCGGGGCAAAAGTATTTAAGTATTTCGAATGTATTATTAGTAATCAAACCTCTTTGGCTGTACTGAATGTAACTGGCTGGTTTTTCAACGTGCACAATATGACATTATGTATGACGTGACAGTACTGACAGATATGTTAGCACATGCGCAACACTCAATTATTAGCGCATGCGTTATTACTTCCAAGAGGTAAATTTGTGCCGTACAAACTTCTACCCTCCCTACAATCCCTCCCAGTTTAATTTTTGCAACTTATGGTAGCCTATGTCCGTCTCCATGGTCCAATATATCTCAATATTAAATATCAACAAAATCTGTTCAGCCATTTTAGCGTGAAAACGGAACATACATACATACATACACACTTTCAAATTTATAATATTAGTAGGGATAAATAGGTATATAATACAATGATTAAGATGATGGTGCCAATAGTCCCTTTCGGATATGTTCACGTGCCATAGATTTAAACTTCCAGCGGTTCGACGCCTTCCTGATCTCTAATGGAAGGGCATTCCAGAGCAGAACTGATTGGACTATGAACGACGAGTGCACAAGACCAGAAGAATGTGATGAACATAAAAGCAGAAGATTATTAGAGGAGCGAAGATCTTTTGCGTGATAGGAGCCTAAATATTGGAAGTAAGATTGAAGGTAAGCAGGGGGAGTTGGAGAATGAAGAAGAGAGAATAGCGTTGTGAGTGCGCGCAAACTCCGGCGCTGACGAATGGGGAACCAGCGTAGTTCGGAACGAAAAGCAGACACATGGTCATACTTGCGAAGATTATAAATAAATCGAATGCAGTTATTGAGAAGATGGTCAAGTTTATCGAGAAAATCTGCATTCAGGTCGAAACAACAAACATCACCATAATCGATGACCGGGAATAGTAAAGTTTGCACTAACGTCACCTTCGTCTTTATGGGAAGAAAATGTTTTAGGCGATAAAGAGAACGCAGGGTCCCGGTAACTCGTTTGCTCGCATTGGTGATGTGAGTTCGCCAACTAAGAGTGTCATCGATATGTAACCCTAAATCCTTTACATGCGGTGAAATTTCGATAACAGTACCATCAAAAACAACAGATGGAAGAGATGACACCTTTACACGGCACATCATACGGTTGCCTCCTATAATAATGGCCTGACACTTAGAAGGGTTCACGTACAAGCCGAACCTATCGGACCAATGTTTGATTGCTGTTAAGTCACGATTCACAGCTTCAATAGCATCAGATAGATTTCCTACCCTGGCCTGTGAATACAACTGCAAGTCATCGGCGTACAGATGATAAGTACACCGAAGGTCATGGGTTATGAGATTGATAAACAGAGCGAACAGAAGAGGAGATAAAATACCGCCCTGTGGAACGCCAGAGTCGAGAACACACCATGATGAACAGGATTCATCAATGCGTACCACCTGCTGACGCTCCCGAAGATATGAGGAAAACCAATCCAGTGCGTCAGATGAGATCATAAAATGGGAGAGAATGGATAGGAGGATGTTGTGACTGACGGTGTTAAAGGCGTTCGAGAAATCAACCAAGACCAGTACAGTGACCTTGCCATCCTCAACGCCCGCCCTAACATCGCCAGTCACTTTTAGGAGTGCGGAGGTAGTGCTGTGGCCTGGCCTAAAACCCGACTGGAGAGGACTTAATAAGTTATTATCATAAACGAAGCGAGACAGTTGCTTATGGACACAGGCCTCCAGCACTTTAGACAGGAAAGGAAGGATGGATATAGGACGGAAGTGGGTAGGCAATGACGGATTGGGGATCTTGGGTAAAGGTCGGATAAATGCTTTGCGCCATAAGGATGGAAATACACCAGAATCAAATGAAAAGTTAATAATGTGGGTTAGCGCAGGTAGGAGCTGATCTAAAATAGGAATCAACATTCGTCGACTAATATCATCGCATCCTACAGCCTTGGTTTTAATGGATAGGATGGTTTTTTTGATCTCACCCGGCGCAACTGGAGAAAACCTAAATAGATCTACACTAATACGGGGCAAATTTGTTATATATTCAACCGTTTGGCATCGGATTAAATAATCTAAAGTCGGAGTGGTGGCGAAATGGCGATTCATATCATCCAAACCGATGTCATTCGGCAGGTCGAACGGTTGCTGTTTGCCGAATTTGCCAATACCGAGAGTTCCGAGGAATCTCCAAATAGCAGCAGGGGAACTGGGTGAAATATTTTCGAGAATATGGCGGCGTTTGGCATTCCGTACCATCTGGTTACACCGATTCCTTGCAGTCTTGAAAAAAGCCCAATTTTCGTCGGTACGTTCTTTTTTAAATTTGCGAAATGCTCGGTCCCTGCGTCTCATCGCCATTTTAACTCCCCTTGTCATCCACGAGGCTGGAGGGCGTTTCAATTTGACCTTTCTGACTGGGGCATGTTTGTCGTGCAGGTCGATAAGTGCATTATTAAAGATATCCAGTTTGTCGTCAACAGAACTAGCCGCCAGCAGAGGTTCCCATGTAATAGCAGATGCATCTTCTAATAATTTGTTTTCATCAATCCGAGCAAAGTTACGCATGTGCAAAACTTTGGGTTGGGGTTTGGGTGGTTTTAGGTTATAGGAGAGGAATAAAAGGTCATGATGGGAAAATCCAGGAGCGGGATATTGGCCATGAAAGGATATGAGGGATGGGTTGGATGAAAGGATTAAATCAAGCCACGTATCCTCCCCATTATTGTTGTGGTGAGTTGCTTGAAGAGGTACATTATTGAGACAGGCTGACTCAACAATATGGAGAAGTTTACGGGCTCGAGGAGAGTGAGGAACAAGGAGATCGGTGTTGAAGTCACCCATTATTATGTGATGTGTATATTCCGACCCTAAAGATTCCAGAATCTGTTCGAAACTGGAGAAGTAGTCAACAGCTGGTGGACAGTAAACAACTCCCAAGACAGTTTTAACTCCGTTCACAATAACCTCTAAAAAGAGATATTCCGCGGAAGCAGAGGAAGTGGAAGATGCTGCAAGAATTTTAAATGGAAAGTGACTTCGGAGGTAGATTGCAACCCCACCACCTCTCCTGTCAGTCCGGTCATTCCGGATAAGGATAAATCCAGGTAAAGAATATGAGGTTGAGAGCAAATGTGGTTTAGTTTAATGAAATATAATAAAATATTACCTCCGTGGTCCAGTGCATAGCGTATGCGACTGCTGACCGGAGGTCCCGGGTTCGATTCCCGGGTCGGGCAAAAGTGTTACTGGGTTTTTCCGAATTCTCAGTAGCAGCACGGAGTCTGGTGATGTGCTCGGTACTTAACGGCTATAGGCTCGCTCCCTATTACATGGGACCTAAAAATTCATGGCGAAATGTGGGTGTTATATTACACCTCTGCCTACCCCTTTGGGGATACAGGCGTGAGTCTATAAGCAACAAAATCAGACGTAAACATTTATTTTTATTTTGGCATTTCCTTATTTATTTATTTATAGACTCACGCCTGTATCCCCGAAGGGGTAGGCAAAGGTGTAATATTACACCCACATTTCGGCATGAATTTTTAGTTCCCACGTAATAGGTGGCGAGCCTATTGCCGCATCGGGCACATTACCAGACGCCGTGCTGCTACTGAGAATTTTCTAACGGAAAACCCAATAACACTTTGCCCGACCCGGGAATCGAACCCGGGATCGCCGATTAGCAGTCGCATACGCTATCCACTGGACCACGGAGGCAGCATTTCCTTATTGCTTCAAATACATCAAAATATCTCCGATCTTATTATGATCTGATCATACAATTAGTATTTAATCATGCTTACTCGTATACTTACTTGCTTACATATATTCTCTCTCTAACTTCAGTTTCTTTAGCGCTGAAGTTCAACTCACGTACAGCTTCTTCGAATTACACACAAACTAAAAAAGACTCTCAAAACTATACTACAAACAGTGAAGTTGGTACTCTATGTACGATTATAGACTTTCGAGCTCGAACTAGCCACGATCACCGACTGACAATAATTAAGACCACTCAAACTTGCTCCGCCATTTTCTTCCGTGTGGAAACTTTAAAACTGCTTTACGTCGGTTAATGCGGTCTTCGTTCAAAAGATTCAAAGTATGCTTCATTAAAACTGTGTGGGCTATTGACAATGGGCCAGGATCTCAGGAGCGGACGCAATTAGTGGAAGAGCGATGCCAAGCCTTTAACACATTCTTCACAATTGATCTCCGTTGAATAAGCTTGCGTAATTGTGGTGGACCGTAAATAAAGATAAAGTAGTGTTCTTATATTTATGGATTGAACCTTAGTTCGAAACGAGAGAACGCGGCATAGTTATTTATATTGAGACGCGTTACGTAAATATAGTATGTGGGCAAATTGTAAATTATTGAAAACATAAAATGTAGCTTGCATAACTGTGATTAAACGCGCAGTAAAAACGGTACCCATAAATAATTTAAAATTTGTATATTTATTTCTAGCAGTGGCATTATTAAACTGAACCGATCAAAGTTACTTTCCTTAGATATTTATTTATGGGATTTTTAAAGAAGAAAACTGAAATTTAATATCTATTTTTTTATGAAACAGCAAGTTGCCCACAATCCGTAAATAAAATACAGGGTGCTATTAAAAAATAAAATTACTATTCAGTGAATAGCCGCTTCCGTGTAAAGCTGAAATTATTTTCAATTTAACTAGTGCCTGCACCGACCCAGATTTATTGCAGATAACGAGTGTATGATTAATATTGAAAGCAGTGCCGGCTGCGATGACGGTGATTAACGACAAGCAATCATCGGTCCGAGTAATTCGGATTTATTCGAATTTACTTAAATCGCTTTTTTTATTTGTACGGAAAACTGTTAACAAGGTTTACATGACATGTGTTCTTTATGCAGTATGTGAGTGAAATGCGTGGTTAATGGTAGGACTTTCGTATTAACAAAATTAAAAAAGAAAACGGCGAGGGGCTAGTTTCGTAACTTTCAAACGGTTCTGTTTATATAACATCATACTAATTCCTTCCTATTTTTAAATTTATCTATAAGATGACTATACCGCCGTTAAAAATTTGACATGACAGAAGGGCTTGTTCGACAACGGACTTCATAAAACTTTTGATAATTTTTCAATAACATTACGGCGCTTTCATATTAGATGGATAGTGTTCGTAGACAAGACGTGTATTTGAAAGGATATTTACCAACAACTGACACTAATAATATTTGTAAAAAGGCACATATTTTGTGCCTGATAAAACAGGAAAAGTTGAAGAAGATGATAAAAGAGTGAACTCAGTGAGAAAAATGGTGCTCGAGCAAACTAGCTCAGGGTAAACCATATTACGATGAGATAGCAGTCCTTTGTGGCAAGAGTCAGCCATTTTAAGTCAGCTGTACCTACTCTTCTAGTATAATCTGCAGGTTATTGTAAATTCTACTTTGTGGTTTAGGTATGTGTTTGACAATGTCTTTTGTAACACGCTGTACCTATATTAATTTATGGTTGAGATCTGTTCAGAATGCATGCGGCGAATGTAAAATCCCATAAAATAACACACAATGATAATACTTGTCAAAAAACCAAGTCTGGATCTCACAACTTTTTACGGTAGAGAAACTTCTCTACCGTAAAAAGTTGTGAGATCCACGTAAGACCAAGTCGGTTCATTAAAAATCTTTAATGTTTTAAATAAATTTAACACTTTTGTAAAAGGTTTCAATTATAGAAATTGTATTTAAACGAAAGTTGCTAATGTGACCGAGCACAAAAAAATATGTCTACATACGATATTTATGCGAATTTTTTTATTCAGAACCAGGTTTAAATTATCATATGGGATAATTTTACGCAATTGAAGCGTTAACTGACGGAGATAAGGTCTGAACATTTTACATTTTATTTGGTTTTTAATGTAATTATAATATGATTTTACGTTTTTGTTCGGGTATGCAAGTTTAAAAAGTAACAATAGACAGTAAAAAATAACTAGATTTCTGATGAATGAAAGTAATCTCTTCTTTCATTCATCAGAAATCTAGTTGTTTTTTACTTATACAAAGTAGATATTTAGATATTTGTCATTTCAAAATCTAGAAGATTTTAAAAGCAATTTTATATTTCTTGACTTAAATTTTAATGAAACTTATAGTGAAATAGCAAGATATTTGTTGTCACGATAACCGACATCCAAGCGGAAACTATCGGAAGCAAAAAACTGGAACACAGTATGTAAATCCGGGGGCGTAAGGGTGCACTCAGAAAGGATTTCCTGACATTCCCATAGGATGGGCGGAAGCGGTCAAACTTTAAGAAAAATGTGCGGGTGTACCTGCGATAAAATACATCCTCCCAGGTACAATCAGCGCTCTATCTAGAGAGAACGGAATGATTACCTTCCTATCTACGATTTTATGAATGCTATAAAGTGTTTTGATGGCGACGCAATACCACCATCGAAAATTCCGAACACGGAAATTGTGTGTACCTTTCAACGGCCAACAGGCTTTAACAACAACGTTACTGTATCGTTTTCATACATTTCGCGTGACCAGAGTGATGAATGTGACTCTTTTAGCCTCCAATTCAGTTCTATAATTCAACTAATCCTACCAATCAGAGTGTGAACAGGAGGCTTTACAGCAGAAATGAGATAAATGCTCAGCCATTTTGTTGGAATAGTAAAAAAGGAAATAATAGTATAGAGTATGTATGTAACATTATACTATGATACTTAAGGGTAAAACAATCCATGATTTTTGTTTCAAAAACCTGACTTCTGGAGTAATGATAGATCCTGTGTCTTGTACGAAATGAAATCAAAGGTAATCCTTTGTTAACTCAGACTCGAATCATCAATTTGTAAATCACACAAAGTGTTGTATCGTGTAGATATCGAAGTACTTTGCATGATTCCTCATACTCAATAGAAGTGTTTATAGCATAATTTCTATGACACTATGAAAACAAAAACGTCAATACCCTAGCATATTCCTAATAGACTAGGTTCTAAGAATTCCGTGGTTCTTACAATTGTTAGGTGTTTTATGGAGCCATATTAATTTAGCTATATTGAATATGGCTCCATAAAACACATCTAATTACTTCTTCAAGGCTTACGTATGATTAAAACATTTAAAATGTAAATTGAACCATTTATAGGTACATACTATATATTCGTTCGCACTGCACCCAGAAAGGCACTAAGCTCTTCTTTAACCTACCTGCCTATCAAATTTTAAACCATAAATTAGATTTCACAGGCGAATGCTTCCGCAATTTTAAATAATATCCATTATTAGTGATGTCCATAATAATATGTTCAAAGATTGATGTTTCTTTTTTTAATTATACATGCATGCAGTTTATCATGGTACTGATTCACTTGAACATTCACCTTTAATGAACAAACGAGAGTGTTTTAGTGAACATTCGAGGAATGGTCAGTAAATTCACTACCATTTCAATTTCTCTATTTGGCATTTTGTGGCAATGGCCAGTAGGATCTTAAGCCATAGTTTGCGAAATCGAAGGCAGTTACATCTGTGTTCTCTTTGTGGAAACAGACATCATTATTTTGATACAGTCCCTCTCTCACTAAGTATTGAAGGAATTGATCCACAGTCCACTTGCTCTTCATATTTATCTTCATTTCTGAAAGTCGTGACCTATATGAAAATCTTTTATGTCTCCTGACATCTGCCTCCATCTCTCTCGCTGTTTAGCTTCATAAGATTGTAAAGAGAGACCTTACTGAGTGTGGTCACCAGCAGCCAGGTGATGAAAAACTCAAAAGTCCTGTCGTGTATTTAAACTTAAGACCCTCTGCATAGTAGTTTTATTCTCTTTACTGTTGAAGACGCTATTTGGAAACAGACATGATACTTATAATTTATAGAATATATTCAAACACAATTTGAAGACTAAACAGAGTCTCTACGTTTTGGCTCAGCATATCATCTTTCAACTCTCTTACTATGTATTATCCTGCCCATCAAAACTTCATGCATTAGATCTTAACTGTAAATCACATTTGACACGGATGCCGACGTCATTTCAATGCCCATTATTAGTGATGCGCCATACATCAAACGATCGATATTTCGCTTAGATTATGCATGAGCGAAGCGTACGAGATCCTTTTAAACTGTTACTGAAACAGCTTATACTGAGCCCGTACTAACTTTGTACGCGTTTATTATTTTTAGAGACTTTGTTTTTCAATATTAAAGGCAAGAGATTTGGGGGATCAATAAGTTTGTAAGATACAGTGTCTCGTTAGTCGGGTAATAAAGAATGAAAAATAAAATTTAGTTTTAAAAATAGAATGTTGTATTTTTCGTAGGTTATAAACAAGAGAATGCTAAAAGGATTTTACTGTAAACGATAACGTTGTAAATGGTTTGACGATTTCGCGGGTTCAAGTCCTGCCTCATAGAGTTACAATATTAAAGTTAAGCTGGTCCTGTAATGCCTCCCTTTTTATGCGAGACAACTTTGCATCTGAGGCAAAATTAAAGCCTTCGCTCTCACTTCTTGTTACTGAACGGCCACGTCAAAGCCCATCGGGCGATCTATAAACTCCGTCACCAGATTAAGCCACACTCAAACGGAAAGTCGGAGAAGTAGGTATATTATTTATGTGCTCTATCTCAATTAGATAGGTGAATTCTATGCCAACACAAACATAGTGTAACGTATTACCGGTACCTACCGAGTGTACGTCATAATACCGTCCATACGCTCGGCCAATCAGAGAAGGCCATCGTCGGCGCTCGTGAGTTTTGCCCATATTTGGTTATGCACCGACACGAACTCTGATGGAGGGCAGGGCCCAGTATATATAGGGGCCGACAGAGAGACCGGCACCGCTAATTATTGTTACCGTGCCTAACTACGTGCTACTACTACTACTTCAGACGTGTATCCTGGTCCCAGCTGTGGGTAGGTTACTACATTTACTGCGTTAGCCTGCACTGCCCATCTCTCTACCTGCTAGCTGAGGCCGGCTGACGCCGCCTGCCTGACTCTATTGGTTGTGGCTCTCCTAATGCTGTTTCCCTTCAGGTTCCAGGTTTACCTTAAGCTCCGGGCTACGCTACCTAGACCGCTACACCTGCTGCATCGTCTTCGGCGTCACCTCTGCCGAAGAGTCTGGCCTGCCCCCGCTCATCGCACACACACCGCCGGCACCTGCCAGCTGAGCCAACGGCCTGCGAGGATCTGCCGCTACGCGCAGCCCTTCGAGCAACCTGCCCTGCACACTACCGGAGGGAATAGCGTGGGAGACTGCAGCCCTTAGTGTTCAGGCCAGTGTCGTGTTGTTGGTCATACTCGTGCAAGGGAAGTGAGACAGTACTCGGCAATAAACGCATCTAGAGCCTCTACTGCGTTTTACTACCAGAACCCGTTACAGTGGCGCCCAACGTGGGGCCAACCAAATATGGGCAAAACTCACGAGCGCCGACGATGGCCTTCTCTGATTGGCCGAGCGTATGGACGGTATTATGACGTACAATCGGTAGGTACCGGTGATACGTTACAATAGCAATATTACCCTTGCAGTATCATTAGCAGAAATGCGAGAGGTCCTAATTTACTACCCTGTCCTACCCCAGATCTCGTAAAATAAGCTTCCGACTGGAATCCGGCATAATCTACGTACTGCTGCCTATTACGCATATATTTCGCGAAGAAATTAAAAAGGTAGGGGGTGAATCCGATGCTTGCAAACTTTTTAAGCAACGCGTCATTATCGACTATATCGAACGCTTTTTTAAAGTCAAAGTATGCAGCATCTGTTTGCCCCCCAATATCTACCTTCGTTAATAATTCCGCCACATAGCTAAGTAGATTACTTGTTGTACTCTTGGCTGGCCGAAACCCGTGCTGTACCTCTGCGAGTAGCGAGTTCACTTGTGGACATATAATATTATAAATCGCCGATTCGAGTACCTTCACGGGTGTGGACAATACCGCGACTGGCCTGTCAAAAATGTACGGTGGTATACCATCCGGTCCCGTTGAAGATTTCGGCTTAATCTGTTGAAGCGCGCGCCTAACATCATTCAAGGTCAAGCCGTCTAGGTGGACCCGAGCCGCTCCGTTCCCACTTCCTGCTTCTAATACTGCCGCGTCTACATTTAATATAGGATTTTCCTTATTATACACGGATTTTAAATATTCACCGAATTCACATGCTGCCTGTTCGGATGTTAAGGCCTCCCCATTCTTTAATATATTTTTTACAAATCTACTACCCACTTTGGATTTTACATAATTCCAGAATGATGTTGTATTGGCATACAACATCATTCTGGAACTCACACCTGTTTCTTGAAAAGGTAGGCAGAGACATAAAACCGCCGCTACCTACGATCCAGACACATCTTTCTTGCTTTATCCTTCGCTCTCACTTCTTGTTACTGAACGGCCACGTCAAAGCCCATCGGGCGATCTATAAACTCCGTCACCAGATTAAGCCACACTCAAACGGAAAGTCTGAGAAGTAGGTATATTATTTATGTGATCTATCTCAATTAGATAGGTGAATTCTATGTCAACACAAACATAGCAATATTACCCTTGCAGTAGCAGACTTAAATACTTCTATAATACTACAAAAAACAGTCTTGAAAACATTTATAAGAGTCTACGAAGCACCACTACATACCTACATATTTTCTACTTTAACACCACACACACCACCCAATGTAAAGAGCATAATGTGACACCTACACCCTTAGCATAACAGTTCAAGCGGAAAATCCGATATCTTGATCCGTCGCATTGATGAGCGCTTAAATATTCATGAGCCCTCACAGACGAGTACCTACACTACAAAATGACGGCTGTCGTCGATCTACCAATAAGGCCGCCTGCACGCTTTCCTATGGTGCATTTGACGTGAGTTTTTTGAGACTTTATGCGGGCTTTTTAGGCAACACAATATAGGAGGATTGCATGAAAATATAATATACCTATTGTAAGGAATTACAAAATAATAAAAATTGTAGCAACATAAAATACTTATAATATAATGGTTATAATAACCAGTTTCGTTTTTTCTAATTGTATTGATCTCACGTTGGTCTCGCGGCATAAATGTGCGCGTGGAATCGGGAGGTCTCGGGTTCAATCCCGCGGTCAGGCAAAGTGTTATTGGATTTTATCCATTAGGAAATTCTCAGTAACAGCACGGAGTCTGGTAATGTGCCCGGTACGGCAATAGGCTTGCCCCCTATTGCGTGGAACCTAAAAATTCATGGCGAAATGTGGGTGTAATATTACACCTCTGCCTACCCCTTCGGCGATACAGGCATGGGTCTATAAAAAAAATCTATTGATATAAACTAGGACTCAAGAACTAACAAATATGTTGCTTAAATAAACTTAAAAAAATATTTTTGTCAAAATTTATGAAAGATTTTATCAAGCCTTATTCGAAGGTCATTCACCTGCAGTTATATCCTGCTCCACACCCATGGCTTACAGTATAATGTTATATAGTCTGAAGCCTTTCCCGATTAATGGGCTATCTAACACCGGTTGTTTTTTTTTTCAAATCGGAGCAGTAGATCCTGAGATTAGCGCGTTCAATTTTTTCAGCTTTATATTTTAGTATTAGACTAGAGGACGCCTGCAGCTACGCCTGCATTTTTTTTTAATTTACCCAGTTTTGCCGATCCCGTGGGAATTTCGGGAAATCCCTTCTTAGTGCACCCCCACGGTCCCCAAGGAACATACATGCCAAATTTCAGCTTCCTGCGCCCAATAGTTTCAGCTGTAGCGTGTCTGTCAGTCAGTCAGTAACGCAAGGATTTTATATATCAAGATTATACCTATATTGTCAAATAATTACACGATATCTAGACCCGTTACATAAAAAATACTTTTTTTTATTTTCCTTGGAGTCTTTAGTGTGCAGTTTGCCTATTGAACGCACCGTGATGCATCTATAGAGAAGACGAACGTCGCTTCTAGCCAATTCCCTTGATAGAATACGACATGTGCAGTGCATTTGCCTCCGAAAATATTTACCACAAATTCAATATACCTACGTACTCGTATGACTATGTTGGTTTTCCTTCATGAAGCTTATTTCGAACATGACTTGTTTGCTTCTTCATTTTAAATTATTGACACTTTAATGTACCGATCATATATAATACCTACGTATGAGACCATTCATAGTTTGTCTTGACTACGTAAAGCAACATTAGTCGAGGTCACAACTTGGATGGGTGGGTTCTTATCTATTGACAAGAATCGTTAGGCCATGTCGGAAGCCTTCGGGCGGCCTAGAAACTTCGACTGCAGAAATCATAAATCAATTGTCACTTTATTATAAAAAAGAAAATGTCAAACAGTTTTAAATACACCTGTAATATTAAAACGATTCCATTGAAAAATGGTCAACTCCTTATTTAAACTCTGGTATAGACAAAAGATTTGATTCATAATAAAATACTTAAGGATAAACTGGCTAATATGGTACAGACCTACAAAAACCGAGGCAAATACTAATTCATAAACATGAAATTATGCACAGCATACAAATAAACTAGGTCTTTTCAAAATTCCATCCCGAAAGTATCATTAAGTATCCAAACTTTCTACAAAGTAAAGCCATTCATCAATTGGGAGACGCCGTTGCGAGCAAAAGCTAGTATACCATAGTTATTACAAAAATAAATGGAGTCTTTGCTAATGGATAGAGCGTGTTAATTTTTAGCAGCCAAACTTTTCGAATGAATAATCAATTAAGCGTAATGTAACTAAATATAATGATAAATTGTAATGTAATGAATTTTTTTGTAACAACATATAGATGGAAGCGCCGATAGCCCAGTGGACCGTAACGGACTGCCGAGACTATGGTCTCGTGTTTGACCCCCAGGTACCCCGGGTACACACCTCTGAGTTTCGAAGTAATGTGTGTATTATAAAAGTTAATTATCGCTCGCTTAACAATGTGCCCGGGACCGAAATATAACTGGTGAAGTGTGGGTGTGTATACACCTCTGCCTACCCCTTCGGGGATAAAAAGGCGAGAAGTTATGTTTATGTAGTTATGTTAACACATACATGGATCTGATCTGATCCTATGGAAACCTGATTAGGTAATAGGTAGACTTTATTATTTGTTTCTAGATACTTACTTATTACGGCTAAATTACATGCTGCATGCAGCACGGGAGATATAACCGTGATACACTACTAGACACTAGACCAAACTAAGCAAATAAAGCTCATTTGGCAAGGTATGAAAGGTTCCTCAGACAAGATTGCTGCAAGAATGCACAAATGCACATATGATGTACTACACACATCAACAAAGTCTAGGGATATTTTAATCCTAAATTATTTACGAGTTTATAGTTTAGAACCTTGTTAGTTTCCACAAAAAGTTTATATACAGATTAAAACCTCTTTTATTCTATTTTCAAAATTTGAACATGGAAAGAAAAAAAACAAAATAATAAACAAAATATGGCGGCAAATTTGCTAGTAATTCGTTACATTAAAGAAAGTTTAAACTGTTTTATTATAATTATTAATGAAAAGGGTTTTTAATTGTTTTTCTTTTTTAATTTAACGTGACGTACGAACTTTAAAAGTCATGTCACGTCGTCATTTGAGTCGAGATGAAATGTTACGAGCCGTGGGCATGTTAGAAAATGGTGCAATTCAACGCGTCGTTGCTGAGGCCCTACATACCAGTCAAAATGTGATATCAAGGTTGTGGTCACGTTATCGCAGTACTGGAGATGTGGCCGAACAGCACACAGGTAGATATCGTGTTACTACGCAGAGACAGGATCGATTTCTCCAAATGACCGCCAGAAGACAACCCAATATCACAGCGCTGCAACTAGTGCAAAGGCTCCAGGAGGACCACCAGCTGCTGGTAAGCGACCAAACCGTGCGAAGAAGGTTACATGAAGTTGATCTTCATGCTCGAAGACCATTGCGTGTTCCAGCATTGCGACGTGGCAATCGCGGTCGGCGGCTTTCGTGGGCTCGGGAGCATTTACCATGGAGTGACGAACAATGGTCTTTGGTGCTGTTCACCGATGAGTCCCGGTTTGGGTTTCACCCGGATTCACGAAGAACACGCGTTTGGAGAGCTCCAGGGAGAGTTAGCCGTCTACGGCACCCTCAGGAGGTCCACCCATACCAAGGCGGGACAATCATGGTGTGGGCAGGAATTCGTCTTGGCGGACGAACCCAACTCGTTTGGATCCAAGGCAGCATGACTGCACAAAAATACCACGAGGAGGTAGTAGAGCCCGTTATTGTCCCACACAGAACTCAAATAGGCCATGAATTTCTACTCATGCACGATAATGCTCCTTGCCATACGGCGCGGCTGGTATCGACCGCTCTCCGAGAGCACGATATTCAAGTTTTGGATTGGCCTGCACAGTCGCCCGACTTAAATCCTATCGAGCATGCCTGGGACATGTTACAACGAAAAGCTTTGAGAGATTTTCCACCAAATTTGACGACTGAACAACAACTTTACGAACACTTGCAAAGGACATGGAACCTCATACCGCAGCAAGACATTGACAATTTAATTTTAAGTATTAACAATCGATGTCGATGTGTAATCAATGTAAGAGGTGGCAACACTGATTATTAATGATTAGATTTTACAAGATTTTTTCCATTTTTATTAAAATTAATAGTTTTTTAAGAAGAAATGTTTGTTGTTATCATACTAATTTTCCATGATGATTAAAAAAAAAAATTTTTTTATTTAAAACAAAAAAAAACACGAAATGTTTTTTATTTTTATTAAAGACCTTAAAATAATCTATGATTCTTCTATTTACTGTATCAGAAAATTCTTCATAGATTTTTAGATATTTGATGAAATATAAAATATCCCTAGACTTTGTTGATGTGTGTATGTGCATTTGTGCATTCTTGCAGCAATGTTGGCGGCTAAAATCGTACCACCCCGTCGTAAGCTAAAAACAAGCTTGAGAAAAACGAAATAATGCTCAGCAAGTACATCCCAACTCGGCCCAACAGCTTTTTAGGAATCGAACTCACAACAACTAACGACGCAATCCATTGCAAATATGTCAGTGTAACATCTATCGATATATAAAACGAGAACCTTACTGAGTTATTACCAAATATGAAGCCTCTGACAGACAACACACGAAATAACATACGTAACATAACCTTGATGAAAGAAAATCACTGCCTGTTTCCTGAGATTTCGACGCAATTTGAATGAAATATATCAATGTGTATGAGTGTCAGATTGTCACTATTGATATATATACTTATGAATTTTGATGGGAAAACCTTATATTTAGTCCTCGGCTTATAATAAAAAGACCGGGAGATAATATAAGAGACCTGAATTGCATTATACTATGTGCGCTGTAGCATGGTGCGGGTGGCAGTTTCAGTAACGTTTCATTTCACTTTCGAAAGTTGCCGCGATTTACAAATTATGACTTAGTATTTCAGTTGCACCATATTCGTAATATTTTAAATCATTAATTACTGTGGTACATTAAATTATACCCAACCCGAATGTTCTAGTCTACAAATAAAATCTAATGGAAAGAAAAGTTAAGCAGTGTTATGCGTATTACATAACGCCATAGACGTATTCGTCGTATAGGCAACTATCATCCGCACCATGTTACAGCGCACAGGGTATAGTTTACTACATAAGTAGCCGACTAATGCAATTTATGGTAGTCTGAAATGCCGTGTGTTGAATAATTTTATTGTCAAATTGAAGGCATTTATCTACTTTCTGTTTTCTTATGGGCATAGTAAGCGAACGAGCGAGGTGGTTTGCCTGATGGTAAACGATTATGGCCACTCAGGGTCACCCGTAAGTATAGAGGAATCCCAAATGCATTGCTGACATGGATGGGAACAAAAAAAATAGAAGATATAGAAGAAGACTAGGATGGTAGAAAGGGAAGGGGATGGGGCCTCCGGAATTCTTATTCATAATGTGTCCGATACATGGCCATACGCTCGCCCCTTATTACATTGGGACCGAAACATTACTGCCTACCACATCGGGGATAAAGGCGTGCAGTTATGTTACTATTATTTTAATCTCGAGAATAGTCGTTATAATCAGAATGACAAATAGCTGTAGTTATTTATATAGATTTAACCTCTTCTTCTAAAATGAATGCTCGTATTGAGAAAGAGCTTAGTTTAGTTAAACAATATATAACGAGTCTCTCGGATCGTATTTTCTTAAACTTATCCAAGAGATGCGCACAAGATGCACAAAGGACTTTCGATGAAAACTTGTAAAAGTACAATAACTAAATTTCATATTTATTAAACCAGCAGAATTCAATTTGAAATTATTAAAGAGTACATTTTCTAATGATGAGCAGTGAAAAGAATACATTTTATACCTAAATTCTACCACATACACACAGCAGCTTTTAGTCCCAAACTAAGCAGACCTTGTTATATGGGTACTAGGAAAAACATGCAACATATGGGAACATATATTATTTTATTTTATATCCCCCATATATATTGAAAACACACTTCGAGACATGTAGACATACAACATGTGTATGCCTTTACTTAAAATAGGCATAACGATTTCATAATACAAGATGCATTATGTTCAAAGAAGTAATGCTTGAAAAGTTCCCTCTAAACAAAATAATCAATTACACCTTCTTCTTAAAACTTTCTTATTGTTAGCACTATGCACAAGACCTGCGGGTATGATGTATGTAGGTAACATAATTGGTGTAAATGACCTTGAACATAGCGCCCGCAACCGGTTCACGTAAGTGCACTAGGGCACCGAACTATGTATTTATACTGTAGAGAGGTAAGTAGGTAAAGAATAGTATAGCTTTTCTCAAAGACTTTTTTCTCTATGGTAAAAGATATTTTAATATATATTATTATACTGACTTTCTATATTTTGTCATATCTAGTTAGACTCATAAGAAGACTCCTAGGCGTGCAAGACTTGGATGCAACAGGGATAACGCTAGGATGATGATCATTGGACTTATTAATTTATTTATAGACTCACGCCTGTGTCCCCGAAGAGGTAGGCAGAGGTGTAATATTACACCCACATTTTGCCATGAATTTTTAGGTCCCACGTAATAGGGGGCTAGCCTATTGCCGTTACCGGGCACATTGCTAGACTCCGAGCTGCTACTGAGAATTCGAAAAAACTCAGTAACACTGCTCGACCCGGGAATCAAACCCGGAACCTCCAATCAGCAGACGCTTAAGCTATCCACTGGACGACGAAGGCAGTCAGAAATAATATTCATGTTATTCTTCATTGTGAGCAGGGTTACGGTTGAGCTGTTCACCAAGCTGACCACGCTGACCTATTTGATATGAGTATTTAGTATTATTATTGAGAACTCTTAGAAGCGTGAGGTCACGAGATTTTTCTTCACTGGAATTGCCAATTTTTGCTTGAAAATTAGCAATTCAATGAATTTGCTAAACTAGTTCAGTTTGAATATCAATCTTAGTTATCAAATATAAAAATGTATAACACGCAGCTTACACAGTACACATATACTTTATAAAACCAAATTGAGTATTTATCACAAGTATCAAGAATTATTTGTATCCATATGTCAGACGTGAACTCGTAAATCAGTAAACAGATAAATATTTGATAATATCTAGTCGATAGTTGTGAACCTTGGGAGCAGTTTCCACGTGCCTTAACAGACAAAATCAGTTATGAATTAGTGGACACCAACCTGTGTTTTGTGGTAGATCTAAAAACACGGCCTATAGTTGTTTGGTTTGTGGTCAGATTTCGCTAAATATCTAATCCAGTTTGGTATCGGTTTGTTATGTACCTAATAATTACTTTACTGATTTTTCTATTTTTAGTAGAATTAGATTTGACATATAATATCCACGTTATTAGAAATGATATAAAGTAAAAACTTTACATTTATTTTATAGTCAACTTCAATCTTTACAAGTAAAGTACGTTTTAGTTTTTGAAAACAGCGAGCAGTCGACATAGTAATTGTCAGCCTGACTTATCACCTTGGTGGAGAGTACACACTGGGATAATCAGAGTCCACTGACGATGTTCATTAAGCAGAACTTGCCTATTTCCAAACCTTGAGACAGGCAGAAGGTACTTTAGAGGCTTGGAATTCTTCTCTCGAATCCATTTCCTTGTGTCCTTCTCCAACACTTTCCATAAATAGTAAAAGTAGTAAGCATGCTATAAGGGTCTTTAGTACTGTCACTCATCGTCCTAGTGCCATCCTGATTACATCAGACTATGGCCGTGGAGCTTTCTAGTTTCATCATGTCAGCCTAGAGACGTCCACCGCTGGATATAGGCCTTCCCCAAGGTTCACCACACAGACTGATTTTGAGCCGCCCGCATCCAACCGCTCCCCGCGATCTTAACCAGATCGTTGGTCCACCTTACAGTAGGGGGGCTACCCCAGCTGCGTCGTCCAGCGTAGTCGCCACTCCAGAACCCGCCTGCCCCAACGGACATCGGTTCTTCGCGCTATGTGCCTTGCCCATTGCCACTTCAGACTGGCTATTCTGAGAGCTATGTCGGTGACTTTGGTTCTCCTGTGGATCTCCTCATTTCTGATTCGATTCGCTTTCTAGTTTACCGAAATATAATAAAATATTAGTTTTACCACAGAAATACTGTTGTCAGAAGTGTGTCGATATTTCATAGTTTAGGCCAAAGTATTGTCACTGAGTGAACAAAATGCAACAGTCGGAATAAACCTACGTCAGTCATGAGCATGACCGACAAAAGAGTATTGCATGCTTTAAAAATGTATACTATTAATATGTTTCCATCCACGATTCTCTATCCTACTGGTATGCGTACTCAGCATACAAACGATATGGGTGCATTTTTATATAAGCCTCGTTAAATGTGACACAGTTCAAATTAAAAAACTAAATCCTAGAATGACTTAGGAACACGCTTTATACTGTAGCAACGTCAGATATAATTAGTAAAGTAAATAAATCATACACAATCACGACGTTAATGCAATACAAAGTTACCGTAACGCATTAGACATAGCGGTTCACTAATTAAATAAAATTGCCAATTACTGCTAACAGCCTACTAGGCTATTAGCAGTATCCTGCAATAACAGTGAAAGTAGGTTTTTTTTTCGCGGGTAGGTGCGCAAAAAGTAGGACACATCCAAGTTTTCGAAAAATCATTTTATATTAATTTACATAAATAGTACGAATTATTATTAATTTATTTGGTAGTATACATATAGTAAACTCAGTACTCACGTTTGTGGACACACAGTACATGTAACTCAACTAGTGTCTTGTATCTAACACCACCTGCCAGCTGTTTGTACACTCACTTCACATCAAGAAAATTTTGGAACTATGTCTCAGCTCTCCGATATCCAATCTGCCCAGAGGGACTTGGAGGAATGCTTCATGAAGAGGATGGATGAATTAGAAGCACAAATACAAGGCAGTGGACCAGCCAAAGACACAGTGGCAAAGGTAGCCGAGGAGTTCCGCACTTTTAGGGAGCTTGTCTTCAAAATGTTGGGATTGCTTCGGAGCCAGATCGCCGATTGTTCTAGAATGTGCGATGTTATGGAAACCAGACAACGGCGGAAGGCACTGATCTTCTCTGGTATTGCTGAGGTTAAGGAGGAGAACTGCGTCAACATCATAGTGGATATCCTTAACAAAAAACTAGGCTTGAAGGATATGACAGCATCTTCAATAAAGTCAGCGCACCGGCTTGGTTATTCTACCAATGATCGACATCGTCCCATTCTCGTCCGGTTCTGCAGCTACGAGCAAAAGTCGCAAGCATGGAAGGCCAAGACGGGACTTAAAGGCTCTCAAATCTCAGTCAAAGAGTTTTTGACAAAAGTCCGTCAGACAACGTTTGCCAAGGCTCGTCTCCACTTTGGGATGCGGTCGTGCTGGACACAGGACGGCGTCATAGTTATAAAGGCTCCAGATGGTCATCGATGCAAGATAACTTCAGCAGATGAACTAAATACTCTAATAGCGAAGTATCCAAAGGTGCCTGGGAGCGAGGCGCTAGCCACTGGTAGCACTGGTAGTTCCGGGACAGCAAAACCTTCTAACAGCGGGTCTCGGCGAAACTAACTGAAGCTCTCAATGCGATATAGGTTTGATTCCCAATTGTTCATGTCTGTTAGTAGGTACATTATACATAGTTCACACGTATTGCACTATTTATGACTCAGTACTTTGTTGTATCTAATTGCCAACAACAGTCATATTTTCTTATTGAATATTAGATAGGTATGTGCCGTATCACTATTAATTTTGTTAGCCTTATATTAATTTACAATTTACACATTTTTTATTAAGTTTCGGCTTTCTTGGTTAGAATTTCCAATGCTATAAATTAAGTTATTATTTTCCCGTCAGACTGAATTGGCACTTGTCAAATTGACATTAGACGTTTGTCAAATAGGATGATATGTTTAGTTTCTCCTGGTTTCTCCGCTAGATAGGCATAGATTCCAAAGTTGTATTTTTTTTTTTCAAATGATGTTCCTATACATTTTGTCGCATTTTGTAATCTTTTAGTTTTGACTTTTATTATTATAATCATAAAATGTTAAGTGTACACTGGCGGGTGGTGCAGAGGTAAACAAGCCTAGCACGGGTTGGTACTTTGATAGTGTATATTGCGTATTTTGATATTTATTTATACATATTTTATTTGTTATATTATATTATTTATTGTTTTAATATATATTTATTATTTATATTATAATGTTATCTGATGATGATGATGCATCCTTCCACTCCGCTAATGACTCAATTGAATCGGGTTCGAATGATAGTTTCTGCTCAGTGCCAGATATTACACTTGGCGAATTCGTGCGTGATAAATTCAAATTACAACAGAACCGGCTATTAAATGTGTGTCACTTAAATGCTCAGAGTGTGCCAAGTCACTTTAGTGACTTACTTGAAGCATTTTCTAATGTAAATGTCCATGCCGTCCTGATTTCCGAGACATGGCTC
Source organism: Euclidia mi (assembly GCA_944739405.2). Lineage (NCBI taxonomy): Eukaryota > Metazoa > Arthropoda > Insecta > Lepidoptera > Erebidae > Euclidia > Euclidia mi. The sequence continues at coordinate 15,326,921 of OX123185.2, forward strand.
AAACCTCACATACTTTCTACAACATACCCCCTTCCCGGTTTCGTGCTTATCCGGAATGACCGACCTGATAAGAGGGGAGGGGGTGTTGCTATATACCTTCGCAGTGAGTTCCCCTATAAGATCATTGCTTCGTCTTCCTCTAGTTCCGCTCCTGCTGCTGAGTTCTTATTTATTGAGGTTTGTGTCAAGGGTGCGAAAGTCGTTCTTGGTGTTGTATACTGTCCGCCATCCGCTGATTACTTCTCCAGTATCGAATCGGTGCTGGAATCTATAGGGTCTGAATATGCACATCTCATCATAATGGGTGATTTTAATACCAATCTCCTAATTCCACATTCCTGTCGGTCCCGTAAACTTACCCATATAGTAGAATCTGCCAGTCTCCATATCTTACCCCTTTTAGCCACACATCACAACACTAATGGGGAAGATACCTGGTTGGATTTAATCCTTATTGCTGATCCTTCCCTTGTCTCTACCCATGGTCAATTTCCCGCTCCTGGTTTCTCCCATCACGACCTAATTTTCCTTTCGTATATCTTTAAACCACCCAAACCTCAGCCTAAAGTATTGCACTTGCGTAGTTTTGCCCGTATTGACTGGAATAAATTGTTAGAAGACGCATCTAATATTAACTGGCAACCTATGGTTGCAGCCACCACGGTCGATGATAAGCTTCAAGTCTTCAACAAAGCTGTCTTAGACCTTTACGACGCTCATGCTCCGGTCAAGCGAGTCAAACTGAAGCGCCAACCAGCGCCATGGATGACGGAGGGGATTCGGATGGCTATGAGGCGCAGGGACCGAGCTTTCCGAAAATATAAAAAAGATCGCTGTGACACCAACTGGGTCGCTTTCAAGGCTGCAAGGAACCGTTGCAACCAGATGATACGTAACGCCAAACGCCGTCATATACTCGAAAATATTTCATCAAGTTCTGCTGCGGATGTCTGGAAGTTTTTAGGAACTCTAGGCATTGGCAGGCAGCGACAGATTGACCTGCCAAAAGTCGTTGGTTTGGACGATATTAATCAGCATTTCGCCACCACGCCTGCCTTGGATCGCCAAACCAAAGATCGGACGGTCAATTATGTCGCCAGTTTGCCACGGCCAAAGGTAAGTTCTTTTAAGTTTTCTCCTGTCGCTGAGGGTGAGGTCAGAAAGGTTATCCTATCCATAAAATCTAAGGCTGTGGGTTGCGACAACATTAGTCGTCGTATGATTATCGCAGCCTTAGATGAACTCCTATCCCCAATTGTTCATATTTTAAATTTTTCACTCATGTCTGGCGTTTTCCCCTCGGTATGGCGTAAAGCCTATATTCGTCCTCTACCCAAGGTTCCCAACCCCACTTTACCTAGCCATTTTCGCCCCATATCCATTCTTCCTTTCCTATCCAAAGTGCTCGAGGCTTGTGTCCACCAGCAGCTGACCCGATTTGTACATATTAATAACCTGTTGAGTCCTTTTCAATCGGGATTCAGATCGGGACACAGCACAACCTCAGCCCTCCTTAAAGTGACTGGCGATATTAGAGCGGGAGTGGAGGACACCAAGGTCACTGTGTTGGTCTTGGTAGATTTCTCGAACGCTTTTAATACCGTCAGTCACGATATCCTCCTCTCCATACTATCCCACCTTTCGATCGCACCTGAAGCTTTGGAATGGTTCTCATCCTATCTTCGTGGGCGTCAACAGTCTGTTCGCATTGATGATTCCTTATCTCGTTGGTGTGATCTTGACTCTGGCGTCCCACAAGGCGGCATTCTTTCTCCACTTCTTTTCTCTCTATTTATTAATATCTTAACTCACAATCTTCGGTGTTCGTATCATCTGTATGCAGACGACCTGCAGCTGTATTCTCAGGCGAGGGTTGAGGACCTAACACGGGCCATCAACGATGTGAACCAAGACTTAATGGCCATAAAGCATTGGTCTGATCAGTTTGGGCTATCAGTTAACCCGTCAAAATGTCAAGCCATTATCGTGGGTGGTAACCGCATGATGTGCAGAGTGGATACTGCAGCTCACCCTCCAATCATCTTTGATGGGTTAAATATTAAGGTCACTTCAAGCGTTAAGGACCTGGGACTACACATAGATAACACCCTTAACTGGAGAACGCAAGTCACTAACGTGTGTCAAAGTGTCACTGGGACCCTGCGATGTCTCTATCGTCTGAAAAATTTCCTCCCCTCCAAAACAAAGACTATGCTAGTGCAATCTTTAGTGTTCCCTGTCATCGATTATGGTGATGTGTGTTATTATGACCTGAATGCAGACCTTCTCAATAAACTCGACCGGCTTCTCAATAACTGCATTCGATTCGTTTTCAATCTTCGCAAGTATGACCATGTGTCTACTTATCGTTCTCAACTGAGATGGCTTCCCATTCGTCAACGCCGTAGCTTGCGTGCTCTCACTACTCTCTACTCGCTACTTCACTCACCCACTCCTCCAGCTTATCTTACTTCTCACTTTCAATATCTATGCTCTTCGCATGATAAAGCTCTTCGTTCTTCCCACAACCTTTTACTTCTATGTCCTCAACATAGCTCTGGCCTTGTACATTCTTCCTTCTACGTTCAAGCTATACTCCTATGGAACGCGCTCCCTCTGGAAGTCAGGACGGCAGACAGTCGCTGGACATTTAAAAACAAGGCTCGTCAATGGATTCAACGTGGGTTATTGGCTGAATCATCGTAATCATCACAGGATTATGTATGTATATAGAATATTTTATTGAATATTTATGTATATAAATATATATGTTATTATATATTAATATATATAATATTATAAATAGTATATTGTATTAATTATTAAATTTATGTGTATTGTATAAGTGTGTTATGTATATTATTTACTAAAGTATCTAGTTATATATAAATTCAATTATAAAGTACTTCCACCTAATACCTGCCTTAACTATCTCTGCATCACCCTAAGGTAGACTGTTAGACAATGCCTAAGGCATTAAGTCCGCCTATGTACAGTATTGTGCAGGAAGTTTAATAAATAAAAAAAAAAAAAAAAAAAGTAGAAGGATAAAATTGGACGATAAATTAAAAACTTTCAATAAATTGGCGTAAGCAAGCAATTGGGATAAAATTTTATGTTATGAACTCATAGCGATTGAACACGGTTTTCTATTTGATCTTAAACTGATGTTTGAACTTTTGGGTTGCGGAGTTAAATCGCAATCATGCGATGGAAAACTGATATTCAGTCTAATTTTGGTAAACTAGTAATAGTAGACTAAAGCTGCCGAATCACAGATCATAATTTATTTATTTATTACTTCATATACACAAATTACATAGGCGGACTTATCTAATGACATAGGCATTATCTACCAGTCTACCTTAGAGTGGTGCAGAGAGATAAGAAATAGGTGTATTATATGATGCATCGAAATATTTGTAACTGTCGAATTATTGCTCATAATAAATATACATACTTACATAAATCTTAATATATAAAATCCTTGCGTTACTGACTGACTGACAGACACGCTACAACCGAAACTACTGGGCGCAGGAAGCTGAAATTTGGCATGTATGTTCCATGGGGACCGTAGGGGTGCACTAAGAAGGGATTTCCCGAAAATCCCACGGGATCGGCCAAAACGGGTAAATTAAAAAAAATGCAGGCGTAGCTGCTGGCGTCCTCTAGTATATAATATAAGAAAATACATAAACGAAATACATACATAATTAATACATAATTACGAATAAAATCATAGATAAATTATACTTAGACTTGCATAGTATAGGATAAGAATAACAGAATTCGATATGAGCATAATTTTGATTAATAGGATTGGTATAATATAGTTATTATTGTAAATTAATCAATTTAATTAGACATTAAATTATCAAATGCTCAAGTTGAGCAACAAAATCAAACGCAAGCACTTATTTTTATTATGGCTTTTCCTTATTGCTTCAAAAATATCGTATTATCTCCGATTTTATTATGATCTGATCTTACAATTAGTATTTTATCATGCTTACTCGAACATATATTCCCTCTCTAACTTCAGTTCCTTTAGCGCTGAAGTTCAACTCACGTACAGTTCCTTCGAATTACACACAAACTAAAAAAGACTCTCAAAAACTATACTACAAACAGTGAAGTTGGTACTCGATGTACGATTATAGACTTTCGAACTCGAACTAGCCACGATCACCGACTGACAATAATTAAGACCACTCAAACTTGCTCCGCCATTTTCTTCCGTGTAGAAACTTTAAAATTACTTTACGTTGGGATTGCGGTCTTCGTTCGAAAGATTCAAAGTATGCTTCATTAAAACTACGTTGGCTATTGACAATGGGCCAGGATCTCAGGAGCGGACGCAATTAGTGGAAGAGCGATGCCAAGTCTTCACAATTGATCTCCGTCGAATAAGCTTGCGTAATTGTGATGGACTGTAAATAAAGAAAGGATAAAGTGTTCTAATATTAATGGATTGTACCATAGTTCGAAACGAGAGATCATGGCATAGTTATTTTTTTAGAGACGTGTTACGTTAATAAATATAGTATGTGGGCAAATTGTAAATGATTGAAAACATAAAATGTAGTTTGCATAACTGTGATCAAACGCGCAGTAAAAACGGTACCCATAAATAATTTAAAATTTGTATATTTATTTCTAGCAGTGGCATTATTAAAATGAACCTATCAAAGTTACTTTCCTTAGATATTTATTTATGGGATTTATAAAGAAGAAAACTGAAATTTAATGTTATTAAAAATAAAATTACTATTCAGCGAATAGCCGCTTCAGTGTAAAGCTGAAATCATTTTCAATTTAACTAGTGTCCTGCACCAGCCCAGTTTTACTGCAGATAACGAGCGTATGATTAATATTGAAAGCAGTGCCGGCTGCGATGACGGTGATTAACGACAAGCAATCATCGGTCCGAGTAATTTGGATTTATTCGAATGTACTTTACTTTTACGTAAATAGCTTTTTTTATACGGGAAACTTAACAGTTTCCCTGATATATGACATGTATTCTTTATGCAGTATGTGAGTGAAATGCATGTTAATAATGAAAACAATGAGGGTCTATTTTCGTGACCCTCTAACGGTTCTGTTATATATTAATAGGACATCATACTGATTCCTTTCTATTTTTTAGTTTTCTCTATAAGAAAGTCTATAGAGGGGCTTGTTCGGCAACGGACTTCATAAAGGTTTTGATAATTTTCAATGATATAAAGAGGCTTTCAGATAAACCGGTTGGCGTCGGACTGTTGTCGCAATAAAAGAATTAAACCTTGCGTCGAACTATCGTATACAAGACGTGCATTTGAAAGAATGTTTACCAACAACTGTCACTAATTACTTGTAAGAAAAATGTGCCTCATAAAACAGGAACAGTTGAAGAAGATGATAAAAGGTGAACTCAGTGAGAAAAATGGTGCTCGAGCAAACTAGCTCAGAGTAAACCATATTACGATGAGACAGCAGTCCTTTGTGGCAAGAGTCAGCCATTTCAAGTCAGCTGTACCTACTCTTCTAGTTCAATCTGTAGGTTATTGTTAATTCTACTTTATACTTTAGGCATATGTTTTATAATGTCTTTTGCAGCAGCCTGTACCTATATTTATTTATGGTTGAGATCTGTTCAGAATGCATGCGGTGAATGTTAAATCCCATAAAAAACAATACATGTCAAAATATAAGTCTCGCTACTCAGTTCTCCTACCGTAAAAAGTTGTGAGTTCCACGTAATACCAAGTCGGTTTATTAAAAATCTTTAATGATTTATATAAATTTAACACTTTTGTAAAAGGTTTCAATTATAGAAATTGTACTTCAAAGAAAATTATCAATGTGACCGAGCACAAAAAAATATGCTATATACGAAATTTCTGCGAAAAATTTTACCCAATTGAAGCGTTAACTGACGGAGATAAGATGTGAACATTTTACATTTAATTTGGGTTTTTAATGTAATTATAATATGTTCTAACGTTTAGTTCGGTTATGCAAGTTTAAAAAGTAACATGAGGTTAGTTTCATTCATCAGAAATCTAGTTGTTTTTTACTTATACAAAGCAGATATTTCAACATTTGTAATTTCAAAATCTAGAAGATTTTAAAAGCAATGTTATGTTTCTTGACTTAAATTTAAATGAAACTTGCATTGAAATAGCACGATAGTTGCTGTCACGATAACCAACATACAAGCGGACGGAGCCGCGGGCAAAAACTAATATATGTATACATTAATATGTATAAATAAAATTATTGCGCTACTGACTGACTAACAGACAACTTAGTGTCGAAACTATCGGACGCAAGAAACTGGAACACAGGATGTAAATCCGGGGGCGTAAGGGTGCACTAAGAAAGGATTTCCTGACATTCCCATAGGATGGGCGGAAACGGTCAAACTTAAAGAAAAATGTGCGGGTGTACCTGCGGTAAAATACATCCTCTATTAAAATATATTCTGACTGTAGACCAATAAACAGGTACAATCAGCGCTCTATCTAGAGAGAATGGAATTATTACCTTCCTATCTACGATTATATGAATGCTATAAAGTGTTTTGATGGCGACGCAATACCACCATCAAAAATTCCGAACACGGAAATTGTGTGTACCTTTCAACGGCCAGCAGGCTTTAACAACAACGTTACTGTATCGTTTTCATACATTTTGCGTGACCAGAGTGTTGAATGTGACACTTTTAGCCTCCAATTCAGTTCTAATTCAACTAATCCAACCAATCAGAGTGGGAACAGGGGGCTTTACAGCAGAAATGACATAAATGTTCGGCCATTTTGTTGGAATGGTAAAAAAGGATATAATAGCATAGAATATGTATGTAATAAAGATATTTATTGAGACTAAAACTACGTAATTTGCTTTATTTAAAAAACATAGGACTGCCTCGTTGGTGTCGCGGCAAAAATGTGCGCGTGGGATTGGGAGGTCTCGGGTTCGATTCCTGGGTCGGGGAAATTGTTATTGGGTTTTCTGTTAGGAAATTCTCAGTAGCAGCACGGAGTCTGGTAATGTGCCCCCGGTACGGCAATAGGCTCGCCCCCTATTACGTGGGACCTAAAAATTCATGGCGAAATGTGGGTGTAATATTACACCTCTGCCTACCCCTTCGGGGATACAGGCGTAAGTCTAAAAAAAAATTCATAGAACTTCTCTATCAATAGGCACAAAGTACACCCAGATTTGAAATACTAATGTATGGATCACACATAGTGTTGTTTCGTGTGGGTATCGAACTCACAAGTCACAACACTCAGTGCAGTACTATAAAAAGGTCAATGCCCTAGCATATTCCTAGTAGACAAGGCTCTATGAATTACGTGGTACTTACAATTAAAGCTTACTTAATATGACTCCATAAAACACCTCTTATACCTTCTTCAAGACTTACGTATGTTTAAAACATTTAAAATGCAAATTGAAACCATTTATATCTTCTATACCGCTCACACTGCATCTTAAAAGGCAGTAAGCTTCATTAAACTGCCTATCAAAACTTTAAGCCATAAATTAGATTTCACACGCGAATGCTTCCGTAATTTCAAAATAGCACCCATTAATAGTGATGTCCATACGTTCAACGATCGACTTTTTTTTTTAATATGCATACGTTTATAACGCATATTTCTCTATTCAAGTTTTTACGGAAATAGCCAACTGGATCTTTAAAGCTCCGTACTCACAATTTTACTCGATCGAGTCAAACTCGAAGGCTCGCTTAGGGTAAAATTACAGTGTTTTTGATGTCATCAAGTGTCAGTTTTGCAGCCCAAACATCGATTTTTACTCGTTATCGAGTAAAATTTTTACAATTAAGCCCCAGTCCCCTTATTCTTCGTAGTTTGCTTCAATTCTGAAGGTTCTGCCCTACCTATATGAAAGTCATTGGTGTGACTGAAAACTTAGCTGTGTGCGTCGTGTATTAAATAAATTTTAGCAATTCTAGTCCATCCACTCACTGTTGTAGCCGAAGTTTGGCAACAGACTTTTAATTTATAGAATATATTCAAATACAATTTGAAGACTAAACAGAATTTCTACGTTATCGCTACCAATATCAACTTTCATCTGTCTCATTTTATTATCCTGCTCATCAAAACTAACTTAACCCGTAAATCACATTTGACATGGATGCCGACGTCATTTCGGTGCCCATTATTAGTGATGCGCCATACATCGAACGATCGATATTTCGCTTAAATTATGCATGAGCGAAGCGTACGAGATCCTTTTAAACTGTTACTGAAACAGCTTATACTGAGCCCGTACTAACTTTGTACGCATTTATTATTTTTAGAGACTTCGTTTTTCAATATTAACGGCAAGAGATTTGGGGGATCAATAAGTTTGTAAGATACAATGTCTGGTCGGGCGATATTGAGGCAAAAATATAATAAAATTGAGGTTGAAATAGAATGGTGTATTTTTTGTAGGTAATTAATTAACACGAGAATGCAGAAATGATTTTACAGTAACCGATAAGGTTTGACGATGTCGCGGGTTCAAGTCCTGCCTCATAGAGTTACAATATTAAAGTTAAGCAGGTCTTGCAATGCCACCCTTTTTATTTATTTATTTAAAATGTAGTAAAAAAAATATGGGCGACAGCTTTGCATCTGAGGCATAATTAAAGCCTTTGCTCTCACTTCTTGTTACTGAACGGCCACGTCAAAGCCCATCGGTCGATCTATAAACTCCGTCACCAGATTTTGCCACACTCAAACGGAAAGTCGGAGAAGTAGGTATATTATTTATGTGCTCTATCTCAATTAGATAGGTGAATTCTATGTCAACACAAACATAGCAATATTACCCTTGCAGTAGCAAACTTAAATACTTCTATAATACTACAAAAAACAGTCTTGAAAACATTTATAAGAGTCTACGAGGCACCACTACATACATATTTTCTAGTTCAACACCACACACACTATCCTATGTAAGGAGCATAAACACACAAAATATATGACACCCACACCCTTAGCATAACAGTTCAAGCGGAAAATCCGATATCTTGATCCGTCGCATTGATGAGCGCTTAAATATTCATGAACCCTCACAGACGAGTACCTACACTACAAAATGACGGCTATCGTCGATCTACCAATAAGGCCGCCTGCACGCTTTTCTATGGTGCGTTTGACGTGAGTTTTTTGAGACTTTATGCGGGCTTTTTGGGCAATACAATATAGGAGGATTGCATGAAAATATAACATATTGTAAAGAATTACAAAATATTAATTAAAATTGTAGCAACATAAAATACTTATAATATAATTGTTATAATAACCAGTTTCATTCTTTCTAATTGTATTGATATAAACTAAGACTTAAGGACTAACAAATATGTTTCTTATAATAACTTTAAAAAGATTTTAGTTATAAATGATTAATGTTGTCAAAATGTATTAAAGTTTTTATCAAGCCTTAGTCGAAGGTCCCTCACCTGCAGTTATACCCTGCTCAGCACCCATGGCTTACAGTATAATGTTATATAGTCAAAACCCTCCCCGATAATTGGGCTATCTAACAATGGATTTTTTTCAAATCGGAGCAGTAGATCCTGAGATTAGCGCGTTAAATTTTTCCAGCTTTATATTTTAGTATTAGATTATACCTATATTGACAAATAATTACACGATATCTAGACCCGTTGCATAAAAAATACTTTTTTTATTTTCCTTGAAGTCTTTAGTGTGCAGTTTGCCTATTGAACGTACAGTGATGCATCTATAGAGAAGACGAACGTCGCTTCTAGTCAATTCCCTTGATAGAATACGACATGTGCAGTGCATTTGCCTCCGAAAATATTTACCACAAATTCAATATACCAACGTACTTGTATGACAATGTTGGCTTTCCTTTAAGAAGCTTATTTCGAACATTTTTTTTTATATATTTTATAGACTCCCGCCTGAGGGGTAGGCAGAGGTGTAATATTTCACCATGAATTTTTAGGTCCCACGTAATAGGGGGCGAGCCTATTGCCGTACCGAGCACATTACCAGACTCCGTGCTGCTACTGAGAATTTCCTAACGGAAAACCCCAATAACACTTTGCCCGACCCGGGAATCGAACCCGAGACCTTCCAATCCCACGCGCACATTTATGCCGCGAGACCAACGAGGCAGTCTATTTAAATATTTATTTCGAACATGTCTTCACTTTTTTGCTTCTTCATTTTAAACTATTGACACTATAATGTACCGATCATATATAATACGTATGAGACCGCTCATAGTCTGTCTTGACTACCCGTTCATAGCAGTAAGGCAAAGTAAAGCAACATTAGCAGAGGTCAAAACTTGGATGGGTGGCCACTTTGTGGCATTTACATCACGGTGCTATCATGCTTCAGAGGGCATGAAAAGCCGGCGAGGCCGGTTCTTATCTATTGACAAGAATCGTTACGCCATGTCGCAAGCATCCGGGCGGCCTAGTAACTTCGACCGCAGAAATCATAAATCAATAATTGTCACTTTATTATAAATAAAGAAAATCTCAAACAGTTTTAAATACACCTGTAATATTAGAACGATTCCATTGGAAAATGGTCAACTCCTTATTTAAACTCTAGTATAGACAAAAGATTTGATTCATAATAAAATACATAAGGATAAACTGGCTAATATGGTACAGACCTACAAAAACCGAGGCATATACTAATTCATAAACATGAAATTATGCACAGCATACAAATAAAGAAGGTCTTTTCAAAATTCCATCTCGAAAGGGTCATTAAGTATCCAAACTTTCTACAAAGTAAAGCCATTCATCAATTGGGAGACGCCGTTGCGACCAAAAGCTAGTATACCATAGTTATTACAAAAATAAATGGAGTCTTTGCTAATGGATAGAGCGTGTTAATTTTTAGCAGCCAAACTTTTCGCATGAATAATAAATTAAGCGTAATGTAACTAAATATAATGATAAATTGCAATGTAATGAAATTTTTTTGTAACAACACATAGATGGAAGCGCCGATAGCCCAGTGGTGTACGTAACGGACTGCTGAGACGATGGTCTCGGGTTTGATCCCCAGGTACCCCGGGCACACACCTCTGAGTTTCGAAGTAATGTGTGTATTAAAAATGTTAATTATCGCTCGCTTAACAATGTGCCCGTTAGATGGTAATAGGCTCGCCCCCTATTACCTTGGGACCGAAATATAGCTGGTGAAGTGTGGGTGTGTAATACACCCCTGCCTACCTCTTCGGGGATAAAAAGGCGAGAAGTTATGTTTATGTAGTTATGTTAACACATACATGGATCTGATCTGATCCTCTGGAAACCTGATTAGGTAATAGGTAGACTTTATTATTCGTTTCTAGATACTTATTACGGCTAAATTACATGCTGCATGCAGCACGGGAGATATAACCGTGACACACTACTAGACACTAGACCAAACTAAGCAAATAAAGCTCATTTCAAGGTATGAAAGGTTCCTCAGACAAGATTGCTGTAAGAATGCACAAATGCACATATGATGTACTATGTGCATTCTTGCAGCAATGTTGGCGGCTAAAATCGTACCACCCCGTCGTAAGCTAAAAACAAGCTTGAGAAAATCGAAATAATGCTCAGCAAGTACAACCAAACTCGGCCCAACAACTTTTTAGGAATCGAACTCACAACAAATAACGACGCAATCCGTTGCAAACATGTCAGTGTAACATCTATCGATATATAAAACGAGAACCTTATTGAGTTTTTACCAAATATGAAGCAACTGACAGACAACACACGAAATAACATAAACTTGATGAAAGAACATCACTGCCTGTTTCCTGTGATTTCGACGCAATTTGTATGAAATATATCAATTTGTATGAGTGTCAGATTGTCACTATCTAACAAGCTGTCTTATTATTTTTGATGGGAAAAACTTATATTAAGTCCTCGGCTTATAATAAAAAGACCGGGAGATAATATAAGATGGAAGTTAAGATCTGAATGGCATTAGTCTGCTACATAAGTGGTAGACTAATGCAATTTTTGATCATTTGAATGACCGTATGTTGGATAACATAAGGTCCGTGTGGTGACGGATTAAGAATACGGAATGTCACCACCCCATATCATACCATGGGTGTCGCAAGAGCCGACAGAGAGAGCATATTATACAGAGAGCATATTATGTAAGAGAAGGAAAACTTGATACAAACCCTATACCAACCCGTTTGGCCAGCGTGGTGTAGTAGGCCAATTCCTCCTTTCAAAGGAGAGGCCTAGTCCAGCAGTGGACTGTTAAAGGCTGATGATGTGATGTTGGATAATTGTCAAAATGCATCTATCTGATCTCTGTTTTCTTAAGAGCATTGGAAGCGAACGAGCAGATGGTTTGCCTGATGGTAAGCGATTATCGCTGCTCCTGGTCACCCGTAACTACAGAGTCCCAAATGCATTGCTGACATGGATGGGAACAAAAAAATAGAAGGACTAGGATGGGAGAAAAGGAAAGGGGATGGGACCTCCGGAATTCTTATTGATCGAAAAAAAAACGCAACAGTATACATAATTACATATTGCAACTCCCCGAGAAAACTTTTTAATTATCGCTCGCTTAATAATGTGTCCGATAGATGGCAATACGCTCGCCCCTTATTACATTGGGACTGAAACATTACTGCCTGATGATGTATCAGGGATAAAGTGGTGCAGTTATGTTATTACTATTTTATCCTCGAGAATAGTCCTTTTAATAAGAATGACAAATGACTGTAGTTATTTGTATAGTTTTAACGTCTTTAACTAAGACGAATGCTCGTATTGGGAACGAGTTTAGTTTAGTTAAATAATATATGACGAGTCTCTCGGATCGTATTTTCTTAAACTTATCCAATGTGCACAAGATGCACAAAGGACTTATGATGAATACTTGTAAAAGTACAATAACTATTTGGAGATTGACCATTTTGGATCAAATGCTGCCCAAGCATGGGAACACTTTTATTTGTTTTAGATATTTGAAAAATAATTTAAAAAGAATCGATCCACGGATTTCGAAATAAATAAATCATGGACATCTCACACCAATTATACGAGCTATGTTTTGATTACAGAGAAAACGGAAATAATACATAAATAGGAATGTAAACAAGTAGCAACAAGTCTTATTTTATGACTTTTAGTGCTTAAAGTTTTGATATTTTGTTATTTTTTTAACATTTACGAGGTTTACGTTAAAAAATAACTTATCCTACTTATTCTAGCTAGAGGCAGCGATAGCCTACTGGAGATACCAACAGACTGCCATGCAGAGGATATCGATATGACTTTCCAGAGTTATGTGCGTATTGAATTGTTAATTATCGCTTGTCCCGTGCTTTGGAAAGCACGTTAAGCCATCGGTCCCGGCTGTAATGAAGATATTTGACAGTCGTTACAGGGCGTCAGTACCTTCTAAATAAACTGCCACTAGTCTAAACCATGGAATATCGCTATACCTTCGGGTTGCGGAGGTCAGACAGGCAGTTGCTCTGTGGAAAAGCTAATATTCAGCCAAATCCGGTTAGACTACTAAGCGGACCCCAGATTGATACTGGGATAACGCTAAGAAGACGATGATGACTTATTCTAGCTCACGAGACTGGTCCTGGATCTCGCTCATCTCGACAGCGTTTTTTTGTAAACTCAACGATGTCACCGGACTCGCTTGCTCATATTCAGATATGGACATACAGACATACATGTTCGAAAGTGTACCACTGTTACATTTTAATCAACGAGAACAATCATGGGCTTGTTTTCATTGAACATTATTTCTGCTCATATTTTACTGGACAAAGAATAATCGCTAGTTGTGCCCAAGTTATGTGCCTAGTTTGGTTTTTGGGGTGGGCTGTCATGAGACGCCCTGCTTTCTTTTTGGATACAATAATCTTAGACGACAATGATGATGACGATTGATTATGTTAGTGCCGACATGAGGTGTTATGACATAATGTATCATTCTGTTATGTTTATCATCTCTGAAAATCTTTTTTTTATTTCAAATTAATATTTTTTTTTTAATATACCGACTTTTATTTGAAAAATAAGCTGTTGTTTATGATTTTTATTAATGTAAGAACTCAACATTCATTTTTTTTCTCAAAACTCCTCGGATAGATTTTGAAGCGCTCTGGGTTACAGACTAGTATTAATCTAAGGAATATTGTGTACTATGTTTTAATGTTGGGCGGCACTTGGTCCAACGTCCATACATAAATGGTCAATGTCCTTTCATATTTATTAAACCAGCAGAATTCAATTTGAAATTATTAAAGAGTACATTTTCTAATGATGAGCAGTGAAAAGAATACATTTTATACCTAAATTCTACACATACACACAGCAGCTTTTAGTCCCAAACTAAGCAGACCTTGTTATATGGGTACTAGGAAAAACATGCAACATATACCCATATGTTGCATGTTTTATATGTACCCACATATATTATTTTATTGAGTTTTATATCCCCACGTATATAATGAAAACACACTTCGAGATATGTAATGTATACAACATGTGTGTGTTTAATTAAAAATGGGCATTACGATTTCATAATACGAGATGCATTATGTACAAAGTAGTAATGCTTGAAGAGTTCCGTCTAAACCAAATAATAAATTCCATCTTCTTTAATTTAAATGATATATAATAATTTATTTTATATCCCCACGTGTGGTTGACGGCATAGAATACAAGTGTCACCACCCCCTATCTTCCCGTGGGTGTCGTAAGAGGCGACTAAGGGATAACACGATGCAAATACCATTTTTGCGTAGAGACGGAAAACTCGACATCAAACCCTATACGACTGCCTCGTTGGTCTCGCGGCATAAATGTGCGCGTGGGATCGGGAGGTCCCGGGTTCGATTCCTGGGTTGGGCATTGTTATTGGGTTTTTCTGTCACGAAATTCTCAGTAGCAGCACGGAGTCTGGAAATGTGCCCGGTACGGCAATAGGCTCGCCCCTTATTACGTGGGACTAAAGTGTACCTATCTGGCGAAAAGTGGGTGTAGAAATACACCTCTGCCTACCCCTTCGGGGATAAAAGGCGTGACGTTATGTATGTATGTATGTACTTCGAGACATGTAGACATACAACATGTGTATGTCTTTACTTAAAAATGGGCATTACGATTTCTTAATACGAGATGCCTTATGTACAAAGTAGTAATGCTTGAAGAGTTCCCTCTAAACCAAATAATAAATTCCATCTTCTTCTTAAAACTTTCTTATTGGTAGCACTATGCACAAGACCTGTGGATATGATGTATGTAGGCAATTTAATTGGTGTCAATGACCTTGAACATAGCGCCCGCAACCGGTTCACGTAAGTGCACTAGGGCACCGAACTATGTATTTATACTGTAGAGAGGTAAGTAGGTAAAGAATAGTATAGCTTTTCTCTAAGACTATTTTCTGTATGGTAAAAGATATTTATGGCAGCGATAGCAGAGTGGAGAGACCGACAGACTGCTACGCAGAGGGTTCGAATCCGTGGCACGCACCAATGACTTTTCGAAGTTAAGTGCGTATTAAATTGTTAATTATCGCTTGCTTATCGGTGAAGGAAAACATCGTGAGGAAACCTGAATGTCTGAGAGTTCTCCATAATGTTCTCGAAAGACATGTGAAGTCTGCTGACCCGCACTTGGTCAGCGTGGTGGACTATGGCCTTACCCTTCTTATGGTGAGAAGAGGCTCGTGCCCAGCAGTGGGACAGTTTATATACAGGATAAAAGATATTATAATAAATATTATTATACTGACTTTCTATATTTTGTCATATCTGGTCAGACTGGTAAGAGAACCCCTAGGCGTGCAAGACTTGGATGCAACAGGGATAACGCTAGGATGATGGCGATGATGATCATTGGACTAACTATCCAAATCATCATCAGCCTAAAAGCTGATGATGATTTGGAAAGTAAGTCCAGTTAACAGTCCACTGCTGGACTAGGTCTCTCCTTTGAAAGCAGGAATTAGCCTTCTATACCACGCTGGCCAAACAGGTTGGTATAGGGTTTGTATCAAGTTTTCCTTCGCTTACAGTGCTGTTATCTGCATAATATGCTGCCTCTGTCGGCTCTTACGACACCTATGGGATGATATTGGGTGGTGACAATCCGTATTCTTAATCCGTCACCACACGGACTAATACTTGCCAAATAAAGAAATAATATTCATGTTATTTATTCATTTGGCAATAAACTTTTATCATATTATGTTCTTCTTCATTGCGAGCAGGGTTACGGTTCAGCTGTTCACCACGCTGACCACGCTGACCTATTTGATATGACTTTCGAAAACATTATTGAGAACTCTTAGAAGTGTGCAGGTCATCATATCCTTTCACCGGAATTGCCAATTTGTGCTTGAAAATTAGCAATTCAATGAATTGGCTAAACTAGTTCAGTTTGGATAACGATCTTAGTTATCAAATATAAAAATGTATAGCACGCCGCTTACGCGGTACTTTATAACAACAAATTGAGTGTTTATCGAAAGTATCAAGAAATATTTGTATCCATATGTCAGACGTGAGCTCCTAAATCAGTAAACACAGAAATATTTGATAATATCTTGCCGATAGTTGTGAACCTTGGAAGCAGTTTCCACGTGCCTAAACAGACAAAATCAGTTATGAATTAGTGGACACTAACCTGTGTTTTGTGATAGATCTACAAACACGGCCTATAGTTGTTCGGTTTTTGGTCGGATTTCGCTAAATATCTAATCCAGTTTGGTATCGGTTTGTTATGTACCTAATAATTACTTTACTGATTTTTCTATTTTTAGTAGAATAAGATTTGACATATAATATCCACGTTATTAGAAAGGATATACAGTAAAAACTTTACAATTATTTTATAGTCAACTTCAATCTTTACAAGTAAAGTACGTTTTAGTTTTTGAAAACAGCGAGCAGTCGACATAGTAATTGTCAGCCTGACTTATCACCTTGGTGGAGAGTACATACTGGGATAATCAGAGTCCACTGACAATGTTAATTAAGCAGAACTTGCCTATTACCAAATCTTGAGACAGGCAGAAGGTACTTTAGAGGCTTGGAATTCTTCTCTCGAATCCATTTCCTTGTGTCCTTCTCCAACACTTTCCATAAATAGTAAAAGTAGTAAGCATGCTATAAGTCTTTAGTACTGTTACTCATCGTCCTAATGCCATCATGATTACATCAGACTATGGCCGTGGAGCTTTCTAGTTTCATCATGTCAGCCTAGAGACGTCCACCGCTGGATATAGGCCTTCCCCAAGGTTCACCACACAGACTGATTTTGAGCCGCCCGCATCCAACCGCTCCCTGCGATCTTAACCAGATCGTCCATCCACCTTACAGTAGGGGCTACCCCAGTTGCGTCGTCCAGTACGTGGTCGCCACTCCAGAACCCGCCTGCCCCAACGGCCATCGGTTCTTCGCGCTATGTGCCTTGCCCATTGCCACTTCAGCCTGGCTATTCGGAGAGCTATGTCGGTGACCTTGGTTCTCCTGCGGATCTCCTCATTTCTGATTCGATTAGCTTTCTAGTTTAATGAAATATAAAAAAATATTAGTTGTACCACAGAAAGACTGTTGTCAGACGTGTGTCGATGTTTCATAGCTTAGGCCAAAGTATTATCACTGAGTGAACAAAATGCAACAGTCGGAATAAATCTACTTTACGTCAATCATGAGCATGACCGAAAATAGAGTCTAGCATGCTTAAAAAATGTATGCTATTAATATGTTTCCCTCCACGATTCTCTATCCTACTGGTATGCGTACTCAACATACACATGATATGGGTGCATTTTTATATAAGCCTCGTTAAATGTGACGCAGTTCAAATTAAAAAACTCAATCCTAGAATGACTTAGGAACACGCTTTATACTGTAGCAACGTCAGATATAATTAGTAAAGTAAATAAATCATACATAATCAAACCTTACATACATAGTTACTGTAACTCATTATACATAGCGGTTCACTAATTAAATAAAATTGCCAATTATTGCTAACAGCCCACCAGGCTATTAACAGTATCCTGCAAAAACAGTGAAACTAGAAGGATAACGTTGGACCATAAATTAAAAACATTCAATAAATTGGCGATTGCGTAAGCAAACAATTGCGATAAAATTTTATGTTATGAATTCAATAGCCATTAAACACGGTTTTCTATTTGATCTTAAACTGATGTTTGTACTCTTGGGTTGCGGAGTTAAATCGCAATCATGCGATGGAAAACTGATATTCAGTCTAATTTTGGTAAACTAGTAATAGTAGACTAAAGCTGCCGAATCACAGATCATAATTTATTTATTTATTACTTCATATACACAAATTACATAGGCGGACTTATCTAATGACATAGGCATTATCTACCAGTCTACCTTAGAGTGGTGCAGAGAGATAAGAAGTAGGTGTATTATATGATGTATCGAAATATTTGTAACTGTCGAATTATTGCTCATAATAAATGTACATACTTACATAAATATATAATATAAGAAAATACATAAACGAAATACATACATAATTAATATATAATTACGAATAAAATCACAGATAAATTATACTTAGACTTGCATATTATAAGATAAGAATAACAGAATTCGATATGAGCATAATTTTGATTAATAGGATTGGTATAATATAGTTATTATTGTAAATTAATCAATTTAATTAGACATTAAATTATCAAATGATCAAGTTGAGCAACAAAATCAAACGCAAGCACTTATTTTTATTTTGGCTTTTCCTTATTACTCCAAAAATATCATAATATCTCCGATTTTATTATGATCTGATCTTACAATTAGTATTTTATCATGCTTACTCGAACATATATTCCCTCTCTAACTTCAGTTCCTTTAGCGCCGAAGTTCAACTCACGTACAGTTCCTTCGAATTACACACAAACTAAAAAAGACTCAATAACTATACTACAAACAGTGAAGTTTGTACTCGATGTACGATTATAGACTTTCGAACTCGAACTAGCCACGATCACCGACTGACAATAATTAAGACCACTCAAACTTGCTCCGCCATTTTCTTCCGTGTAGAAACTTTAAAATTACTTTACGTTGGTAATGCGGTCTTCGTTCGAAAGATTCAAAGTAAGCTTCATTAAAACTGCGTTGGCTATTGACAATGGGCCAGGATCTCAGAAGCGGACGCAATTAGTGGAAGAGAGATGCCAAGCCCTTAACACATTCTTCACAATTGATCTCCGTTGAATAAGCTAGCGTAATTGTGGTGGAGTGTAAATAAAGAAAGGATAAAGTGTTCTAATATTTATGGATTGAACGACAGTTTGAAACGCGAGAACGCGCCATAGTTATTTTCATTGAGACGTGTTACGTAAATATAGTATGTGCAAATTGTAAATGATTGAAAACATAAAATGTAGTTTGCATAACTGTGATTAAACGCGCAGTTAAAACGGTACCCATGAATAATTTAAAATTTGTATATTTATTTCTAGCAGTGATATTATTAAAATGAACCTATCAAAGTTACTTTCCTTAGATATTTATTTATGGGATTTATAAAGAAGAAAACTGAAATTTAATATCTATTATTATTAAACAGCAAGTTACCCAAAATCCGTAAATAAAATACGGGGTGCTATTAAAATAGTAATTTTATTAAAGGAATGATTTCCTGACATTCCCATAGGATGGGCGGAAACGGTCAAACTTAAAGAAAAATGTGCGGGTGTACCTGCGGTAAAATACATCCTCTATTAAAATATATTCTGACTGTAGAGCAATAAACAGGTTCAATCAGAGCTCTATCTAGAGAGAAAGGAATTATTACCTTCCTATCTACGATTTTATGAATGCTATAAAGTGTTTTGATGGCGACGCAATACCAACATCGAAAATTCCGAACACGGAAATTGTATGTACCTTACAACGGCCAACGGGCTTTAACAACAACGTTACTGTATCGTTTTCATATATTTTGCGTGACCAGAGTGTTGAATGTGACACTTTTAGCCTCCAATTCAGTTTTAATTCAACTAATCCAACCAATCAGAGTGGGAACAGGGGGCTTTACAGCAGAAATGACATAAATGTTCGGCCATTTTGTTGGAATAGTAAAAAAGGATATAATAGCATAGAATATGTATGTAATAAAGATATTTTTTGAGACTAAATCTACGTAATTTGCTTTATTTAAAAAAACATAGGACTGCCTCGTTGGTGTCGCGGCACAAATGTGCGCGTGGGATTGGGAGGTCTCGGGTTCGATTCCCGGGTCGGGCAAATTGTTATTGGGTTTTCCGTTAGGAAATTCTCAGTAGCACGTGCGGAGTCTGGTAATGTGCCCGGTACGGCAATAGGCTCGCCCCCTATTACGTGGGACCTAAAAATTCATGGCGAAATGTGGGTGTAATATTACACCTCTGCCTACCCCTTCGGGGATACAGGCGTAATTCTATAAAAAAAAATACATAGAACTTCTCTATTAATAGGCACAAAGTACACCCAGAAAATACTAATGTGTGGATCACACATAGTGTTGTCTCGTGTGGGTATCGAACTTACAACACTCAGTGCAGTACTATAAAAAGGTCAATGCCGTAGCATATTCCTAGTAGACAAGGCTCTAAGAATAACGTGGTACTTACGATTAAAGCTTACCTCCATAAAACACCTCTTATTACTTCTTCAAGACTTACGTATGTTTAAAACATTTAAAATGCAAATTGAAACCATTTATATCTTGTATACCGCTCACACTGCATCTTAAAGGCAGTAAGCTCTTCATTAAACTGCCTATCAAAACTTTAAGCCATAAATTAGATTTCACACGCGAATGCTTCCGTAATTTCAAAATAGTACCCATTATTAGTGATGTCCATACGTTCAACGATCGACTTTTTTTTAATATGCATACGTTTATAACGCATATTTCTCTATTCAAGTTTTTACGGAAATAGCCAACTGGATCTTTAAAGCTCCGTACTCACAGTTTTACTCGATCGAGGCAAACTCGAAGGCTCGCTTAGGGTAAAATTACAGTGTATTTGATGTCAACGAAGTGTCAGTTTTGCAGTCCAAACATTGATTTTTACTCGTTATCGAGTAAAATTTTTACAACTAAGCCCCAGTCCCCTTATTCTTCGTAGTTTGCTTCAATTCTGAAGGTTCTGCCCTACCTATATGAAAGTCATTGGTGTGACTGAAAACTTAGCTGTGTGCGTCGTGTATTAAATAAATTTTAGCAATTCTAGTCCATCCACTGTTGTAGCCGAAGTTTGGAAACAGACTTTTAATTTATAGAATATATTCAAATACAATTTGAAGACTAAACAGAATTTCTACGTTATCGCTACCAATATCAACTTTCATCTGTCTCATTTTATTATCCTGCTCATCAAAACTAACTCAACCCGTAAATCACATTTGACATGGATGCCGACGTCATTTCGGTGCCCATTATTAGTGATGCGCCATACATCGAACGATCGATATTTCGCTTAAATTATGCATGAGCGAAGCGTACAAGATCCTTTTAAACTGTTACTGAAACAGCTTATACTGAGCCCGTACTAACTTTGTACGCATTTATTATTTTTTGGAGACTTTGTTTTTCAATATTAACGGCAAGAGATTTGGGGGGATCAATAAGTTTGTAAGATACAGTGTCTCGTTAGTCGGGCGATAAAGAATGAAAAAATATTACAAAATTTATGTTTAAAAATAGGATGTTGTATTTTTCGTAGGTTATACACAAGAGAATGCAAAAAGGATTTTACTGTAAACGATAAGGTTTGACAATGTCGCGGGTTCAAGTCCTGCCTCATAGAGTTACAATATTAAAGTTAAGCTGGTCCTGCAATGCCTCCCTTTTTATGCGAGACAACTTTGCATCAGAGGCATAATTAAAGCCTTTGCTCCAACTTCCTGTTACTGAACGGCCACGTCAAAGCCCATCGTTCGATCTATAAACTCCGTCACCAGATTTTGCCACACTCAAACGGAAAGTCGGATAAGTAGGTATATTATTTATGTGCTCTATCTCAATTAGATAGGTGAATTCTATGTCAACACAAACATAACAATATTACCCTTGCAGTAGCAAACTTAAATACTTCTATAATACTACAAAAAACAGTCTTGAAAACATTTATAAGAGTCTACGAGGCACCACTACATACATATTTTCTACTTCAACACCAAACACACTACCCTTTGTAAGGAGCATACACGCACAAAATATGTGACACCCACACCCTTCACATAACAGTTCAAGCGGAAAATCCGATATCTTGATCCGTCGCACTGATGAGCGCTTAAATATTCATGAACCGTCACAGACGAGTAGGTACCTACACTACAAAATGATGGCTGTCGTCGATCTACCAATAAGGTCGCCTGCACACTTCCCTATACTGCGTTTAACGACAGTTTTTGATGATTTTATGAAACTTTATATGTACTTACACGAAAATTGCCACATACTTCATATAAAATAAAGTCAATAAAAAGTATACTTGCAAAATATATTTCACAAAAAATTAAAACATTTCCTTCTTCACGCTTCACGCGTTTATTCTACAGGCCCTAGCAGACGTTACTGAATAGATATAGTCGAAGGTTAGGTAGTGAATTACTAAAAATGAGTAATTATTATTACGCAGTAAGCCGGGAATATATATTATTTTTAGTGATTAAACTCATTGCAATTGACCTTAATAAATGATCACCATAAAATCATTCGCTATTTCACTTAATTATGCCTGACAGTTATTACATGAACTAATATACATGGGTACTAAAACTAGACAAAGACTGGGTGTATTTGAAAGGTTTAAATTTTCAACTACGTACTCAACATGCTTGGACTTGTCGAGGGAAATGTAACGTATTTTCCGCATATTCTCAAATAATTACGCTACTTCTAAACCCGACTGTCTTTGGCTACCCTGACTGGGCCAGTGGTCAATAGTTCGTGGTCCAGTGTATAGCGTATGCATCTACTGATCGTCTATTGATCTCGGATTCGGTTCCCGGGTCGGGCAAAAGTGTAACTGAGTTTTTTTTTAATTCTTAGTAGTAACATGGAGCCTGGCGATGTGTCCGGTAACGGCAATAGGCTTGCCCTGTATTACGTGGGACATGCAAAATATGGGTATAATATTAAACTTTCGCCCACCCCTTCGGGGATACAGGCGTGAGACTATAAAAAAGAAAATTTTAAACCATTATATAAATATTACTTTTTTTATTTGTCATGAAGTCTTAAGTGTGTTGTATGCCTATTGAACGCACCGTGATGCATCTATAGAGAAGACGAACGTCGCTTCTAGCCAATTCCCTTGATAGAATACATGTGCAGTGCATTTGCTTCCGAAAATATTTACCACAAATTCAATATACCAACGTACTTGTATGACAATGTTGGCTTTCCTTTATGAAGCTTATTTCGAACATGTCTTGACTTTTTTGCTTCTTCATTTTAAACTATTGACACTTTAATGTACCGATCATATAAAATACGTATGAGACCGCTCATAGTCTGTCTTGACTACCCGTTCGTAGCAGTAAGGCAAAGTAAAGCAACATTAGCAGAGGTCAAAACTTGGATGGGTGGCCACTTTGTGGCATTTACATCACAGTGCTATCATGCTTCAGAGGGCACGAAAAGCCGGCGAGGCCGGTTCTTATCTATTGACAAGAATCGTTACGCCATGTCGAAAGCCTTCGGGCGGCCTAGAAACTTCGACCGCAGAAATCATAAATCAATTGTCACTTTATTACATATAAAAAAAGAAAAGCTCCAACAATTTTAAATACACCTGTAATATTAAAACTGACTGCCTCGTTGGTCTCGCGGTATAAATGTGCGCGTAGGATTGGGAGGTCTCGGGTTCGATTCCCGGGTCGGCCAAAGTGTTATTGGGTTTTCCGTTAGGAAATTCTCAGTAGCAGCACGGAGTCTGTTAATGTACCCGGTACGGCAATAGGCTCGCCCCTATTACGTGGGACCTAAAAAATTCCTGGCGAAATGTGGGTGTAATATTACACCTCTGATTACCCATTTGGGGATACAGGCGTGAGTCTTTAAATAAAAAATAATATTAAAACGATTCCATTGCAAAATGGTCAACTCCTTATTTAAACTCTGGTATAGACAAAAGATTTTATTCATAATAAAATACTTAAGGATAAACTGGATAATATTGCACAGAACTACAAAAACTGAGGCAAATACTAATTCATAAACATGAAATTATGCACAGCATACAAATAAAGAAGGTCTTTTCAAAATTCCATCTCGAAAGGGTCATTAAGTATCCAACCTTTCTACAAAGTAAAGCCATTCATCAATTGGGAGACGCCGTTGCGAGCAAAAGCTAGTATACCATAGTTATTACAAAAATAAATGGAGTCTTTGCTAATGGATAGAGCGTGTTAATTTTTAGCAGCGAAACTTTTTGCATGAATAATAAATTAAGCTTAATGCAACTAAATATAATGATAAATTGTAATGTAATGAAATTTTTTTGTAACAACACATAGATGGAAGCGCCCATAGCCTAGTGGTGTACGTAACGGACTGCTGAGACGATGGTCTCGGGTTTGACCCCCAGGTACCCCGGGCACACACCTCTGAGTTTCGAAGTAATGTGTGTATTAAAAATGTTAATTATCGCTCGCTTAACAATGTGCCCGGTAGATGGTAATAGGCTCGCCCCCTATTACCTTGGGACCGAAATATAACTCGTGAAATGTGGGTGTGTAATACACCTCTGCCTACCCCTTCGGGGATAAAAAGGCGAGAAGTTATGTTTATGTAGTTATGTTAACACATACATGGATCAGATCTGATCCTATGGAAACCTGATTAGGTAATAGGTAGACTTTATTATTCGTTTCTAGATACTTTTTACGGCTAAATTACATGCTGCATGCAGCACGGGAGATATAACCGTGACACACTACTAGACACTAGACCAAACTAAGCAAATAAAGCTCATTTGCCAAGGTATGAAAGGTTCCTCAGACAAGATTGCTGCAAGAATGCACAAATGCACATATGATGTACTATGTGCATTTGTGCATTCTTGCAGCAATGTTGGCCGCTAAAATCGTACCACCCCGTCGTAAGCTAAAAACAAGCTTGAGAAAATCGAAATAATGCTCAGCAAGTACATCCAAACTCGGCCCAACTACTTTTTAGGAATCGAACTCACAACAAATAACGACGCAATCCGTTGCAAACATGTCAGTGTAACATCTATCGATATATAAAACGAGAACCTTATTGAGTTATTACCAAATATGAAGCTACTGACAGACAACACACGAAATAACATACGTAACATAACCTTGATGAAAGAAAATCTCTTCCTGTTTCCTGTGATTTCGACGCAATTTGTATGAAATAGGTATATCAATTTGTATGAGTGTCAGATTGTCACTATCTAACAAGCTGTCTTATTATTTTTGATGGGAAAAACTTATATTAAGTCCTCGCGTTATAATAAAAAGACCGGGAGATAATATAAGATGGAAGTTAAGATTTGAATTGCATTAGTCTGCTACATAAGTAGTAGACTAATGCAATTTTTGGTAATTTGAATGACCGTATGTTGGATAACATAAGGTCCGTATGGTGACGGATTAACAATACGGAATGTCTCCACCCCATATCATCCCATGCGTGCCGTAAGAGCCGACAGAGGGAACATATTATGCAGAGAGCATATTATGTAAGAGAAGGAAAACTTGATACAAACCCTATACCAACCCGTTTGGCCAGAGTGGTGTAGTAGGCCAATTCCTCCTTTCAAAGGAGAGGCCTAGTCCAGCAGTGCACTGTTAAAGGCTGATGATGTGATGTTGGATAAATGTCAAAATGCATGTATCTGATCTCTGTTTTCTTAAGAGCATTGGAAGCGAACGAGCAGATGGTTTGCCTGATGGTAAGCGATTATCGCTGCTCCTGGTCACCCGTAACTACAAAGTCCCAAATGCATTGCTGACATGGATGGGAACAAAAAAATAGAAGGACTAGGATGGGAGAAAAGGAAAGGGAATGGGACCTCCGGAATTCTTATTCATCGAAAAAAAAACGCAACAGTATACATATTGCAACTCCCCGAGAAAACTTTTTAATTATCGCTCGCTTAATAATGTGTCCGATAGATGGCAATACGCTCGCCCCTTATTACATTGGGACTGAAACATTACTGCCTGATGATGTATCAGGGATAAAGGCGTGCAGTTATGTTATTACTATTTTATCCTCGAGAATAGTCCTTTTAATCAGAATGACAAATGACTGTAGTTATTTGTATAGTTTTAACGTCTTTAACTAAGATGAATGCTCGTATTGGGAACGAGTTTAGTTTAGTTAAACAATATATGACGAGTCTCTCGGATCGTATTTTCTTAAACTTATCCAAGAGATGCGCACAAGATGCACAAAGGACTTATGATGAATACTTGTAAAAGTACAATAACTAAAGGAGATTGACCATTTTGGACCAAATGCTGCCCAAGCATGGGAACACTTTTATTTGTTTCCTTACATGAATACTTAGATATTTGAAAAAATAATTTAAAAAGAATCGATCCACGGATTTCGAAATAAATAAATCATGGACATCTCACACCAATTATACGAGCTATGTTTTGATTACAGACAAAACGGAAATAATACATAAATAAGGATGTAAACAAGTAGCAACAAGTCTTATTTTATAACTTTTAGTGCTTTAAGTTTTGATATTTTGTTACTTTTTTAACATTTACGAGGTTTACGTTAAAAAATAACTTATCCTACTTATTCTAGCTAGAGGCAGCGATAGCCTACTGGAGATACCAACAGACTGCCATGCAGAGGATATCGATATGACTTTCCAGAGTTATGTGCGTATTGAATTGTTAATTATCGCTTGTCCCGTGCTTTGGAAAGCACGTTAAGCCATCGGTCCCGGCTGTAATGAAGATATTTGACAGTCGTTACACGGCGTCAGTACCTTCTAAATAAACTGCCACTAGTCTAAACCATGGAATATCGCTATACCTTCGGGTTGCGGAGGTCAGACAGGCAGTTGCTCTGTGGAAAAGCTAATATTCGGCCAAATCCGGTTAGACTACTAAGCGGACCCCAGATTGATACTGGGATAACGCTAAGAGGACGATGATGACTTATTCTAGCTCACGAGACTGGTCCTGGATCTCGCTCATCTCGACAGCGTTGTTTTTGTAAACTCACGATGTCACCTGACTCGCTTGCTCATATTCAGATATGGACATACATGTACGAAAGTATACCACTGTTACATTTTAATCAACGAGAACAATCATTGATTTGGTTTCATTGAACATTATTTCTGCTCATATTTTACTGGACAAAGAATAATCGCTAGTTGTGCCCAAGTTATGTGCCTAGTTTGGTTTTTGGGTGGGCTAAGCACCAAGACGTCATGAGACGCCCTGCTTTCTTTTTGGATACAATAATCTTAGACGACAATGATGATGACGATTGATTATGTTAGTGCCGACATGAGGTGTTATGACATAATGTATCATTCTGTTATGTTTATCATCTCTGAAAAACTTTTATTTTTTTCAAATTAATCCATTTTTGTAATATACCGACTTTTATTTGAAAAATAAGATGTTGATTATGATTTTGATTAATGTAAGAACTCAACATTCATTTTTTTTCTCAAAACTCCTCGGATAGATTTTGAAACGCTCTGGGTTACAGACTAGTATTAATCTAAGGAATATTGTGCACTATGTTTTAATGTTGGGCGGCACTTGGTCCAACGTCCATACATAAATGGTCAATGTCCTTTCATATTTATTAAACCAGCAGAATTCAATTTGAAATTATTAAAGAGTACATTTTCTAATGATGAGCAGTGAAAAGAATACATTTTATACCTAAATTCTACCACATACACACAGCACCTTTTAGTCCCAAACTAAGCAGACCTTGTTATATGGGTACTAGGAAAAACATGCAACATATGGGTACATATATTATTTTATTTTATACCCCCACGTATATAATGAAAACACACTTCGAGACATAGACATACAACATGTGTATGTCTTTGCTTAAAAATAGGCATTACGAGATGCATTATGTACAAAGTAGTAATGCTTGAAAAGTTCCCTCTAAACAAAATAATCAATTCCACTTTCTTCTTAAAACTTTCTTATTGGTAGCACTATGCACAAGACTTGTGGATATGATGTATGAAGGCAATTTAATTGGTGTCAATGACCTGGAACATAGCGCCCGCAACCGGTTCACGTAAGTGCACTAGGGCACCGAACTATGTATTTATACTGTAGAGAGGTAAGTAGGTAAAGAATAGTATAGCTTTTCTCTAAGACTATTTTCTGTATGGTATGGTATTTATGGCAGCGATAGCAGAATGGAGAGACCGACAGACTGCTACGCAGAGGGTTCGAATCCATGGCACGCACATATGACTTTTCGAAGTTAAGTGCGTATTAAATTGTTAATTATCGCTTGCTTATCGGTGAAGGAAAACATCGTGAGGAAACCTGAATGTCTGAGAGTTCTCCATAATGTTCTCGAAAGACATGTGAAGTCTGCAGACCCGCACTTGGTCAGCGTGGTGGACTATGGCCTTACCCTTCTTATGGTGAGAAGAGGCTCGTGCCCAGCAGTGGGACAGTTTATATACAGGATAAAAGATATTATAATAAATATTATTATACTGACTTTCTATATTTTGTCATATCTGGTTAGACTGGTAAGAGAACCCCTAGGCGTGCAAGACTTGGATGCAACAGGGATAACGCTAGGATGATGGCGATGATGATCATTAGACTAACTATCCAAATCATCATCAGCCTAAAAGCTGATGATGATTTGGAAAGTAAGTCCAGTTAACAGTCCACTGCTGGACTAGGACTCTCCTTTGAAAGCAGGAATTAGCCTTCTATAGCACGCTGGCCAAACAGGTTGGTATAGGGTTTGTATCAAGTTTTCCTTCGCTTACAGTGCTGTTATCTGCATAATATGCTGCCTCTGTCGGCTATTACGACACCTATGGGATGATATTGGGTGGTGACAATCCGTATTCTTAATCCGTCACCACACGGACTAATACTTGCCAAATAAAGAAATAATATTCATGTTATTTATTCATTTGGCAATAAACTTTTATCATATTATGTTCTTCATTGCGAGCAGGGTTACGGTTCAGCTGTTCACCACGCTGACCACGCTGACCTATTTGATATGACTTTCGAAAACATTATTGAGAACTCTTAGAAGTGTCCAGGTCATCATATCCTTTCACCGGAATTGCCAATTTGTGCTTGAAAATTAGCAATTCAATGAATTTGCTAAACTAGTTCAGTTTGGATAACGATCTTAGTTATCAAATATAAAAATGTATAGCACGCCGCTTACGCGGTACTTTATAACAACAAATTGAGTGTTTATCACAAGTATCAAGAAATATTTGTATCCATATGT
Source organism: Euclidia mi (assembly GCA_944739405.2). Lineage (NCBI taxonomy): Eukaryota > Metazoa > Arthropoda > Insecta > Lepidoptera > Erebidae > Euclidia > Euclidia mi. Next base: position 15,356,442 of record OX123185.2, read on the forward strand.
CAGACGTGAGCTCCTAAATCAGTAAACACAGAAATATTTGATAATATCTTGCCGATAGTTGTGAACCTTGGAAGCAGTTTCCACGTGCCTTAACAGACAAAATCAGTTATGAATTAGTGGACACTAACCTGTGTTTTGTGATAGATCTACAAACACGGCCTATAGTTGTTCGGTTTTTGGTCGGATTTCGCTAAATATCTAATCCAGTTTGGTATCGGTTTGTTATTACCTAATTACTTTACTAATTTTTATATTTTTAGTATAATTAGATTTGATACATACATGCATACATAGACTCACGCCTGTTTCCCAGAAAGGGTAGGCAGAGGCATATTAAACGCCCACTTTTCGCCAGTGTTTTGATCCCACGTAATAGGTGGCGAGCCTATTGCCTCTTACTGGGATATTTTGTTTGCCAGAGCCTTGATCAGCAGGTGCACCACTTGCAGGTGAGGTTGGCTTGGGACCCTAAGTTCTTGGTGGGAACCCTATGCACTATATATTAGATTTGACATATTATATATATATATATATATATATATATATATATATATATATATATATATATATATATATATATATATTATAGACTCCCGCCTGTATCCCCGAAGTGGTAGGCAGAGGTGTAAGATTACACCCACATTTCGCCATGAATTTTTAGGTCCCACGTAATAGCGAGCCTATTGCCGTTACCACGCCCATCACCAGACTCCGTGCTGCTACTGAGAATTTGGAAAAACCCAGAAACACTTTGCCCGACCCGGGAATCGAATCCGGGACCTCCGATCAGCAGTCGTATACGCTATCCACTGGATCACGGAGGCAGTAGATTTGACATATAATATCCACGTAATTCGAAATGATATAAAGTAAAAACTTTACAATTATTTTATAGTCAACTTCAATGTTTACAAGTAAAGTACGTTTTAGTTTTTGGAAACAGCGAGCAGTCGACATAGTAATTGTCAGCCTGACTTATCACCTTGGTGGAGAGTTCATACTGGGATAATCAGAGTCCACTGACGATGTTAATTAAGCAGAACTTGCCTATGTCCAAACCTTGAGACAGGCAGAAGGTACTTTAGAGGCTTGGAATTTTTCTCTCGAATCCATTTCCTTGTGTCCTTCTCCAACACTTTCCATAAATAGTAAAAGTAGTAAGCATGCTAAAAGGGTCTAAAGACCCTCTGGCACTAGAACGTTGAGTGACAGTACTAAAGTACTGTCACTCATCGTCCTAGTGCCATCCTGATTACATCAGACTATGGCCGTCGAGCTTTTTAGTTGCATCATGTCAGCCTACAGACGTCCACCGCTGGATATAGACCTTCCTCAAGGCTCTCCACACAGACTGAATTTGAGCCGCCCGCATCCAACCGCCCCCCGCGATCTTAACCAGATCGTCGGTCCACCTTACAGTAGGGGGGCTACCACAGCTGCGTCGTCCAGTACGTGGTCGCCACTCCAGAACCCGCCTGCCCCAACGGCCATCGGTTCTTCGCGCTATGTGCCTTGCCCATTGCCACTTCAGCCTGGCTATTCGGAGAGCTATGTCGGTGACTTTGGTTCTCCTGCGGATCTTCTCATTTCTGATTCGATTCGCTTTCTAGTTTAATGAAATATAATAAAATATTAGTTTTACCACAGAAAGACTGTTGTCAGACGTGTGTCGATATTTCATAGCTTAGGCCAAAGTATTATCACTGAGTGAACAAAATGCAACAGTCGGAATAAATCTACTTTACGTCAATCATGAGCATGACCGAAAATAGAGTCTCGCATGCTTAAAAAATGTATGCTATTAATATGTTTCCCTCTACGATTCTCTATCCTACTGGAATGCGTACTCAACATACAAACGATATGGGTGCATTTTTATATAAGCCTCGTTAAATGTGACGCAGTTCAAATTAAAAAACTCAATCCTAGTATGACTTAGGAACACGCTTTATACTGTAGCAACGTCAGATATAATTAGTAAAGTAAATAAATCATACATAATCAAACCTTAATGCCATACATAGTTACTGTAACGCATTAGACAGAGCGGTTCACTAATTAAATAAAATTGCCAATTATTGCTAACAGCCCACCAGGCTATTAGTAGTATCCTGCAATAACAGTGAAACTTGAAGGATAACGTTGGACAATAAATTAAAAACATTCAATAAATTGGCGATAGCGTAAGCAAGCAATTGCGATAAAATTGTATGTTATGAATTCATAGCGATTGAACACGGTTTTCTATTTGATCCAAGACTGATGTTTGTAGTCGCAGTCATGCCATGGAAAACTGATATTCGGTCTAATCTTGGTAAACTAGAAATAGTAGACCAATGTTGCCGAATTACAGATCATAATTATAAAAAAGTATAGGTTAAGAATAACAGAATTCAATATAAGCATAATTTTGATAAATAGGATTGTCGATTGGTATAATATAATTATTATTGTAAGTTAATCAATTTAATTAGACATGAATGACTACGTGTAATAGTTGAGTACATTTAATTGTAATTTTATTTCTTATGGATATAAAGTAATTTATTATTTAAGGAAATTAAACTATTCCTAGGTGACTATATATGTACACATAAAATAAAACAATTATTTCTATACTTAAGTACCTAAAAAATAAAAATCAATACATAAAAAAGGCAAAGAAAAATTTAAAAGGGCGTCATGGAAATCCTCCACATCGCCATCAATTTGGGAGCGTGTCCAGAATGCTGGCAGCATTGCCACAAGTAATGTATGGTAATGCTGATCTTTTGTGCAAAATACAGGCCTGCCTTCTGGTCACGCGAGGTGTCAACTAATCCCTTTGAGTGATCTCTAAAAAGAGATCTTGCCCCAAGGTCCCAACGTTTCGACTCTAAACGGCTCAAATACAATTTAGGTAATACTACAATTTATCAATTATCAAATTATCAAGTTGATCAACAAAATCAAACGCAAGCATTTATTTTAATTTTGGCTTCCTTTCCTTTCCTTATTGCTTCCAAAATATCAAAATATCTCCGATTATTATAATCTGATCTTACAATTAGTATTGAATTGTGGTTACTCGAACATATATTTCCTCTCTAACTTCAGTTCCTTTAGCGCTGAAGTTCAACTCACGTACAGTTCCCTCGTACACACAAACTAAAAAAGACTCTCAAAACTATACTACAAACAGTGAAGTTCGTACTCGATGTACGATTATAGACTTTCGAACTCGAACTAGCCACGATCACCGACTGACAATAATTAAGACCACTCAAACTTGCTTCGCCATTTTCTTCCGCGTAGAAACTTTAAAATTGCTTTACGTCGGTTAATGCGGTCTTCGTTCAAAAGATTCAAAGTATGCTTCATTAAAGCTGTGTTGGCTATTGACAATGGGCCAGGATCTCAGGAGCGGACGCAATTAGTGGATGAGCCATGCCAAGCCTTTAAAACATTCTTCACAATTGATCTCCGTTGAATAAGCTTGCGTAATTGTGGTGGAATGTAAATAAAGAAAGGATAAAGTGTTCTTATATTTATGTTTCAGCCGCAGTATACTTATTTATATTAATTACTTGATTGAGACCGGCTTAGTAAATATTAGTACCCTGTACTAAAATTGCGAGCAAATGTAATATTCCTTAAAAAATGTGATACCATCTCGTTCAATAAATACGGTAACTACAAGTAAATGCCCGGACATTTTTCTAGAATTGATTGCCAGAGTTATTTTCCTTAGATAGGTATATTAATAAAAGAAAATAAACAGCACTTATTAAGAATAGACTTTTTGAAGCTATGTGTGTATTAAACATGTTAATTATCGCTCGCTTAACAATGTGCCCGGTAGATGGCAATAGGCTCGCCCCTTATTACATTGGGACTGAAACATAACTGGCGAAGTGTGGGTGTGTAATACACCTCTGCCTACCCCTTCGGGGATCATAAGCGTGAAGTTATGTTATGTTATTAAGAATAGACGTACGTAGTAATTAAACTTACATTAATTCCTAAATCCTTTATTATCTTTATTTGAGTAGCAAGTTGCACAAAAAATGCCCAATATGAGACAAGACATACAAGTTCCTATGAAAAAATAAAAAAAATAAACAATTTAAACGTACAGCGAATAGCCGCTTCAGTGTAAAGCTGAAATCATTTTCAATTTAACTAGTGCCCTGCACCGGCCCAGTTTTACTGCAGATAACGAGTGTATGATTAATATTGAAAGCAGTGCCGGCTGCGATGACGGTGATTAACGACAAGCAATCATCGGTCCGAGTAATTCGGATTTATTCGAATTTACTTAAATCGCCTTTTTATTTATACTGAAATTATTAACAAGGCTCACATGACATGTATTCTTTATGCAGTATGTGAGTTAAATGTATGATTAATGGTAGGATTTTCCTATACACAAAATTAATTATGAAAAGAATGAGGGCTTATTTTCGTAACCCTCTAACGGTTATTTTTATATTAATAGGACATCATACTAATTCCTTTCTATTTTTTAATTTTCTATAGAAAGTCTACCAATAATATATGTATGAAGGCACATATTTTGTGCCTCATAAAACAGGAAAAGTTGAAGAAGATGATAAAATATTCTACCATATATCGTCGTTGTGGAGCGAAAACTCACTAACTAACAAAAAAAGAAACTTTGAAATAATCGCTTCTAAAATATTTTGAAACTTAGAACTTAAATAACTCTTAAATGGTTAGGATTAGAAAGATGATGTCTATGACCAAAATATGTATCAGATGTAAATGAAAATGAAATAAATAATTTAAAATGTATAAATTTTACATCTGCTTTAGTAATTCGATTATATTTGAATTAATGATTTTTCGCATAAGTAAAAAAATACTTCTGTGTTATTTATTCACGCAATTAAGTTATTTTTTTGCTGGCTGTTAGTGAATTACAAGTCAAAACATGTTCCAACGAAAAGTAATTAAGTACGTATAGTGACATTGCAAATAAAATATTGGTACTAGTTTGCCTAAACGGTCTAATATGAGATTTAACCAAGTCTTTTAATTAATTTTCGTGTAGATTGTTCCTATTGACTGAGTAGTTAGATAGTTATCGCATTTTTATAACTCCGAAATTATTAAAATAGCAGCCTTAAGTATTTATTCAGAAGGTAGATAATGTACTTTTAGACAGCTTGACATCAATAAGTCATTTTCACCAATAATGTCACTTAGTGAGTTTTCGCTCCACAATATATATATATATATATATATATATATATATTGTGGAGCGAAAACTCACATATATATATCTCACATATATATATATATATATATATATATATATATATATATATATATATATATATACAGAGTGGCGCTTGCATAGGGGCATTGATTTAAAAAGGACGTAGCATTGATGCCTATAAAATGTTTTATATCAACAAAAAATTCATGGGGCCAAAATAAAATAATAAAATTTTCAAACAAAATAAACTATAAAATATGAGTAGCAAAACGAAACACCATTTGTAGACCAATTTGACATTAGGTTACTGACCTTTGTAAGAACGGCAACGTGTGCTATGCGGCAGACGATGCCACGGAGGTAGTTCACATTTATTGACGAATTACCTATTTCAGTAATTCTACACATCACTCCAATGTTTGGTCACTCATTAGGCAAGCACTGGTGTCTTTTTCATATCAACAAAAACCCACTTAACACAAACCCACGTAAAAGGTAGCACAAAATTTTCAAATTCTCAAAATGGCTGCCATTGTTATCACGAATTACCTATTTCAGTAATTCTACAAACCACTCTAATGAAAGTTCAGTAATTAGAAAAGCACTGGAGTCTTTTTCACAACAAGAACCCACGTTACGCAATCATATCCGCATATTCGGATGACATAAAGTTTGTCATTATTAACACAAATAATGCAAAAATGACGAATGATAAAGTTCATTAAACAACAACACAATTAAATAACACAACTAAATACAATCACACAATTCAATACCAAAAACACCTGTCGCATAAAGTTAAGATAAGCGCGCGCGCAACCTGATCGACTGTTTTTGCGGCACTAAACAAACCTTTGATAAGTCACCGATCCCCGATGCGCCGCTGGCGCCGACATGTCTAGGATAGGAAATAGAGATGCGCAATAGGTGCTATGAATGTCGATATTTTTGACACGTTAATACGTTAACAACAAAATAACACAAAATGTTTTTATACAACGAACTATGCATTCTTACTTGTATTAACAATAATGCTATTGCTTAATTGTGTTGCTAATACGACACAGTTAAACAAGTTTATGAAATACTATACACATACTTCAATTAGTTCAGTAGTTTTAGTACATAGCTATTATAATTCTTAAGTAGATTGTTGAACCCATTAGACCATTTAAAAAATACCATACGGAAAGAGCTAAAATAGTCAATAATTATTTACTTATTTCAAATGATTAAATAATTGAATATCTTAACATGTTTATCATTGCTTACATATTAAAAAACGTCGTCTTTATTTGTACCACACTTTGAAATTTTCGAACGTAAAGTCATTGATAAGACGATTACATTAACGTTAAATACAAACAATGTCGATACAATAAACAACAAACTTTTACGGTGCGTAGGATTTTTTATCGATACTATCATGGATAAGACGATTACATTAACGTTAAATACAAACAATGTCGATACAATAAACAACAAACTTTTACGGTGCGTAGGATTTTTTATCGATACTATCATTGATAAGACGATTACATTAACGTTAAATACAAACAATGTCAATACAATAAACAACAAACTTTTACGGTGCGTAGGTATTTTTTATCGATACTATCATTGATAAGACGATTACATTAACGTTAAATACAATCAATGTCGATACAATAAACAACAAACTTTTACGGTGCGTATTTTTTATCGATACTATTGACAATATTTTGTTCATAATTGGGCAACTCTATTTGACTCGACTATGTTTGTCCTTGTCACACATACATACATACACATACATAGACTCACGCCTGTTTCCCCGAAGGGGTAGGCAGAGGCATATTAAACGCCCACTTTTCGCCACTGTTTTGATCCCACGTAATAGGTGGCGAGCCTATTGCCGCTTATCGGGATATTTTGTTTGCCAGAGCCTCGTCCGTTGATCGGCAGGTGCACCACTTGCAGGTGAGGTTGGCTTGGGACCCTAAGTTCTTGGTGGGAACCCTATGCACCCTTGTCACACGTAGTGCATTTACTGTGCATACCTAATCAGATTTTTTCGTGCGTGCGGAACCGATCCATTTTTTTATTATGTAACTTTATTGAAAAGGTAATTAGGAAGTTTCAAAAGTTTTGTTCTGTTAAAAATGTTACGCATTAACTTGGGCGCAAAAACCTACAACGACGAGTCTTAGGTAGGTACTTTCGAGGCGAAGCGACGTTGCACGAAGACGTCATCGTCCTAAGTCGTCGAAGGGTCAACGCAGAGAGAGAGAAATAATCCCCGCGCGGTCTCGGGCATTTTCTTTACGGATTGCGTATGCTTAAGATTGCGCGCGACCTCGCGAGCCTGCGTGAGTAAAACGTTCTGGGTTACCACTCTACAGTAAATATTTTGTCAAGAAAGTTAAACCCTAAAAATACGCGTAGGACGCGGGCGCCGACTCGACTTTGCGCGGGGATTTCCGCGTATCTTCGAGGACGAGCGAATATTTTTTATCAGGTTCAAGCATTTATGAACTTTATTGTAAAAATATTAAAGTTTATTTTCAAGTACGTTGATAAAATCCTCTCCGCTGCGCTCCGTTCTGTCTGCGCTGAGCCTAGCTTCGGATGACGTTAAGGCGTCGCGTCGTGAGTAGTACCTAGCGAGTCGCGGCGCGCAATGTAGGGTCGTTGACCGTTTTGTATCAGCTGTATGGAACTCAAAGCGTGTGCAAAAATTGCGGAAATTAAAATCGATATTGTGGCTAAACTACTCCACCGATTTAATTGATTTTTGGTACAAGGCTTAAGAATGTTGTAGGCTATGCCTTTGTTTAAAAAGTGCCGCTATGCAAGCGCCACCCTGTATTTAATAAATAAATGAACATATATATATATATATATAATAAAAAATAATAAGGGAATGAACTCAGTGAGAAACATGGTGCTCGTGCACACTAGCTCAGAGTAAATCATATTACGATGAGACAGCAGTTGTTTTTGGCCAGAGTCAGCCATTTCAAGTCAGCGGTACCTACTCTTCTAGTTAGATCTGGAGGTTATTGTTAATTCTACCATGTGCTTTAGGTATTAGTATGATAATGCCTTTTGTAACACGTTGTATATTAATTTGTGATCGAGACCTTTTCAGAATTCGACGAATTTTAAACTTTAAATGCTGACGGGTTGCGATTGGTTGACACTTTTGTAAAAGATTTCAATTATAAAAATTGTATTTCAACGAAAATTTACAATAAGACCGAGTACAAAAAATTATGCCATTTAAAAGCATACGACATTTCTGGGAAAATTTATATTCAGAAATTGATTTAAAACATCTCATATAAGATTTTACGCAACTGAGGCATTAACTGACTGTAAGATGTGAAAATTTCACATTTTATTTGGGATTTTAACGTAACTATAATAATTATGTTCTTACGTTTTGTTCGGGTATGCAAGTCTAAAAAGTAACATAACGTTACTTTCATTCATCAGAAATCTAGTTGTTTTTTACTCATAGATAGTTTAATATTTGTAATTTCAAAATCTTGAAGATTTAAAAAGCAATTTAATATTTCTTGACTTATATTTTAATAAAACTTGCAGTGAAATAACAAGATATTTGTTGTCACGATAACCGACATCCAAGCGGACGGAGCCGCGGGCAGAAGCTAATTTAATGCAGCATACATAAATTGATATTTATAAATAAAATTATTGCGCTACTGACAGACTAGCAGACAACTTACTGCCGAAACTAGCGGACAAGAAACTGACACATGGTAAGAGTGCAGTAAGTCCGGAGCGTAAGGGTGCACTAAGGAAGGATTTCCCGATATTCCCATGGGATGGACGGAAACAGACAAACTTAAAGAAAAATGTGCAGTGTACCTGCGGTAAAATATATCCTCTATTAAAATATATTCTGACTGTAAACCAAACAGGTACAATCAACGCTCTATCTAGAGATAATTAAATTATTGCCTACCTATCTACGATTTTACGAATGCTATAAAGTGTTTTGATAGGGACGCAATACTACCATCGAAAATTCCAAACACGGAAATTGTATGTACCTTACAACGGCCAACAGGCTTAAACAACAACGTTACTGAATCGTTTTCATAAATTTTGCGTGACCAGAGTGTTGAATGTGACACTTTTAGCCTCCAGTTCAGTTCTAATTCAACTAATCCAACCAATCAGAGTGGGAACAGGGGGCTTTACAGCAGAAATGACATAAATGTTCGGCCATTTGGTTGGAATAGTAAAAAAGGATATAATAGCATAGAATATGTATGTGATAATAATATATTGTGAGACTAAAACTACGTAATTTGCTTTATTTAAAAAATGGTAGAACTTCTCTATCAATAGGCACAAAGTACACCCAGAAAATACTAATGTGTGGATCACACATAGTGTTGTCTCGTGTGGGTATCGAACTCACAACACTCAGTGCAGTACTATAAAAAGGTCAATGCCCTAGCATATTCCTAGTAGACAAGGCTCTATGAATTACGTGGTACTTACAATTAAAGCTTACTTAATATGACTCCGTAAAACACCTCTTATTCCTTCTTCAAGACTTACGTATGTTTAAAACATTTAAAATGCAAATTGAAACCATTTATATCTTCTATACCGCTCACACTGCATCTTAAAAGGCAGTAAGCTCTTCATTAAACTGCCTATCAAAACTTTAAGCCATGAATTAGATTTCACACGCGAATGCTTCCGTAATTTCAAAATAGTACCCATTATTAGTGACGATCGACTCTTTTTAAATATGCATACGTTTATAACGCATATTTCTCTATACATGTTTTTACGAAAACGACCAACTGGATCTTTAAAGGTCCGTACTCATAGTTTTACTCTATAGAGTCAAACTCGAAGGCTCGCTTAGGGTAAAATTACAGTGTATTTGATGTCATCAAAGTGTGTGTTTTGCAGTCCAAACATTGATTTTTACTCGTTATCGAGTAAAACTATCGAGTATAACCGTGTGTCAGTACTGAGCTTAAGAATAGTTTGCGAAATCGATGGCAGTTACTCTCTGTGTTTAACCCTTTATGAAAACAAGCATAATTATGAAACAGGCAAATTTTTTAAATAAAATAGATGCAATTAGTTGCCCATTTTTACAATTAAGCCGTAGTCCACTTATTCTTCGTAGTTTGCTTCAATTCTGATGTTTCTGCCCTACCTATATGAAAGTCATTTATCTCTTGTAATTTTTCTCCACCTCTCTCGCTGTTTGGCTTTAACAGCAAAATGTAACAGAATTGTACCAGTGAGTGCGGTCACCTGATCACACCAACAGCTTAGTGACTGAAAACTTAGCTGTAGGCGTCATGTTTTGAATCAATTTTAGCAATTCTAGTCCATTGTAGTAGCCGAAGTTTGGAAACAGACATGATCCTTTTAATTTATAGAATATATTCAAATACAATTTGAAGACTAAACAGAATTTCTACGTTATCGCTACCAATATCATCTTTCATCTGTCTCATTTTATTATCCTGCTCATCAAAACTAACCTAACCCGTAAATCACATTTGACACGGATGCCGACGTCATTTCAATGCCCATTATTAGTGATGCCTAGTGATGCGCCATACATCGAACGATCGATATTTCGCTTAAATTATGCATGAGCGAAGCGTACGAGATCCTTTTAAACTGTTACTGAAACAGCTTATACTGAGCCCGTACTAACTTTGTACGCATTTATTATTTTTAGAGACTTTGTTTTTCAATATTAATGGCAAGAGATTTGAGGGATCAATAAGTTTGTAAGATACAGTGTCTCGTTAGTCGGGCGATAAATAATGAAAAAATATTACAAAATTTAGGTATAAAAATAGGATGTTGTATTTTTCGTAAATTATAAACAAGAGAATGCAAAAAGGATTTTACTGTAAACGATAAGGTTTGCCGAGGTCGCGGGTTCAAGTCCTGTCTCATAGAGTTACAATATTAAAGTTAAGCTGGTCTTGCAACGCCTCCTTTTTATGGGAGACACCTTTGCATCTGAGGCATAATTAAAGCTCTCTTTCTCACTTCTTGTTACTGAACGGCCCCTCAAAGCCCATCGGGCGATCTATAAACTCCGTCACCAGATTTTGCCACACTCAAACGGAAAGTCGGAGAAGTAGGTATATTATTTATGTGATCTATCTCAATTAGATAGGTGAATTCTATGTCAACACAAACATAGCAATATTACTCTTGCAGTAGCAAACTTAAATACTTCTATAATACTACAAAAAACAGTCTTGAAAACATTTATAAGAGTCTACGAGGCACCACTACAAACATATTTTCTACTTCAACACCAAACACACTACCCTATGTAAGGAGCATACACACACAAAATATGTGACACCCACACCCTTAGCATAACAGTTCAAGCGGAAAATCCGATATCTTGATCCGTCGCATTGATGAGCGCTTAAATATTCATGAACCCTCACAGACGAGTACCTACACTACAAAATGACGGCTGTCGTCGATCTACTAATAAGGCCGCCTGCACGCTTTCCTATGGTGCGTTTGACGTGAGTTTTTTGAGACTTTATGCGGGCTTTTTGGGCAATACAATATAGGAGGATTGCATGAAAATATAATATATTGTAAGGAATTACAAAATAATAAAAATTGTAGCAACATAAAATAATTATTATATAATTGTTATAATAACCAGTTTCGTTTTTTCTAATTGTATTGATCTCGCGTTGGTCTCGCGGCATAAATGTGCGTGTGGAATCGGGTTCAATCCCGCGGTCGGGCAGTGTTATTGGATTTTATCCATTAGGGAATTCTCAGTAACAGCACGGAGTCTGGTAATGTGCCCAGCACGGCAATATGCTCGCCCCCTATTGCGTGGGACCTAAAAATTCATGGCGAAGTGTGGGTGTAATATTACACCTCTGCCTACCCCTTCGGCGATACAGGCGTTGGTCTATAAAAAAAATGTATTGATATAAACTAGGACTCAAGAACTAACAAATATGTTGCTTAAATAAACTTAAAAAAATATTGTTGTCAAAATTTATGAAAGTTTTTATCAAGCCTTATTCGAAGGTCATTCACCTGCAGATATACCCTGCTCCACACCCATGGCTTACAGTATAACGTTATATAGTCAAAACCCTCCACGATCAATGGGCTATCTAACACTGGATTTTTTTTCAAATCGGAGCAGTAGATCCTGAGATTAGCGCGTTCAATTTTTCCAGCTTTATATTTTAGTATTAGATTATACCTATATTGTCAAATAATTAAACGATATCTAGACCCGTTACATAAAAAATACTTTTTTTATTTTCCTTGGAGTCTTTAGTGTGCAGTTTGCCTATTGAACGCACCGTGATGCATCTATAGAGAAGACGAACGTCGCTTCAAGCCAATTCCCTTGATAGAATACGACATGTGCAGTGCATTTGCCTCCGAAAATATTTACCACAAATTCAATATAGGTACCAACGTACTTGTATGACAATGTTGGCTTTCCTTTATGAAGCTTATTTCGAACATGTCTTGACGTTTTTGCTTCTTCATTTGAAACTATTGACACTTTAATATACCGATCATATATAATACGTATGAGACCGCTCATAGTCTGTCTTGACTACCCGTTCGTAGCAGTAAGGCAAAGTAAAGCAACATTAGCAGAGGTCAAAACTTGGATGGGTGGCCACTATGTGGCATTTACATCACAGTGCTATCATGCTTCAGAAGGCACGAAAAGCCGGCGAGGCCGGTTCTTATCTATTGACAAGAATCGTTACGCCATGTCGAAAGCCTTCGGGCGGCCTAGAAACTTCGACCGCAGAAATCATAAATCAATTGTCACTTTATTACAAAAAAAGAAAATCTCTAACAATTTTAAATACACCTGTAATATTAAAACTGACTGCCTCGTTGGTCTCGCGGTATAAATGTGCGCGTAGGATTCGGGAGGGAGGTCTCGGGTTCGATTCCCGGGTCGGCCAAAGTGTTATTGGGTTTTCCGTTAGGAAATTCTCAGTAGCAGCACAGAGTCTGGTAATGTACCCGGTACGGCAATAGGCTCGCCCCTATTACGTAGGACCTAAAAAATTCATGGCGAAATGTGGGTGTTATATAACACCTCTGATTACCCATTTGGGGATACAGGCGTGAGTCTTTAAATAAAAAATAATATTAAAACGATTCCATTGCAAAATGGTCTACTACTTATTTAAACTCTGGTATAGACAATAGATTTGATTCATAATAAAATACTAAAGGATAAACTGGATAATATTGTACAGAACTACAAAAACTGAGGCAAATACTAATTCATAAACATGAAATTATGCACAGCATACAAATAAAGAAGGTCTTTTCAAAATTCCATCTCGAAAGGGTCATTAAGTATCCAAACTTTCTACAAAGTAAAGCCATTCATCAATTGGTAGACGCCGTTGCGAGCAAAAGCTAGTATACCTTAGTTATTACAAAAATAAATGGAGTCTTTGCTAATGGATAGAGCGTGTTAATTTTTAGCAGCCAAACTTTTCGAATGAATAACAAATTAAGCGTAATGTAACTAAATATAATGATAAATTGTAATGTAATATTTTTTTTTTGTAACAACACATAGATGGAAGCGCCGATAGCCCAGTGGTGTACTTAACGGACTGCTGAGACGATGGTCTCGGGTTTGACCTCTGAGTTTCGAAGTAATGTGTGTATTAAAAATGTTAATTATCGCTCGCTTAACAATGTGCCCGGTAGATGGTAATAGGACCGCCCCCTATTACATTGGGACCCAAATATAACTGGTGAAGTGTGGGTGTGTAATACACCTCTGCCTACCCCTTCGGGGATATAAAGGCGAGAAGTTATGTTCATGTAGTTGTTAACACATACATGGATCTGATCTGATCCTATGGAAACCTGATTAGGTTAAAGGTAGACTTTATTATTCGTTTCTAGATACTTACTTATTATGGCTAAATTACATGCTGCATGCAGCACGGCAGATATAACCGTGATACACTACTAGACACTAGATCAAACTAAGCAAATAAAGCTCATTTCAAGGTATGAAAGGTTCCTCAGACAAGATTGCTGCAAGAATGCACAAATGCACATGTGATGTAAGTACTATGTGCATTTGTGCATTTGTGCATTCTTACAGCAATGTTGGCGGCTAAAATCGTACCACCCCGTCGTAAGCTAAAAACAAGCTTTGAAACGAAATAATGCTCAGCAAGTACATCCAAACTCGGCCCAACAACTTTTTAGGAATCGAACTCACAACAAATAACGACGCAATCCATTGCAAACATGTCAGTGTAACATCTATCGATATATAAAACGAGAACCTTATTGAGTTATTACCAAATATGAAGCTACTGACAGACAACACACGAAATAACATACGTAACATAACCTTGATGAAAGAAAATCTCTTCCTGTTTCCTGTGATTTCGACGCAATTTGTATGAAATATATCAATTTGTATGAGTGTCAGATTGTCACTATCTAACAAGCTGTCTTATTATTTTTGATGGGAAAAACTTATATGAAGTCCTCGGCTTATAATAAAAAGACCGAGAGATAATATAAGATGGAAGTTAAGATCTGAATTGCATTAGTCTGCTACATAAGTAGTAGACTAATGCAATTTTTGGTAATTTGAATGACCGTAATGTTGGATAGCATAAGGTCCGTGTGGTGACGGATTAAGAATACGGAATGTCACCACCCCATATCATCCCATGGGTGTCGTAAGAGCCGACAGAGAGAGCATATTATGCAGAGAGCATATTATGTAAAAGAAGGAAAACTTGATACAAACCCTATACCAACCCGTTTGGCCAGCGTGGTGTTGTAGGCCAATTCCTCCTTTCAAAGGAGAGGCCTAGTCCAGCAGTGGACTGTTAAAGGCTGATGATGTGATGTTGGATAAATGTCAAAATGCATCTATCTGATCTCTGTTTTCTTAAGAGCATTGGAAGCGAACGAGCAGATGGTTTGCCTGATGGTAAGCGATTATCGCCGCTCATGGTCACCCGTAACTACAAAGTCCCAAATGCATTGCTGACATGGATGGGAACAAGAAATAGAAGGACTAGGATGGGAGAAAAGGAAAGGGGATGGGACCTCCGGAATTCTTATTCATCGAAAGAAACGCTACAGTAGACATATTGCGACTCCCCGGTTGAGCCGGCCCATTCATGCTAAAATCAGTAAGACTCTACTTACAGTTCTTTGTCTTATGTATTCTACATAATTTACATTCATATATTAATCACTACCGGACATATTATTAAGCGAGCGATAATTAACATTTCTTAATGCACACATAACTTCGAACTTGGGATCGAACCCGAGACTATTGTCTCGGCAGTCCGTTACGTACAACCCGTTAGGGCCGCTTAAAAAAGCTTTTTAATCATCGCTCGCTTAATAATGTGTCCGATAGATGGCAATACGCTCGCCCTTATTACATTGGGACTGAGGCTGGTTTCAGAGTCACGCGTTTGACCGGCGCCGGCCACACGCGCGCGTTTTCAATTACACTAGATTAGTAGTAGCGTTTAATAGTCACGCAGTTCAAACGCGCCGCGTGTGAGACGCGCGCGCCGACCGCGCTGCCGAAGCTTCATACATTGCAATGAGAAACGCGAACTCGTTTCACAGTGGTCCGCGCGCCAAACGCACTGTTGAGACGCGCTGGCCGACGGCGCGTGCCGCGCGCGTCACTCTGAAACCAGCCTGAAACGTTACTGCCTGATGAGGTATCAGGGATAAAGGTGTGCAGTTATGTTATTATTATTTTAATCTCGAGAATAGTCCTTATAATCAGAATGACAAATGACTGTAGTTATTTGTATAGTTTTAACGTCTTTAACTAAGATGAATGCTCGTATTGGGAACGAGTTTAGTTTAGTTAAACAATATATAACGAGTCTCTCGGATCGTATTTTCTTAAACTTATCCCAGAGATGCGCACAAGATGTACAAAGGACTTATGATGAATACTTGTAACATAGTAAGTACAATAACTTTTCATATTTATTAAACTAGCAGAATTCAATTTGAAATTATTAAAGAGTACATTTTCTAATGATGAGCAGTGAAAAGAATACATTTTATACCTAAATTCTACCACATACACACAGCAGCTTTTAGTTCCAAACTAAGCAGACCTTGTTATATGGGTACTAGGAAAAACATGCAATATATGGGTACATATATTATTTTATTAACTTTTATATTCCCACGTATATATTGAAAACACACTTCGAGACATGTAGACATACAACATGTGTATGTCTTTACTTAAAATAGGCATTACGATTTTATAATACGAGATACATTATGTACAAAGAAGTAATGCTTGAAAAGTTCCCTCTAAACAAAATAATCAATTCCACCTTCTTCTTAAAACTTTCTTATTGTTAGCACTATGCACAAGACCTGCGGATATGATGTGAGAGGTGTAATATTACACCCACATTTTGCCATGATTTTTTAGGGCTAGCCTATTGCCGTTACCGGGCACATTGCTAGACTCCGAGCTGCTACTGAGAATTCGAAAAAACTTAGTAACACTGCTCGACCCGGGAATCGAACCCGGAACCTCCAATCAGCAGACGCTTAAGCTATCCACTGGACCACGAAGGCAGTCAGAAATAATATTCATGTTATTCTTCATTTGGCAATAATCTTTTATCAATGTTATCGAGCTTATTACCATCTACTGGGCACATTGTTAAGCGAGCGATAATTAACATTTTAATTCACATTACTTCGAAACTCAGAGGTGTGTGCCCGAAGTACCTGGAGGTCAAACCCGAGACCATCGTCTCAGCAGTCCGTTACGTACACCACTGGGCTATAGGCGCTTCCATCTATGTGTTGTTACAAATAAAATTTCATTACATTACAATTTATCATTATATTTAGTTACAATACGCTTAATTTGTTATTCATTCGAAAAGTTTGGCTGCTAAAAATTACCACGCTCTATCCATTAGCAAAGACTCCATTTATTTTTGTAATAACTATGGTATACTAGCTTTTGCTCGCAACGGCGTCTCCCAATTGATGAATGGCTTTACTTCGTACAAAGTTTGGATACTTAATGACCCTTTCGAGATGGAATTTTGAAAAGACCTTCTTTATTTGTATGCTGTGCATAATTTCATGTTTATGAATTAGTATTTGCCTCGGTTTTTGTAGGTCTGTACCATATTAGCCAGTTTATCCTTAAGTATTTTATTATGAATCAAATCTTTTGTCTATACCAGAGTTTAAATAAGGCGTTGACCATTTTGCAATAGAATCGTTTTAATATTATTTTTTATTTAAAGACTCACGCCTGTATCCCCAAATGGGTAATCAGAGGTGTAAATATTACACCCACATTTCGCCATGAATTTTTTTAGGTCCCACGTAATAGGGGCGAGCCTATTGCCGTACCGGGTACATTACCAGACTCCGTGCTGCTACTGAGAATTTCCTAACCTAAAACCCAATAACACTTTGGCCAACCCGGGACTCGAACCCGAGACCTCCCAGTCCTACGCGCACATTTATACCGCGAGATCCATGGCTGAAAGGCTAAATTGGTACAAGCGACATTTTTTGCCTTATTGAGTTATATATAATTATATATTCGGAATCAGCAATTTTTCGCCATCGTTTGAGCTAGGTTTAAATTTTTTTACTTCTTTTATGGCGCTTTGCACATATAGCAAAACAGACCTCATTTCTAAGCTCATTTTTGCAAGATGCTATACGACACAAAATTAGACAAATTTGAGGACTCGATGACTTAGGCTATTTTAATTTTTCGAACTTTTATAACGAGTGTTGATTAAGGCATTTGGCTTTTACGCCGTAGTGGTGGTTTTGTCGTTTGGACTTTTTGCATTAAACCAAGCAATAAGCTATGTCGTTTGGCCCATTTTGCATTCATTTCACATTAAAATCTTATGGATGTAGCTTAATGATGACCTAAGCTTCTATATCTACAAATAATCTAGTAAGGGCCTTCTAATGGGCATCTGCATCAAACTACTTCACTCTGGTGTAACACCATCATGTTGCTTATTCAACTGTCAGTTAAGATGGCGCTAAATTCATTTTCTTTCGTATTGTTTTATTCTAAGTCGATGCTGGAGCCAGTTTACTGTCAGCTATTTTTTACGGCAGGCATTTGAACCATTTTGCCTTTCTCAAAAGAATACTAAATTTGATACATTTTGGGCTGACCAGCATAAAATTTCCAAAATAATACACAATTAACAACAGTAAAAGCTTAAAAATAATCCTTACTTAATAAGGAATAAACTGTATAAAATAAATAAAAGTCTATTAAATAGTTGTTTTTCCATGATTTTTTTTTCCAAAAAAGAAGCGTAATCCATCCTCCTGCAAGTTTTACTAGATGTCACTTAGGTCAATTAGCCTTTTAACCGTCGATATATATTTTAACGCAGCTACACCCGCACATTTTTCTTTAAGTTTGAACGTTTCCGCCCATCCTATGGGCATTTAGGGTAAGCCTTCCTTAGTGCACCCTTACGCCCCCGGAAAAATGGTATGTAAATACCATTTTTCAGTTTCTTGCGTCCGATAGTTTCAACACTAAGTTGTCTGTTAGTCAGTCAGTAGAGCAATAATTTTATTTATACATATTAATGTATACATATATTAGTTTTTGCCCGCGGCTCAGACGCTTGGATGTCGGTTATCGTGACAACAAGTATCGTGCTATTTCACTACAAGTTTCATTAAACTTCAAGTCAAGAAACATAACATTGCTTTTAAAATCTTTTAGATTTTGAAATTACAAATATTAAAATATCTACATTGTAAAAAGTAAAAAACAACTAGATTTCTGATGAATGCAAGTAACCTCATGTTACTTTTTAAACTTGTATACCGGAACAAAAACGTAAGAACATATTATAATGACGTTAAAACCCCAAATTAAATGTAAAATGTTCACATCTTATATCGGGGCCCAATTCCGCTAAATAAATATAGTCGCGATATCATGTCAGTGTCATACTTATGTCACAAAAAGCGTATTCTTCTAAATTATATGATATTTGAATGAAATTGTAACGAGATCGTACCTATGGGTCAACGACGAACTGTTTATTTTAAATTATACGATAATGACATAAGGTTATCAGAATGCCGCTATAAAATCCATTCAAAATATGATATCAATGTCATATAAAAATAGCAGAATTGGCCCCCAGACAGTTAAGGTCTCAATTGCGTAAAATCTTATAATATTATGTTTTAAATCTGTTTCTGTATATCAATTATCGCAGAAATGTCGTATGCTTTTAATCGGCATATATTTTTGTGCTCGGTCACATTGACAACTTTCGTTGAAATACAATTTCTATAATTGAAATCTTTTACAAAAGTGTCAACCAATCGCACCCCGGCAGCATTTTAAATTTAAAATTCGTCGCAACCATTCTGAACAAATCTCAACCATAAATAAATATACAGCGTGTTACAAAACACTTTCTTACCTAAAACATAAAGTAAATTTAACAATAACTTGCAGATCAAACTATAAGAGTAGGTACAGCTGACTGGAAATGGCTGACTCTTGCCTCAAAGGACTGCTATCTCATCGTAATATGGTTTACTCTGAGCTAGTTTTCACGAGCACCATTTTTCTCACTGAGTTCACTCTTTTATCATCTTCTTCAACTTTTCCTGTTTTATCAGGCACAAAATATGTGCCTTCATACAAATATTGTTGGTGTTAGTTGTTGGTAAATATCCTTCCAAATGCACGTCTTGTCTACGAACACTATCCATCTAATCTGTAAGCGCCGTAATGTTATTGGAAAATTATCAAAAGCTTTAAGTCCGTTGTCGAACAAGCCCTTCTGTAATGTCAAATTTTTAACGGTGGTCTATAGGGCGTTAAAATTTTTTTATAGAGGAAATTAAAAAATAAAAGTGATTTAGTATGATGTCATTAGCCTAGTAATATAAACAGAACCGGTTGAAGGTTACGAAACTAGGCCTTCACTGTTGTCGTTATTAATTTTATTAATATGAACATCCTACTATTAATCATGCATTTCACTCACATACTGCATAAAGAATACATGTCATGTAAGTCTTGTTAACAGTTTCGGCATAAATAATAAAGCGATTTAAGTAAATTCGAATAAATCCGAATTACTCGGACCGATGATTGCTTGTCGTTAATCACCGTCATCGCAGCCGGCACTGCTTTCAATATTAATCATACACTCGTTATCTGCAGTAAATCTGGGCCGGTGCAGGCACTAGTTAAATTGAAAATAATTTCAGCTTTACACTGAAGCGGCTATTCGCTGTATTTTATTTTCGGATCATTATTTTTATGACGTCATTGTGGGCAATTTGCTATTTCATAAAAGAATAGATATTTAATCTCAGTTTTCTTCATTATAAATCCCATAAATAAATATCTAAGGAAAGTAAATTTGATAGGTTCATTTTAATAATGCCACTGCTAGAAATAAATATACAAATTTTAATTTATTTATGGGTACCGTTTTTACTGCACATTTAATCACTGATAAGCAAACTACGTTTTATGTTTTGAATCATTTACAATTGGCCCAAATACTATATTTACGTAACGCGTCTCAATGAAAATAACTATGCCGTGATCTCTCGTTTCAAACTATGGTTCAATCCATAAATATTAGAACACTTTATCCTTTCCTTATTTGCACTCTACCACAATTACGGAAGCTTATTCAACGGAGATCAATTGTGAAGAATGCGTTAAAGGCTTGGCATTGCTCTTCCACTAATTGCGTCCGCTCCTGAGATTCTGGCCCATTGTCAATAGCCAACGCAGTTTTAATGAAGCATACTTTGAATCTTTTGAACGACGACCGCATTAGCCGACGTAAAGCAATTTTAAAGTTTCCACACGGAAGAAATTGGCGGAGCAAGTTTGAGTGGTCTTAATTATTGTCAGTCGGTGATCGTGGCTAGTTCGAGTTCGAAAGTCTATAATCGTACATCGAGTACCAACTTCACTGTTTGTAGTATAGTTTTTGAGAGTATTTTTTAGTTTGTGTGTAATTCGAAGGATCTGTACGTGAGTTGAACTTCGGCGCTAACGGAACTGAAGTCAGAGAGAGAATATATGTAAGCCAGTAAGTATACTAGTAAGCATGATTAAATACTAATTGTAAGATCAGATCATAGTAAGATTG
Organism: Euclidia mi; assembly: GCA_944739405.2. Classification (NCBI taxonomy): domain Eukaryota; kingdom Metazoa; phylum Arthropoda; class Insecta; order Lepidoptera; family Erebidae; genus Euclidia; species Euclidia mi. Next base: position 15,377,889 of record OX123185.2, read on the forward strand.
ATTTTTTTTTAAACTACGCAACGGATTTTAATGCCGTTTTTTTTAATAGAATGATTCAAGAGGAAGGTTTATATGTGTAATATACGCGAGTGAAGCCGCTGGCGGCGTCTAGTTTACAATAATATTTATATTATACCAAATCTATTAATCAAAATTATCCATAAATCGAATTATGTTATTCTTAACCTATACTTTTTTATAATTATGATCTGTGATTCGGCCACATTGGTCTACAATTAATAGTTTTCCAATATAATACTGAATATCAGTTTTCCATGGCATGACTGCGATTTGACCTCCGTAATCCAAAAGTTCAAACATCAGTCTAAAATCAAATAGAAAACCTTGTTCAGTCGCTATGAATTCATAACATAAAATTGTATCGCAATTGTTTGCTTACGCAATCGCCAATTTATTGAAAGTTTTTAATTTATTGTCCAATTTTATCCTTCTAGTTTCACTGTTATTGCAGGATACTGCTAATAGCCTAGAGGGCTGTTAGCAGTAATTGACAATTTTATTTAATTAGTGAACCGCTATGTCTAATGCGTTATAGTAACTATGTATTGCATTAACGTTGTGATTGTGTATGAGTTATTTACTTTACTAATTATATCTGTCGTTGCTACGGTATAAAGCGTGTTCCTAAGTCATTCTAGGATTGAGTTTTTTAATTTGAACTGCATCACATTTAACGAGGCTTGTATAAAAAATGGACCCATATCGTTTGTATGTTGAAAACGCATACTAGTAGGATAGAGAATCGTGCATGGAAACATATTAATAGTATAAATTTTTAAAGCATGCAAGACTATTTTCGGTCATGCTCATGATTGACGTAAAGTAGATTTATTCCGACTGTTGCATTTTGTTCACTCAGTGATAATACTTTGGCCTAAGCTATGAAACATCGACACACGTCTGACAACAGTCTTTCTGTGGTAAAACTAATATTTTATTATATTTCATTAAACTAGACTGCCTCGTTGGTCTCGCGGCATAAATGTGCGCGTGGGATTGGGAGGTCTCGTGTTCGATTCCCAGGTCGGGCAAAGTGTTATTGGGTTTTTTCGTTAGGAAATTCTCAGTAGCAGCACGGAGTCTGGTTATGTGCCCGGTACGGCAATAGGCTCGCCCCCTATTACGTGGGACCTAAAAATTCATGGCGAAATGTGGGTGTAATATTACACCTCTTCCCAACGCTTCGGGGATACAGGAGCGAGTATATAAAAAAAAAATCAACTAGAAAGCGGAACACGCGCTCCACGGCCATAGTCTGATGTAATCAGGATGGCACTAGGACGATGATTAACAGTACTAAAGACCCTTATAGCATGCTTACTACTTTTTTAATTACGTGAATATTATATGTCAAATCTAATTCTACTAAAAATAGAAAAATCAGTAAAATAATTATTAGGTACATAACAAACCGATACCAAACTGGATTAGATATTTAGCGAAATCAGACCACAAACCGAACATATATATATATAGGTTGTGTTTTTAGATCTACCACAAAACACAGGTTAGTGTCCACTAATTCATAACTGATTTTGTCTGTTAAGGCACATGGAAACTGCTCCCAAGGTTCACAACTATCGGCAAGATATTATCAAATATTTGTGTGTTTACTGATTTATGAGTTCACGTGTGACATATGGATACAAATATTTCTTGATAATTGTGATAAACACTCAATTTGTTGTTATAAAGTATCTGTGTACCGCGTAAGTGGCGTACTATACATGTTTTTATTGGATACTAGTATTATTCGTAGTAGGTAAGTAAGATTATCTAAGATAATGATATGCCAGAACATCTTGACGCCTGCAATTCTGAGTGTCCTCATTTTTTTTTGGAAAATATGTGAAACTTGTCCACCCATACATGAACAGTGTGGTGAACTGTGGCCTTCTCATACATACATACATAGACTCACGCCTTTTTCCCCGAAAGGGTTGGCAGAGGCATATTAATCGCCGACTTTTCGCCAGTGTTTTTATCCCACGTAATAGGTGGCGAGCCTAATGCCGCTTATCGGGATATTTTGTTTCCGATTCCGATCAACGGACGAGGCTCTGGCCTCATCCGTTGATCGGCAGGTGCACCACTTGCAGGTGAGGTTGCCTTGGGTTGGGACCCTAAGTTCTTGGTGGTAACCCTATGCACCCTTCCACCCCAAGGCCTCCTCATTGTGAACAATATATGTCATATTTGCAAATAATATTTACTATATGAATAATGGGTTTACTATTGTTTGCCAAAAAACGAATGACAAAAGATCATTTTACAAACAACGTTTGAAAAACTAATCATTTGACAAACTTTCATTTCGCGAACATATTACTTTAAAAACTATCATTTGACATAATACAGGTTAAGCAAATATTTTACTTAGAAAATAATTCAAATGTTAAATAATTATTTTAAAAATAATCATTTGACTAAATAATTCGTTTTCCAAATTGGTGATTATACAAAAAGTTAGAAGATAAATTATTCGTTTTTAAAAAGGGTTGTATTTAACTGTTAGTCAATTTATTTCTGGTTTCCACCAAAAATACTAATTGCACCACTAAGCTAAGTTGACGGAGCCCTGCTTCGCAGGGCTCCTATTTTTGGGAGCAGGGTCACAAGAGAACCTAACATAACCTATTAAGTTTTCTGAGTGGATAAGTTTCCCGAGCGGACGAAACTTTTCATATCAAATGATATTTTGTAAAAAGATCATCATATTTGGTGTGCAAGTCAGTATTTTAGTGAAATAATAAAGATTTTTTGCGTAACTCAGTTCAGTGTGTTACATAACATTTTTGATACGCTGTTAAAAATATCCCTTTTAAAAATAACTAATATCTAACCAATACTTACGCGAAATTTTGAAAATGTTTAATTGCGTGGTTGCAATTTTCATCTTGGAGAGATTATTTATAGGCAAGTAATAATTCTGTATTAATACTAATTCCATATAACAAGTCTTTTAAAAAATACACTCTGCCTGTATTAAGTGAAATAAGTAGAATTCGGTTCTGGCGTTGTGGTCGCAGTTCTAACCTAACCTAACCAACCATTGTTACAGTTGACCCTACACAAATATTGTTGTATTAATGTAGATTTTGGTAAATAAAATATTTACCAAACAATGCATTTTGTCAAATGTTATTTATGATTTTCGTTGATTTGCCAAATAACATGTTTAAAAAATAATCAATTTGTAAATTAATGTTTTAGCATAATAAATTTTTTATAGTATATTGTCTAATGAGTAATTTATTAAACAATAGTTTATAAAATAATACATTTATCAAGTATAATTTTGTCAAACGTTATTTGTCAAATGAACATTTTTCATTCGTTTGTTGTCAAATGATTGGACACCTGAATAATGATATGATAAAAAAATTATCAGTGCCTATAGACTGCCTCGTTGGTCTCGCGGCATAAATGTGCGCGTGGGATTGGGAGGTCTCGGGTTCAATTCCAGGGTGGGCATAGTGTTATTGGGTTTTTCCGTTAGGAAATTCTCAGTAGCAGCACGGAGTCTGGTAATGTGCCCAGTACGGCTATAGGCTCGCCCCCTATTACGTGGGACCTAAAAATTCATGGCGAAATGTGGGTGTAATATTACAACCTCTGCCTGCCCCTTCGGGGATACAGGCGTGAGTCTATAAATTAAATTTAAGATAAATAATTCAGTAACATATATTTTATTATAATTATCTAGTAATAGGTAAAATAAAGAATGAGAACAAACCCGTACTTTTCTTTACCTACTTACCTCTCTACAGTATTAATACCTAGTACGGTGCCCTAGTGCACTTATGTACGTGGACCGGTTCCGGGCGCTATGTTCAAGTTCGTTGACACCAATCACACTTAATTACCTACATACCATACATCATATCCACAGGTCTTGTGCCTAGTGCTTCCAATAAGAAAGTTTTAAGAAGAAACCAATATAACGCGATAAAATCCGTAAACTAGTTTAATTTCAATGTGTAACATTCGCGTAAACCCAAGAAAATATCAGAGATAACTTTTCAAATATATTATTGCTACTTTGTACCTACATAATGCAACACGAATTATGTCAAAGTCAAAGTCAAGTCAAAGTCAAAGTCAAAATCCTTTATTCATTTAAATCACAAAGTGACACTTATGAACGTCAATATAATAGTAAAATTTAAAACAATATTACTTTAAGCTTCTTCAGTTACATTTACTGACACGTTCGCAAAGTAAGGGCGTGGAACCATGAGAAAGTACGGGCAATAATACTCACGGTCACTCTTTTCCATCGCCAGGTTTTCCATAATACCTAGGATAGTATTATATTATCTGTGATAATTGATAACAATAATTAAAGAAAAAAATTGTAAGGTGCTGCAACTGTTACACCTTATGCTACTTGTATATCGTAATGGCTATTTTTAGGTAAAGACATATATATATATTGTATGTTTTTCCATTGCCTAGTACCCATATTACAAGTTCTGCTTAGTTTGGGAGTAAATGGTTATGAGTGTATGTGGTAGAATTTAGGTACAAAATGTATTCTTTTCACTGCTCATCATTAGAAAATGTAGTGTTTAATAATTTCAAATTGAATTCTGCTGGTTTAATAAATACGAAATTTTGTTATTGTACTTTCACAGGTTTTCATCATAAGTCAAACGAAATGCGGTATTAAAAATAAATACTTTATGACGTGCTAATAAAGCTCCCTTTTATTTAGTCGTGGCAACCCCAATTTAAATTTGTTACCATACTTCCAGCCTCTTTTGTTGTTCTAATAAAAAAACTTTTTATTACTTTTGGCTGCTGACGTCGATGGCAATCGCTTGATTACATGGTTCTTATAGATTATTGAAGTTATACCAAGACGCAGAAATTCCCTCAAAATATCGTGGAGCATACAAAATAGACTAAATCTGGATCTTAATGGGCATGGTAAAATAGAAATGAAGAAAGAAGGAAGCAACTGAATTAATTATAATGAAGAACTTTGACAATATGTACCTTGGTGCATGTTGTCAAAGGCTTGCCTTTATAGTCTAAGATCCGTAGAAGAGCGACCTTCACCGAACTGACAATTGGATGAAAACTATTTTATATCAAACTTTGCATGTTAAAAAGTATATCACGTTCTCCATGAATGACTACACGTATTTATTAAATTGTATGTAAACTATTATAATTGTGTTATGTCTAAAGCTTGCTGTTGTCGAATCGGTAGTTTGCTTGAAATCGAACAATATTAAATAATGGTGCAACTATCCATCATGGAGCTTGTACTCGTCGCAAGGCATACCTACTAGTTGATATTATATTGCGTTTGAGAAATGAACTGTCAGTAAGGAATAAACTCCACATTTGACATAGTCATAACTTTGATGGCTTGAAATATATCGGAGCGCAAAGAAAAAATCACACTCACAGCAGATTTTGTTTATTTATATAATTAATTCCATACAAACTCAAGAAAGCCTAGTGGAGATACCAACAAACTGCCATGCAGAGGTTATCGGGTTCGAATCCTAGGCGCGCACCACTGACTTTTCGGAGTTATGTGCGTATTGAATTATTAATTATCGCTTGCCCCATGCCTCAGAGAGCACGTTAAGCCGCCGGTCCCGGTTGTCATGAAGATCTTTGACAGTCGTAATAGGGAGTCAGTACCTATCTCTGACTGACACTAGTCTAAACCATGGAATATCGCTATCCCTTCGGGTTGCGGAGATCAGACAGGCAGTCGCTCCGTGGAAAAGCTAATATTCAGTCAAATCCGGTTAGACTAGTAAGCTGACCACGGGTTGAAACTGGGATAACGCTAGGAGAAAGACTCCATACAAACACAAAGAGATAAAAAAATGTGGTAGATTAATGGATGTATGTATATTAGATAAGCTCCCGATAAGCGGCAATAGGCTCGCCACCTATTACGTGGGATCAAAACTCTGGCGAAAAGTGGGCGTTAATTATGCCTCTGCCTACCCCTTCGGGGAAACAGGCGTGAGTCTATGTATGTATGTATGTATGTATATTGATATTGTACTCAATTAAGACTCTATTTATAATATAAACTCATATTTTGCGTATAACCTCGAGTTACTTCCACAAAATTAATATTGTATATGTATATAAATTTTAAGAAGGTCGCGATAGCCGAGTGGATATACCAACAGACTGCCATGCAGAGGGTATCAGGTTCGAATCCACGGCGCGCACCAATGACTTTTCGGAGTTATATGTGTATTGAATTGTTAATTATCGCTTGTCCCGTGCCTCGGAGAGCACGTTAAGCCGTCGGTCCAGGTTGTCATGAAGATCTTTGACAGTCGTTACAGGGCGTCAGTACCTTCTAAATTAACTGACACTAGTCTAAACCATGGAATATCGCTATCCCTTCGGGTTGCGGACGTCAGACAGGCAGTCGCTCCGTGGAAAAGCTAATATTCAGTCAAATCCGGTTAGACTAGAAAGCGGACCCCAGATTGAAAACTGGGATAACGCTAAGAGGATGATGTATATAATTATGCCTGGCTCGTATAAATATACATTTCATTGTAATTATTACATTTAATTTTAATTACGAGATTTTAATGATGCATGAGCGCAAGACCCTTGAATTTGTTAGTTCAATGCTAATAAAGGGTGTTGATACGGATTTGTAAAATATTTTAATAATGCAATATAGACAGTATACTTATTCACCTAAAGTTATTTCAAACTGTGTGCGATGATATAATGACCCTATTTTCATTAAATGTTACTTAGGTAGTAAGTAGCTGACGCAGTTGCCTAATTTGTTCTCCACATACCGCCTTCTGTAAATAATAGTAAGAAAATATATGTATGTTATGTTTTGGAGAAGCAAATAAAATATTTTTTTGTTTTGTTTGTTTGTTTAAATCAGAATAAATTGTTTACTGGTGCAGAATAAGACTGCACGGTAAGTACGTGTGATTGTGTGTTAGGTACCTGCAATGTAAGCTCGCGGTGATCAGGTGAGGTTATTTTTTCATGTATTTGTATAATAATAATAATAAGTACATTTCAAAGGGACCAAAAGTGGGTTTATAGATACTGGGACCGACCAGACCAAGATGTGGCTAATGGGCAGTTGCCGGATACAGATGCCACAAACAGATTTTGGCGTAGCATATGGTCGACGCCTATTGGCCACACTGAGGGTGGTTGGATTCGGGATGTTGAACGGGCATGTGAACATATTCCAGAGATGGATAACGTAGTCATTTCAGGCGAAGATGTCACTAGTGCAGTCCGGTCGCTATCCAATTGGAAATCTCCAGGACCGGATGGACTGCACAATTACTGGCTGAAATGGCTACGTAGTTCACATGACCGTTTAGCAGCCCAATTTCAATCAGCCATAGAATCTGGGTCGATCCCAGATTTCATGACAACTGGAGTAACCCACTTGCTCCATAAGACCGGTAGTACCGCAGAGCCCGGTAATTATAGGCCGATTACAATATGTTTGCCATCGGTCTATAAACTTCTTACGTCTATTCTGAGGGCTAAAATATTAAAACACATAGACTTAAATTCAATTATGTCACACACCCAGAATGGATGTAAGAAGGGGGCTCGTGGTACTAAGAAGCTCCTCCTTTTGGATATGACCATTAGCCAACAAGTTCGTCGTAACCGAAAGGATCTGGCGGCATGTTGGATAGACTACAAGAAAGCGTATGATTCTGTGCCACATACATGGCTTTTGAGGGTGTTGGAGTTGTATAAAATAAATACAACTCTACGCACCTTCTTAAGGTCATGTATAGGGCAATGGAAAACGGTTCTTGGCTATCCAGGATGCCGACGGATCCAGGGTAATGGCGACCTTGTTAAAATTGAGCGGGGTATCTTCCAGGGGGACAGTCTGAGTCCGTTGTGGTTTTGCTTAGCGCTGAATCCTCTTAGTACATTACTAGAGGGTTCAGGGTTAGGTTATAGGCTACGCAGGGGCGGTCAGGTTATATCCCACTTGTTGTTCATGGATGACTTAAAGTTGTTTGCTCACACCAATTCACAGTTGATAGATTTACTAAATATTACTGAAAGTTTTAGTAATTCTATCAAAATGGAATTTGGTGTGGATAAATGTGCAGTGATACATGTAAAACAAGGAAGGATGGTGGAATCCGAAGGGATTCAACTCTCAGATTCCATTAACCTAAGATCACTTCTGCGAACCAATACCTATAAATACTTGGGTATGTCACAGGCCTTATGCACTAACGAGACAGACATGAAGCAATCGTTGCAAGAACGTTTCTTTGGCCGCCTGACAAAAGTGCTGAAAAGTCTTCTGTCGGGTGGCAATAAGGTTCAAGCTTGCAACGGTTGGGTCATGCCGGTTCTGATGTACCCCTTTGGCATACTCAAGTGGACTCAGACTGAGTTAGACGCCCTGGACAGAAAAGTGCGTACAATGCTGACAGCTTACCGGATGCATCATCCACGCTCATCCGTAATGAGGTTGTATATTCCGCGGAAGTGTGGAGGCTTTTTAAATGTCAAATCTCATCGGGACATTGTCGCAGTGGACGCCGGATTAACCCCGCTCAGTTTATCGAAGGACAACTGGCACAGACCTGTAGTGCTTAGTACTGACGATCGCAAGCTTGTTTGGCAGAGCAAGGAGCTTCATGGCAGGTTCTACCGGGCTCTACATGGGCCGGAAGTTGACTTATTAGCCTCGGTGAACTGGCTACGTTTCGGTGACCTCTTTAGGGAAACCGAAGGGTTTGTCTGTGCAATTGCTGACGAAGTGATCATGACGAATAACTACCGGAAATATATCCTGAGGGATGGCACTACTGATATTTGCCGTGCGTGTCACCAGCCTGGTGAATCCCTTAGGCATATCATTTCCGGTTGTTTTCGTCTTGCTAACAGTGAGTACTTGCACAGGCATAACCAAGTAGCCAGGGTCATTCACCAGCAACTTGCTCTGAAATATAGGCTTGTCGATCGTGAGGTGCCGTACTACAGGTATGTGGCAGAGCCTGTCCTGGATAATGGTCATATCACGTTGTACTGGGATCGATCTATCATCACAGACAGAACTGTTGTTGCCAACAAACCTGATATTGTGTTGATAGATCGATCAGAGCGCCGCGCAATAATTGTTGATGTTGCCATCCCTCATGATGGCAATCTCGTGAAAGCTGAGAAGGACAAGCAGATAAAATATCTGGACTTGGCTCACGAGATTGTTGACATGTGGGATGTTGATTCAGCAATTATTGTGCCGATAATCGTTACAGTGAACGGTTTAATACCCAAGAGCCTCGCCCAACATCTTAGGAGGCTCGCGTTGGAACCTTGGGTCAGGGGCCTGATACAGAAGGCAGTACTGCTGGACACGGCACGCATAGTGAGGAGGTTTCTTTCTCTCGAGCCCTAACCACCAGTAGCTTGGAGCCTGTTCCCGATACTGGTGGGTTTCCATAGGATATTATTATATTTTTAAATGTATTTTTTTATATATCATATATTTAAAAATGTCTTAATATTTTATGAGAGAAATATGAAATAAAGGCGATTATAATAATAATAATAATTTATTTGCGTAAAATGTGGTTTATACAAAAGTTGGTACAATAATAATTATTATATTTAGAGCAGCGACACATTCCGCCAAATGAAGTTGGCATGCAAATATTTAAAGCTTAACTTCATATTTAAATCCACATAACGTAGGTATACAATCATCTACAGTGCATTTCCATATATATAAAATCGACATATATATAAAATATACAGTTATAGTAATATATTCACCCCTGAAAATATTTTACTAATGGATATCAACATCCTGTATAAGCTTAATAAACAATTTACATTTAAAACTATAACAAATACTTAATCATAATCGTCAACCCTGTATAAACACTGTCCCATTGCAGGGCACAGAGCTCTTCTCACTATGAGAAGAGTAAAGTCACATATTTTTCGAGAACATTCTGAAGAACTCTCAGCCATGCAGGTTTCCTTACATCGTTTTGCTTGCTGTTATTAACAATTTAATCAGCCGTTAACTTCGAACAGTAGTAGAGCCTTGCTGATTTCAGCATGAATGGGCCGGCTCGACCGGGAAGTACTACCCTCTCACAGAAAATCGACGTAAAGTATCAGTACCTAAACTGTTGCGTTTCGTTTGCTGAGTGAGAGTGCCGTAGGGCCCTATCCCCTATCCTTTCTTCCTTATCTCACTCCTCATCCTATCCCATTTCCCAACCCAAAGGAGCGGCAACGCACTTGTGAGTCTTCTGGTGTTGCTTGTGTCCATGGGCGACGGTTATTGCTTACCATCAGGCTATCCGTCTGCTTTTTTGCCGCCTTTTACCATATATAAAAAAGAACAGTCATTGATGCGCGCCGGCGCCGAAACTCGAGACCCTCTGCATAGCAGTCTGTCAGTCTCTCCACTCTTACTGCCTTTAACTATCTGACTAGATGTGCCGCGTTCTTTAGGGCTACTGCTACCCACCCGTGGCTCGTAGCGCGATCTTATATACATACATAGATACATACATACATAGATAGACTCACGCCTGTTTCCCCGAAGGGGTAGGCAGAGGCATGTTAAACGCCCACTTTTCGCCAGTGCTTCGATCCCACGTAATAGGTGGCGAGCCTATTGCCACTTATCGGGATATTTTGTTTGCCAGAGCCTCGTCCGTTAATCGGCAGGTGCACCACTTGCAGGTGAGGTTGGCTTGGGACCCTAAGTTCTTGGTGGGAACCCAATGCACCCGATTTTATATAGCCTTCCTCAATATGTACATAATGGCTCCGTGTTCCAGTGGATAGCATATACGTGTACTGACCGGGAGGACCCGAGTTCGAATTCTGGGTCAGGCAAAAATGTTACTAAGTTTTGCCGAAATCTTAGTCGGCACGGAGTGGGACTTAATATTCGTAATATGGTAAAATGTGGGTGTAACATTACACCTCTGCCTGCACCGTCGGATATACTGGCGTAAATTTATAAAAGATCTATAAATGGGCTATCCAACGCAAAAAGAATCATCCAAATCGGACCAGTAGTTCCTGAGATAAGCGCCTGCAACCAAACAAATAAATTCTTCAGCTTTATTATATTTTTATTACTAGCTGTTTCCCGCGGTTTCACTAGCGACCTGAGGGAACTACTTCGCGTACCCATTTAATTTATAGCCTAAGTTACTCCTTGGTACATCAGCTATCCGCCAGTGAACGTCCCGTCAAAATCGGTCCAGCCGTTCCAGAGATTAGCGAGAACAAACAGACAGAAAGACTGACAGACAAAAATGGTAAAAAATGACATTTCGTACATACATGTACCGTGTATACATCCATATCCATTTAGTAAAAAGCGGTTATTTTAATATTACAAACAGACCCTCCAATTTTATTTATATGTAAAGATGAAAATAAAATATGGATATTGAGAGAAGAAAGAATCTAGTGTCAAATAAATCGCACTTAGATTATTCATACCAATCAAATAGATAAATATATTAAAGAGAGCTGCACCAAATCGCTCAAGAAAGCGGTAGTTGAACCCTAGGTCACGTAGACTGCAAATCTCCTATGCGGTATTCTAGCAACGTAGTTTTTACATTTTACTAGAGTCAAATGTATTTCCGCCAATATTATTTTCAAAAGATTAGGTTGCATTTTATTTATGGCTTCCGAAATTTGAATTTAGACAAATTGTATTAAAGTTTTATTTCTATTTCTATAGGCCATTATCTATTTGAATATAGATTGTCGAATAACGCGACATTTTATATGAATACTAGCTGTGCCCGCGACTTCGTTCGCGTAAATGTTGGAATTTAATTAGCAAGACATTTATGTCAAAAGTATACAATATTTATAACTTTCATATGTATATTATATAAAACATATCATTAGAGAATTTCTTTATACACAACATTACTTGTTTTACCACCTTCACATGTAAATTATTTTTACCGCTTACTCGTGAACATGCCACTTATAACTGACCATGTGAAAACTACATGTTAGGGGGTCGCTTCCAGCTGTTTCAAGTCTGTCCCTGCGATTTATTTAGAAAATACACACAGGGCTACGAATATCCAGCCCTGCCGAAAGTAAGATAGCCCAGTTGAGTTACTCAAGAGGTATCTGAATTCAGGCCTCAGTCTCCCACCCAAGGATTCCCACGTACGTGAGGTGTGGGAATTTGGGAATAATGAGACACCTGTATAAGTACAGAACACGAACGAACGATAGACAATTTATTTGGGGTCGGCGCAGTATGTCCTTCACTTCCATACTTCTCTGTCACCAGTCATCCGATCGTTTATATCCCTTTTTCTTTGAAATGAAATGAAATGAAATACTTCTTTATTTCGTGTAAACTTTGAAAGTACTTACGAAACGTCATTAAAAAGAAATATTTAATACAATTATTTTTGTGTGTCGAATTAGAACAGCTCAGTCCCAAGCGTTTTGGCCGTCTTTATAGTCAGATATTTTATAATAGACTTTTGAACACAATTTCGCTTTTACAATAATTTTGAACTTATTTATAGATAGGTCTCTTATATTATAAGGGAGCTTGTTATAAAAGCGTATACATTGCCCCATAAAACAGCTACTTATTTTGTGGAGACGAGTGCTATGAACTACGAGATTATTCCTGTGTCTTGTATTTACAGAATGTACCTATATCACATTTTTTACAAAGTTTGTCAATATGTTTATGTACATATAGCAGATTTTCATAAATATATTGTGATACAACAGTTAGAATGTTTATTTCTTTGAACTTTTCTCTTAGAGAAACTCTTGGACTGAGGTTATAAATTCCCCTTTCAGCTCTTTTCTGCAGAACAAATATCGTATTTAGGTCTGCAGCATTCCCCCAGAGAAGAATCCCATACGACATTAAGCTATGAAAGTAACTGAAATAAACCATTCTAGCTGTTTCTAAATCTGTGAGGCGTCGACAATTTATTGAAGGTAGGGTACCCATTTAGACTAACTATACTTTTAGTAACAATTTTTTTATGATCATAGATGGCACCACATATGTAACCAGTTTTGGATGATCCCTGTTTTGTTTGGGATTACGTACAAAGAAGAGCTCAAGCTGTACACCGAAAACCACTCAACCGATTGTGATGTAACATAGACTATTTTATAGGTTTGAGTATCCTTTATACATGAGTGTAAATTTTATTGAAATCAATTTCGTCATTTTAGAGATCTTTAGCAATATAGGGAAAGACGTCGGACAGATAGACAGACAAACATAAATTCAAAAAATTATCAAGTATTGCTTTTAAGCATTTTCCTAGATTTTTTAGCTAATTTTCGTCAAAATATCTTTAATGTACAGACTTTTTCATCTCTACAGTTTTATTATAGTATAGATAGATTAATATACAGAAATCAATCAGTATTTGTGTAATCAGGTTGAAACGTCAGGCAAAAAGAAAATGTAGCTTTGAATAAATCTATTCTCCAAATATCCATGCGAGATCGAATCAGAAATGAGAAGATCCGCAGGCGTACCACAGTCACCAACATAAGTCTCCGAATAGTCAGGCTGAAGTGGCGGCGGAGAGGGCACATAGCCAGAAGAACCGACGACCGTTGGAGCAGAAAGGTTCCGGAGTGGTGGCCACGCACCGAACGACGCGACGTAGCAGAGGTAGGCTTCCCGTAAGGTGGACTGACGACCTTCTTGGGATCGCAGGCAGCGGATGGATGTGGATGGCTCGAGATTGGCCCGTGTGGAGAGCCTTGGCAGAGACCTATGTCCAGCAGTGGTCTTTCAGCTGACATGGTGAGTCTAACGGTTTCATTTGCAATATGATTAGACATATATGTATATATTTATTAGCTGACCCGGCAAACGTTGTTTTGCTAAATTTTTTTTTTTTTTTAAAATAGATGTTGGCCTATTCTCATAGATACCGGATAAGCACAAAAAATTTCATCAAAATCGGTCAAGCCGTTTCGGAGGAGTATGGGAACGAAAACTGTGACACGAGAATTTTAAATAAAAATTTTATATTTTTATTGTTTACATAAACGATTTACCTTTTTACTTGAGAAACATTTGTGACGTTGTACTGTTTACTGACGATACTTCTTTGATATTTAAAGAAGATAGAAATAAGGAACACTTTAACGAAATAAACAGTGCACTCATTCAAGTGACTAAATGGTTTAATGTAAACAATCTAGTACTGAACGCCAAAAAAACAAAATGTGTTAAGTTTGCTCTGCCTAATGTCAGAAACCTTGGTCCTAACATAGTTTTAAATGACGATGTACTCGAAACAACTGAATCCACATTATTTCTAGGATTTACACTTGATTCGAAGTTGCAATGGGGTGCGCATGTTACATATCTCTCAGGGAAACTTAGCTCAGCTGCTTATGCCGTTAAGAAGGTTCGTAGGTTGACCGATGTCGATACGGCTAGATTGGTTTATTTTAGTTATTTTCATAGTGTTATGTCATATGGCATATTTTTATGGGGTAGAGCTGCTGATATCCAAAATATTTTTATATTGCAGAAACGGGCAGTTAGGGCCATTTACCAGTTAAAGACAAGAGTCTCACTCAAAGAAAAATTAAAAACTATTGGTATTCTTACTGTAGCGTTACAATATATTTATGCCAGTGTTATGCATGTAAGACTAAACATAAATTCTTATAAAATGAATAGTACATACATACATACATACATAGACTCACGCCTGTTTCCCGGAGGGGTAGGCAGAGACTACGGAACGCCATTTGCAACGATCCTGACATACCTCACTTGCTTCACTCACTCCCATCAAGTTTCTCATGCATGCTCTTCTGTTAAGGGTACTTCTGACTTGTCCTTTTTTCAGGATGTCTCCAATCTGGTCAGAGAACATCCGCCTAGGTCTTCCCCTTTGTCCTGTTCCATTCACACTTGCCTTATATATCTTCTTTGTCAGTCTATCGTCATCCATCCTCTCCATGTGTCCAAACCATCTTAACATGCCTTTCTCAATGCTTGTCACTACATCTTCTTTTACCCCACACCACTCTCGTATCACACAATTCTTTACTCTGTCGGTCAAAGACACACCACACATACTTCTCAGTGCTCTCATTTCTACAGCATTTATTTTACTTTCAAATCTCTTCTGCCATACCCAACTTTCACTACCATACATAAGGGTAGGCACTAACACGCCTCTATGTACAGCCAAACGTGCCTTTTTGGACACGTTTTGACTGTTCATAAACGCTTTCAGAGGTCCATTCACACTATTACCTGCATTAACTCTCCTTTCAATATCTTCTTCATTCTAACCATCTCTTGTAAACAACGTACCTAAGTAAACAAACTCATTCAATTGTTCCACTCGCTGTCCATCGATCAAAACATTACAAGCCCTAACGCATTCCTCCTTTTCAAAAACCATAACTTTCGTTTTAATTACATTCACTTTCATTCCTTTCCTCTCTAACGCACCATGCATGATTGCAACCATCTCCTGCAACTCCTCCGCTGAAGATGCAAGTATTACCTGATCATCAGCATAAAGGAGGCATTTGACGAGTAACCCATTCATCCTTAATCCGCAGTCACACTGTTTTATATCTTGCAAACAACTGTCCATGAAGAGGTTAAACAGCCACGGCGACGCTACACATCCCTGTCTAACACCTTTCTCGATGGTGAACCAGTCAGTGTATGCCCCGTTTATCCTCACACAAGCTCTAGAATCCTCATAAAGGGATTTCAGAGCTCGAATGAGGCTGCTGTCCACCCCATTCATTGACAGCACCGACCATATTTCATTCCTCACCACTTTATCGTAAGCCTTTTCCAAATCCACGAATGCGCAATAGACCTTTTGACCTTTGGCCAAAAACTTTTCGGCTATGCTTCGCAAGGAAAAAACCTGATCCGTGCATCCCATACCCTTTCGGAATCCTGCTTGTACATCCCATATTTTCTTGTCGGTTACTTCCATAACTCTTTCAATAAGTACCTTTGCATACAATTTGCCAACAATGCTGAGAAGGCTAATGCCTCTATAGTTTTTGCAATCCTGTTGCGAGCCTTTTCCTTTATAAAGAGGCACAACTACAGCTGTGGCCCAGTCATTAGGTATTCGGCCGGTGGTCCAGCACAAGTTATATAACCGCTGCAACTGACCAACTATGACGCCCTGTCCAGCCTTCAGCATTTCGACTGTAATCCTATCATATCCTGCAGCCTTACCTACTTTCATTCTTCCCAGTGCCTTCACGACCTCATCCACGCCAATAACGCTTTCATCATTGCTATCGTTACCATTCATTTCAGCTATCGGTGTCTCTATCGCCGACCTAATAAATGAATAGTGACATACACAATATCAATACTAGAAATAGACATAAATTATGTGTTCCGTATTTTCGTTTGCACAAAACGCATAGCTCTTTTATTGGGCTCAGTATTCGCATATACAATAAATTACCAACTTATATTTTAGACTTGCCATTAAGTTCGTTTCAGGCGACTCGGCGTTCGTTTCAATAATTAGTAGTTTTATTTTATAGTGTAGTTAATTACGATATTCTCATTTCATACTATATTTTGCATTCATGTTCCACACTTTCATTATAACTTTGCGGATTTGTAAAATGTGGGTAGCTCGTGGTCATGGGCTAACTAATAGGTTGTCGATTGCTTTGGTTTCATAATACCGTTACTTTCTGCTTCATTTACTTCTACCATAGTTCTGACCATGTTCGCGAGTTGCCTACATTAAAAAGACGTGAGTGGATGCTTCTGTTTCACCATATTTACTTTGGGAGGCTTACCATATGAACATCATTTACTGCTACAGTATGATATCAATAGCTACTAAAAATTTTACTAGTAGATGTCTACAATGTGAACAGTTGCAGCTCCTTACAAAAATAAAATGTACCACCATTATATTTGTTTGAAAAGAGTGGCCATGAGTTTTATTGCCCGTTCTTTCTCGTGGTTCTACCTATTGCATTGCGAACGTGGCAGTAAATGTAAATGTAGAATCATTAAGTAATTAACTTAAATTTAGACATTCATAAGCGTCACTTTGTGGCCTAGATGAATAAATGATTTTGATTTTGATTTTGATTTATATATTAGATCATTATCATTGTATATTATTCGTATTTATAAACATACAAACCATGAAAATATATAGCACATATTGTTAGACCTGTTATTTTCCTGTGTTTAGGAAATAGTTAACAAATTATAACTTTTATTTCACTCAGAGCGAAATAAAAAAAACACGTGTTATATGAAAGCGTACTTGTGAAAAGAGTGGTTCATGGAATATGTTAACACATTCTCAAACGCTATTGACGAAGCGAGTGCCAAAAAGCATTTGGAGAGTGCGGTGGTTTTTCAATTTTGTGCACCAATTTAGTAGGAAGTCAATTGAGTTTGTAGGTTAATACTCTGAACAGTACTCCTTATTGCGCAGTTATGTAGGTATGTTTTATCTTGGACTATCCTATCCATTTAGTTTAAGTCGGGTTCTCATTATTTAAGATTTTTGTTCTCTGGCAACATGTAGAAGAAAAAAGTTTTCGAGTAATTAGCTCAGCATCTAATCATTTGCATAAAAGTGGTGTACTGTTACTCTACCCACAAATTGACTACAATAAAATATTGTCATCACGAAATAACAATAATTGTGCTGGTAAAAATGTTGTAAATCTCGTAAGCGTTAACATGTTATTCGTGAATATATTGTGATACATATACTTATTGTAATTGTGTGGCCAACTCTGGTGTCGGAGTTTTCCGAAGCCTCCAACATGATCTTATGATTTTTGTTATGAGATAAGAACCAAGACCGACAGTTTTATGCGCCCTCCAAGGGATGGCAACTCTGCAGCACTCAGATGTAAATGCCACACCCAACCAAGTAGTGACCGTTGCAATAGTTATTTTCTTTATTTTGGCGGTCTATTACGGATCGCAATTGTTTCATACAAACGTACCATCAAGTAAAATGTATAACATACATACATACATAGACTCACGCCTGTTTCCCGGAGGGGTAGGCAGAGACTACGGAACGCCATTTGCAACGATCCTGACATACCTCTCTTGCTTCATTCACTCCCACCAAGTTTCTCATGCATGCTCTTCTGTTAAGGGTACTTCTGACCTGTCCTTTTTTTAGGATGTCTCCAATCTGGTCAAAGAACGTCCGCCTAGGTCTTCCCCATCGTCCTGTCCCATTCACACTTGCCTTATATATCTTCTTTGTCAGTCTTTCGTCATCCATCCTCTTGATGTGCCCAAACCATCAAGATGCCTTTCTCAATGCTTGTCACTACGTCTTCTTTTACTCCACAACACTCTCTTATCACACAATTCTTTACTCTGTAGTAAACTCCAAAAAAACCGTTTTGTATAACTTATGTATAAAATAAGTTATACAAAACGTTTTTTTGAAGTTTTACGTCTTATTACAAACTCGAATTGAAAATCTCACTCTATTAAACATTAAGGAAATTTTCTACATTTAAAGAAGTAAATCCTCTTAATGTTGAAAAGTTTCAAATCTGTTTTCCTGGTTTATTTACAAAAATGAATGTACAATTTGTAACTTGTATTGAAAACACAGAAAAGTAATCTTGAAATAAAATGTGTAACCCGTTTGCGGTATATTTTATTTCTTCCTTACATTTTATTTTTAAAATGAATAGACATAGCAAATAAATAAATTCTTATTCTTAAAAAAAAATCTTATTCTCATTACGGATTTAAATATTAAACTTTAACATAAGGTTTATTCAAATTACTCAATGTTAACAAAAATCTCAGGATTTTTTATGCTCTAGGAGGTAAACAAGCAGATTGATCGCTTGATGGTAAAGCGATTGCCGCCACCCATGAATAATCGCATCCCCAGAGGACTCGTAAGTTCGTTGCTGCTCTGGATATGAAAAGAAGTAGGAAGAGGGGCGGCAAGAGGAAGAAAATAAAGCGTCTGGCTACATACGAGTATCATTGGATATAAAAAAAAACGAAATAAAAATAACTTATTTACTTAGGCTTCAAGGTGATGTTTAGTAACTTAAAATTTATAGATAAATAACTTATGAATCTCAATTATTCACCACTTGACTATAACCTATGCGTTGCTGACTAGAACCGTAACAATTAATACAAAAATATACCTGCTTTGTTACGGTTTTCTACCTCAAGACCGTAAAACGTATAAGCCTTCAGCTCAATGTTGTTTCTTACATATACGTAAAGTATGATGTATCAAGATTTAATCATAGTAAAAGCTTCCTAAATTATACATGCCATTAGTTCCTGAAGATTTTCTCTCAAGACGCCCGTACTCATTATAGCAACAGTTACAATTGAAACCTGTAGCACGACGCGTCGGCCCTTAAGGTTGCGTGTTTATCAAAGATGAGTGAGAGAGATGAGCGGTGAGAAGCTGCGCTGTTTGCTAAAAAATCATTATTTTGTGCCAATAGAACTTATATTTGAAAAAAAATCTATGACTTGCAGATAACCTTAAGACAATCGAGAAAAGCACAGATCTAGCAATAAGAGCTGTTTCATGAAAGTATTTCTTGCCCAACCCTCTCTTCTGGACGCTTCACTACCGATACAAGACCGCCTCAACATCCTCGGTATGGCTTGAGTATGGTGATACTAAGCATTATCTACAAATACATTTATTGTTATAGAAAAAATAAACACTCTTGCGCACACAAATGAACACATAAATTTCGCAATAGAAAACATTACACAGCGCGATTTGGGATCTTTAACCGTGTCTTCGCTGTTCAATTCGTACATTCCGGAGCAGCTTGATGTCGCTTCTACATTGTACGATAGATGGCACTACTTAAATGTAGCTACCACTACAATACCATTGGTAAAAGAATTCCTAGCGCTCCGTTCAGCTGCCCGCGTATCTTCACAGTATATTCAATCCAACCCGAGGGCTCTACATTCGGCTAGCTACGAGCAACATCAGTAAAAAATCTCCGAGCTTTAATTGGATTGCCTTTTATTAGCGTAATAAAATTGGATTTACCCAGTCGAAACCGGACGCGTTTCGGCGCCCCGTTGTTTCGTTATTCCCAAATGGAATATTTGAATCGAGAAACGATCCTTTGAGGCGATCAACCGACGATTCTGAATACAATCGTAATTATTATTGCTATTGAGATTTTTCCAGACATCATTTCAAGAGCTATAATTGAATGGTTGGCTATCAGAATTTACCTTTAAATTTTTATTCCAATTTTCAGTTAGTAACAGAAAAATAAAATTGAATAACAATATGAAGTGTTTTAGTTCCTTTTTCATGAGAACTGAACAGGTTTGTAAATAAAGAAACGTATCGAACTGACGTCGAAACAATTTCTCTACAGATTTTAAATATGGTTTTCTTATGTTTAAATACAGATTATGCATGGCTGAGTATAAACTGTTTTAATGATTAGAATATTTTGAGATAAACTTTAAAAAACATATAATTATGTACTGACTATTTCTTAATTTTCTGACGAAAACTCATTGACGCTGTTGAGAGAACCTTACATAGTTTGTGGTCTGGTTGCACACAACCAGTTTATGCCGTGGTTTCATCTAAATTTTATAGTCCTGAAATTTGTTTATGTGATTTCCTCACATTTCCTATGAAACATAATTTAAGAAGAGGTTAAGACGAAGGAAATATATTCGCCATGTGGCAATGGGCGTGATTAGACTAGCACTCATCACAGCCGATGTAAGTCAGTAGAAAACCTGGGGAATAATGGGGTATTTATAACTTACTCTCAAAACATGAATCTACAAACTTCTCTGCTCCATAAATAACATTGAATGACGTATACAAATCGCTTCTAAAACAAAAATAAAACCTGTGAAACTTAGTGCTAGCCACACGCTTGGACCCATACCATACATTTCACCTGTGCGTTGTAAAGCTACTACATGGCTGTAGTCACACCATAAAACACCAGATAGAATCAGTGAACCGCTACGGCAACAATATACCAGTGTCATGTTCGGACCCAATGTGTCTATTTGGCAGAAAAAAATAATTGGATTGTTCCTGACGAAGTAATGTTGGAAGTTCGATCGATCTGTGTGACTCAGTTGTCGAATTGGATTAAAAACATACGTTTTATAAACTCAAATGAATTGTTTGCAATAAAGCGAATCTGGTTTTGTCTTGCCAAGGAAATTATTATTCGTTGTAATGGTTCTGAAATAGATTTCTATGTTTCAATTTCGAGTATGTTATTAATTCAATAAAATGTTATATAATTATGTAGTGTGCTCCTTTTGTGCTTTAGTATTAAAATTTGAATATAACAGTAATTTGCTTAAAACCATTGGGTCAACCGAGACATTTTGTAAATTTTACTACGATATTACCCAAAACCATGAAATACTTGATGACCCTTTTAAATTGCATAAAATGTGGCCAAATTATATATCTCGAGGGGAAATTATAATAAAGTCACAAAGTAATTAATTTTAAGTCGCTGGGTGGCACAGATTAAATACAATTAAGTCTCTAAAGCGTATACAATTATAATATATCGTTACGTACTTAAAATAAATGACTTGATCTCTCGTGATAAGTGTTTGCGTCCTCTGGAACTTCCCGGCTTTCATTTTCCAAGATAACTGATTATACGTGGTATTGTTTTTCTATAGGGAAGTCTCGGGAACATTATCTTTAGCGGGGCTTCTGTAAGATTAATGATAATAGCGGTTCAGAAGGCGGAGGTGACGCTTACTCGGGGAGACGCGACAGCAAAAAGAAAATATTAATACTTGCTAACGTCTACTTGTAAAGTGCGCGGATAAACTTAACTGGAAGTCGCTGTAAATTACCCTTTAGTATAGCTTGATGGCGCCTATAACGCCATAAGAGTGTTACGTAAGGGTTGTTTTGTATAATGTGTTTTGTTTAGAAGGCTTACGAAGCGTTGGATTTAAAAGTGCGTCATAGAGATAAGTAAAGAAAATATTTTAACGAAAATATTATTATAAACAAGGGTATTCAAAAACGAAACGTGTGCTGAGCTATGTTTTTATTACTATTAAAAAAAACTGTTGGCACTTCATCTACGCTATTACTTTTTTTTATTTTTTTTATAGTCTCACGCCTGTATCCCTGAAGGGGTAGGCAGAGGTGTAATATTACACTCACATTTCGCCATGATTTTTTTTAGGTCCCACGTAATAGGGGGCGAGCCTATTGCCGTACCGGGCACATTACCAGACTCCGTGCTGCTACTGAGAATTTCCTAACGTAAAAACCCAATAACACTTTGCCCGACCCGGAAATCGAACCCGAGACCTCCCAATTCCACGCATCCCAATTGTCTCGAAATCTCCCAATTGCACATTTATGCCGCGAGACCAACGAGGCAGTCTATTACAGCTTCTTTATACCTAAATATTTAACTTAAATGTATATTATTTAATACATATTTATCTTACCTGCATGCATACCAAAAGTAACGGCTAACTAAAATCCCCATCAAGATATTATATGAAATTTATTGACCGCCATTTGCTTTATTCTTGTCATCAATACATACATACATAACGTCACGCCTTTTATCCCCGAAGAGTTAGGCAGAGGTGTATTTCTACACCCACTTTTCGCCAGATATACTTTAGTCCCACGTAATAAGGGGCGAGCCTATTGTCGTACCGGGCACATTTCCAGACTCCGTGCTGCTACTGAGAATTTCGTGACAGAAAAACCCAATAACACTGCCCGACCCAGGAATCGAACCCGGGATCTCCCGATCCCACGCGCACATTTATGCCGCGAGACCAACGAGGCAGTCGTATAGGGTTTGATGTCGAGTTTTCCGTCTCTACGCAAAGATCGTATTTGCATCGTCTTGTCATCAATAAAACCTGCAATATTGACCGAGCAAATGAATCTGTGGGATGGATATTCTTTGCGTTTCAAATAGGTCTCTTTACCACGACAGTGTCATGAACAGCGGAAAGATTTTGATTGATTTCATCTGCTAGATTATTCTGTTCTGAAATAAAATATGTTTATTTTAATTTATAGTTATTAGCTATCTGCTACGTAACTTTGTTCTTATCGTGATGAAAGATAAGTAGCAATCGCTTTTATGATCAACTAGTTTCAGTCCATTGCTCCTCTCGCTTGAGTGTTGACTTTTGTGACAAAAGTGTGTGTACCTTCCATCCTAATGTATAAGCAATATCACTGTGTAGTTTTTGCGTGAACGAGTAGCATATCCCAACCACGCATATAAAAATTTATGAGCATAGATGATGCTTACAAACTTTCCGGTTTATAGCAGTAGTAAACATGATAGAAACACATAGACTAGATTGCATCTTTCGAAATCGGAAGGTAGCATAGATGTACTTTTTAAAAGCTCGGTTTTATAGCACCACCCGAAGCTACTGATCCCACACTAATACCATTACACCATAAATTGTGTAAGTCCAATCGTGCTTGTCGCTACTATGTTCGAACTAAGCTCAGCTCGGCCCATAGATATCTGAGAGATATGTCTTCACGGCGTAATGTTAGTATATGAGTATCGCCGCTTGCTTGTATTGAAATGATAGTAATAATACACACAATAAGTATTTGAGTATAACAGATACTGTTGCTAAGCAGTGCTATAAAATGGTGGCGTGTAGGAGCCAATATCTTCTGTTTATTCACATATTATATTGCATTACTGACTGGCTGACAGACAACGTATTGCTAAAACTATTTATTGCAAGAAGCTAAAATTGAGCATGTACAATCAAAGAAATCAGCGGTGGACCAGTTTGAAAAAAAATCCCTTGGCTCGCTCATAGAGTCGAGGCACACTAGAAACTGGTTTTGTATACGAATGTCAATGTTTGGGTGAAAGTAGTACTGGAAGCAATGATGTCTTGCTGAGCGATTCTAGCCCTTATGTATGGTGGTCTAGCGGGAAGTTGTTAGCGGGAAAAGCGAATATGGTACAAGACAATTCAAGGCGACCTTCCTCGTTTTCCCTGGTTTGATGCTAGTGATTTAATTAGAAGCTTTGTCAAGTTAGCCTTAAGGCTACGATGCGGCCACTTTCCATCGGCAAAGTTTGCATTTCTAATGCAAAAAGCAAATTCACCGAACTGCAGCTCGTGCAATGTCATTGAAGATGTGCAGCATTTGCTGATGGAATGTGTTAGAAACCGGAACAAGAGGGTAATTGGTGTAGTGTGGGTGGGTAGGTGTTCCAGTTGAATTTATTAGAGGTATGGTTAGTGCAAACAATTTTAGCACAACCAAAATCAACCCTAGCAAAAAGATTGTGTCAGCTCATTAACTATATTTAATTTCAAGTATTTATAATATTTTAGTTGTAAGTCCTAATGTTGTTTTTGTACAAAGAATGATTCAAATAAAGAATTAAAAAAAGGCAAGTTTAGGAGTATAATTTGTTAATATATAATTCCCACAAAGCCCTTGTTCTGTGAACATTATAATTATAATTAGTACCTGTACGACGCCGGCATAGCCGCTACTATTATGTTAGTTGAGGTAAATAAAATATAACCACTGCAGACATGCGTTTGTAAAATAAATATTTAGGTAAGGTTAGGGTCTTATTGCTTTGTTTTTATATAGAACGCATAATATAGTCAAGAAGTATAATACACGCAGTAAGCGGAAGATTATATTACCCATAAAAGGGAACAACTTTGCATTTATAAATCAAGAAACTTATAATTCCTTCTCTAACATAGAGATTGAACTGTATCTCCGTTTTCCTTTTATTTATTACTAATTACTATTACTCTATTATTCAGTCATTTTCTCCAAAAAAGAGAGTGGAATATCAAATGCTTGTACACGTTGAAGTGAATTATGTTAGTAACATAATTCCAAATTCGTGCGATGTGATTAGTTTATTCAGACTACAATCAGCTGTTGTTGTTATGACCACGTTATAATTATGGCTTGCTAGACGCCGAAGCCAAACATGGTGAGAAAATCGGTATATATGAGAGGTATTCAACATGTTCTCGGAAGACATTTGAACTTTACCATCAAGCACTATCTGACCTAATCCGTCTGACAGTGACAAGACGCTCTTAGCCATAAGTGAATTAGAAGCTTAATTTTTTTTTTGGCTAGATGCCTCTGAATCTATCTTTGGCTACGGATCGGAGACTTGGATGTTGAAAAAGCCGATCGCCATCGCATAGACGCCTTTGAGATGTGGTGTTGGGAAGAATGCTTCAGATTCCATGGAATGCTTTCCGAACCAATGAATCCATCTTCGTATACTGCTATTTGCCTGCGTAGGATTCTGTAATTCTATAGGCATATTGCCCGGAAAAATGGTGACAACTGAGAACAACTTATGGTCACTGGAAAGGATGATGGCAAGCGCCTAAGAGGACGTAGTCCCATAAGATGTTCTGACCAGGTCCGCGCAGTCTTGAACACCTTCACGACGCTCTCCATGATGCCAAGGACAGACACAAATGGCGAAACATGGTGAAGAAAATAGTTACATGCCACGACCCTCAGTCATGAGGTTAAGATTCAAGTAGGAGGATTCTGAAATATGTGCCTTAATACTACACAAATGCATAACAACTTGCGGGCAAGTAGATAAAACACGCCGATTCTAAGGTTACACTTAAAACTTATACCGTGTCCTCGATTCAAACTTATGAAAACAAGTGCCTACAACTTTATTTAAAAGGTAGGATATCGGTTGGATTTCATAAATAAACTTGATAAAGTTCTCGATATTTTTCATTCCAGTCTTCGCACGTTGCAGTTCACTAACCTCTAGAACATCAGCTATTTTCTCCTAGTACTGGACTAAAGATTGATTCTAGAACGTATCGGAATGGCGTCGATACCAGAGAGAAATAAAAATGAACGTAATTTTTATGAATTTCATGATGATAAACTTTAGGTTATATTTGCTGACGACTATGTTTATAAGCAATTTTTATAAACTTATCTGAGTTGGTATGATGAAAATGAACACGAAGACTACCGTTTTCTTTTACATAGCCTGGCTTTTGAGTAGAGTATTTTATAAATGGAGACAAGATTAAGACATACTTAGTAATATTGGCAGAAATGATTTGAGTTAGAGGCGGATTTGGCCTACTATACCATGCTGTCCATATGGGTGTAAGATTTGATGATGAGTTTTATTTTTATTTATTTATTAAGGGACAAAAAAGCAGTTACATGTACAGAGTACTTTATATGTTAAAATGTTACATTACATTTTTAATTTATATCATTGCCATCGTGTATTTTCCTTAATCGCCTCTTATGAAACCCACGGAATGAAATGGGATAGTAACACTTTTTATTCTTAATCCGTTTCCATGCAGAGTTTTCTTGTTTGCAATAAAATAGTTTTTGACTATTGGTAGCGCCATCTACCTTCCTATCGATAACTAATTACATCAACGTCAATCGTTTCACGCTTGCTCGTCCAATGCGAGCGATCCTTTTGTCTCTTTCGCTCCCCTCCCAAGGCACGCCTACTATATTATAACATATAATTATATGAGATCATGAAAAACATCTAACTGATTACCCTCAAATAGCGCTCGTAGCAATTTCAACACTGATACTTACGGAATAGACTCCAGAAATGTGATGTGAGCTGCTTGAACTACTGTTTAGCCGTAGATCAGGTTAAGTCAGCGGCTATCAGATGAAAATCACTGCTTCTTAAGTAATTTAAAAAACTTAAACAGTTGAATATTCATCAAAATATAATTTTCACACATAACAACGCCTATTACATATAGGATATATTATGTAGACGTTGTTTATCCTATTTTATATAATGATGTCATCATTATATAAAATAGGATAAACAACGTCTACATATCCTATATGTAATAGGCGTTGTTATTATTCCAATTGATAAATATAATTATTATGTCAACTCGCTTAACATTATATTTATTTATATGTCATTATATTTCTTATCAGCTTCCAATACAAAAGCGAATCAGCCATTGTAAATAGAACAGTAGGTCTATTATTGTTATTTATCTATATATTATATTATTTATCCTGGAACTGCACGAAGTCTACAGGATAACAACTCAGTTGCATGTTACACATGTAAAACTTATCCTGAGGAAAACGAATTGCACAGCGCTCGTATGACTCACGCCTGTCTGTAGTGACATACAAGTGCCATTTTTGTCCAAAACTCGTACGAGCAACTGATGTATAGCAGCTATCGTTTACACATCTGGATTTATTGATTTTACAATATTACTCGCTTCTACGACGTGGATCGATGACCGCTTTCGTGACGTCGATATCCGTGACAAAAGGTATATGTGCGATTCTAAAGTTAAAGATTTATTGCAAAGTTGAAGCTAAATTTCTTCAGTTGTTTTTACGTGAAGGAGTAACAAATATACTTTCGTCAAACTTTCGGTTTTATGATATATGTGGCATAACAGGATGTTATGTTCATACATTAGGTAATTGATCATAATTATGAGTAGGTTGATATTATTGGTCACAATTACGTACATTTTATGGAATAAAAGGTAAATTCTACATAATTTTACCCTAGTTGGTTTGCTTTAAAGAGGATGAATCATAATTAGGTAACCAGTTATTCAAATACAAATAGAATTTACCGTCAACAAACGTTACTGTGTTAATCATTATCCAATTAGATTTATCTAGTCATATTAAGTGAAAATATTATGTATACTATGGACACTGGACAGTAAGGGCCGGCACACATATAGCAAAGTGGAGAGGAGAGCATTTTCTTTTAATCAGAACATCGTTGATAATAGTTTGACAGTGAAAAATATGCTGCCTCGCTGCAAAAAATACGCTGCTTTTTAGAGGCCGGCTCTCACAGGAATTCCCTTATTATATCATCATCGTCCTGGCGTAGTCGCGGTTGTATCCAAGAGTCTTGGGGTCCGAGGGACGCTTTTTGGTGTAACCAGATATGACAGAATATTAATTTTTCCACAGAGCGACTGTTGTCTGACCTCCGCAACTAAAAGGAATAGCGATATTCCATGGTTTATTTACCAGTATCAGCTTATTTGAGGTAAGTACTCCCCGTAACGACTGTCAAAGATCTTCATGACAGCCGGAACCGAAAATTTAACGTATAAGCGATAGTTAACAATTAAATTATTCCCTTAGTATATATAAAAAATAATAAATAGGTATATATTACGTCAGAAGACCAAGGCCCAGATTCTAGTACAAGTTCTGGTTTTGGTGTAGACAGACAAGGCTTAGTTAAAAAAATTAATGCTTATTGACGAACATTCGATCTTCTAGTACATTTGCAAAGGTATTATCACGATGTAGCATTGTTTTTTTGCATTATTATAATTATACTTTTCCAATTAGGTAAGAAACTTAAACATTTTCGCTATTTAAATATATTTATTTAATCTGTTCCCAAAGCTTTATGTGACCTATTAAGTGCCTACCCTGTGAAGGGGCGCTCGTACCAAGATTGTAAGAATTAAAACCGTCATTAACTTAATTGTCTAAGTTTTTAATCTGTTCAAGTATTTTTCTCGCAATCAAATAAATTAAGACGCTCAGAATAGCTAATTCACGTGTGTTTGAGACAAATTAATCTGACTTTTTACATATCTTAAGGACTGTTGGGTATTGGCCGGTTTTTTAAGGGATACGCATTAAACATAAACTCCATACAAAATATGACAAATACGTATCGTCAGTAGCGAAATCCATGGATAGATCGAATATAAATCCAGTGTAAGTCTCTCTGATTACAGGTTTACTTAATCTGCGGGAGTTATCTTGAAAACCTTTCGCAGTATCATCTGATCCTAACCTAGATACAACTGTGGTGTCAGATAATAAATCTTATTCTAATATATAAAGCTGAAGAGTTTGTTTGTTTGTTTGGTTGAACGCGCTAATCTCAGGAACTACTGGACCGATTTCAAAAATTATTGCAGTGTTAGATAGCCCATTTATAGTGAAAGGCTATAGGCTATATAGCATCACACTATGAGCCACGGGAGAGGAGCAGTAGCCTTAAATAACTAGTAGCCACACACACTGACAGGTAGGTACTTACACGCAAATTCACATCATCACCCGCGGCATTTGCAATCCGTTATTGTTTCATTGACAAACAGAGCATAATATGACCTTTGCGACCCCGAACACTTAGATAGTGAGCTCACACATGTTCGGGAGGTACTCAAGCAAAACGGTTACAAACACAATATGCGAAGTTCAAGGAAAAGGTCGAGACTGACTGAAGTGAACAGAGCGCCAGCGTTCATGCCCTACATAAAGGGAGTTACGGATAAAGTTGGAACAGTACTACAAAAATACTCCATTAAGACTGTATATAGTCCGTACTCCAAAGTAGCAAATCACATGACATCCTTTGGAGTACGCCAAAGGATGTCATCCCTTTTCAAACACCAGGCGTGTACAAGGTCGATTGCAGCTCTGGTAGTTCCTACATCGGGCAAACATAAAGGACCATCGCCAAACGAGTTAAGGAACACATCACGGCCGTCAAAAACCGACAAACCACCAAGTCGGTCATAGCTGAGCATTTGTTGGCGTCAGGATCCAAT
Organism: Euclidia mi; assembly: GCA_944739405.2. Classification (NCBI taxonomy): domain Eukaryota; kingdom Metazoa; phylum Arthropoda; class Insecta; order Lepidoptera; family Erebidae; genus Euclidia; species Euclidia mi. Next base: position 15,407,563 of record OX123185.2, read on the forward strand.
CACTGGGTTGAGCTATATCGGCCCCAGGTTCTCTCGACATCTTCTAGTAAATAATATATTAAAAATACTGTGATAATAATATTAATAATTTTAGAGTCAACTAATTAGATTTTCTGACTAAGATAAATAAACTTTATTATTATACGTATACCTACCTAAACACATTATTGACATTATATAAAAAATTGAAAAATTCTTCAAAAAATTGCTGTGCCCGACAGGGTCCATAATTGTTACTTTAGTTATTAAGCCTATCACCTGTATGTACATTACATAATGGAACGCAATGAAGATTGAATTGAATTGAATTGAAGTCTATCACTGATATAAGCGGCATTACTGGAGACGGCAAAACTGGCCGTTTAAATATTATTATAACATTTTGAAAAGGTGAATGTAGCAACTTGCTCTACAGTCAGGTACAAAATATTAGACGTAGTTTATTTACCGCAATACAAAATAACGTTCCTAAATACTCCAACGTGTTAAACCTGCACCCGCCACTTCAGAATACATGTACCTAGCTACGAATATGCGTACATGGCAGGAGTGCAAATATGAATTGCTAGTGCAAGCGGGATGCGCTCACTCAAAGCCTCCTCTAATGAGGAAGCGAGAGCAAATTTTTTTCCTCTCGAAAATAAAATTTCAACTCGACTATCTCCCCACTAAACGTGCGCAACATTTTTAAACGCGTCAATTATGAAATATTTTTTGCTCCGCCACTGTAAGGGCTTTGGACGCAGCAATTTTTTTACTTTGCTAATTAAACATTTAAACGTCATTTAGCTGGCTGAATAATAATCGCGGTGACGACTTTTTTATTTTGTTTCAGTTTTGTGAGTGATTCGCTCTGCCATCGAATAATGTTCATTTTTATTTTTCACAATATCATTGTTTCCAATTTCTGTCCGTCTCAAAATTGAGAAATTTTTTAAGACATCTGCAGCCTTTTACGAGGGTTTTTTCATTTCCAATCCAAAGTGCACTATGAATAAGTTCAAAACATCTAAAATAAAGACAAGAAATATTAAATTGATGAGAATTATTATTTAAAGTATAAATTTGTGTACGTGTGTATAAATATTTGGATGCGAGCGTGTGTGCTTGTATGTATCTGTCAACGTTGTTACTCCATATTTCTTGCATGTTATTATATTAGCATTATACCTATGTTTGTTAGTGTCATCATATAAATCGATGTCCAACGAAGCAAATATACTCTTGCCTTCGAAATACACGCTTGCTTTCAGGAGTCAAAATAAGGTAGTAATGTATTTCTTTCAAACGGGGATTGCATTCGCAACCGCATATGCCTCTAAAGGACCCAGTTCCCAATTATTGGATGCACCAAACTAGCAGTTACATTACCTCAGTGGAATGAAAACATTCGTCACAAAAACATTTTTATTCGTGCCTTCAGAATCTAAATTTCAACTGGAAAACTTGAACTGGCCTTTTTTAATTTACAGCGCGCCCAGGCACTAATGTAGGAAAATTTAGGTTTAAGCCTCGCATTTTTACGAGCGTTCCGATAGGCGGCTTCAAACAAAATTGAAATGTATTCAAATTTTTGTCCTAAAGTATACTCCGTGTCTGAGATTACTGTTTCCAGTAAAACAAACTCAGATGGCTGTTTCTGTATTCGCTGTTTGCTGATTCTTTCAGAGTATATCTATACGTCTTTATTCTGATTTGTTTGAAGAAGCTTAACGTCTTTAGAAAGTCCTGCATTTAATGTCTGTCTTGTGTCAAATAAATATATGACGCGCGATTCAAGGCTTAACACGATCTGCGTTGCTGATTATTGTGATAACTACATGTTACAAGTGTTGCCATCGACACTAGAAGGAGAAAATTTGGTCAAAGTAAAAACAAACATTATTTGCTTCCTTGACACACAATCTAGAAGGCTAGTTTCACAAAGAGGACAATGAGCAATATAGATTGAGTAAAAATAATTTAGACATGAATTACCTATTAATTTTAGACATACAAGAAGACGGACCACTTAGCACATCACAAGCATTATTTTTTCAACATTACACGTTATCTGTATATTCAAACTTAGTAGAAAAGGATTTTGACAACACCTTGCTCTGGTACGCATTTAAATTAACCTCAAACATATGTAGTAAGAAGCACGAATAAATGTTAGAGTAATAAACATTCATTCATCCCAATCCCATTCACAAAATAAATGAAGGTAGGATTTTTCCATCGTCTTCAAAGCCAGCACTAAAACGGATGACTAAATAATCCTCTTTTATTGAGCTTCTATATCACTCAGGGGCCTCCGTCAAGGGCAAACCTACGAACTATTTTGTGCAAGCCTCTTTGTCCACCAAACATTTTTGATGACATAAAGGTAGGGCGAGAACGCATTGCGGCGTAACAAAAAGTCGTACCTGAAATAAATCGCAGAATAAAAGTCGTGAAAGGATTTCGTGTAGTCATTACTGAAATAGCTTTGTGAAATCTAAAATCAATGTCGTGCTTATTATTTTTACTGAATATTTGTCACGATTGTTCTGAACTCGTTTTTATGTCTTTTTACTTTGACCTCGTGCTTTGTTTGAACCTGCTTGAAATGGAATTTCATATATTTAATGTTTATAAGCTCCTTTGTGTGTTGATGTTATGACTGCGAGTTTTCAATGGAAATTAGCATAATACGCTCTTTGAAATGATAACATGTTATATAGTTTGTACCGCTAATAATATAATGTGCAAAAGGTAAGGTAAAACGTAGTTAAAAATATTTGGCCGAAATTAGATAAAAAATTGCGGATTGTTTTAGATGCGAAGTATCTTATTATTTTTTTATTTTTGTTTCGTGATGTTGAATTTGTAGGTATATAATAATATGACTATAGTACTGTAAAACTTAAAAACGGACGTTAACATTTTACGCGATAAGAACTGAAATTAGTGAGGGTATTAGTCATTTAATTTACAGATCTAATTCAAATTCAAATTCAAAATCCTTTATTCATTTGGGTCACAATTTGACGCTTATGAACGTCAAAATAATAAATTTATAAAATAATTACTTATACTCAAATTTAAAACATTATTACTGTATGCTTCTACATTTACATTTCTAAAATAACTAACTATCAGCGCTGTCATAACCAAGTTACTACGAATTAGAAAGAATAAAAATATAACTTTGCATACCTTTTTAATATTTGTAATTTTCGAACAGTAGTCTTTATATAATATTTAAAATTAACTATAATATATACCTAATACCTTGAGCAACTGCTAAGCGGCCATTCGACTCCGAATGGCAGCGCTTGCCCTATGTTAATAAAATAACATATTGCTCGCTAGCCCTATACAAAAACAATGTTGCGCCTGTACGTCAGATGCGTTGTAACCCTTAAAGCCAACCACTTAGGAGGTCCATAAACCTTCATCGACTGTCCTTAATTATGGGTGTTACGCTTAACATCAAACTTAAGGGTACAGTTTAAGTAGCGCCGGCTTGCCATCGTAAAACCAACATGAGACTCAGGAAGATTTAGTGACAGCGACGAAGCTTAGAATAAATAAGTACTACCTATCTAAAGGTTCCCTATCCATTTGCATAAAATTTTAAGACCTTATATAACTTAGCATAATTTTGTTTGGCATAATTATATTTTCGCATAATATAATTACGCATAAAAGTTTACGCATAATTTTTTAAGCATAATTTCTCTAAACATAATAATGATTAAGCATAATATTCTAAAGCATAAATTTATTAAGCTAAAAGTTCTTAAGCATAACTTTTTTAAGCATAATATCCTAAAGCATAAAATCCTAAAGCATACATTTATTTACGCATAATGATTACAATACAATACAAATTGGATATAATAACTTTGGCAATGTATCTTTGGCATATTTTTCGCTGTAGGAAGCATGAAGCAAGCAAGCATACAGCATGCAAGCAAGCATGCAGCAAACAAGCAAGCATGCAGTATACAAGCAAGCATGCAGCATGCAAGCAAGCATGCAGCATGCAGCAAGCATGCAGCATACAAGCAAGCATGCAGCATGCAGCATTCAAGCGAGCATGCAACATGCAGCAGGCAGGGCTTCTGTCACGGCTCCGGCGCTGCGGGTCTCCGGCGGCCCCACGCGTGCTAATCGGCGCAGACGGCTTTCGCTCACCACCGCAGCTTTGGCTTGCTGGCCGGCTTAGCCGGCCAAGCCTCAGCCGCGGCGGCTCGCTCGCAGCCGCCTGCTCCTCAGCCCGCGGGCCGCCTCGCCCCTACGCGCCTACGCGATTTTAAATAACACTCTAGGGGTAGGGCAAACAAAACTACGTGGAGTCGGTTTTGCAGCAATTCGGTTCTGTCACTAACTTTTGTTGCACAGCATATACATTTTTCACAAGTTAAATATATAATTATATAAATATTATGCTAATAGTCATTAGGCTTACTAACGTTATGCTTATAGTCATTAGGCCTACTAACGTTATGCTAATAGTCATTAGGGCTACTAACGTTATGCGAATCAAATTTATGCCAAAACAAATTAGTCTTTAAGATGATTATGCCAACATAAAATGTATGCCTAAAAAAATATGCCGAAGTACTATTATGCCAAAACAAATTGTGCCAAAATCGTTATGCCGAAGTATATTAGGACAAAGAACATTATGCAAATAGAAGGGATCCCCTATCTAAAGAACCACGCCTACCATTTACATAGTAAAAGTAGGGATTATTATTTGCTGAACTACAAGACTTGTAGAATACTGGTGTTTGGGCATTAGACAAATTATTTTTGTAAAGCTAAGGCATATTTTGAATAGTGAAAAGCCTAGCTGATTTTTCTCGATTAGGTGGGCAAATCGGTACCCTCTCACATGACTGAATAAATTAGTGACCCCGCAAAAAACAAAATTTGACCACTTTGTTCTTAAGCAAAAAAAATTCATTTTCTTACTTTGTTTTTTTTTTTTAAAGACAACTCCCGCATGTTTTTCTAAATCCTGTATCGCAGGGAACTTTATAAACATACAACTAACGGACACAATGAGCACCCAGCCTTGAAACAACAATTTATGAATCGTACAAAGCTTTGTCTCGTGTGGGAATCAAACCCACAACACTCGCGCGTTGTCAAGCGGCGAGGCGGCCGCTTAAACCACTACGCCAAGCGTGCAGTCTTTTAGCATTTTCTTCTACTTATAAAGACTTCTGTTAACGTTGTGAGTTTTAGCGGTATCATTATGTTAAATTTCCAAATCATTAGTCAAATCAAATCAAATCAAATCATCTTTATTGTGGATCATAGGTAATTGTACATAATACAGATGGTCTTAATTAAATATTCTGCGAGCAGCTATGTCCTACCCTTAAGGCGTACAATAATTATAATGTAGGTAAGTCATCTATACTGATTTTACATCATATTATTATAATATATAAAAAACATGCATGTCAACAATAATAATTATAATAACACATCGCAAATTATAGTTAATTAAATATTAATTTTAATAAATTTCAGTAAACAGTTTTGTAACTAAAAGGACTTTCTACTTCATCAACTCGAAAAAACAGTTAGTCTTTTGGTGTTATGAGTAGTTATGCACTATATTGTTTTTATTAACTAACTGGTTGGTAGTGGTTGGTATAGTGGTAAATGACCTCAATTGCTTAGCAAGAGGTCGTGGGATCCACCCGAGATAAATCTTTGTGGGGTTAACACGATGTTCCATCCTCTGTCTGAGAGTACTGTATTTATTTCAATATATGCATGCATGAGAAACTTGATGGGAGAGAATGAAGCAAAAGAGGTATGTCAGGATTGTTGCAAATGGCGTTACGTAGTCTCTGCCTACCCCTCCGGGAAACAGGCGTTAGGTAGTATGTATGTATGTAAGTCCTAATCCGTGTAGTGACTGATACAGAATACAAAGTGCCGCTACCCCATTTAATTTCGTGGGCATCGTAAGAGGCGACTAGGAAATATTGCGAAAGAGACAGAAAACCAGACATAAAACCCCATACCAACTTGTCTGGCCGGCTTGGTACCTTATGCCCGAAGTATGAATACTGCATTATCATGAGATCAATTTATTCGGATCTTTTTCGGACATCTCTTCTGATACATATGTGGGTTTCTTCAAGGTTCGTGTCATAATAACTCTCAATACATACTCCCAGTGGAATGTCATGTCATAGGTAGCGTACTTTGATATCGTTATTCAATATACCATCATAGGCTGAGCTATGGTGGACATTTATTTTATAGAAAACGAAAATGTATGATCTAGGTAGTTTCTGTTACCATCCCGTGCGCCTATGTATAAATCAAAGAGCCTCTCAGGTTCCGACATTAATGCTTCGCCTTGACTATGAACATTGCAATTTTGGAGTCAAAGAAATAGTAGTAACAATATTCGAACCATCGCGTTTAATTTAATGAGCGAAAATGCTGGTAAACCTATAGAAATACAGAGAAATTGCTACTTATTACTCAAGTACGCCCAAAAACGCTTTCCAGACCAAATACATGCACATAAATAAAATATTCTTTTAAAAATACGAATATAATTTTACTTATGATAAAATTATTTCAAAAGCAGAATGTAACATAAGCTCACAAAAAAGTCACAATGCAAATGAACCAAAAAATTGTAAAGAACTATCGCCAGTCAGTGCTGGCGGCGGTTAATTCAATGAACCACAATTCGTTTCAGGCATGCTCCTCAAAGTTATATGTCTGATTACAAAAATGTATGCAACGTAATCCAATAATACTGGCCGCAACGAATGCTGCCATATCAACGATGGTTTTCAAACTTTTTCACATTTACCGTAATTTTTTTGCGTTCTATTTTTGGGACAATCAAGTTCTTTGTTTAAAAAGCTGGTTTAATAGTTCTAATGGTTTGACCGTATTATGGAAATATGAATTTAAACGTAGTAGGGTCTTTTACTAGTGGATCATAAATGTAAATTAGGCATAACATTCGATTCCATTGTATAAGTTACACATTGTATAAGTTACAAGCATTTTGATATTAAGTATCAATTAGAGGGAGACCGTAAAACTAGCTTGTGCCGCTGCTCCTCACGAATAAATAGTTTGAGCGAAAAGAATGAAACATACGTCTTGTTTCATAAGCTTATAAATCTCTTAAACTTGTATATTTTCATATTTTCATTTAATATGGCAAGCATGAGGAATTATTCAATATTTTAATAATCAAGTATCTCTCTGGTCACAAAAACACAATCTGGACTCAGAACTATCTCTATTTCATATAAGATTAGTGCCGAACTCGACAAGAATTGACAGCTTACGTCGACCGAGCTCTTACTGCATGTATTGCACGTACATGCAGTAAAAGCAGGTTTGCAGAGGTCAGGCAATAATAATATTATTATTATTGGCAGTGGCAGCTGATTGCATTTCCACAGAAAAAGCTTGAGTTTTGTTTTCAAATAAAATGAGTGCATAATGTTGTGCTCCACAGTCTATATGGTTCATTGCATTCCAATCATGTACACAGTGTCGTATGCGAATGTTTTATTTTTGAACACGTACTTTATTGGAATCAATAAGTTACAAGCAGCGATAGCTGAGTGGAGAGACCGACAGACTGCTACGCAGTGGGTCTCGGGTTCGAATCCACGACACGCACGTATGACTTTTCGGATTTAAGTGCATATTAAATTGTTAATTATCGCTTGCTTATCGGTGAAGGAAAACATCGTGAGGAAACCTGCATGTCTAAGAGTTCTCCATAATGTTCTCGTAAGACATGTGAAGTCTGCCAACCCGCACTTGGCCAGCGTGGTGGACTATGGCCTTACCCATCTCATAGTGAGAAGAAGCCCGCGCCCAGCAGTGGGACAGTATAAGGGGCAGATGATGATGATGACTTTATTGGAATACTACTTTTATCTGTATGATTTAAAATAATAAGGACCAGTTTCACTACTGTTTAATAAGTTTTTATTATATGTATTTTTCAGATAACGCACAACAATTCTTTTTAATTCGAATTTATCTGAAAGATAAGGCTTAGCTAGAAGTGGTGAATCTGGAAATAAGGGATTATCATTGATCACAATTATTTCGTTCGGACTGGAGCCCACAGGTAGTAGAGCCTTGCTGATTTCAGCAAGAATGGGCCAGCTCGACCGGGGAAGTGCTAACCTCTCACAGAAAATCGACGTAAAGAAACTGTACTTAAACTGTTGCGTTTCGTTCGGTGAGTGAGAGTGAGGAAGGTCCTATCCCCTATTCCTTCTCCTTCATCCCACTCCTCATCCTTTCCCTTTTCCCGACCCCAAGGGGTGGCAACGCACTTGTAACTCCTGTGGTGTTGCTTGTGTCTATGGGCGGCGGTAATTGCTTACCATCAGGCGATGCATCCCACCAGGTGCGATCACCTAGCTAGGTCAGAGCATCTTTCCTCTAATTGGAGGAACATGCCCACCTTATTTCACCTTACTATTTTAGTAACGCTAATTACTACGGTAGACAAGTGGGCTGACCAACGAAATTCCAAACGGTTTCAATCTGAGGCTACGCACCCAATCTCTTCTAGAACGTTCTTGTTTATTATCACTCACTAAATATTAAAAGATATTATCGTTTAGCTTGCATGTTTGAGAGCTCTCCTTGATGTTTTCGAAAGTCTTTTTTATTTTTTATAGACTCAAGCTTTTATCCCCGAAGGGGATGGCAGAGGTGTAATATTACACCCACATTTCGCCATGAATTTTTAGGTCCCACGTAATAGGGGGCGAGCCTGTTGCTGTAACGGGGAACATTACCAGATTCCGTGCTGCTACTGTGAATTTGGAAAAACCCAATAACACTTTTGCCCGACCCAGGAATCGAACCCGAGACCTCCGATCAGCAGTCGCATTCGTTATTCACTGGACCACGGAGGCAGTGTTTTCGAAAGACGTGCGGATTTTGCCACCTCGCACTTGGCGAACAGGCCGTGGGCTAAAGCAGTGAAACAGTTTATATATAGGGCAAGTCAGAGACGTTAAAAAGGTAAACGTTCATTACAATGATTTTTAAAGACAGATACTTCAGTGTTTTGTATGTTCAAACAATATTTACACAGCTAAGCCTGGAAAAGACCCAAACAATATTAAGCTCATTATTCTCTAACAAGACCTATACTAAATTTCTGCCTAGTTCATAACCAATACTCTCAAAATCAAACTAAACATTATTCCAAGTTCGCGTCAAAAGCACGAACTGTTGTTTGGTTACCAATGGTACTTTTGCAGCGTACATTCATTCCCCAGATCGCTATCTACATTCATATTAACGGGTACCTAGGGTATGGGTACAAGGGGTGCTCACTTTGAGAGCCGCTGCTTTAGAGAACTTTGCCAATATTCACAGCGAGCTCGTTAGAGAGTCGGTCATTTGCTTTTGAATTTCCATCGGTTAACATAATTTTCTCGTATGATACGAATGCGCTGTGATTTTGTCGATGTTGTTTTTTAGAAGAATTTACTTTAATGTGAAAATGCGGTGTGTTTTGATTAACCTTCTTGGGTAATATTAATATTGGAATTAAAATGCTATGCATTTCACAATAGTTTTTTATGTTCTTTTTACAACGTTTTGGATAAATTATTTTTCAAGCAATTGAAGGGTGCATGATTAGCTTTGAATCCATTGCAATATTATCTTAAAGCCACTTTTAACGCTGAGCTTAAATGAAGCAGCTAATCGATGCGAATACTGATATTAAGCAAGCAAAATATATTTAGATTTGCGAAATATGATTTTAACATTTGTGAATTGTAGATATTATATATATATATACGCTGATTTTTTATTGGTTTAGGAAAAAGAAACCTCATGTCCGAAATAAAATCCTCTATTCATATTCAAAATCAAAATTCACCTAGCACCTAAAACAAAAAAGTTATAAAAGTCAGTAACTGCTGGAAATACGTAGTGAAACACGGTTGTATATGAGTAGGTAGTGTTCGAGCGCCGCACGGTCATGACCTCGCCGCGCGCGCCGGGCGCCGCCGTCAGCTGTTGTTTACCTACAGCGGTTGTAGGTTGTAGGTAGTTAGTGCGGACTGATAATGATACGTAATTTACTTAGAAAACACGATTTAGGTAATTACGATGCCAACAATTTTAAACACATTTGTTTTCTTATTTTGTTCTCTTTTTAAGAACCCCTCCCGCATCCTACTGCTAAATCCTGTCTCACGAGGGACATTACAAACCTAACAATAACGGACACAGCAGTCGAAACAACAATTTATGAATCACACAGTGTTGTGTCAAACATCGCTTAAACCACTACGCCAACCATGAAGTGCAGTAATAAATAATTAAAATAATAAACGCACAGATATGAGAATTAGTATCAGATAGAGCGCATTTGTCCAACTAAGCGTGGCACGTTGACAGCTATGTGTGCGTGACCTTTGGCGACTGGCACTGTACGGACACGCGCGTCTATGTGTGTGAAAAGTTGCCAGATTATGAATAATCTCCCAGTATTTTGCATATAGTTATGTAATATTCTTATATTCATTTGCGGTTTTGAAGAATTGACCATGGATTTAATTAATGCTTTTATAAATACATTTCTTAAATGTAGGTACCGAGTTAAGTTTTAACTACTTCGTAAATCTGTATATATAAAATCCTTGCGTTACTGACTGACTGACAGACAAGCTACAGCCGAAACTATTCGGCGCATGAAGCTGAAATTTAGCATGTATGTTTCTTGGGAACCGTAGGGGTGCACCAAGACGGGATTTCTCGAAATTCCCACGGGATCGGGCAAAACGAGAAATAAGAAAATATGTGCGTGCGAAGCCGCTGGCGTCGATTAGTTGAGAAATAAATAGTATGTACACACGGCACCAAGTCAAGCTAAACAGTTGCTGTAGTACGATTTTGATACTTATTCCCTACGCCATAAGTATGTATGTACACACGGCGCCAAGTCAAGCTAAACAGTTGCTGTACGATTTTGATACTTATTCCCTACGCCATAAGTATGTATGTACACACGGCACCAAGTCGAGCTAAACAGTTGCTGTACGATTTTGATACTTATTCCCTACGCCATAAGTATGTATGTACACACGGCGCCAAGTCAAGCTAAACAGTTGCTGTACGATTTTGATACTTATTCCCTACGCCATAAGTATGTATGTACACACGGCACCAAGTCAAGCTAAACAGTTGCTGTACGATTTTGATACTTATTCCTTACGCCATAAGTATGTATGTACACACGGCGCCAAGTTAAGCTAAGCAGTTGCTGTACGATTTTGATACTTATTCCCTACGCCATAAGTATGTATGTACACACGGCGCCAAGTCAAGCTAAACAGTTGCTGTACGATTTTGATACTTATTCTTTACGCCATAAGAACGGTGCAAAGGACAAAGTGTATAAGCTTGACGAGTAGCAGGGTGTACACGAATATTAGGATATCGTTTGGGGATCGAACTCAAAACAATATTATGTAAGGTATATACTAATGGAAATTGAAATTCTATTACTATATTTATGAGAAAGAAGATATATCTACAATATACTTTTATAATACGGTAATGTATTTTTCATTAACATGACAATCATTATCACATAATCAATTGACAAGTGCATTTTCCCTAATTCAGGCAGAACGGCGTCGACAAAAACTGGCAACACTTACATATTTCTAGCACAAATACGAATTTTATCGAAATTAAATTAGGAAACAGTCAAATTATCAATAGTTACCTGTGAAAAGATATTCCATTTTCCTGTTTTTGTTTTTAGGAACAACTTTTACAGTGTTTAAGAACACAAGACGGCATGTTGAGAATTTAAAAGTTGAAGTGATCGTGACGCGTGAACTGTACGATGCTTCGTAGCGCACTGAGACGAGTTTGTATTCGCTTTTCAATTTTGTATTTGCTTTAGTGGCCGCACGCAACTGTGCCGCGCGTTCCATCTGACTAATTCTCATATCTGTGAATAAACGTATGTAACTAAATAGCTATACCTATTCAATGATTTCTTGGAACATTACTCGGACTTAGAATTTCGTCGAAACAAGCTGTGGGTTTACGAAATCATGATGAACTAGTAGAAGAAAAACGATAAACTAAGAATTATTCGTTACGTTATTAGACATAGGTACCTACATTATCTTTTGAATAACTAGACAAAGATTTTAACAATGGAAGAGTTTAGTACTTGCGTATTTCTATGGTATTTATAAGAATGTAATCACAGTAGGTATTCAATAATGAATAAACCAAATACCTTTGCTGTTTGCTGCCTAGGTACTCGTACATCACAATCAATTTACACCTTTCACACATTGTCTTTTGTTAATGATAGCCAATTAGAAAAACATTAATTAATTACGATGCCGAATGTCTTGTTCAAACTGCACTGAATACACTGCTAAACTGACCGATGTTTATGAGGCGTTGCACTACAGCCAGGATTGTGTTTGGTGATGGCACTTAGTGTGAGTGAATACCTCGCGTGCGCAACGATTCCAGGTGGTCTGGTAACGAATACATGCGTCTCGCCTCTTCCATATTTTCACCAGACATGTAATACACTCGCACCATAGACGTGAACTCAATATTGGAATATTCATGATGCCGATCCATTACGAAGCGCGCGCGACGTAACACGGGTACAGTGACGGGGGCAAACGTGACGTACGGGCGTCCCGTTGACCTAATTTCGCGAGACTAAAGGCTGGCTGGCTTTTGTTACGATTTTTATAGCTTAGATTTCAAATTTTATTAGCTGGTTAGGTTCTGTTAACGATAAGTAATAAGATGGTTTTCGCTCCAAAACCAATAAAAAATCAGCGTGTATAATATATATATATATGTAACGGGTTTGTATTACACCAGCCAAATGTTACGTAGTGATTCATAGCTCATCACTGCTTGTGGAACCATTCCAAAACGTTGGGGAAATAAGGTTGTTTCCAACTAGTCAAATCAAACACTTTTATTGAAATATCAAAAACAACCTTTGGTAAGAGTTTTGTATGAAACTAGAGGACGCCAGCAGCTACGCTTGCATTTTTTTTAATTTACCCGTTTTGGCCGATCCCGTGGGAATTTCGGGAAATCCCTTCTTAATGCACCCCTACGGTCCCTAAGAAATATACATGCCAAATTTCAGCTTCCTGCGCCCAATAGTTTCGGCTGTAGCGTGTCTGTCAGTCAGTCAGTAACGCAAGGATTTTATATATTAAGATATGACATAGTAGTGACGTCATAGTGTTTTGCTGTCAAGTAGAATACTTATTATCAATAAATTGACGATAAAAATGTTAAATAAAGTTTTAACATTATTTGTCGAATGAAACTATTATTATTTTGACATGTTTTACTCGATAAAAATACTTGTATAATTTATTTCACTTGCAGGATACTTCCGTATTAAATGGTATCTGACATTTCAGGTTATATAAATTGCGGACTAAAACCCTTTACCAAATATCAGCACCTTGACTAACTTTAATGACGTGTGGTTGACGGCATAGAATACAAGTGTCACCACCCCCTATCTTCCCGTGGGTGTCGTAAGAGGCGCCTAAGGGAGAAGACTTAACTAAATACCATCTTTGCGTAGAGACGGAAAACTCGACATCAAACCCTATATGACTGCCTCGTTGGTCTCGCGGCATCGGGCGGTCCCGGGTTCGATTCCTGGGCCGGGTGTTATTGGGTTTTTCACTCACGAAATTCTCAGTAGCAGCACGGATTCTGGAAATGTGCCCGGTACGGCAATGGGCTCGCCCCCTATTACGTGGGACTAAAGTATATCTGGCGAAAAGTGGGTGTAGAAGTACACCTCTGCCTACCCATTCGGGGATAACAGGCGTGACGTTATGTATGTATGTATGTATGTATGTTTATTGACTTGGTTTAAATTAAATGTACAAGTCACATAAAGTTTAGAATTTTGCACTCCCAATAAGTATAAATTTAGGGTACACTATATATAATTATATATAAACTGTGACATAAACCATTATAATAAAAGCGACACTCATTCCCACATTCTACCAGCAATCAGTATTAGAAATTATCATGTTGTTATAGAGAATAGAGATGTTGCTAAAAACCATACATTTCATTGCGATAGGTTTTTGTTGCATATTCCAGGTAGGCAGATCTAAAGATAATTTGCCATACCCTTATGACCATAGACCCATATGCTGACTTGCCCCACGAGCCCAAAATCGTGCACACTTGACCACATGTACCACGCAGGGCCTAATGCGATTCGCGCTACCGGGTTTTGGGTACTAAAACAACATATGTGACAGTGTTGTCGTCGACACTAGAATAAGAAGAAATGTGATTTCATATATCGTTATGTGAGAAATACTTAAGCACCTAGTATTTGGACACTTTTTTTCGTTTATTTTACCTCTGTACAAAATAAGAACGGTCTAAAGAATATCCTCAAAGGTCGTAATCGTTAAAAAAGAGAATCATTGTAATGAGCCAAATTTCGCAATCCAGCAACTTGTGTGTTTTCCAGCGATTTTATCTAACGTTCAAAATAAGTACCACGAATTATCTTACTGTATATATTTATATCAGTAAGAAACACTTTGTTTACGAGAAAAACTACTTAAAATTTTAGTACAAAGTCAATAAACATATCTTTTACAAGATCATTACGCTATCTTCAAAGATATCGGTCTACACGAAGGTGGGTCTAAGATTTCAAAGACAAACTTTATGCTGAGCATTAACAGTTTTCAAGAACCTTGAGACGACTCAAAAATATCCACGTTCCTGCTTCATTTTATACCTACGTGTATAACGAGACAACATGTTTTTATGAAAAGAAAAAAGCTTTAGAGCTTACAAGAATAATAAAATGGAGCTGTAAGCCTTAGCAAAACGTGCGAAGCTTTTTCTTAATATAGATAATAACAGCACGAGTAAGTTCGTTCTAAGTAATAATATTGTCAAAAACAATAAATCATGGTGCGCACGGCGCGTGTTCATGAACAGAAACACAATCTACGTTCGATATAATAGCGTTCAGGCTTGGCCACGACCTGGCTAAGACGGGGTGACGCGATACAAGAAGAGCGACGCGCGGTATACGCAGTACGGTGAGAGTGACGGCGAAGGAGTAGGGCTCTGTGTTAAATCATCCGTCACTTAGAATCATACGTCAGCAATAGAATATGAAGTGACCCGAACTACTGTTGCAGGTTATGAAAAAAAACCTAAGCAGTGACCTCGTTTTCATAATAACTTATGGGTACCTCATCTAATAAATATGTATATGTATAATTATGTTAAGTATGTATTATAATTGAAAATTGTTTTGTTGCGAAAACTAATACTTTCTACTATACTCTCTACTGTTACTCAAATTATGTAAGAGAATGAGAGGCGCAGTGGCATTTTGCTAACGTCGCCGTCGCATTGAACACTGGGCAATATTATACGAGACTAGCGCAGTTGTCAATTATTTTTTAAAGATAGAGATCGGCCTAGATTTTTATCTAAGGATCATACAAATATTAAAACAACGACGACAAAAACATTCAGACTCAGCATACCAGTTTAGCGACCACACAAATCATTGTCACGGTCACTGGGCAGTCCGTTATCGTATGCATCGTATCGCATGGCGTCGCCATTATCACTCAAATAGGACGCGACATCATCATCGTGTATCGCGGCGCCAGTCACGTGGCTAAGTCGTGGCCTGGCATTAGCACGGCTCACGTCGCGAAGGTATATCCATCGAATTTAGAGAGATTATGTAAAACACGCCAAATTGTTTGCGTTTGTTTTATAATAAGGCACACGTAGCAATAATGTCATAAACATTAACCCGGCCAAGGAAGTTTGCGTAAACCAATCAGACCGACAAATAACTGACACTTTTTGGTACTTTTCTTTATCTACTACTTACATGTGTAATTTCGCTCACGCAGAACCGGGCATGCGTATGTGGTACTTTATTTGTTGTTATTTATGTAGTAGTGACAGCTGTGATATATGGTTAGCTGCTTAGCGGCACTTCCAAAGTTGTCGACTTGACCCTTATAGTTTATAGACGGAGTCCGACTCGACACGGGTTTAGCTTCTGAGTGACAACGATCCCTTATTTGTAGGGTAGCATAGAGGAAGAATTGCTTAAACTATGAGATGTAATAAGCGAATATTTTTTTAGGCTTCAGTCTATATTTTCTTGTACGTTTCACTGAAAACCATTTATTTCATTAATGTAAATACTCGAAAGATTTATTCTATTTTTATGTACCTAAATCTAAAAGATGTTGTGTCAGTCATATCGTAATGTTATTGTATGTGGGTTATTTTATTATTATGTACCTTCTAATTAGAATATACCAACTTCTTTAAATTAAATAATAAGAAATGGCAAAACAATTAAAGTTTTGAGAATTAACAGAATCGGGTAGTTTCCAGGGTCAAAATAATTACATTTTATTGAGTCCGTATTTTAGATTATAAAAAAATATTGGACAAGTGTTTTTTATTTTTCGATTAAATAAAAAATAACAAAGATATAGCCCATTAAAGTTACGTGTGACGTCACCCCGTGCGAAAAAAATGCAGACGTGACGTTATGCGTAACTTTAATGAGCTATATCTTGGTAATTTTTGGTTTAATTTACAAATAAAAAAATACGTACCTATCGCTTATTTTTGAATAATCTAAAGGACGGACTTATAATTTTTTTTTCGTCAACTAGCCTATTAAAGCATTCAGTACTTACATGGTAAATTCATTGCGCATTTGTTCACCTGTGAGTAAATTTTTGGTCGTATTTAAAATCGCTAGGGAAATAATATACCATTTAGACACCATGGTTCTCATGTTAACGTAAATTGTCTTGGAATTACGGTCAAGCACAAGCACCTCTATAAAAAATCTAATATTAATAAAAAAAATGTAAAGTTTGTTTGTCCATTCTACACCATTTTGATCTAAAACGTAAATACCAGGCTACAGAATACACATCGTGTTTAATAAGAACATTTGAGCTATGCATAACAAAATTCTAAGTCTATCAAACCAAGAAGTGTCATTGATTGTAAAATCACTAGCGTGATACCGCGGGGCACAGCTAGTTACACTAGTAAAAGGGGTCATGAGATTTGCATACTAAACATGCAAATAAGTGCCATGTTCATATTAAGCATTGCTCTCATATGGACAGTGCACCCTATGTCCATTGTCCATGTGTGTAGTGTGGTGTTTTTATTGCTATCGGTTACTAAGTAGCTGGTGATCTAGAGCCTGGTAGTAAACGATAGTGCTAGTGTATAGACGAGGATGAAAATTCAAACAGCGAATATTAGACGAAGGTTAGTCAAGAGTCGTTTGTCGAAGGAAACAATTTTGATACATTTTATATTTGCCCTAACCTCCTCCTCTGCCCCTAGCGGTCACTACAGACTTCGTAAAGAAGTTAGTCCCGTCGAGAAACGACTCGCAAACCGATTAAATTCAGACGGGACCCCAGGTCTCATCGATCTGCTGCATTACATATACTATCTTAAGACAGGATTTCTGGCAACAATATAATACCTTTAAATACCTTTCCATCGAGGTGACGAATCAGTGCTGTAACTAGGCACCAATATTCTCAAATTGCATCTTAAGTTCTAATTGCATTTAAACATGATAATATAGGATATTCAAAATAAAGGGATTGAAGGAAGGGGAAAATCAAGGCGGATGTTCTCTAACCAGATTGGGACATCCTAAAGAAAGAACGGTTTAGAGGTACTCTTAACCGAAGAACATCCATGAAACATTATTTGATAAAAAATTATAAAGCAAGAGAGATGTGTCAGGTTCGTAGCAAATGGCGACCCGCAGTCTATGCCTACCCTTTCGGGAATTAGGCGTGAATCTATGTATGCATGTACATACAAAGTAAAAACAAAAGTGCCAAAACACCATTCAACATAACGTCAATGATCTTGAAACTTTCAATTTATTTAATTTCCTAGAAAAGTTGACAGCCTACAATTTTGCATTTCATGAGCTTTATTAAATAAAATGATATACCATTCCCCAATAACTCTGATAGGCAACAATTATATTCTAAAGCAGTTCTATATACTCGTATTTCAACACGATAACTAGTAGTTTTCCAGCGAAATAGCGCAGAGAACTATTAATTAACTGGTACTGTTTTGGGATTGAGGTACTGATTACTACCAAGATTCAATCGATTGATACGAAGTGATATTATGACGTATGGGTTGCCGGTAATATTAATCTCGAGAACCTTTATCTGGGCATAGATTAATGCTGTAGATTAATCACAGATATTGTGCTTTGAATGGTGATACTCATTATTATATTACAGCCTTTGAGAAAACTATACCTACTTATAGATTTTATTTTTATACATGATTGATTGCAATTCAAAAGGCAGGAAGTTATGTTTTAAAAGAAGCTATAACGGCAGTTTGGGTTGAAATTGCTAATACTCTAGTTTTATGCTTTCAATTTATCTTCTACTCTTCAGAGTTTGTGGCAAGGTTTGGTGAGTTTACAAGCCATCCAAGAAGGCGCCGACTTAACGATTCTCAATCCTGAGACAAGAAGCGAAACTGTTACTGCTTTACGTGTCGTCCAAAGTTCTATTCTAATATAACTGGCACAACAAGCGATCATCCATCCAAGGCCGTTACGAACGTTGCTTCACTTTGCCAATCTATAACAAAACGAGGGAAAATCAAAGATGCCGCGCTATGAGTACCTATTTGCAACTTTTAAATCCTAAGCCAAATAGCTCATTCAATTGACTACCTGATTTATAAACGTAAAAATATCCCTGTAAGAATTTATTTCAACTTTGAAGATATTCTATCTCTTCATCCTAAATGATTAAAGCGTATAAATGTGTCAAAGCCTTAAAAAATAGAGCTGTTAGTTTATATTATTACATTTTTACCACTGTGAATAAAAATCTTATAAACACATATAAGACTGTATATTTCCCAAACAAGCAGAAGGAGCTTGTAACTTATTCGGTTTGTTAAATGACTCAAGTTTTTAACTACACGCAATTGTATGAAAAACTATTTGGGAACTATCAAAGTTTGCCGAGAATTACCGCTTGCAAATTGCCAGTAATTCCGAGTGAACTTTGAAATTTCGTGTGAAGGGAACTCTTGCTAGGTTTAATTCATATTATGACTGGAATGATATTACAATGCGAGAGAAGTTTTATGAACAGCTACTATATAACTCTTGGTAGATGAACTGGATAGTGGCCATAAATATGGATGGTTTATAGCTATTCCAGCGGTCAATGAAAGATTCTTCAATAATTATACTATTATTGAAGTAGTATTTGTGTGGATGGGTGTGTGTATTTACATATATTTGCAGTAATATAGTTAATAAAGGAGAAGGAAAACTCCGAAATTAAACCAACTTTCAGGGCGCATACCCGACACAAAACCCCGATCTATGGTGTCAACCGACCTGTGCCGAGGGATTTCGTGGCCAGAGGGCAAGATGGTCTCAAACGGAGGGTGCCTGTGTTGGTGGTCACAGGGCACGGCTAGGATTCCATCTTACCCCCGTACAGGGCTCTGCGGGGATGGACATTTTAAATCCCTATTTACTCGTGGGAACGCTATGAGGACAGATATTAATAATTCTTTAAATGGCGGCGACGCGGTTCGCAACCCGTCACGTCTCGTTTCCCGCGAGGGCGAAAAGCGGCCTGCGGAAAGCCGATTTGCAACATTGAATGTTGGCGGTGGAATGGACGGAAAATTGGATGAAGTATACCAGATGATGGATGATAGAAAGATTGATGTTCTGTGTGTGAATGAAACGAAAAAGAAAGGATGTGACACTACCAAGCTTGGCAGCTACACGACGTATTGGTCCGGAGTAGATAATACCACCAGAGCCTGCAAGGGAGTTGGTTTAGTACTGTCTGCGCGAATGAATGAGTGCGTAAAAGAGTATGAATGTGTAAATGCAAGGCTACTATGGATGAGAATGAAAGTCGGACTTACTCGTCTTCTTATTGTAGGGGTTTACGCCCCGGTCTATATAGTAACGGGTATGTTACAACAAGAAAAAGACGAAAGGCTGGAGTTTTGGGAGAGTTTAAGAGAGATTCTGAGGACCTGTAAGGATAATGAAAGATTGATTTTGTTAGGTGATTTCAATGGATGGGTGGGAGTAAAGCGAGATGGATTCGAAAGGGTTTTAGGTGGATTCAGTGATAAGAGTGTGAACGAAAATGTAAAAGAACTGCTTGAGGTTTGTTTGGAGTGGAGCCTTTGTGTGACAAACACCATGTTTGATCACAAAAGGATACACTTGTATACACGTGAGGCGAAAAATGTTAGGAGAAGTATGATTGTTTTTGTAATAGTAGATGAACGACTGAGAAAGAATGTGTTGGATACGAGAGTGTTTCGAGGGATCGGCATCCATACAGACCACTTTTTGGTGTCAAGCCGGATAAGTGGACTCTTTAGAGAATGGTAACACCAAGAAAATAATCAAGAGAGGGTCTTGGAAAGAATAAAAGTAGAAAATCTGCAAGAAAAAGATGTGAAAGATGAGTATAAACAAAGATTGATAGCAAAATTTGAGAGGTTCGATGGCATAAATGATATGGAAGAATTATAGCATTGTTATCGTGCAGTTCGAGGAAACACTCAATCCTCAGAATACACAGCAATCAGAGACAAGAATGGAAAGATACTGAATGGTGAATCGTGTGTGCTGAAGAGATGGAAAGAGTATTTTGAAGGATAATTTGAAAGAACGACGACAGAGACATCAACTGGTGAAATGAATGGTAATGATAGCAATGATGAAAGCGATATTGGCGTGGATGAGATTTTGAAGGCATTGGCCAGTATGAAATTAGGCAAGGCTGCAGGGTATGATAGGATTACAGTCGAAATGCTGAAGGCTGGACAGGGCATCAGGGTTAGTCAGCTGCAGCGTTTATTTAACTTGTGCTGGAGCACCGGACGAGTACCTGATGACTGGGCCACAGCAGTAGTTGTGCCTCTTTATAAAAGAAAAAGCTCGCAACAAGACTGCAAAAACTATAGAGGCATTAGCCTTCTCAGCATTGTTGGCAAATTGTATGCGAAGGTACTGATTGAGAGAGTTATCAAAGTAACCGACAAGAAAATATGGGATACCAAAGGTCTTATCTACCGATCGTCACTATTACTCCAGGATAGTACGTGAAGCGGTTGAAATCAAAAAATATAAAAATTTCAACCGGGAAGATGGATACAGACTGTCTACAACTTGGAATCCAGTAATCAACAAATGTAAACCCCGCCGCAGTAACACAGCTCATCAGTGTGGAGACGTCATAAGTATTGTGTGTCGACGTACCGACAGTTCGGATAAAAATAAAAATAAAAAACAAGTTAGCTACCCTCAGCTGCCGAAACCCGCGCTTCACAAGGACGACGCTGAGATGACATCAGTCCTGCCGCGACCAAGGCTGTTGTAAGACGGCCGAAACGTCGGTAAAACATAGGTATTTATACCTTAAATTAATTAAATATCGCGTATAAGACCCGTTTCAATAAAATTGTATAAAATATGGGATGTACAAGCGGGATTCCGAAAGGGTATGGGGTGTACGGATCAAGTCTTTTCCTTGCGATGCATAGCCGAGAAATTTTTGGCCAAAGGTCAAAAGGTCTACTGCGCATTCGTGGATTTGGAAAAGGCTTATGATAAAGTGGTGAGGAATGAAATGTGGTCGGTACTGTCGATGTATGGGGTGAACAGCAGCCTCATTCGAGCTCTGAAATCCCTTTATGAGGATTCAAGAGCTTGTGTGAGGATAAATGGGGCAAACACTGACTGGTTTACCATCAACACAGGTGTTAGACAGGGATGTGTAGCGTCGCCGTGGCTGTTCAACCTCTTCATGGATAGTTGTTTGCAAGACTTGAAACATAGTGATTGTGGATTAAGGATGAATGAGTTACTTGTCAAATGCCTCCTTTATGCTTGCGTCTTCAGCGGAGGAGTTGCAGAAGATGGTAACAATCATGCATGGTGCGTTAGAGAGGAAAGGAATGAAAGTGAATGTAAGTAAAACGAAAGTTATGGTTTTTGAAAAGGAGGAATGCGTTACGGCGTGTAATGTTATGATCGATGGACAGCGAGTGGAGCAAGTGAATGAGTTTGTATATTTAGGTACGCTGTTTACAAGAGTTGGTAAGAATGTAGAAGATATTGAAAGGAGAGTTAATGCAGGTAATAGAGTGAATGGAGCTCTGAAGGCGTTTATGAATAGCCAAAACGTGTCCAAATAGGCACGTTTGGCTGTGCATAGAGGGGTGTTAGTACCTACTCTTATGTATAGTAGTGATAGTTGGGTATGGCAGAAGAGTCATGAAAGTAGAATAAATGCTGTAGAAATGAGAGCACTGAGAAGTATGTGCGGTGTCTCTCTGACTGACAGAGTAAAGATTTTGTATGATAAGAGAGTGTTGTGGGGTAAAAGAAGATATAGTGACAAGCATCAAGAAAGGTATACTAAGATGGTTTGGGCACGTGAAGAGGATGGATGACGAAAGACTGACCAAGCAGATATATAAGGCAAGTGTGGAAGGGACAGGACGAAGGGGAAGACCTAGGCGGACTTTCTCCGACCAGATTGGAGACATCCTAAAAACAGGACAGGTGAGAAGTACCCTGAACAGAAGAGCATGCATGAGGAATCTGATGGGAGTGAATGAAGCAAGAGAGATATGTCAGGATCGTTGCAAATGGCGTTCCGTAGTCTCTGCCTACCCCTCTGGGAAACAGGCGTGAGTCTATGTATGTATGTATGTATGTAAAACAGAATAGCACATTGGCTACCTTTGTCTTGATAACCGACCTCTACACAGGCAAGACCGCGGGCAGAACCTAGTCTGTAATATTGTTTGGGTTCATTGTACATTAAAATTATACTAGTTTAAAGATTTCATCGAATACGGTTTTACTGATATTACATTTAATCTGAATGATGTAAAACCTAGGTACATTACATTTTATTATAATCAGACGTGTCAGCTACTTTACAGGACACGTATTCACGGAAGACTGTCAGTAATCTATAATAATGAAGTAAAGATTACATTGATTTCAGGAAGCAATATTATCACACCTATTATTTCAATACGTAAAGTAAGTGTTCGAAATATGTTAAATAACAGGAGTTGGTACACATTTTAATAAAAATCGTTGACTAAAAGTTACAGCAAGCAGGCGTTCCTAATCTAAGAAAATAACAGAAGTTTTATTAACTTTTTCGTAAGTCTGTGACATGTTAAGGCCAGCATTTAATTTAAACACCTGGCTACTGTATGTCCCAAATGAAACATTATTTACAAATTCAGAATTAAGTTCGCAGTTGAAAAAGTATGCTAATCTCTTATTATGACTTCTTAAGGATTGAATTTAAGACGTCGGTGTCTTATTTTCAATGGCGGGGGAGTAAATTAGTAGTGAATATTTGAGAATGCGTCTGTTGACTTTTGTAAACTGGTATATCAGATTTATTCTTAGTTTATAATAAACTACACTCAGAAGGCCAATTCTCGTATTTTATGTGACATTGAAACTACATTTTGAAGGAAATGAGATCAGATTTTTAATTGACTCAGAATCGGTATTCTGCTAATTTAATGTCATTATCGTTTAATTTGACTTCTATAGTTCGACGTTGACACAGTGTTCAATTTACGATCTAGTCACGATATCATTCCAATAACATTCAAAAATCAGTTAATTTAGGAGAATACCATTTGTGACATCAGTATGACACTGAAATTAGATCGAAACTGCATTTTGAACAAATTTACCTATTTCGGAGAATTCGGCCTCTGGCCGCGGCTTATTCTAACCTCTTTTTCAAAAATCCTTGTGATACGCCCTCAAAGAAACATACATGCCTAATTTCTTCTAGTGCTTGATAGTTTGGGCTGTGATTTGTCTGTCAGTCAGTAACAGAAGAGCTTTATATTATAGTGAATAATAATAATATGTAAACAGAATAAGACGAAACGGGAACCCTATCTTGTACGAGAGCATGAACTGGAAATGAAAGACTTAAAAAATGCTTTTAGATATAATAAAGGTACTAGTAAGATTTTCTGGGTCATTTCGCAAAAGTTATAATTTTTATCAATCTATATACCATCTATTGACTGTCCGTGGTCCAGTGGATAGCGTATGCGACTGCTGATAGGAGGTCTCGGGTTCGATTCCCGGGTCGGGCAAAAGTGATACTGGGTTTATCCAAATTCTCAGTAGCAGCTCGGAGTCTGGTGATGTGCCCGGCAACCACAATAGGCTCGCCCCCTATTACGCGAGACCTAAAAATTTATAGCAAAATGTGGGTATAAAATGTAGGCTGAGGTGTACCTCTGCCTACGCTTTCTGCTTACGGAGACAGGGGTGAGTCTATAAAAATTATATATTATCTAATATTATTTCGAGGTTCCGATTAAAAATTAAAGAAATTCGATACAATTTCTTAAAGTATGTGAAAACATCGTTAATTATCGCTTGCTAATCGGTGAAGGAAAACATCGTGAGGAAACCCGCATGTTGCCTGAGAGTTCTCCATAATGTTCTCGAAAGACATGTGAACTTTGCCAACCCGCACTTGGCCAGCGTGGTGGACTATGGCCTTAATCTTCTCACAGTGAGAAGAGGTCCGTGCCCAGCAGTGGAACAGTATAAAGAGCTGATGATGAATGAATGAATCAATGAATGTGAAAACAAAATCATTTATTTAAAATGATCTATAAATGCTTACATAAATAAATAAATACATACTAAACATTTATTTTTAGCATTCAAATAGAAATATTTAAACAGTAGCAAAACCGCATACGTATTCCCCTAACGTCTCAGAAAACTTATCGCGGTTAGCTGTAAGGAACATATATCAAATGCACACACGGCCACACTCTGAACAAATAGGCCATACAGATTTATGTACGGCGGCATCGAATGCTAAGTTTTAGAAGGAATTGTAGTATTGCAGAGACTTTGCGTATTACCTACACTAGAAGATAAAAATATAAAGACATATTTATTTCTGCATTTTGGTAGTTTACAAAATGTATACATGCGCAAACCCTATTCAAGATGATGCCGGATTTTCCTAGCTAAATGATTTCTTAAAAAGAAAGGTGAAAAAAACTCAAGAGTCGTTGCTTTCTTTTCAGTTATTTAATTTTCTTTCGTGTTTTCTTTATATTTTAAAGTACAAAATAGGCTTACTATGCGAGTGCAATCAGTTACTTTGTATCATTGCACATTTAATACATGAATAAAGGTATAGTGGTTGGGTACCAGAGAAATGAAAGTGGGTACTAATTTTTGTCTGGCCGGGCTGTATAGAGGTCAATTACCTTGCCTAGGGTTCGATATTGCCGTCCTCCCTTTCCTCTGCGGCCGCTGGATGTTTTGACAGTGGAGCCCAACACCTTCATCCGCCACCCAGGGGGTTTTGTTCGGGGCCCGCTTGACCATCTGGCGGGCCAATACCCGTCGTTGTGTGGCGACGATTGCTTCGGCGATACCCGACCCTCCGACACACGGGTATATGAGGAACACGGGTTGGTTTTTAGTCAGTAAGAATCTGACAGTCCCCTTCGCCCTTGTCCCAGGGCGGAGGGACTCCATGAGGATTTTCCAACCAGACACCAAAAAAAAGGAGTTCGATATTCACATAGGTAGTTTTGCGTGATTCTCATGACGATTTATACTCAACATCCTCTTGGCGTTATCCCAATTTCAACCCGGGGTCCGCTAACTAGACTAATCGAGTTTGACTGAATATTAGTTTTTCCACAGAGTCTATTGGTATCTCCACTAAGCTATTTATTCCAACTATCCTGTGAGTAGAAATGCTTTGAAAACATTACAAAAAGAAACACATTTATAATATCAATGATCGACATTAGAGACTCTAAAATCTTAACCTTAAATACAAAAGAAGGTTGAAATAAACCATCCACAATTTCATACATTCAAATCGAAAGTGACATTATCCATCGGCGCCGTTTACATGGCGTGAAAAGCTTTATTCTTGTAGGCTCTCGGTGACAGTGCGAAAAGACTAATGTGAGAACATATCGAGTTTCTGTCTCTTGAATATCACGCAATATTATACACGCACGAACAATTTGAGGCTGATACCTTACTGATATGTTTTTCTTCTTCACAATGTATTTTTATTCAAATCATTTACTTACTTTGTGTTTGATACGCTCTATTAAAGGCAAGTAGAGTTAAGGTTTCGATATTGACTTCCCAATCGACAATGCGTAGATTGAATGACGATTCTTAAGATATTTTAAGCTTGGCTTATCTTAACATATTGTAACCGATATTTTAATAACTTGAAACCCAAAATGCCTATAATACTCATTGAATCTGAATTGGAGACCTAAGCACCGATCGCAAGGAACACCCACTCACTGAAAGCTATTTCAAGAATCGCGGTTCTAATGTTTTCTTTTATAGCCGGGCGGCCGAGCGGTTCCATGTATTTTATCTATACCGTCTCCATGAATAAATACAATGCATTCTCATGCAACGAAATAAACAAAAAATATGCACATAGAAACATGCCACAGAACCATCTGCACTAGTCTAGTAACAATAAACCAGAGTCCTAAAAGTAATCTAAATTCTAAAACATACGTAGTCAAGAATTTAGGTATTAAAATGGTCGCATTTTGCATTTAAACCGACATCAGATAGATACCGTCCAGTTAACGAACAGCACACGAACAAACAAACAATATTGACACACCTTGAAGTAACTCATACTCTTTGTATAGCACTAGAATCATCTCGTTCCACCGTTTTACATTGAAATATAATAGGTAAGAAAAAAGAATAACGGGTGGTTTTGGGTACATTCTATATCGTCAGAGCTAGTCTAAGATATGGCTGTTTGATCATGTGTGTCACGTGCCGGATTATAAAAGCTTTTTCCAATTCTCCATTGTAGGAGCTCTTGGGAGATCCCGGCGACCAAGTAGGCGCTATATCTTTCGTTCACTGTACACTTTTATTTTAACGAAATTTAGCCAGCTCCCATGTCACTGACGATTACTTTCCATTGTCTCGCCAAGAGGGGTGTAATACCGTATCAAATTGGGAAATATTGAAAGCGAACGTGGTAACCTATCCACTTGTTTCATGAAGATCGGTGGTACTATTGCCAACAAATAGTTACGTATATTTTATGCGGCTCAGTAACTTTGAATTAACTGTTTTATTGATGTTACTACCGCTGTCGAAATACAAAGCTTCTTGCGAATTCTGTTTTCAATTCGCACCTAATCTACATATTGCCTTATATCACAAATACAAACGGGGCAAATAGAGTCATAAAATTACTCACGAAAAATAATATTATTGAGCGCGAACGTGTTTTTTTCCGTCGTGTGTCCCCACAATAGGGGGATCGGTGTTTGTTGTCCTCATTCACACAAATCCGGAAAAATAAAACAGATATTAAGGGCTCCCTCACCGTCCCGGGTTGCCCGCCTGGCACATTAGTGTCCCCGAGAATGTCCCCATTCTTATTCAAATATTTCCGGCAATTTGTTTGTCCTACCGTTTGAACAATAGGTGAAGTCAAAAATTGAGTTTAATTTCGGAATTTAAGGTGCGGGTACTTTCAAATTGTACCTATGACAGGTACTGTATGCAAAGCTTTTAAAAACGAGGTTTACGGTTTATAATAAAGTTTAATGGGTTACCATTATCTGTGTATTTACTGCTTAAAATATGATTAATTAGAGCTATAACGTAATGAAACTGTTCTAGTTAATTCTGTTTTCATTTGATAAGAAATATCTGCTTTGTGAACATTGTAAATTTGTTAATTTGGCTAGAAAATTCAGTTTAACCGATGTTCAAATATGTATATAACCGTTGGTGCTTGTCGACCGCTCCTAAAATGTTTAACCACAGTGCTACCTAACAAGTTTCTTGCCAAAAAACTAGTTTGCAGTGGTTTATTAATGCAGTCAAACTAGATTACTCACGGCGAGCCGATCCCTTTGTTCCAATGGTCTTTGCGAAATATAAAGGGCTATTACCAAAATAGCGCACACGAAAATAAAGGTCTATTTTTGTACAAACCTACGGTAGGTACATATAAAACGATGTTATAGGGTTGTTTGACATTGAACGTTGTAACTTAATAAACACTTTATTATAATGTACATGTAATAACTAATATTTATATAACGAGTGTCTATGGCGTTATTATTGGAAAAGTTAATTACTTTCTATTTGCTTTAAGATTATGCTATACTAGCGGACCCGGCGAACTACGTACCGCGTATATATTTATTATACATAAAGACCTTCCTCTTGAATCATTCTATCTATTAAAAAAACCGCATTAAAATCCGTTGCGTAATTTTGAAGATTTAAGCATACATAGGGACAGACAGACTGAAGACAGACTTTGTTATATACTATGTAGTTACCTATGCTATATAGCTTTTTGAAGAAAACATCATTCATTATCTCTTGCCAATATCTTCAGATCATTATCACCAGACACCAGGTGTTAATATACGGAGCTCCTCAAAACGAATTAGATTAAATAAAAGATAACTGAATTCGAATTTGAAATCTTCTGTCCTTAAAATAAGTTGAGCTTCTTTAAAACTTTATCGAAGTTGATATGAAGTGCCATCTGACGTTTTCATAAAAACTTGAGAAAATTTTAAGCAACAGATAACTTCCTGATTTCAATTTAAAAATACTTAACAAAAATGTACTTAATCTTACTTTAGCCACCTACACTTAGACTCTGGTAAAGCCCAGCTGTTGTCTAAATGCACTTAAAGATATTATCAAGTCATGATAATGACAGAATTAAGGTCTAAGCCAACATAAATCCGCATTCATAATTGTCAAACTTTTTATTCGAGGTACCAGAATATGTATTACTAACCTGTATTACACGATAGGATTACTCGCAAAAAAGCAAAGTCGGCGATGGACACAGGCACGGTAATATAATCTAACAGTATTGTAACTCGGCCGCCTTCGTGAGTTATATACCTACCAGACG
Organism: Euclidia mi; assembly: GCA_944739405.2. Taxonomy (NCBI): domain Eukaryota; kingdom Metazoa; phylum Arthropoda; class Insecta; order Lepidoptera; family Erebidae; genus Euclidia; species Euclidia mi. The sequence continues at coordinate 15,436,698 of OX123185.2, forward strand.
CGCCGCATGCGAGCTGCGGCACGATCGCGGCTGTGGGTACTCTTGGCACAGTCGGCACAGTCTAACGGGTACTCTGCTCGAGGCGCGTATGTATAACTCGAGTTTCGTGCGTTTGTATGGAGTTACAATACTGTTAGATATTATTACCGTGACACAGGCGTAATGTTACAAGGTCGTCCGTACGGAAGCGTTGCCTTACTGTGGCGGAATACGACATTTGATTCTGTTACTGTTATTCCATGTAGTAGTGATCGTATTGTAGCTATTAAAGTTCATATATCGAACCGGTCTAGCTTGATTATCAATGTATACATGCCAACCGATTCATCTGACAAGCTGTTAGAATTTGTTGATTGCTTAAGTGAGATAGCGGCTATAGTAGAAAGTAGTGATACTGAAAATGTGTATATAATAGGAGATTTTAATGCACACCCAGGTGAACTATTTGGAAAAGAAATGTTGAACTTTTGTTCTGAACAAAACTGGTTTTGTGCTGATTTAATTAAGTTGATGACTGATTCTTATACGTTTGTAAGTGATGTGCATGGTAGCCGACGTTGGCTAGACCATTGTTTGGTAACCGAGGCTGCGTGGAAATCTGTAACGTCTGTTAAGGTACATTATGATATTTACTGGTCAGATCACTTCCCGTTAGAGATACAATGTAATATGATGAGAGCCAGGCCAAAGTCAACTGCATCTCAAAGTTTACAAATAAATAAAGTTTCTTGGGGTGAACGTAGTCCAGGCCAGATCGAATTGTATACCAAAGAATGTAATACTAAATTAAAGCAAATTGATTTTCCTAGTAAATTAAGTCAATGTTGTGATAATATGTGTAATGAGCTAGAACATAGATTAGTAATAGATAACTTATATAACGAAATTATTTTATCATTACGGGGGGGCTGCTGAGTCCACCTATGACAATCATTGAAGAGGAAATGGTGGCAAGGGTCGACCTATCTTGGGTGGAATAGGTATGTGAAAGACGCTCACCAGAACGCTAGGCAAAAGTTTACAAACTGGGTTTGGCATAGAAAACCATACACAGGATATATTTACAATGAAATGGTTGAGTCCCGTAAAATTTTCAAACAAAAGCTTAAGTTTTGTCAAAACAAACAAGACCAGATTAAAATGGACATATTGGCCTCTAAACATGACAAAAAAGACTTTCGCGGATTTTGGAAACATACAAAGAAATTAAACCCTAAGCCTAGTGTTCCAGTGAGCGTCGGAGGTGCAAACACGCCCGGGGAGATTGCAAACATATTTATGACGCATTTTAAATTACAACCACCACCTTAACAATCGGATGTAAGGGGTGCCATTGCTGGGGCTGTTGTATCAGAGGTGCCTGCTCGTATTACAGCTAAACAAATAGTTTTAATAATTAGAAATATGAAGCGAGGCAAATCACCGGGACATGACAGCCTTAGTATTGAACATTTTGTGCATGCCGGCCAGCATCTCCCTCGACTGCTTGCGTTATTGTTTACGTTCTGCATTCGTCACTCCTACCTACCTGATGAGTTAATGCGGACGATGGTCATACCAATACTGAAAAATAAAACGGGTGATGTCAGCGACAAGAATAATTATAGACCGATCTCGTTAGCGACTACTGCGGCTAAAGTACTTGACGGTGTGCTTGAGGGACAACTTAGTAAACATTTAAAAATACATGATGCCCAGTTCGGCTTTAAGCCACAGCTATCAACGGAATGTGCTATTTTGTCCCTCAAGCATACTGTTGGGTATTATACAAAGAGAAATACCCCGGTATGTGCGGCGTTCCTGGACCTCTCCAGGGCGTTTGATCTGGTTAGGTATGACTTGTTGTGGTGTAAAATGCGCGAAGCGGGAGTGCCTGATGCCATAAGAAGTATGTTTCAGTATTGGTACGGTCATCAAACCAATCAAGTTAGATGGGCCAATGAGTTGTCTGAGGAGTACAGGTTGGAATGCGGGGTGAGACAGGGGGGGTTGATCTCGCCAGCGCTTTTCAACCTGTACATAAATCAGCTGATTGTGGAGCTCAGCAGTACGTATGTCGGCTGTTCTATAGACGGTCTCTGTGTCAATAGTATTAGCTACGCGGACGACATGGTGCTGCTGAGTCCCTCAGTCAATGCACTCAGAAGGTTGTTGGCAGTCTGTGAGGCCTATGCAGAAGCACATGGACTTGTGTACAATGTGCAAAAAAGTAAGTTACTGGTGTTCAGAGTAAAGCACAAAAAACCAGCGTACGTTCCACCGGTCATGATCAAAGGTGTATCCCTTGAGAGGGTGCTAGATTTTAAATACCTGGGGCACATCTTTACTGAGACTTTGAAAGATGACTCAGATATGGAAAGAGAACGGAGGGCGTTGGCTGTCCGATGCAATATGTTGGCCCGCAGGTTTGCACGTTGTACACCAAAAGTGAAAATAACTCTATTCGAGGCATTTTGCCAATAGCTGTACACGTTCACCCTGTGGGTTCGGTATACGCAAAGGGCATACAACGCCCTCAAAATTCAGTATAATAATGCTTTCAGGATGTTATTGGAGCTCCCGCGTTACTGCAGCGCATCAGAAATGTTTGCCGACGCACATATTGATGGTTTTAATGCCATCGTAAGAAAACGAGCAGCATCCATGATGCGCAGAGTGCGTGGGAGCGTCAACAGCATTCTGAGGGTCATTAGTGATAAGCCGTGTTGCGCCACCTTGGCACACTGGGTGCATGTACATGTGAATGTACCCGGTGTGTCAAGTGAGCGCAAAATATATTTAAATTAAATCCCTTGTATCTTTTTACTTACATAGTTTATTAAGGTTTGTTATTACTAACAATTATGGACCACGGTCTGAAATAAAGTATTTTTATTTTTATTTCATTTATAAAAATATTATTTTCTAAAGAGTATTCTTATGAGGCAGCGATAGCCTAGTGGAGAGACCGACAGACTGCTACGCAGAGGGTCCAGGTTCGAATTTCGAATCCATGGCACGCACCAATGACTTTTCGGAGTTATGTGCATATTGAATTGTTAATTATTGCTTGCTAAACGGGGAAGGAAAACATGCATCGTGAGGAAACCTGGATGTCTGAGAGTTCTCCATAATGTTCTCGAAAGACATGTGAAGTCTGCCAACCCGCACTAGGCCAGCGTGGTGGACTATGGCCTTACCCTTCTCATAGCGAGAAGAGGCCCATGCCCAGCAGTGAGACAATTTATATATAGGGCTGATGATGATGATGATTCTTACGAGGCGATATGAAGTAACAATAAACGGAATGGTGCCGCTTCTTTTTTTAAATTTCAGAATTTACAGACAATTATCGGCTCTTTTAAAAATAAATACCCATTTAATAGCGAGACTTGGCTTGTTCTCATAATAGGTTGGCAAAGTCGAGCAACGTTGCATATTATGGCATTTACACTAGAGTGCTACGGTGCTTCAGACGGCACGTTAATCCAGTTGCGGGGCCCGGTACTTGCCTCAGTAAAAAAATTGTCACCCCATGTTGGAGGTCTTTGGGAAGTCTGAAAACTCCGACACCAGAGTTTACCGTTTTACCGTTGCACATCCGCACGAAAAAGAAAGAAAATAATCTCTCCCATCGCGGATTTTGTGCAATTGGTAAGTACTAAAAAAATATTTTTTTATAAACCCAAGAAACAATAATATATTATATTATAAGATTTTATTTTATTTTTAAAAATATTTTATCCATTGTGAAATCGCCCCTTATGGCATAAAGGGTGACCACGTGTGGCATTTACTTCTGATCGCTACCGTGCTTCCGAGGGCACGTAAAGCTGTCGGTCCCGGTTCTTGTCCCAGGATAAGAATCGTTAGGCCATGTCGGAGGCCTTCGGGCGGTCTGAAAACTCCGGCACTAGAGTTGGCCACACACTCACACGAAAAACAAACAAACAAATGGCATAAAATAAATGAATTTACTTACCTAAGGTCTGACAACAGTGCATTCAGAGCAGTGGCAGCTCGTTCAAAGGAGCGCTGGAGCAGTGAACTCCCAAAATTATAAAATATATGTATACAACTCATATTAACTTTTTCTATAAACATACTCAATATTTTAATACAAATCTATTCTCTTTTCTATAATGCATATCCACAAATAAATATTTTACTACTAAGCGGTTTATCATAATTTTGTCAACACTTTTGAAACCTACATAGGTATTTTTGTTAAGTGGAGCGCTCATAACAGCGCTCTTGGTTGACGAAAGCTTAGTACAACGCTTAATACTGAAATGTAATGAGTGCGAAAGAGAGAGCGTTCTATGCGCTGGGCACGTGAGACAAAATATTTGTATGAGAAATAGGCTAAATACGGAGCGGCGCTCCTGGCTAGCTTGACGAGGTGCGCATGCGCGAATATATTACACGACTAAATGATATGACCATTTGTCACGAAGAAAAATTAAAACGTGTGCGCCGTTTTTTTTTAATAGTGTTTTGCCGGTATCATTTGAATTTACATTCAAAAGCAAAACATTTCTCTGCGAGTGCGTTGGTAATTAGAAAAGGATTGGTGTTTAAAATATAGTTCATTGTATGTGTGATTGTGTGTATTTTTTTAAGAATGACAGTTAAATTGTGTAACTAATATGGATTATAACAGCATAAACTTTATAAAAAACTGTGAAAAACTTTAAAAAAACTACCAATATGATAAAACGCTTTGGTTAAGTGGTTGCGAAAATGCGAAGGAAGTCAGAAGTTGTTTTGTTTTCCGTGTATTTTGTTTAGTGGCGCCGGAGTTGATACTGCGTGGACGGTTGAGGTAGATATCAATGATTTAGCACGTCTTACTATTAATTGTAAAATCATTCACTAAATAAATGGTAAGCAGTTTCATTTTTTTTTTTTAGTGGACACCCAACATAATCTTTCACGAGCCGCCTCTGATTCAGAGCCTGATGGATGAACTAATTTATGAAACGTACCTGGTAAATATTCTAGTGTAATACCGCTAGAATATTTAGAAGCAGGTCCCATATACGGACGCAAAGGACTAAACATACATAATTATGTTTACAATACGGATGTATAGATTACTCATACATGAACTAATTTTTTTGTTTTTATTTATAGACTCACGCCTGTATCCCCGAAGGGGTAGGCAGAGGTATTATATTACACCCACACTTCGCCATTAATTTTTAGGTCCCACGTAATTAACTAATTATCTATGTATTTGTAAACCGCACATTGACATGAGGCAGTGTTGAGCCGAAAACTTTAACCACATAGCTAGTTAAAAGTGACTTGTGGTATGCAATGATAGTCATTATATTTCGGAACCTTGGTGCTTGTTTTTAAATGATTGTACATCATCATTAAGTATCATAAGTCCTATATATAAACAGTCCCACTGCAGGGCACGGACCTCCTCTCACTATGGGAAGGATAAGGCCTTAGATCACTACTGCTGGCCAAGTGCTGGTTGGCAGACTTCACATGTCTTTCAAAAACATACCAAACTCAGACATGCAGGTTTCACACATTTTTATTTAGCGGGTCTAACTTGCAATTATTGACTAATTTTGAAGTAAGTATAAATACCTCTGATAATTTCAGATGTTGGTACATAACAAAAATGCAGGTTTCCTCACGTTTTCCTACACCGTAGATCATACTTGGATGCAGTTAAATACTGTTGCATTGTATAATATAATATATATTGTTACGCCATCTATCGGTGAATGGGTGTACGAGAAGAGATTGAATGTATCGGTGGTTTAAAGGTAATTCAGCTACTCTGTACTAGATGGCGTTGCTGTATCGAGTAATCGACTGTTCGAGATTATTTCGACAGTTTTGTAGAAGCGTCTAGAAAGCGCTAGTGATGTTATCCGGCCAGTATAAATAGAGCGCGAGCGAACGGAACGGACAGTTACAATTGAATATCGGAGCGATAAATTAGAAGCGAAGAGAAATAAGTCGAAAGTGTTTAGTGTTGTTCTAGTGGTGTGAATAGTGTTTTATAAGTGTTGAAAAATTAAGTGTGTGTATCTAGTGTTATTGTGTTAGTGAATAAAGTGCAGTTTTTCTGGCATAGTGTATATAATTTATTACGAACCCCAGCTCGTAACAAATTGGTGTCAGAAGAAAGGGATAAATTATGCCGGTTATGCCGAAAGAAGAAACTGAAGGTGTGCGTACCAGGAACCAGCGCCAGCAAGACCTGGACCAGAGACGCTTCGGAAACGTTCCTTTTCCATCGCCTGGTGGACCCGGCGACTCCGCGGCTGCAGTGGAGCCTGCAAGCGCCACACACTCCGTGACGGTGCCCGACATCGCGGCTCTGATGGCGTTCATGCAGGAGCAGGCCCGCCGTCAGGAGGAGCAGGCCCGCCGTCAGGAGGAGCAGGCTCGCCGTCAGGAGGAGCAAGCTCGCCGTCAAGAGGAGCACGCGCGCCGCCTGGAGGAACAGCTTCAGCGCGATAAGGAGGAGCAGGCTCGCCGTCAAGAGGAGCACGCGCGCCGCCTAGAAGAACAGCTCCAGCGCGACAAGGAGGAGCACGCGCGCCGCCTAGAGGAGCAGGTGGTGCTTATGAAGGACCTCAGCGCCGCTGTAGGGAAGGACTTGAAGGCGGTCAAGGAGGAACTTCAGCAGCACGAGGCCCGTATCAGCGACGTAGAGATACTCGTACACGACAAGCTTGAGACTCGCGTCGCCTTTATAGAGAAGCGTGTACACGACCACCACGAGACCTGTGTTGCTGAAGTGGAGAAGAAGTTGCGTGGGCTCGAAGTGACACCAGCGGCTGTAGCGCCCTCACCTCGTGGATTTAAGGTTCCACCATTTGATGGCTCGTCGTCATGGTCGGCATACAAGATCCAGTTCGAGGCTGTGATGCGATCAAATGGGTGGGATAAAGAACAGGCCTTAACCGCCCTAACCTTGGGCCTTCGCGACCGGGCCTTGTCAGTGTTGGAGGCACTCGGACAAGACGTCACCTACGAGAAGCTTCTGGAGGCGCTGGAGGCGAGGTACGGAGACGCGCACCTCGAACATGTGTATCGTGCTCAGCTGAAGGACAGGACGCAACGCACCGGAGAAACTCTGCAGCAGTGGGCTCTAGAGGTGGAAAAGCTGGTCAGGAAGGCATACCAGTCGTCTCCTGCGCTTATTGACGGGAACCTCGTACAGGCGTTTACGGATGGGATCCGGGACCTGGAGGTAAGAGCAGCAGTGAGGCTTGGGCACTTCAAGGACCTCAACGACGCCTTAGCCCACGCTCTGGAGGTGGAAGCAGTGCGACGCGACGACCGAGGTCACCGCATCAGGGAAGTTGTGTCGTCACCTCGGTGCTACAACTGGGAGTTAAGAAGACTCTTACTAAGATCCGGGAGCGGTTTTATTGGCTCCACTGTCGGGATGACGTCGAGGATTGATGCCGCAAATGAACAAGTTGTGCGGCTGTCAAGGGGCCGCATACTCGAAGCAGAGGTGCATTAAAGGTGTACAATGTGGGAGCCCCATGGGAGCGCATAGCCTTGGATGTCGCTGGGCCGTTTCCCAAGAGCCAGGATGGAAACAAATACTTCTTGGTTGTGATGGATTACTTCACGAAGTGGCCTGAAGAGTTTGCAATTCCAAATCAAGAAGCTACCACAGTGGCCGACAAGCTGTGGTGGTGGAAGAAGTGGTGCATGAAGTCTTTTGTCGATTCGGGGTACCCTTGGAAATCCACAGCGATCAAGGCCGGAACTTCGAATCCGAGGTGTTCAAGGAGACTTGTCGCGTGATGGGTGCACATAAAACCAGGACCACGGCTTATCACCCGCAATCAGATGGCATGGTTGAACGATTTAACCAATCACTGGAAAGGTACCTGGCGAAGGTCGTGGAGAGCAAACAAAGAGATTGGGACAAGCACATCCAACCATTCCTTCTGTCATATCGCAGTGCGGTCCACGAAACCACAGGAGTAACACCAGCTTTTGCCAATTTCGGCAGAGAATTACGTTTACCAGCAGACTTAATCACCGGTATTCCGCCAGAATCTCCACGCAATATAACGGTTTACGCGACCGAGCTACGCAACAAGATGAACGACGTATACGAGCACATCAGGGAGTCAGGACAACAGATGTCTGAAATGATGAAGACTCGCTACGACCGGAAGGCAAACAACAAAGGCTTCGATGAGGGATCATTGGTGTGGCTTCATAACCCAGTACGAAGCAAAGGCAAATCGCCTAAGTTACAAGCCAGATGGGACGGGCCATATCGCATAATTACCAGGATGAACGACGTCACCTATCGAATCCAGAAGGGGTCGCGAAGTGCACCGAAGATAGTTCATGTGGACCGGTTGGCTCGTTACCATGGGTCCAACGATGTTCGAGACGAACACGTTTAAGAGGGGGGCAGTGTTACGCCATCTATCGGTGAATGAAAAAATACTAGAAGAGATTGAATGTATCGGTGGTTTAAAGGTAATTCAGCTACTCTGTACTAGATGGCGTTGCTGTATCGAGTAATCGACTGTTCGAGATTATTTCGACAGTTTTGTAGAAGCATCTAGAATGCGCTAGTGATGTTATCCGGCCAGTATAAATAGAGCGCGAGCGAACGGAACGGACAGTGACCATTGAATATCGGAGCGATAAATTAGAAGCGAAGAGAAATAAGTCGAAAGTGTTTAGTGTTGTTCTAGTGGTGTGAATAGTGTGTTTTATTAGTGTTGAAAAATTAAGTGTGTGTATCTAGTGTTATTGTGTTAGTGAATAAAGTGCAGTTTTTCTGGCATAGTGTATATAATTTATCACGAACCCCAGCTCGTAACAATATTAACATTGTTGTATGCTGTTACTTGTGAGGGGTGGGCCAGGAGTCCATATCACAGGATATCCTAGTTTGGGCTCCTGACTCCCACAAAATGTGATAAAAATATACCTAAGTACTAATAATATAACTAAAAACTTTAAAAACAATTTTGTATGTATTATTTTTTGTGGGATCGAAATAAACGTTATTATTATTATAAAAACATAGTATAGTTAACCACAAGAAAGTTCTTTAGAAGTACTATAACAGCTTATAAACAGGCTGTATTTTATTAGAATTATATAGTTAGCAGACAAAAGCTGCAAGCTGCAAAGACTCATAAGATTCTTTGTGTTCAGAACTGTAAAAAGCTTTAGAAAACAGTTTTATGTTCAATAAAACGTTGTCTGGAGCATTATTTTATGTTATTGTCGAATGTTCTGCGCGGTAGGAGATAATAGACTTTACCTATTTTATTTGCCTCAGGCAAATCTTATTGGGAACAAGTTTGTTTTGAAACTAGAGTCAATTCAAGCAACAACGTTGCCATCATAAGTAATTTATGAGGATTTAGGGAATTTGTTGACATTTTTTTTTTTAGTGTCGCATAACTTTCTGAGTGTCCCACGTACACATGTGTATAGGAAGACGTTTTAGTTAAGATCGCGGGAAGCGGTTGGATTCGGGTGGGTCAAAATCGGTCTGTGTGGAGAACCTTGGGGGAGGCCCATGTCCAGCAGTGGACTAGTCTGAGTCGTTAGGGTGTCTAGTCTGAGTTTTCAACGAGTTTTGAGCTGTTTCTAGGAAAAGGACAGAAGGAAGGCAAGGCCAAGGCGGACTTTCTCTGACTAGATTGGAGACATCCTAAAGAAAGGACAGGTTAGAAGTACCCTTAACCGAAGAAACCTTATATGAGAAACCTGAATATTCGATGGAAGCAGATAAAGCAAGAAATATGTGTCTGGATCGTAGGTAGCGGCGGTTTTATGTCTCTGCCTACCTTTTCAAGAAACAGGTGTGAGTTCCAGAATGATGTTGTATGCCAATACAACATCATTCTGGAATTATGTAAAATCCAAAGTGGGTAGTAAATTTGTAAAAAATATATTAAAGAATGGGGAGGCCTTAACATCCGAACAGGCAGCATGTGAATTCGGTGAATATTTAAAATCCGTGTATAATAAGGAAAATCCTATATTAAATGTAGACGCGGCAGTATTAGAAGCAGGAAGTGGGAACGGAGCGGCTCGGGTCCACCTAGACGGCTTGACCTTGAATGATGTTAGGCGCGCGCTTCAACAGATTAAGCCGAAATCTTCAACGGGACCGGATGGTATACCACCGTACATTTTTGACAGGCCAGTCGCGGTATTGTCCACACCCGTGAAGGTACTCGAATCGGCGATTTATAATATTATATATCCACAAGTGAACTCGCTACTCGCAGAGGTACAGCACGGGTTTCGGCCAGCCAAGAGTACAACAAGTAATCTACTTAGCTATGTGGCGGAATTATTAACGAAGGTAGATATTGGGGGGCAAACAGATGCTGCATACTTTGACTTTAAAAAAGCGTTCGATATAGTCGATAATGACGCGTTGCTTAAAAAGTTTGCAAGCATCGGATTCACCCCCTACCTTTTTAATTTCTTCGCGAAATATATGCGTAATAGGCAGCAGTACGTAGATTATGCCGGATTCCAGTCGGAAGCTTATTTTACGAGGTCTGGAGTAGGACAGGGTAGTAAATTAGGACCTCTCGCATTTCTGCTAATGAAATGAAATGAAATGAAATACTTCTTTATTTCGTGTAAACTTTGAAAGTACTTACGAAACGTCATTAAAAAGAAATATTTAATACAATTATTTTTGTGTGTCGAATTAGAACAGCTCAGTCCCAAGCGTTTTGGTCGTCTTTATAGTCAGATATTTTATAATAGGCTTTTGAACATAATTTCGCTTTTACAATAATTTTGAACTTATTTATAGATAGGTCTCTTATATTATAAGGGAGCTTGTTATAAAAGCGTATACATTGCCCCATAAAACAGCTACTTTTTTTGTGGAGACGAGTGCTATGAACTACGAGATTATTTCTGTGTCTTGTATTTACAGAATGTATATCACATTTTTTACAAAATTTTTCAATATTTTTATGTACATATAGCAGATTTTCATAAATATATTGTGATACAACAGTTAGAATGTTTATTTCTTTGAACTTTTCTCTTAGAGAAACTCTTGGACTGAGGTTATAAATTCCCCTTACAGCTCTTTTCTGCAGAACAAATATTGTATTTAGGTCTGCAGCATTCCCCCAGAGAAGAATCCCATACGACATTAAGCTATGAAAGTAACTGAAATAAACCATTCTAGCTGTTTCTAAATCTGTGAGGCGTCTAATTGTCTTAACTGCATAAGCTGCAGAACTGAGTTTGCCCGAAAGCCTTTCTATATGTGGACCCCATTGTAGTTTGGTGTCCAGCATAATACCTAAAAACATGGTTGTCTCGACGGGCTCAATCCTAGATTCATTAAGTTGTACATTGGTTGGCATATGTTTAACATTGGGCATTGAAAATTTTAAAAGTTTAGTTTTCTTATTATTAAGTAATAGATTATTAACATTAAACCAATTGACAACTTTAGAGAGTGCATTGTTTACTTCGTCAAAGTTACTCTGTCGTCGTTTAATATTAAAAATCAAAGAGGTATCATCAGCGAACAATACAATCTCATGATTATTCTTAACGTAATAAGGTAAATCGTTAATATATATCAAGAATAGAAATGGTCCGAGAATTGAACCCTGCGGGACACCCATTTTCAAAGCAGAACCTGGAGATGTCTTACCATTAACCTCGACCTTCTGGATTCTGTTGCCCAAATAAGAAGTCAGGAGATCGAGAGCTTTATTTTTAATGCCGTAATGATATAGTTTCCTGATAAGAGTATCATGATGAACACAATCAAAGGCTTTAGACAAGTCGCAAAATATACCTAACGCATCTTGCGACTTCTCCCAAGCTGCAAAAATACTTTTCAGTAACTCAACTGCTGCGTCAGTAGTTGAACAACCCCTCGTAAATCCGAACTGTTTCTTGTGAAGAAGATTATGTCTATTGAAATGACTAAGTAGCTGACTAAGAATTAGTTTCTCAAAAATTTTGCTAAGTGTTGGCAATACAGAAATAGGTCGAAAATTTGAGGGGTCTGATGTGTCACCAGATTTAAATAAAGGTGTTATTTTGCTATACTTCATTAAATCAGGAAATGTTCCAGAAGTGACACAACCATTGAACACTGTTGCAAGATGTGGAGCAATTAATGTAATAATAGACGAAACAGTCTTTACTGACAATCCCCACAGATCCTTTGTCTTTTTCATATTAATAGTTTTAAATTGTTTAAGAACATCATCTGTAGTAACAGCAACAAATTCAAAGGCCGTAACACATTCCGGCACGCAGTCTTTAAGCAGCATTTCAGCAGACATGGAAGACGATTTGAGTGACGCTGTAGTTACAATGGGTATATTAGCAAAAAACTTTTCAAATTCCGTCGCTACTTCCAAGTCCTCTGCAATACTCACATTATTGATATTTAGTAGGTAGTCGCGACTGCGTGTTTTGGCTCTACCAGTTTCGCTATTGATCACATTCCAAGTTGCTTTTATGGTATTTTCAGCGCTTTATATTTTATTTTTCAAATAAATTGATTTTGCAGCATAACAAGCTTGTCTAAATGTTTTTGAGTATTTTTTTACATAATTAATAAAGGCCGGACTATTATTAAAAGTTTTTTCATTATAAAGTTCATATAACCTAATCCGACTTTTATGAATGCCTTCAGTTGCCCAATCACTAAACATCAGACGGTCAGTTACATTTAATTTTTTAGGTTTAAATACAGTAGAAAATTCATCACTAATCAATTTAAATAATGAATTATATAACTGATCCGGATGGTCATGAATAGGCAACCAACGCATTTTATTTGATAGATTATTTTTAAAAAGTTCTAATCGGTTTTCATTTATAGGTATAAAATTAATAATTTTACTCTGAATCTTAGGGCTTTTTCTTGGACAACAGACTAACTGCCCACAGTGATCAGACTGTAACATATTAATTAAGGATTTTTGTAAAGGCTTAGTGTTAATAAATATATTATCAATACAGGTAGCACTTGTGGCAGTCACTCTAGTTGGTTCTAAAAAAGTATGACTTAAATTGTAAGATTTAAATAGATTTAAGAAACCAATTGATAAAGAACATTTCTCTAAAATGTTAATGTTGAAGTCACCACAAATAGCAACCGTTTTATGGCAATTATTAACTTTGCTTAGGGCATCCTCCATAATTACTAGAAAACTTTCAAAATGTGCACATGGAGGCTTGTATACACTCATAACAATGAACTGATCAAATTCGACACAAGATATCTCTATAACTCGCTCAACAGAGAGGCTCACAATATCAGACCTTTCTTTAAATTTTAAAAGTTTATTTATTATAATTAACGAGCCTCCTCGAATAAATTTTTCTCTGCTGAATGAGCTTGCAACCTGGTGGTTGTTGAAATTGAAAATGAACTGGTGGCTTTTTAGCCAATGTTCTGTAATACATAAAATGTCAATATTGTTACAGTTCATGAACAATTCCAACTCTAACTCCTTACCCATCAACCCTTGTATATTTTGATGCACCAGGTTAATACAATTTTTTAAATTATTGACGTGACAACGTCTTATAAATTGGTTTGCCGGGTGACACTTCAAGAAACTGCGTTACGCTCCGCTCACGTTATGCGCTCACAATGAGAGCGAGTGAGAGGCACGCGTCCCGCCTAAGAGCGAGAGAGACAGACATAAAAAGTGAAAGGCACGCGTCTTTCATCCTTCTTCCTACTATACGAATGAATATTCACATTAAAATTATTTTACCACTCAAAGTCGTTGTCACGTAAAACTTTCGCCCGTATACCGACTTTACAGGCAACCAATTTTTTTTTTGTACAATGTGTGGTTGATGAAAGTGTGTTTTTATTACTTATATTTAAATTTATCAATGTCTTGTCTATGTTATTGCCAGAGATTGACTCTATTGTCTCATAACTTAATTTAAAGGATTTGGAACAGATTCCAAGCTTATATTCAATGTCAAGTTAGACTGCTCAATAAAAGCAGTGTTATTAGCCAAATTTTTGGCTGTGTTATTAATATAATATGCTAGCGATGATGCTATTTGTCTTTGAATATATTGAGATAGATAGCAACTATCACATGTCAAATAAAAACTTCTAATGAAAGCATTAGAGTCAATAAAGTCAATAAAATCATTGTATAATGTCAATGTATGTAATTTACAATTTAATTTGTATCTATAGTCATTTTCGGCCTGTGGCAACAACTTACTGTAGGGAAATGCAAGTAAAATAATTTTTCTAACTTTTAGGTGTAATAATTGGTCAAAATACCTTTTAATAGTATTAAGATTTGTATTACCCCTTCTCCCAATAAATATGATTATTGTTGAATTAGGACAGTATGTTCTACTCAAGATGTTTTGTAAAATATGTGAAAAACTTGCTCCAGGCATACAAAAGTTGGTAACGGTTTGACCTGTCCTTTGTCTCAACAATTGGCTCATGTTCCTACCTATCTCATCACTAAACATTACTAAATTGTTGGTGTTTGTCTTTGTATTGTGATGTGAGAAGGAGGTGCTATCATTAATGAAGCTGTTACTCATCACCGCTGACTGAGATAACATTGCAGAACTATCATTCAAAATGGTAGGCTGAGAACAACTTTGTGGTTTCAAGCTAGGTTCACTGATCTGATTATTAGTAGTAAGTGATAGGAGTCTTTGCTCATTGTATTTACACAAATCCACTAAGTCATCCATCGCCAAGATATGTTCATTAATTTGACTTTGTGATAATTGATATTTCTTTGTCATATTAAGTAAAGAATCCTGTAAGCGATCAATCTCTGCCTGCAGGCAATGAATATCAGTATCATATTTTAAAAGATTATTATCTAGTTGAGTAATACAAATAGACATATCTTCCTTTAGAGCTATATACTTGCGGCAATAATTGACATTTGCTTTTGAATTTTTATATTTTCTTAATAATTTTTCCTTTTTCTTAATTTGTTTATTCAACTTTACATACTTTTTCAGTTTATTGGATGAGTTTATGGTTTTACTTGATTGAATAATTGAAGTGTCATTAGTTAAGTCAATTGTAATAACTTTGTTACCTTCATTGTTTGAGTTGGCAGAAACCATAGATGGAGCGCTACCAACCAGCTCATCAAACAGTGATTGTGAAGTGGCTGCTTTGATGGACCGGTCTGCACACTCCAATCTATTAATATGATTGTTAGCCTCACTTAGGAGGCCCTCTAACTGGGTGATACGCTTGAGAGCGGTCTCAAACTCATTACTACAACTGTCAAAATTGTTTACTATTGATTGTAACCTATCGCGTTCATCTAAAGATGTAATCAAATGAGAATGTATTTCTGCCATCTCAGTTCTTAGTTGAGAATTTTTCTCTAAAACCTGTAACATCTCCCTCTCATTATCATCATGCTCCCTTTGTAGTGTCTCACACAAAGCCTTGTATTTCTTAAGTTCTATAAGCGTTAATTGAAATTTTTCCTCCTCTTGACGCGCCCTCCTGGTCATCATCTTGTTAATAAATTAAAAAGATGGCAAGAAACTTATTAACAAAAGACAGAAATAATAATTACTTGTTACTATTGTAAGTATGACACTTAGGTTTGTGTAAGGCACCAACCAAGATGAGATATGTTCACTTGTTTACTACTTATGTAAATAGTTTAAATGTTCGATATTACGTAAACTTACCTCAACTGCTCGAATATTAGAAAAGTAATGCAAAGTATTTTAAATTATATAGTTCGTTTGTTTGACTTTGACTTTGCAAAACTTTTACTTTATGTTATTCACCAACATTCACTTCTAATTATGAAATTATATAGTTAATTATTAATATCACACACTAATAAGAGCTTAAAACACAAATAATACCTGATAAAGTTAATTAAATCAAATAAAATTAAATAAATATTGGGAGAAGCACAGTTTTACGTCTTAATACCAGTGTTGCCAGAGACCAAACTCTCAATGATACTGCAAGGGTAATATTGCTATTGTAACGTATCACCGGTACCTACCGAGTGTACGTCATAATACCGTCCATACGCTCGGCCAATCAGAGAAGGCCATCGTCGGCGCTCGTGAGTTTTGCCCATATTTGGTTGGCCCCACGTTGGGCGCCACTGTAACGGGTTCTGGTAGTAAAACGCAGTAGAGGCTCTAGATGCGTTTATTGCCGAGTACTGTCTCACTTCCCATGCACGAATATGACCGACCAACAACACGACACTGGCCTGAACACTAAGGGCTGCAGTCTCCCACGCTGTTCCCTCCGGTAGTGTGCAGGGCAGGTTGCTCGAAGGGCTGCGCGTAGCGGCAGATCCTCGCAGGCCGTTGGCTCAGCTGGCAGGTGCCGGCGGTGTGTGTGCGATGAGCGGGGGCAGGCCAGACTCTTCGGCAGAGGTGACGCCGAAGACGATGCAGCAGGTGTAGCGGTCTAGGTAGCGTAGCCCGGAGCTTAAGGTAAACCTGGAATCTGAAGGGAAACAGCATTAGGAGAGCCACAACCAATAGAGTCAGGCAGGCGGCGTCAGCCGGCCTCAGCTAGCAGGTAGAGAGATGGGCAGTACGCTAACGCAGTAAATGTAGTAACCTACCCACAGCTGGGACCAGGATACACGTCTGAAGTAGTAGTAGTAGCACGTAGTTAGGCACGGTAACAATAATTAGCGGTGCCGGTCTCTCTGTCGGCCCCTATATATACTGGGCCTTGCCCTCCATCAGAGTTCGTGTCGGTGCATAACCAAATATGGGCAAAACTCACGAGCGCCGACGATGGCCTTCTCTGATTGGCCGAGCGTATGGACGGTATTATGACGTACACTCGGTAGGTACCGGTAATACGTTACACTATGTTTGTGTTGGCATAGAATTCACCTATCTAATTGAGATAGATCACATAAATAATATACCTACTTCTCAGACTTTCCGTTTGAGTGTGGCTTAATCTGGTGACGGAGTTTATAGATCGCCCGATGGGCTTTGACGTGGCCGTTCAGTAACAAGAAGTGAGAGCGAAGGCTTTAATTTAAATGCTTCAGATGCAAAGTTGTCTTCCATAAAAAGGGAGGGATGGCAGGACCAGCTTAACTTTAATATTGTAACTCTATGAGGCAGGACTTGAACCCGCGACATCGTCAAACCTTATCGTTTACAGTAAAATCCTTTTAGCATTCTCTTGTTTATAACCTACGAAAAATACAACATTCTATTTTTAAAACTAAATTTTATTTTTCATTCTTTATTACCCGAATAACGAGACACTGTATCTTACAAACTTATTGATCCCCCAAATCTCTGGCCGTTAATATTGAAAAACAAAGTCTCTAAAAATAATAAATGCGTACAAAGTTTGAACGGGCTCAGTATAAGCTGTTTCAGTAACAGTTTAAAAGGATCTCGAACGCTTCGCTTATGCATAATTTTAGCGAAATATCGATCGTTCGATGTATGGCGCATCACTAGGCATCACATAATGGGCATTGAAATGACGTCGGCATCCGTGTCAAATGTGATTTACGGGTTAGGTTAGTTTTAATGAGCAGGATAATAAAATGAGACAGATTAAAGATGATATTGGTAGCGATAACGTAAAAATTTTGTTTAGTCTTCAAATTGTATTTGAATATATTCTATAAATTATAAGTATCATGTCTGTTTCCAAACTTCGGCTACAATAGTGGCTGGACTAGAATTGCTAAAATTGATTTAATACACGACGCATACAGCTTAGCTTTCAGTTACTAAGCTGCTAGTGTGATCAGGTGACCGTACTCACTGGTACAATTCTGTTACATTTGCCCTACGAAAAGCCAAGCAGCGAGAGAGGTGGAGACAAATTACAAGAGATAATTGATTTTCATATAGGTAGGGCAGAACCTTCAGAAATGAAGCAAACTACGAAGAATAAGGGGACTGCGGCTTAATTGTAAAAATGGGCAAATAATTGCATCTATTTTATTTTTAAAATGAGCCTGTTTCATAATTATGCTTGTTTTCATAAAGGGTTAAACACAGACAGTAACTGCCTTGATTTCGGAAACAATTGTTAAGCTCAGTACTGACACACGGTTATAATCGATAGTATTACTCGATAACGAGTAAAAATCAATGTTTGGACTGCAAAACTGACACTTCGATGACATCAAATACACTGTAATTTTACCCTAAGCGAGCCTTCGAGTTTGACTCGATCGAGTAAAACTGTGAGTACGAGATCCAGTTAGCTATTACACTGAGTGTTGTTAGTTCGATACCCACACGAGACAACACTATGTGTGATGCACACATTAGTATTTCAAGTCTGGGTGTAGGTACTTTGCGCCTATTGATAGAGAAGTTCTATGTTTTTTAAATAAAGCAAAATACGTCGTTTTAGTCTCAAAATTTATCTTTATTACATACATATTCTATGCTATTATATTCTTTTTTACTATTCCAACAAAGTGGCCGAACATTTATCTCATTTCTGCTGTAAAGCCCCCTGTTCCCACTCTGATTGGTTGGATTAGTTGAATTAGAGCTGAATTGGAGGCTAAAAGTGTCACATGCAACACTCTGGTCACGCTAAATGTATGAAAACGATACAGTAACGTTGTTGTTAAAGCCTGTTGGCCGTTGAAAGGTACACACAATTTCCGTGTTCGGAATTTTCGATGTTGGTATTGCGTCCCCATAAAAACACTTTATAGCATTCATAAAGTCGTAGATAGGAAGGTAATAATTTCATTATCTCGAGATAGAGCGCTGATTGTACCTGTTTATTGGTATACAGTCAGAATATATTTTAATAGAGGATGTATTTTACCGCAGGTATCTACACCCGCACATTTTTCTTTAAGTTTGATGGTTTCCGCCCATCCCATGGGAATTTCAGGAAATCATTCCTTAGTGCACCCTTACGGCCCCGGATTTACATACGATGTTTCATTTTCTTGCGTCCGATAGTTTCGACACTAAGTTGTCTGTTAGTCAGTCAGTAGCGCAATAATTTTATTTATAAATATTAATGTATACTTAAATTAGCTTCTGCCCGCGGCTCCGTCCGCTTGGATGTCGGTTATCGTGACAACAAGTATCTTGCTATTTCACTCCAACTTTCATTAAAATTTAAGTCAAGAATTATAACATTGCTTTTAAAGTCTTCTAGATTTTGAAATTACAAATATCAAAATATCTACTTTGTATAAATAAAAAACCACTAGATTTCTGATGAATGACAGAAGAGGCTACTTTCATTCATCAGAAATCTAGTTGTTTTTTACTGTTTATTGTTACTTTGCAAACTTGCATACCCGAACAAAAACGTAAAAACATATTATAATTACATTAAAAAAACCCAAATTAAATGTAAAATGTTCACACCTTATCTCCGTCAGTTAACGCTTCAATTGCGTATAATTATCCTAAATGATAATTTAAACCTGTTTATGAATAAAAAAAATCGCAGAAATGTCGAATGGAGGCATATTTTTTTGTGCTCGGTCACATTAGCAACTTTCGTTGAAATACAATTTCTATAATTGAAACCTTTTACAAAAGTGTTAAATTGATTTAAAACATTCAAGATTTTTAATTAACCGACTTGGTATTACGTGGATCTCACAACTTTTTACGTTAGGAGAACTGAGTAGCGAGACTTGGTTTTTTGACAAGTATTGTTTTTTATGGGATTTAACATTCGCCGCATGCATTCTGAACAGATTTCAACTATAAGTTAATATAGGTACAGCGTGTAACAAAAGACATTATCAAACACACGCCTAAAGCACAAAGTAGGATTTACTATAACCTGTAGATCGAACTAGAAGAGTAGGTACAGCTGACTTGAAATGGCTGACTCTGGCCACAAAGGACTGCTATCTCATCGTAATATGGTTTGCCCTGAGCTAGTTTGCCCGAGCACCATTTTTCTCACTCAGTCCACTCTTTTATCATCTTCTTCAACTTTTCCTGTTTTATGAGTCACAAAATATGTTCCTTCTTACAAATATTATTAGTGTCAGTTGTTCGTAAATATCCTTTCAAATCCACGTTTTGTCTAAGAACACTATCCATCTAATCTGTAAGCGCCGTAATGTTATTGGAAAATGATCAAAAGCTTTAAGTCCGTTGTCGAACATGCCCTTTGCCATTCTTAAATGTCAATTTTTTAACGGCTCTATAGACTATTTCTTATAGAGAAAATTAAAAAATAGAAAAGAATTAGTATGATGTTATATAAACAGGACCGTTTGAAAGTTACGAAACTAGCCCCTCAATGTTTTCTTTACTAATTTTGTTAATACGAAAATCCTACCATTAATAATGTATTTTACTCACACACTGCATAAATAACACATGTCATGTAAGCCTTGTTAACAGTTTTCCGTATAAATAAAAAAAGCGATTTAAGTAAATTCGAATAAATCCGAATTACTCGGACCGATGATTGCTTGTCGTTAATCACCGACATCGCAGCCGGCACTGCTTTCAATATTAATCATACACTCGTTATCTGCAGTAAATCTGGGCCGGTGCAGGACACTAGTTAAATTAAAAATGATTTCAGATTTACACTGAAGCGGCTATTCGCTGAATAGTAATTTTATTTTTTAATCGCACCCCATATTTTAATTACGGATAATTATTTTTATGACATGATTTTGGGCTGCTTGCTGTTTCATAAAAAAATAGATATTAAATTTCTGTTTTCTTCTTTATGTATGTAAAACGTTTATTTCAAATTAAGAGCATCAATCCATCTATAAAACAAAGTCAAAGTAAGTTTGTATACAGTCAGCAAAGAGAAACAAAGAATACATTGGGATATTAAAGCAAATAGCACAGAAATGATAAATTAATACATCATAATAATATACAATTATAATGTCAATGAAAGTGAAAATTCATAAGTCAATAGATCCATGTTCAATCTAGTCAAAGTAAAATTTCAATAAAAATTCAATAATAATAAATCGACGGTCCCTACGTATATAAAGACATGTCGAAAATGGCATATTTTTTTATTGCATCATTGGCTTTAGATTATCTATGCGCACTTACTGACATACAATTTTTTTTTAAACTTTATTTATTTACCTTGTTTTACAAAACGTATAGAAGAACAAGTATTATAAATAAAACGAATAAGTGTCGTAGATACGGACATCTGTACATATCTTTTTGTACGGTGTTTTAAAATGCGTGCCACTCGGTGCGAATGCGGTCTTGTATAAGGGGTTGGTACAGGGTTTGTATCAAGTTTCCTTCTCTTACAGTGCTGTTCTCTGCATAATATGCTCCCTCTGCCGGCTCTTACGACACCCATGGGATGATATGGGGTGGTGACATTCCGTATTCTTAATCCGTCACCACACGGACAGCGTATAAAAAGGTATAATAGACATGACTGACATACTTTTATTTTATTATCGGCGTAGAAACGGTCATCTATCAGTTTTTTCAAGAAAACGTAAAAAATAAATTTGTGTAAATAGCATTACAAATCTCTTTAAAACTGTTAAAATATTGTAGAAAGAAAATATTTATTATTGGTCATAGAACTATTCCTAGGGCCTGTTGAACACAAATTACGCTCTCCTGTAAACCTCGATTTTTGACTTGACCTTATGTACGTAGGAACCGTCGAAATATAAGAAAATAATAATAGTTATTCGTAGTCAATTATATAATATATAAATCCCATAAATAAATATCTAAGGCAAGTAACTTTGATAGGCTCAGTTTAATAATGCCACTGCTAGAAATTAATAAACAAATTTTAAATTATTTATGGGTTCCATATTTACTCCACGTTTAATCATAGTTATGCAAACTTCAGTTTATGTTTTCAATCATTTACAATTTGCCCACATACCACATATATTTACGTAACGCGTCTCAATAAAAATAACCATGCCGCGTTCTGTCGTTTCGAACTATCGTTCAATCCATAAATATAAGAACACTTTAATATTTTTTATTTTTTTATTTATAGACTCACGCCTGTATCCCCGAAGGAGTAGGCAGAGGCGTAATATTACACCCACATTTCGCCATGAATATTTTGGTCCCACGTAATAGGGGGCGAGCCTATTGCCGTTACCGGGCACATCACCAGACTCCGTGCTACTACGGAGAATTCGGAAAAACCCAGTATCACTTTTGCCCGACCCGGGAATCGAACCCGGGACCTCCGATCAGTAGTCGCATACGCTATCCACTGGACCACGGAGGTAGTTAAAATCCTTTCTTTATTTACAGTCCACCACAATTACGCAAGCTTATTTAACGGAGATCAATTGTGAAGAATGTGTTAAAGGCTTGGCATCGCTCTTCCACTAATGCGTCCACTCCTGAAATCCTGGCCCATTGTCAATAGCCAACGCAGTTTTAGTGAAGCATACTTTGAATCTTTTGAACGAAGACCGCATTAATCGACGTAAAGCAATTTTAAAGTTTCCACACGGAAGAAAATGGCGGAGCAAGATTGAGTGGTCTTAATTATTGTCAGTCGGTGATCGTGGCTAGTTCGAGTTCGAAAGTCTATAATCGTACATCGAGTACCAACTTCACTGTTTGTAGTATAGTTTTTGAGAGTCTTTTTTAGTTTGTGTGTAATTCGAAGATCTGTACGTGAGTTGAACTTCAGCGCTAAAGAAATTGAAGTTAGAGAGAGAATATATGTAAGCAAGTAAGTATACGAGTAAGCATGATTAAATACTAATTGTAAGATCAGATCATAATAAGATCCGAGATATTTTGATGTATCTGAAGCAATAAGGAAATGCTGCCTCCGTGGTCCAGTGGATAGCGTATGCGACTGCTGATCGGCGGTCCCGTGTTCGATTCCCGGGTCGGGCAAAGTGTTATTGGGTTTTTCCGTTAGGAAATTCTCAGTAGCAGCACGGAGTCTGGTAATGTGCCCGATACGGCAATAGGCTCGCCCCCTATTTCGTGGGAACTAAAAATTCATGCCGAAATGTAGGTGAAATATTACACCGCTGCCTACCTCTTCGGGGATACAGGCGTGAGTCTATAAATAAATAAATAAGGAAATGCCAAAAAAAAATAAATGCTTACGTTTGATTTTGTTCCTCAACTTAATCATTTAATAATTTAATGTAAATTGATTAATCACTACATATGTAGTATAAAAAAAAGTCTGTCTTCTGTCTGTCTGTCCCTATGTATGCTTAAATCTTAAAAACTACGCAACGGATTTTAATGCCGTTTTTTTTAATAGAATGATTCAAGAGGAAGGTTTATAAGGTGTGTAATGGACGCGAGTGAAGCCGCTGGCGGCGTCTAGTTTACAATAATATTGATATTATGTCAAATCTATTAATCAAAATGATCCTTATATCGAATTCAGTTATTCTTAACCTATACTTTTTTATAATTATGATTTGTGATTCGGCCACATTGGTCTACAATTACCAATATTAGACTGAATATCAGTTTTCCATGGCATGACTGCGATTTGACCTCCGCAACCCTAAAGTACAAACATCAGTCTAAAATCAAATAGAAAACCTTGTTCAGTCGCTATGAATTCATAACATAAAATTTGATCGCAATTGTTTGCTTACGCAATTGCCAATTTATTGAAAGTTTTTAATTTATTGTCCAACGTTATCCTTCTAGTTTCACTGTTATTGAAGGATACTGCTAATAGCCTAGAGGGCTGTTAGCAGTAATTGGCAATTTTATTTAATTAGTGACCCGCTATGTCTAATGCGTTACAGTAACTATGTATCGCATTAAGGTCGTGATTGTGTATGATTTCTTTACTTTACTAATTATATCTGACGTTGCTACAGTATAAAGCGTGTTCCTAAGTTATTCTAGGATTGAATTTTTTTATTTGAAATGTATGATATATGATAAGTACGCATACCAGTAGGATAGAGAATCGAAGGCATATAGCGCGAAGAGACGATGGCCGTTGGGGCAGGCGGGTTCTGGAGTGGCGACCACGTACTGGACGACGCAGCTGGGGTAGCCCCCTACTGTAAGGTGGACCGACGATCTGGTTAAGATCGCGGGGAACGGTTGGATGCGGGCGGCTCAAAATCAGTCTGTGTGAAGAACCTTTGGGGTGAGGCGATGGACAGGCATGGGGAGTCGTTGGCTATTAGTCTCGACATCTCCAAAGCCTTTGATAGAGTCTGGCATCATGCGCTTCTTTCCAAGCTTCCAGCCTACGGCTTGCCGCCTCGATTGTGCAACTAGGTTGCCAGCTTTCTGCATGAGCGCCGTTTACGAGTCCTTTGTGACGGTGAGTCATTGAAGTTTCTCCAGGTGAATGCTGGTGTGCCTCAGGGGTCCGTGTTATCGCCCACGCTTTTTCTTCTGCATATCAATGATATACTCACTTTTAAGGGGCATACATTGCTATGGAGATGACAGTACTGTACATGGGCGATATCTCGGACACCCTGCGGCTAAGCAAGCCGATACTGAGGAGTATAGGCGAACACTTGTTGCTGAGCTTGACCGGGTTCTGAATTGCATCTCGCATTGGGGTGATGAGAACCTGGTCGAGTTCAACGCCAAGAAAACACAGGTGTGCGCATTCTCAGCCAAGGTATCTCCATTCCTTCCCCATCCGTCTCTTCTGGACACTCCACTACCGATTCAAGACAGCCTTAATGTCCTGGGTATGGGCATACGCAGAAATCTCAACCAGAAGAACTACATCGAGAGTGTCATCAAATCCGCATCTCGGAAACTCGGAGTCCTGAACTAGGTGAGGAGGTTTTTCACGCCGGAGCAGTTGTGTCTGTTATACAAGACCCAGGTTCGCACCTGCGTGGAATACTGCTCTCAACTTTGGAATGGCTCCGCTCAGTACTTATTGGACGCCCTCGATAGGTTGCAGCGGCGTGCTGTCCGTATCATCGGGGATCCAGAGGCCATTAAGACTCTTGAGTCACTGCAATTACGCAGAGACGTGGCCTCAATGGCTGTCTTCTACCGCATCTATCACGGTGAGTGCTCCGAAGAGCTCTTTCAACTAATCCCACCCTCTCCTTTCCTATCCCGAACGACATGTGCTGGGTTGAGGTGCCACTCTTACACGGTAGAACAGATACCATCACGCACCAAACGGTTCGGCGCCTCTTATCTCTGCCGTACCATTAAGATGTGGAACTCTTTACCAGTCCACGTGTTTCCCTCCACCTATGATCCCGGGTCCTTTAAGCGGGGCGTGAAAAAGCTTTACTCAAGGCCGTCAAGGTGAGGGCCATCATGCCATAATGCCATGCTGGTTGCTGGGATGATGTCCATCACTATGGGACTTCACTGACTGCTTAACATCAGGCAGCATGGAGTCAATTTGTTCGGCAGGAATAAAAAAAAAAAGTATCAAGAAATATTTGTATCCATATGTCAGACGTGAACTCGTAAATCAGTAAACAGAGAAATATTTGATAATATCTTGCCGATAGTTGTGAATCTTGGGAGCAGTTTCCACGTGCCTTAACAGACAGTTATGAATTAGTGGACACTAACCTGTGTTTTGTGGTAGATCTAAAAACACGGCCTATAGGTGTTCGGTTTGTGGTCAGATTTTGCTAAATATCTAATCCAGTTTGGTATCGGTTTGTTATGTACCTAATAATTACTTTACTGATTTTTCTATTTTTAATAGAATTAGATTTGACATATAATATCCACGTTATTAGAAATGATATAAAGTAAAAACTTTACAATTATTTTATAGTCAACTTCAATCTTTACAAGTAAAGTACGTACGTAAGTAAAGTATTTTTGAAAACAGCGAGCAGTCGACATAGTAATGGTCAGCCTGACTTATCACCTTGGTGGAGAGTACATACTGGGATAATCAGAGTCCACTGACAATGTAAATTAAGCAGGACTTGCCTAGTACCAAACCTTGAGACAGGCAGAAGGTACTTTAGAGGCTTGGAATTCTTCTCTCGAATCCATTTCCTTGTGTCCTTCTCCAACACTTTCCATAAATAGTAAAAGTAGTAAGCATGCTATATGGGTCTTTAGTACTGTAACTCATCGTCCTAGTGCCATCCTGATTACATCAGACTATGGCCGTGGAGCTTTCTAGTTTCATCATGTCAGCCTAGAGACATCCACCGCTGGATATAGGCCTTCCCCAAGATTCTCCACACAGACTGATTTTGAGCCGCCCGCATCCAACCGTTCCCCGCGATCTTAACCAGATCGTCGGTCCACCTTACAGTAGGGGGCTACCCCAGCTGCGTCGTCCAGTACGTGGTCGCCACTCCAGAACCCGCCTGCCCCAACGGCCATCGGTTCTTCGCGCTATGTGCCTTGCCCATTACCACTTCAGCCTGGCTATTCGGAGAGCTATGTCGGTGACTTTGGTTCTCCTGCGGATCTCCTCATTTCAGATTCGATTCGCTTTCTAGTTTAATGAAATATAATAAAATATCAGTTTTACCACAGAAAGACTGTTGTCAGACGTGTGTCGATATTTCATTGCTTAGGCCAAAGTATTATCACTGAGTGAACAAAATGCAACAGTCGGAATAAATCTACTTTCCGTCAATCATGAGCATGACCGAAAATAGAGTCTTGCATGCTTAAAAAATGTATGCTATTAATATGTTTCCCTCCACGATTCTCTATCCTACTGGTATGCGTACTTATCATACATCATACATTTCAAATAAAAAAATTCAGTCCTAGAATGACTTAGGAACACGCTTTATACTGTAGCAACGTCAGATATAATTAGTAAAGTAAATAAATCATACACAATCACGACCTTAATGCGATACATAGTTACTGTAACGCATTAGACATAGCGGTTCACTAATTAAATAAAATTGCCAATTACTGCTAACAGCCCTCTAGACTATTAGCAGTATCCTGCAATAACAGTGAAACTAGAAGGATAACGTTGGACAATAAATTAAAAACTTTCAATAAATTGGCAATTGCGTAAGCAAACAATTGCGATCAAATTTTATGTTATGAATTCATAGCGACTGAACAAGGTTTTCTATTTGATTTTAGACTGATGTTTGTACTTTAGGGTTGCGGAGGTCAAATCGCAGTCATGCCATGGAAAACTGATATTCAGTCTAATATTGGTAATTGTAGACCAATGTGGCCGAATCACAAATCATAATTATAAAAAAGTATAGGTTAAGAATAACAGAATTCGATATAAAGATCATTTTGATTAATAGATTTGATATAATATCAATATTATTGTAAACTAGACGCCGCCAGCGGCTTCACTCGCGTCCATTACACATATAAACCTTCCTCTTGAATAATTCTATTAAAAAAAACGGCATTAAAATCCGTTGCGTAGTTTTTAAGATTTAAGCATACATAGGGACAGACAGACAGAAGACAGACTTTTTTTTATACTACATAATATGTAGTGATTAATCAATTTACATTAAATTATTAAATGATTAAGTTGAGGAACAAAATCAAACGTAAGCATTTATTTTTATTTTGGCATTTCCTTATTTATTTATTTATAGACTCACGCCTGTATCCCCGAAGAGGTAGGCAGCGGTGTAATATTACACCCACATTTCGGCATGAATTTTTAGTTCCCACGAAATAGGGGGCGAGCCTATTGCCGTATCGGGCACATTACCAGACTCCGTGCTGCTACTGAGAATTTCCTAACGGAAAAACCCAATAACACTTTGCCCGACCCGGGAAGCGAACACGGGACCGCCGATCAGCAGTCGCATACGCTATCCACTGGACCACGGAGGCAGGATTTCCTTATTGCTTCAGATACATCAAAATATCTCCGATCTTATTATGATCTGATCTTACAATTAGTATTTAATCATGCTTACTCGTATACTTACTTGCTTACATATATTCTCTCTCTAACTTCAGTTTCTTTAGCGCCGAAGTTCAACTCACGTACAGATCTTCGAATTACACACAAACTAAAAAAGACTCTCAAAAACTATTTTACAAACAGTGAAGTTGGTACTCGATGTACGATTATAGACTTTCGAACTCGAACTAGCCACGATCACCGACTGACAATAATTAAGACCACTCAAACTTGCTCCGCCATTTTCTTCCGTGTGGAAACTTTAAAATTGCTTTACGTCGATTAATGCGGTCTTCGTTCAAAAGATTCAAAGTATGCTTCACTAAAACTGCGTTGGCTATTGACAATGGGCCAGGATTTCAGGAGTGGACGCATTAGTGGAAGAGCGATGCCAAGCCTTTAACACATTCTTCACAATTGATCTCCGTTAAATAAGCTTGCGCAATTGTGGTGGACTGTAAATAAAGAAAGGATTTTAACTACCTCCGTGGTCCAGTGGATAGCGTATGCGACTACTGATCGGAGGTCCCGGGTTCGATTCCCGGGTCGGGCAAAAGTGATACTGGGTTTTTCCGAATTCTCCGTAGCAGCACGGAGTCTGGTGATGTGCCCGGTAACGGCAATAGGCTCGCCCCCTATTACGTGGGACCAAAATATTCATGGCGAAATGTGGGTGTAATATTACGCCTCTGCCTACTCCTTCGGGGATACAGGCGTGAGTCTATAAATAAAAAAAATTAAAAAAATTAAAGTGTTCTTATATTTATGGATTGAACGATAGTTCGAAACGACAGAACGCGGCATGGTTATTTTTATTGAGACGCGTTACGTAAATATATGTGGTATGTGGGCAAATTGTAAATGATTGAAAACATAAACTGAAGTTTGCATAACTATGATTAAACGTGCAGTAAATATGGAACCCATAAATAATTTAAAATTTGTTTATAAATTTCTAGCAGTGGCATTATTAAACTGAGCCTATCAAAGTTACTTGCCTTAGATATTTATTTATGGGATTTATATATTATATAATTGACTACGAATAACTATTATTATTTTCTTATATTTCGACGGTTCCTACGTACATAAGGTCAAGTCAAAAATCGAGGTTTACAGGAGAGCGTAATTTGTGTTCAACAGGCCCTAGGAATAGTTCTATGACCAATAATAAATATTTTCTTTCTACAATATTTTAACAGTTTTAAAGAGATATCATATCATATCATACCCATATCATCCCATGGGTGTCGTAAGAGCCGACAGAGGGAGCATATTATGCAGAGAACAGCACTGTAAGAGAAGGAAACTTGATACAAACCCTATACCAACCCCCTATACAAGACCGCATTCGCACCGAGTGGCACGCATTTTAAAACACCGTACAAAAAGATATGTACATATGTCCGGATCTAAGACACTTATTCGTTTTATTTATAATACTGGTTCTTTTATACGTTTTGTAAAACAAGGTAAATAAATAAAGTTTAAAAAAAATTGTATGTCAGTATGTGCGCATAGATAGTCAAAAGCCAATGATGCAATAAAAAAATATGCCATTTTCGACATGTCTTTATATACGTAGGGACCATCGATTTATTATTATTGAATTTTTATTGAAATTTTACTTTGACTAGATTGAACATGGATCTATTGACATATGAATTTTCACTTTCATTGACATTATAATTGTATATTATTATGATGTATTAATTTATCATTTCTGTGCTATTTGCTTTAATATCCCAATGTATTCTTTGTTTCTCTTTGCTGACTGTATACAAACTAACTTTGACTTTGTTTTATATATGGATTGATGCTCTTAATTTGAAATAAACATTTTACATACATAAAGAAGAAAACAGAAATTTAATATTTATTTTTTTATGAAACAGCAAGCAGCCCAAAATCATGTCATAAAAATAATTATCCGTAAATAAAATACGGGGTGCTATTAAAAAATAAAATTACTATTCAGCGAATAGCCGCTTCAGTGTAAATCTGAAATCATTTTTAATTTAACTAGTGTCCTGCACCGGCCCAGATTTACTGCAGATAACGAGTGTATGATTAATATTGAAAGCAGTGCCAGCTGCGATGTCGGTGATTAACGACAAGCAATCATCGGTCCGAGTAATTCGGATTTATTCGAATTTACTTCAATCGCTTTTTTTATTTATACGGAAAACTGTTAACAAGGCTTACATGACATGTGTTATTTATGCAGTGTGTGAGTAAAATACATGATTAATGGTAGGATTTTCGTATTAACAAAATTAGTAAAGAAAACATTGAGGGGCTAGTTTCGTAACTTTCAAACGGTCCTGTTTATATAACATCATACTAATTCTTTTCTATTTTTTAATTTTCTCTATAAGAAATAGTCTATAGAGCCGTTAAAAAATTGACATTTAAGAATGGCAAAGGGCATGTTCGACAACGGACTTAAAGCTTTTGATCATTTTCCAATAACATTAAGGCGCTTACAGATTAGATGGATAGTGTTCGTAGACAAGACGTGGATTTGAAAGGATATTTACGAACAACTGACACTAATAATATTTGTAAGAAGGAACATATTTTGTGACTCATAAAACAGGAAAAGTTGAAGAAGATGATAAAAGAGTGGACTGAGTGAGAAAAATGGTGCTCGGGCAAACTAGCTCAGGGCAAATCATATTACGATGAGATAGCAGTCCTTTGTGGCCAGAGTCAGCCATTTCAAGTCAGCTGTACCTACTCTTCTAGTTCGATCTGCAGGTTATTGTAAATCCTACTTTGTGCTTTAGGCATGTGTTTGATAATGTCTTTTGTTACACGCTGTACCTATATTAACTTATAGTTGAAATCTGTTCAGAATGCATGCAGCGAATGTTAAATCCCATAAAAAACAATACTTGTCAAAAAACCAAGTCTCGCTACTCAGTTCTCCTAACGTAAAAAGTTGTGAGATCCACGTAATACCAAGTCGGTTAATTAAAAATCTTGAATGTTTTAAATCAATTTAACACTTTTGTAAAAGGTTTCAATTATAGAAATTGTATTTCAACGAAAGTTGCTAATGTGACCGAGCACAAAAAATATGCCTCCATACGACATTTCTGCGAATTTTTTTATTCATAAACAGTTTTAAATTATCATTTAGGATAATTATACGCAATTGAAGCGTTAACTGACGGAGATAAGATGTCATTTTACATTTAATTTGGGTTTTTTTAATGTAATTATAATATGTTTTTACGTTTTTGTTCGGGTATGCAAGTTTGCAAAGTAACAATAAACAGTAAAAAACAACTAGATTTCTGATGAATGAAAGTAGCCTCTTCTTTCATTCATCAGAAATCTAGTGGTTTTTTATTTATACAAAGTAGATATTTTGATATCTGTAATTTCAAAATCTAGAAGATTTTAAAAGCAATGTTATAATTCTTGACTTAAATTTTAATGAAAGTTGGAGTGAAATAGCAAGATGCTTGTTGTCACGATAACCGACATCCAAGCGGATGGAGCCGCGGGCAGAAGCTAATTTAAGTATACATTAATATTTATAAATAAAATTATTGCGCTACTGACTGACTAACAGACCACTTAGTGTCGAAACTATCGGACGCAAGAAACTGAAACATCGTATGTAAATCCGGGGCCGTAAGGGTGCACTTAGGAATGATTTCCTGAAATTCCTATGGGATGGGCGGAAACCGTCAAACTTAAAGAAAAATGTGCGGGTGTAGATACCTGCCGTAAAATACATCCTCTATTAAAATATATTCTGACTGTATACCAATAAACAGTTACAATCAGCGCTCTATCTACAGATAATGAAATTATTACCTTCCTATCTACGATTTTATGAATGCTATAAAGTGTTTTGATGGGGACGCAATACCAACATCGAAAATTCCGAACACGGAAATTGTGTGTACCTTTCAACGGCCAACAGGCTTGAACAACAACGTTACTGTATCGTTTTCATACATTTCGCGTGACCAGAGTGTTGAATGTGACACTTTTAGCCTCCAATTCAGTTCTAATTCAACTAATCCAACCAATCAGAGTGGGAACAGGGGGCTTTACAGCAGAAATGAGATAAATGTTCGGCCACTTTGTTGGAATAGTAAAAAAGAATATAATAGCATAGAATATGTATGTAATAATAATATATTGTGAGACTAAAACTACGTTATTTGCTTTATTTAAAAAATCGTAGAACTTCTCTATCAATAGGCACAAAGTACACCCAGAAAATACTGATGTGTGGATCACACATAGTGTTGTCTCGTGTGGGTATCGAACTCACAACACTCAGTGCAGTACTATAAAAAGGTCAATGCCCTAGCATATTCCTAGTAGACAAGGCTCTAAGAATTACGTGGTACTTACAATTAAAGCTTATTAATATGGCTCCATAAAACACCTCTTGTTACTTTTTCAAGACTTACGTATGTTTAAAACATTTAAAATGCAAATTGAAACCATTTATATATTCTATACCGCTCACACTGCATCTTAAAAGGCAGTAAGCTCTTCATTAAACTGCCTATCAAAACTTTAAGCCGTAAATTAGATTTCACACGCGAATGCTTCCGTAATTTCAAAATAGTACCCATTATTAGTGATGTCCATACGTTCAACGATTGACTCTTTTTTAATATGCATACGTTTATAACGCATTTTTCTCTACACAGGTTTTTACGGAAACTGCCAACTGGATCTTTAAAGCTCCGTACTCACACATTTACTCGATCGAGTCATACTCGAAGGCTCGCTAAGGGTAAAATTACAGTGTATTTGATGTCATCGAAGTGTTAGTTTTGCAGTCCAAACATTGATTTTTACTCGTTATCGAGTAAAACTATCGATTATAACCGTGTGTCAGTACTGAGCTTAAGAATTGTTTGCGAAAGCAATGGCAGTTACTGGTTGTGTTTAACCCTTTATGAAAACAAGCATAATTATGAAACAGGCTCATTTTTTAAATAAAATAGATGCAATTATTTGCCCATTTTTACAATTAAGCCCCAGTCCCCTTATTCTTCGTAGTTTGCTTCAATTCTGAAGGTTCTGCCCTACCTATATGAAAGTAATTTATCTCTTGGTGTGACTGAAAACTTATCTGTGTGCGTCGTGTATTAAATAAATTTTAGCAATTCTAGTCCATCCACTGTTGTAGCCGAAGTTTGGAAACAGACTTATAATTTATAGAATATATTCAAATGCAATTTGAAGACTAAACAGAATTTCTACGTTATCGCTACCAATATCATCTTTCATCTGTCTCATTTTATTATCCTGCTCATCAAAACTAACTTAACCCGTAAATCACATTTGACATGGATGCCGACGTCATTTCGTTGCCCATTATTAGTGATGCGCCATACATCGAACGATCGATATTTCGCTTAAATTATGCATGAGCGAAGCGTACAAGATCCTTTTTAACTGTTACTGAAACAGCTTATTCTGAGCCCGTACTAACTTTGTACGCATTTATTATTTTTTGGAGACTTTGTTTTTCAATATTAACGGCAAGAGATTTGGGGGATCAATAAGTTTGTAAGATACAGTGTCTCGTTAGTCGGGCGATAAAGAATGAAAGAATATTACAAAATTTAGGTTTAAAAATAGGATGTTGTATTTTTCGTAAGTTATAAACAAGAGAATGCAAAAAGGATTTTACTGTAAACGAGATGGTTTGCCGAGGTCGCGGGTTCAAGTCCTGTCTCATAGAGTTACAATATTAAAAATAAGCTGATCTTGCAATGCCTCCTTTTTATGGGAGACACCTTTGCATCTGAGGCATAATTAAAGCCTTCTTTCTCACTTCTTGTTACTGAACGGCCCCATCAAAGCCCATCGGGCGATCTATAAACTCCGTCACCAGATTTAGCCACACATATTTCTTACTTCAACACCAAACACACTACCCTATGTAAGGAGCATACACACACAAAATATGTGACACCCACACCCTTAGCATAACAATTCAAGCGGAAAATCCGATATCTTGATCCGTAGCATTGATGAGCGCTTAAATATTCATGAACCCTCACAGACGAGTACCTACACTACAAAATGACGGCTACCAATAAGGCCGCCTGCACACTTCCCTATGCTGCGTTTGACGACAGTTTTTGATGATTTTATGAAACTTTATATGTACACGAAAATTGCCACATACTTGATATAAAATAAAGTCTTATTGACTTTAGTATAAGAGAAAGTATACTTGCAAAATATATTTCACAAAAAATAATACATTTACTTCTTCACGCTTCACGCGTTTGTTCTAGAGGCCCTAGCAGACGTTACTGAATAGATATAGTCGAAGGTTAGGTAGTGAATTGGATTAGATAGGCTATCTGCAGAGGATAAGATTATACTCGAGAGTTTTATTACTCGTACCAAAGCGGATCAAAGGTTTTATCCATCTCACAATGAGTCATAAATCATAACAGAAATATTTTATAATAAAATAAGTTGACACAAAGGGATATTTAGTATAGACAGTAACTATCCTATATATCCGAGTGATTTACCCATAATAATATCGTAGTTTAAAAAGAAACTAAAAATGAGTAGTTATTATTATGCAGTAAGCCGGGAATATATATTATTTTTAGTGATTAAACTCATTGCAATTGACCTTAATAAATGATCAACATAAAATTATTCGCTATTTCACTTAATTATGCCTGACAGTTATTACATGAGCTAATATACATGGGTACTAAAACTTACGGTTTAAATTTTCTTAGTAGGTAGGTACTCAGCATGCTTGTACTTGTCGAGAGAAATATAACGTATTTTGCCCATATTCTCAAATAATTACGCGACTTCTAAACCCGACTGTCTCCGACTGCCCTGACTGGGGCAGTGGTCCGTGGTCCGTGGTCCAGTGTATAGCGTAAGTGTCTACTGATCGTCTATTGATCTCGGATTTGGTTCCCGGGTCGGGCAAAAGTGTAACTGAGTTTTTTTTTAATTCTTTGTAGGAGCACGGAGTCTGGCAATGTGTCCGGTAACGGCAATAGGCTTGCCCTATATTACGTGGGACATGCAAAATGTGGGTATAATATTAAACCTCTGCCTTCCCCTTCGGGAATACAAGAGTGAGTCTTTAAAAAAAATATCTAATCCTATATCTACATAAATACTACTTTTTTTATTTGTCATGAAGTTTTACACGTAAGTGTGTAGTTTGCCAATTGAACGCACTACGATGCATCTATAGAGAAGACGAACGTCGCTTCTAGCCAATTCCCTTGATAGAATACGACATGTGCAGTGCATTTGCCTCCGAAAATATTCACCACAAATTCAATATACCAACGTACTTGTTTTACAATGTTGGTTTTCCTTTATGAAGCTTATTTCGAACATGACTTGTTTGCTTCTTCATTTTAAATTATTGACACTTTAATGTACCGATCATATATAATACGTATGAGACCACTCATAGTCTGTCTTTACTACCCGTTCGTAGCAGTAAAGCAAAGTAAAGCAACATTAGTCAAGGTCATAACTTGGATGGGTGGGTTCTTATCTATTGACAAGAATCGTTAGGCCACGTCGAAAGCCTTCGGGCGGCCTAGAAACTTCGGCTGCAGAAATCATAAATCAATTGTCACTTTATTATAAAAAAAGAAAATCTCAAACAGTTTTAAATACACCTGTAATATTAAAACGATTCCATTGAAAAATGGTCAACTCCATATTTAAACTCTGGTATAGACAAAAGATTTGATTCATAATAAAATACTTAAGGATAAACTGGCTAATATGGTACAGACCTACAAAAACCGACGCAAACACTAGTTCAGAAACATGAAATTATGCACAGCATACCTACAACTAAAGAAGGTCTTTTCAAAATTCCATCCCGAAAGTATAATTAAGTATCCAAACTTTCTACAAAGTAAAGCCATTCATCAATTGGGAGACGCCGTTGCAAGCAAAAGCTAGCATACCATAGTTATTACAAAAATAAATGGAGTCTTTGCTAATGGATAGAGCGTGTTAATTTTTAGCAGCCAAACTTTTCGCATGAATAATAAATTAAGCGTAATGTAACTAAATATAATGATAAATGGTAATAAAGTGAATTAATGATGTTTCTTGTAACAACACATAGATGGCCATTTCATCCTATGGAAACCTGATTAGGAAAATTTCTTATTCGTTTCTAGATATACTTATTACTTTATAAGGATCGCAAATAAATGATACACAATTCTGACACAATAAAAGATGTTACAATAATACATGCCTCGTTCTCATTCTATTATAGGCAACCACAACTAACACAGGAAGTACCAGTACATTAAACTTAAAAATAAACTATAATATAAAATAATAAAAATAACAAAAATGATAAAAACGATAATAAGTGTTTAAAGAAATTGTTAACAGTGTAAAATACAGGTTGATTAACTTGTATTTTTGAGATATTCTAATATCACTTTTTTAAATTTAGGCTGATACTATATCACAAAAAATGTTTAACTTAAGCAGAAGAGCGAGTTCGTTATATAATTTCGTCAATCTGGTTAAAGCGAGCGAGATAAGCCCTAGGTTGGTCTTATATCTAGGTATATTGAAAAATTTGATGACATTAATTGAGCGCGGCCACCTACTAGGGTCAGTCAACGTTATTACTTAATATAGAGAGCAGATGCTTTGCTAACAGCGTATTATGGAATGGTCGAATCCATATTACGATATGGCATAATATTTTGGGGGAATAGCACTGACATTAACATAGCATTTAAAGCCCAAAAACGATGTTTGAGAGCTATGTTTAATCTCCATAAGACAGATAGTTGCAAACCATATTTTAAAAAATACAAAATATTAACTCTGCACTCACTTTACCTTTTAGAGAGTGCAACATTTGTAAAAGCAAATCCGAATTTATTTTTAAAACTATTGGATGCGTTTCCAAGAAATAGACGTAATGAAAACAAACTTTGTCTACATGATGCAAAGACAACACTAATGCGGAAAAGTATCTTTTGCATGGCACCTACAATTTACAATCGATTACCAAAATCATGGCAAAATATGACCCTAGATGCATATAAAAAGAAACTCAAAATTTTTTTCGCTGAGAAGGCATATTATCAGAGCTCAGAATTTTTCTCTGAAAATAATTTCAATTAGTTGAGTGTATAGTAGGTACCTACATGACTTACATGCATAAATCTATTTTTGTAATGGTTATATAATTTTATATCAATTCACGTAATCTATTGTTTGTATTCTTTTTTTTTATATTTATCATCAATTCTCATATTTAATAATGTTTTACTG
Organism: Euclidia mi; assembly: GCA_944739405.2. NCBI lineage: Eukaryota > Metazoa > Arthropoda > Insecta > Lepidoptera > Erebidae > Euclidia > Euclidia mi. The sequence goes on from OX123185.2 coordinate 15,473,803, forward strand.
ACATACAATTTAAAATTTATAATGGTAATTAATCATATCGTAAATTTATATTATTGAACTTAGGTACCTATTAATACTGACAAAATTCTGTAATGGCTCGTAGTACCATCTCTCAATTTGTACCCCATGCATGAGGCTGAACATGTAGAACGTAACCACATTAACTGTAATATCCTGCATTTTATGTATACTGTGTTCAAACAAATAAACGATTTCTTATTCTTATTCTCATTCTTATTCTTATTCTTATATTACAATAATATAAGAATGATAAGTCAAGGAGTTTACGTTTTTGGTTTAGTTGGACTAAATTGAAATGTTTAAGTCAGGTGTTGTACGAATGCCGAATGTAGAGATCTGTGTAGTTATTTTTATACGTAAGATGGCTAAGAAACCATGTTTGAACAAGTTCGAGTCGGTTGTTGTGAACTTGGTAATGCGGAGACCAAGCTTAAGAGCAAACGTCTAATATACTACGTACTAATGAGTTGAACAAGAGAATTTTGGTTTTGGGAAGTTTATATCTTTGGGTATTTCTAATTATGAATCCGCACATTTTGGAGGCATTCAGTATTATTTTATCTAAGTGCTCACTAAATAATCTTGATACACTACACTAGGTGAAACTAAGCAAATAAAGCTCATTTGCCAAGGTATGAAAGGTTCCTCAGAAAACATTGCTGCAAGAATGCACAAATGCACATACATATAGGGCGGCTAAAATCGTACCACTCTATAGTTAAACAAAAACGGTCCAAAGAAAATTTAATCGTGAACAATATGCACAATCAAACAAGTCGGAGTTGGACCAGTTTGGAAAAGAATCCTTTGGCCCGCTCATAGAGTCGAGGCACACTAGAAACTGGTTTTGTATACGAGTGTCGATGTATGTGTTAAGTAGCACTGTAAGCGACGATATCTTGCTGAGCGATTCTCGCCCTTATGGTGGTCTAGCGGGAAGTTGTTCGACTGTACATCCAAACTCAGCATGACATTTTTTTCATCTTCTGGAATCGGACAGTCATAGTCAAGTAAATAAAAGTGTTTATTCCCTTAGGTTACAAATTCACAATGGAACGATTATGAACGACAAATTTTCTTAGATTCTACATTTATATTACTCTTCGAACGAACTCAACAAATCACAACGCAATCCATTGCAAACATGACTGTAATATCTATTGATATTAAACGAGAACAATAGTAGTCTACACATCCCTTATTGAGTTATGACCAAATATGAAGCTACTGACAGACAACACACGAAATAACATACGTAACATAACCTTGATGAAAGAACATCACTGCCTGTTTCCTGTGATTTCGACGCAATTTGTATGAAATATATCAATTTGTATGAGTGTCAGATTGGCACTATCTAACAAGCTGTCTTATTATTTTTGATGGGAAAAACTTACATTAAGTCCTCGGCTTATAATTAAAAGACCGGGAGACAATATAACATGGAAGTTAAGACCTGAATCGCATTATTCTACTACATAAGTAGTTGACTAATGCGAGACGGCCTCGTAGGTCTCGCGCCATAAATGTGCGCGTGGAATTGGGAGGTCTCGGGTTCGATCCCCGGGTCGGGCAAAGTATTATTGGGTTTTTCCGTTAGGAAATTCTCAGTAGCAGCACCGTGTCTGGTAATGTGCCCGGCACGGCAATAGGCTCGCCCCCTATTACGTGGGACTGAAATAAATCTAGCCAAAAGTGGGTGTAGCAATATACCTCTGTCTACCTCTTCGAGGATATAGGCGTGAGACTATGTATGTATGTATAAGTAGTAGACTAATGCAATGTTTGGTTGTCTGAAATGTCGTGTGTTGGATAATTGTCAAATTGAAGGCATCTATCTACTTTCTGTTTTCTTTAGGGCGCGCGCGCGCGCGAGTGCGGACGTGCTTGCGCTGCTACGCGCGCAAATTTTTACCATTATAAATGTAGTTAGCGGCTATACACGCCGCCCGATATTGTAGCTATGAGCTGTTCACAGCAACTCATAGTCAACGAGTTGTTGGCATTCATACAACATGCCATCGACACCATGGACGAGGTCAGCATTATGCAGATCTGCAAGACCAACTTCAAGGAAGACGATATCAGTGCTGGTAAAAAGCTACTGTATCAGGCGCTGAACAAGTTGGATCAGATGCCGTCTCGGCGAAGGGATGGCACCGAGAAAAGTGTCCAGGACATCATCTCTTTACTGAAGGTGACCGACCCTGACGACGTGCCTACTTTTTTTATTTTTTTTTTATTTTTTTTTTTATTTTAAAACTTCATGTACAATATATTGGTACATTGGCGGACTTAATGCTAAAAGCATTCTCTTCCAGTCAACCATAGGGTGATGCAGAGATAGGTATGGTAGGCGTACAAAACAGTTTTGCTTTATCTGAAAACTTGAGAAGAGTGATAATTTTATTATAAATAATTATCATGAATACGTACATAGATATAACATTACATACAAACTATATAATACATGTATATACATGAATAGATAAAATATATAAATATACGTATATTCCTAAGTATATATAAATATAAATCATAAATATATATGTATATATAATATAATATGTAAGTAATAGTTAGGATGATTGTGCCAGTAGTCCCTTACGAATATGTTCACGCACCTTTGATTTAAACGTCCAGCGGTTAGTAGCCGTCCTGATCTCCAGAGGAAGGGAATTCCAGAGTAGGACTGATTGGACTGTGAAAGAAGAGTGTACAAGTCCAGAAGTGTGTGATGGGCATAAAAGTAGTAGGTTATTAGAGGAGCGGAGATCTTTTGCGTGATTGGAGCTTAAATATTGAAAATTAGATTGAAGGTATGCAGGGGGAGATGAAGAATGAAGAATAGAGAAGAGCGTTGTGAGAGCACGCAAACTCCGGCGCTGACGAATGGGGAACCAGCGTAGTAGTAGAAAAGCAGACACATGGTCATACTTGCGAAGATTATACTTTTGTGGCGAAGGATCTGCATAAGTTGCCGCCCGTCACATTCGACCACGTCGATGTAACCAGGCTGTTGAAGGACATAACATCTCTAAAATCCAGCCTGGTCGTGGTGCAGTCCAAGTTAGAGAAGTCGGACAGCACCATAAGTGAGCTACGTGCAGAGGTAGTGTTATTACGTAACGCTATTTCTATAAATAGCTCACCCAACGCTAACGTCAACACACAACGCGGGGCTCAAAATGCATCGATCGGCAGTGTCGAGTCAGCGAATTTGCTTGCATCGCCTGCCGGCGGTAATGCGCGCGCCTCGTGTACTGTTGCAGACCTCGGGTTGTCGACACCTGTCAAGGTGATGACGAATGTGGTTACGTCAAACACCAAACGTGCCTATGCCGATGTTACTGCCGAATGCAAAACGAGGCAAAATCGGCAGGCGAATAAAGGGGGTAAACAGGAGCATCGTGAACTCCCCCATCACAAGGTCGTGGAACTGAGAGTCCCCGAAAAGGAAACGTGCGACAAGGACGGCTTCACCAAGGTTGAGAGGAAGAAGAAGAAGAAGCCTACTTGTCGAAATCTTTGTGGTACCGGATTAGCAGGACCTAAAATGCTGCTGCGTCCCGCAGTACCAACCACACTGATGTACGTGTCCCGGCTGCATCACTCTACCAAGGACGAGGAGGTGGTGGAGTACCTACGCACGAAGACCAACTGGACCTTGAGAGTCAAGAGATTGGAGTCTCGCCATAATACGAACTTCAAATCGTACGTGGTTCGGGTGCCGACTCAACAACTTGAGACTTTCTTAAAGGAAGAGTTTTGGCCGAAGGGTGTTGTATATCGGCGTTTTCATGGTAGGTTACGAAATAACACGCAGCCTAACATGAAAACAGTGTAAACAACAACACGCATTTCGTTTAATAATTATATATTTTTTGTATTTATGTTAGACTTTAAGGTATGTATCTATGGGTTTTTCTACCTGAGAATAAATGGTTTTATTATTATTATTATTATTATTATTATTATAGGAAGCGAACGAGCAGATGATTTGCCTGATGGTAAGCGATGATCGCCGCTCATAGTCTCCCGTAACCACAGAGGAATCCCAAATGCATTGCTGACTTGGATGGGATCAAAAAAAAAGGAGGACTAGGGTGGGAGAAAAGGAAAGGGGGTAGGGCCTTCGAAATTCTTATTCATCGGTCGAAACGCAACAGTATTGATATTGCAACTCCCCGCTTGAGCCGGCCCATTCATGCTAAAATCAGCAAGACTCTACTTGCAGTTCTTTGTCTTATGTATTCTACATAATTTAGATTCATATTCATATTAATCTCTACCGGACATATTATTAAGCGAGCGAAAATTAACATTTCTTAATGCACACATAATTTCGAACTTGGGATCGAACCCAACAACATTGTCTCGGCAGTCCCTTCCATACACCACGGGGCTACCGCTGCTTTAGAAAACTTTTTAATTATCGCTCGCTTAATAATGTGTCCGATATATGGCAATACCCTCGCCCCTTTTTACATTGGGACCGAAACATTACTGCCTACCTCATCGGGGATAAAGGCGTGCAGTTATGTTATTATTATTTTAATCTCGAGAATAGTCGTTATAATCAGAAACACGAACAGCTGTAGTTATTTATATAGTTATAACCTCTTCAACTAAGACGAATGCTCGTATTGGGAACGAGTTTAGTATAGTTAAATAATATATGACGAGTCTCTCGGATCGTATTTTCTTAAACTTATCCAAGAGATGCACAAAGGACTTTCGATCTTAACCCCAATGTATAGAGATAAATCAAATAAATTTATTATTGCAAATATAGGTACATTTTAAGATGATAAAGCACAGGTCAGAAGTAAATAGAAGAGCATGCATGAGAAATTTGATGGGAATGAATGAAGCAAGAGAGGTATGTCAGGATCGTTGCAAATGGCGTTCCGTAGTCTCTGCCTACCCCTCAGAGAAACAGGCGTGAGTCTATGTATGTATGTATGTTTAAGATGATACATGTGTATTATTATAGTTGCATAATAATGCCATATTTGTTTTGCCTTTACCTTTGATCTAGATTAGATTAGATTAGATTAGATAAATCTTTATTGTACACCACATAAGGAAAACATACATTGAAGGAGCACAAACAAGAAATGCACAATTGGCGGCCTTATCGCATACAGCAATTTCTTCCAGGCAACCATTAGGAATGGACTTTTGATTGTAGAAGGAGCCAAAAGTATTCGATGGTGTAGTTTAGAAATTTTGACAAATATATTTTTCGCATAGTATACATAAAAATACTTACTAAATAGGTACGTTGACATACATATTATATAATATATTATACATACACTACATATATAGGCAATACATATAATACATATATATACAATGATATATAAATATATATATAAATATAATAAGTTACATAATATTATAGTCTAATAAAAAGTTATGGACAATAATGCAATCATCTTGACAAATAGTGCTGTTTTAACATATTTTTAAATATTTGATCTACTGATTTTTTGATCTACTGCCACTCAAAACTAGATACTTATACGGCCTAAAAAGCATAACCAGATTTAACTTCACATCGATCGCAGCAATCAGCCTTGGGCCCTAAACGATATAACACCGAACTATAAATGCTAATACTAGGACTATTGATACAGAATGGTATTTGTACCACAAAAATATACCTCTATTAAATTCGGCTAGCATAATAATTAAGTAACAGGCGCTGTATCAAGGCTAGGCCGGTACCCTAATAGCCGGCTGTTTCGCAACATTTTGCTCCAGTTTCTAGCCTAAAGTCAAAGTACAAATTATTTAGGATTTGTGTCATAACGTCATAATATTTGATCTTACAATGGTTACACGGGCGGTAGGAATTTTACCCTGAACCAGTCCGTACAATTGCTCTGATACTATCTAAAATGTGAACTTGTACTTAGAAATGAACATTAATTTGTCGACAATAGCTGCACAAACGTCTAGTTGTGTTAGATAGATAGAACGAGTCGAAATATGCATTGTGTTTTGTGAGCAATTTAAAATGCTTATGAATTAATATGCATAGATGATACAATACACTATCATGACACTCATGACAAGCTAAATATAGGCTTAGTCGCTGAATACAGATTTACATAGAAGCGCATTTCTTAAGGATTTCGTGTATCGATTCCAAGTGGCGAGTTGACGACTGTCGTCAGTGTAGTACGTAGTTGGCGCTGGTGGCGGCGCTGGCGTCGTTCTCCTTTTCTCTTGCTCTCATAGTTAAGAACACAGGTGGAACGTTCGTCTCTCTTGCACTCGTAGAGACAGCTATCACAGCGCGACTGCCACGCCGCCAAGCGACAATTTGGGTCACATAAAAGTTTAATTGTTTACAGAGCGCCCATAAGAAATGCGCCTCTATATAAGTATCTGAACTCTTTGGCTTAGTGCTGTGCTACATTACTGAAAAAATGTCATCTGTCGAGTAACTTCATATATACGCATCTGTAATAAATATATGCGAAAGTTGCATGAGCTTTACAAGCCAAGCTTTTATTACAGAACCATCAAGTTGTCAACAATGAATCACTGTCAGGCATTCATTTAGCAGTCAGACGGGATTTGAAATTAAAATTGGACCGTTCAATTTGAATAGCACGTGCTGTAGTAGGAGGTATGAGGCGTGTGGCCCGAATAGCGACGGTTTCGCAACCACTGCATAGCTCGGTGGCAGGTGCCCGAAGGAAGGACTGAAATGCAAAACTTAATGCATTCAAACAACTGGCTTTATTAAATACTTTACGGCAATTTGCTACGATATAGATAAAACAATCGTTTTTCCCAATCACTTTTTGTATCAACTTATATATACACAAAGTAACACAGGAAACTATTCGCAAGCAATAAACTACATTTTAATAACTGTTTCGAACGCGCCAAAACGAACAGCGAGTCGTTGAGCACGATATCTAAAGCTTCGCTTCGTACCTATCTCTTTAACGCAATCATGTCCAAGATTTAAATCCTAGGAGCATGCCAACAGCGCACGCTGCAGTTTCGACACAGACCATTTGTTACACAAAATAATTGTCAATATCAAACGGGCGTGCTGTTTCCGATCGTTTCCGATTTATCTAGCTAGATAATACTCTAATAGTATAATAGGAAATCCTGCCTATATTAGGTCCAACTACCTTTCCAAATTGCAATGATAATATTATTGCGAAATAACGACCGAAACTGTGGGAGTCAATCGAATTCGTCGAGGTTAATGTCGAAGGGTGCGGGCCTATTATACGCGTACTGGTCTAATTCATACTACCTGAGGCTTTAGGCTGAGTACAGGACATACAAAGGACATTCACACGGCACACTCCATATTCAATTGAATACAATTATTAGTACAAATAAACGGCAGATTAAAATATTTGAAATTTTATCTCCACAAAAAAGTAGACACAATTTTAAGTTTCGAAGTGACAAATTAACTCATACTAAATATAATAATGTCTTTAGTTGTTTGGTATTTTTACGATATGTGTGAAAAACGCCTGGTGCCTGAATCCGAGTCACGCGAACAATTTACACTTGCATAGTATATTGACGGTTGTATGTCCGAACGGAAGTGGACTAAAGAAATTCAACACTTAAGTTTTATATCACTGTTAATTTGTTCGATTACATTGTAACATTTTTTAATGGAGCGTGCTTGGCTATTTTTATTTTCTTGATGTCTTTTGGATAAAGACTTGTGTACATGATAGAAACACGTAATACTTTAATGCATTGTATTGTAAATACCTAATAGATTTTAACTTCAAGAATGAAGCATTGTTGGCTTAAAGTGCTTTCGAAATCCAAGCTAATGATCAAAAATGAGTCTATGTGAATATATCATTGCTTTTGTATTCGTAAATTTGCAAACCGTTTTAGGTTGCTAGAAGGTAAACTAATATCGTAATCTATCGTCATCATTTAATTTAAACCACTTGCGGGACGTTTTCCCATAAGTTTTGTATATTTGTATACATTTATATATTTGCAAGATATTTATGATTTTCTATATAGACCACTTTTATTGTATCATTGACAGGATTTCGATGCAGATGCATAATTTAGATACAATTAATATCCTAAAACATTATATAGCTGACACGTAAACTAATGGCTGTGTGCATGAACCGTAAACCAATTAGCAACTTTGTAGTTAACATTAAAGTACAACCAAACTAAAAGTGAACACTCGTATGCATTCCGAGCAAGTATGAAATAAATAAATAAATGTTTCACATACCGACACTCGCTTGCTCGTGTCTTTCGTCTCGTGTCAGCCATCATACTTAAATATCTGTGGTATTACTCATATAAATACTTCTTTGTACACTCAGCACTTTAGTTCGAAATTCTAACTCATTTATTTGAATAAAAATGTTTCATAAAATATATTCTAGACATGACAATACAATTTGGTATTAATATTTTTATTTTTATTTTTACTTTCGTGATTTATACGTGTATCTACTAACTCAAAAATAACGATAAAATAATTTTTATTTGCCCTGACTAAAATAGGCGAATTTTTTAACAGGCCAAGCAAGCGATATCTTAGTTGCACCTAATAGTTTTGACTGTGCGTTGTCCTTCAGCCAGTCAGTTACGCAAGAGTCGTCTATATACATATTGCAGTCCCTTATAGTACACGAGCTCTTCAAATTTACGCCGAATTTCTTTGTACACTGACCGGGGAAGTACTACCCTCTCACAGAAAATCGACGTAAAGTAACCGTACCTAAACTGTTGCGTTTCATTCGGTGAGTGAGAGTGCCGGAGGCCCTATCCCCTATTCCTTCTCCCTCATCGCACTCCTCATCCTATCCCTTTTCCCAACCCCAAAGGGCGGCAACGCACTTGTGACTCCTGTGGTGTTGCTTGTGTCCATGGGCGGCGGTAATTGCTTACCATCAGGCAACCCGTCTGCTCGTTTGCCGCCTATTACCATAAAAAAAAAACACCGTCTTCTGTACTTATTCGGAGAACGATCTGCCTTACATTTGACAAGTAGCAGGCTTCACTTGTCTCTTATTAGAAGCATATTTGCCATTTATATAGAGGTTCCGTTTAAAAGATATCCCGTCGTCTCAAATTTCTACCTGGCCTATTCGTATTTATATTTTTTATAATCGCCGACTCCCGTACAAGGAATAAATCCTGTGTCTTGAGGGACTAAAGTATAAAGTACACCCCAAATCGAAACAACAATATGGATAACACAAAGTGTCGTCACGTCAAGTTTAAAAAAGGCAGCGATAGCCTTGTGGAGATACCAACGGACTGCCATGCTGCAGAGTGTATCAGGTTCGAATCCACGGCACGCACCAATGACTTTTCGAAGTTAAGTGCGTATTAAATTGTTAATTGTCGCTTGCCTCGTGCCTCGGAGAGCACGTTAAACCGTCAGTCCCGGTCTTATCTTTGAATGTCGTTACGTGGAGTCAGTACCCTCAAATAAACTGTTACTGGTCTAAACCATTGAATACCCTTTGGGTTGCGGGTAATCGGCTCTCGGGCTCCAAGGCATGCAAGTCTTGGTTACAACCAGGATAACGCTAGGACGACGCTGATGATGATGAAAGTGTCGTCACGTCTAGGGATCGAATCCACAGCACTCGGCAGCGGCATAAATTACTACGCCAACCGTGCAGTCAATTAGTATTTCTAAAGATAAAAGGTGAAACCGGATTAGAATATCAATATACATTTGTAATATAGTCATCAAAAGTCAATAGCTAGGTGTTCAGGTAGAAAATAATGTTATATTATTGAATTGTTTCCAACAATAACAGAAAATAGAATAATCAGATCTGTTTTGTATGTAATCATGATGGAACATTTGTCACTTGAGCTGTTTTCTTGGTCTTTAACATTTGTATACTATACCTTTGTTTCGAGTATCTATCTATTTTATATATATCTTTTATAGAGGAAAAATTTGTATTTTTGTTTGTTTGTTTGTAGTGGATAAACTCAAAAACTTCTGGACCGATTTTAAAAATTCTTTCACCATTAGAAAGCTACATTATCTGCGAGTAACAAAGGCTATATTTTATAGTAGACAAAATAGGGATCCGTAAGATATTTGGGTTTTTCGGGTACGCGAAGTAGTTCCCCCAGGATACGGGTGAAACTGCGGGAAACGGCTAGTTTTTTATATATCTATTTCAGCACTGTTGCACCACTATCGCGGATGAACTCAGTTCATGGCGCTTGCAACAGTGCAGAAATATCGGTAAGCGGTAGAAAATTCTTGGTGCCCTAGCAAAACTTGTTATAATAGTTTCTCAAGCATAGCTTTGATATTTGTGACCTATTAATTGAACTACTGTTACGGTATAGGGTTATAAGCAGTCGGCTAGTCGATTATTGTGGGTTTAATTCCAACATGAGACAATGCTTTATGTCATCTGCTATCTGTTGTTTTGAGTTAGGATGCGCTTTGTGCTGGTTGATAAAATGTTTCTAGTATCCACCGTATTACCAGACATAGAAGTAGAGCGAGAATGGAGTTCGCTACAATGAAGAAAAATCTGGATCGATCCAGTATTTTTATTGCGTTTTTGATCAAGAAAATAGCTAGCTCAGACATTTTGTTAGATTTAGTCTGAAAATTGCGCTCAAATAATGTTTTAAAATAATTTAACCAAGCTTAGAGTAAACAATGTTTGGAAAACTAAACACACTCCATGCACTTCCATACTGTCGCTTCGCTGAGGTACTTTGCTCCCAAACCTCGTAAATACCCGCTAAACAGGGACCTAATTGTATTAGCCGGGGAAACGTGAGAGTCGCTTTTTGCTCGCTGTTTATACAGAATTTAGAACATTTTATTTAATTACGTTCATATTTTGTTTGCATAACACTCTAGTTCTGTATTTATTTACCACTCACTGATTCCAAACTGTATATTGCGTAAAAAGATGGTTCATTCGTTAAAAGATATCTCGATTTGGCAAAAGGTGTGGTCTAAGATCGGTGAAAATTTATTCACTTTTCTGTATTTTTCTTTTATACAATAGCAATTCCTGTAGGTAGGGAACGACTAGGCCACATAATTTGATTAAGGTATAGACTTTGTTGAAGGTTGTTCTTGAAAAGCTAGGGCGTGTAGTTTTAGAAACTCGGGTCTACGAGTGGTTTGTGCTTCAATTTGGTGTGTTTTTTTTCGTCTAACCTCCGCAACCCAAATGGATAGTGATATTCCATGATATATAGATAGGCTTTATGATACTGACTTCTCATAATGACTGTCAAAGATCTGCATGATAACTAAGATCGGCGGTTTAACGTGCTCGTCAAGCCTAATTTAAGACATATATAACTTAAGACTTCCTCCGTGGTCCAGTGGATAGCGAATGCGACTGCTGATCGGAGGTCTCGGGTTCGATGCCCGGGTCGGGAAAAAGTGTTACCGGGTTTTTCCGAATTCTCAGTAGCAGCACGGAGGCTGGTGATGTGCCCGGTAACGGCAATAGGCTCGCCCCCTGTTACGTGGGACATAAAATTCATGGAAAAATGTGGGTGTAATATTACACCCCTTCGGAGATACAGGCGTGAGTCTATAAAAAAAATATATAAAAAACATAACTTGAAAGTCAGTTGTAAGCGCCGTGGATTTGAATCCGACACCCTCTACACATCAATTTACTGGTTTCTCCACAAGGATATCATCTCTTTTATTCGAAATAACACAGATATTATTTACACTCAACCAAAAATATACCTACTCGTGCTCGTCACATAAACGAAATGAATAAACGAACAAAGATTTGCCCCGGATGAGCATCGCAGACCTTTCTTTAAGCTTCGTAGTTAACTAGTCAGGGTAACTAACCACTGGAATCTTAAAGGTTTATATTCTGACAGGCTTGTTTCTCCGACTGCCTCGTTGGTCTTGTGGCATAAATGTGCGCGTGGTATTGGGAGGTCTCGGGTTCGATTCCCGGGTCGGGCAGTGTTATTGGGTTTTTCCGTTAGGAAATTCTCAGTAGCAGCACGGAGTCTGGTAACGTGCCCGGTACGGCAATAGGCTCGCCCCCAAATTACGTGGGACCTAAAAATTGATGGTGAAATGTGGGTGTGATAGGAATATCACACCCACATTATGTACACAGTACGTACAGAGGTGTAAACCTCTGCCTATCCCTTCGGGGATATTGAGTCTATAAAAAAAAAGTTTCTATGTTGTACGTCGATTATTACGTTTACTGCCAATCGTGAGGCAGCTCAAAACAAAGTGCGATGGAATTTCGCTACGAAATCTGCCTGTCAGGGATTGTTCATTATTTCGATGTTCGATAGACATGTGAAGTCTGCCAACCCGCAATTTGTCAGCTTGTTGTACTACGACGTGGTCGACCGTCCTCATAACGAGAAGAGGTTTATGCCCTACAGTGGGATAAATGTACCACGTTAATGATTTTTACATGATCTGTTTACAAATAATAATATTGCAATAATAATAATATTTTACCACATACACACATCACCATCTAGTCCCAAGCTAAGCAGAGTTTGTGTTAAGGGCACTAGATAATGGATAAGCATACATATATACTATTTTTTTGTAAATACATACATATTATACATAGAAACACCCAGACCAAGACAAACATCCATGTTCATGCACACAAATGTTTGACTTGAGCTGGAGTCAAACCCGCGACCTTCGGCGTAACAGTCGCTTACACTCCCGCTGCGCCAACAGGTCGTCAAAGGCTTTATTGAAAATATTCATAGCAAAATTATTTTTTCGTTTCGCTTGATAGCTATCCACTCGCTCAATGTATCAATAAAACCACTACAGTGTCCCCGACATTCGACTGCACCTTGCCATGAAAACTTCGCCTAGAAGCTGTAACTGAGATCATAATCAATATCATGATTAATTAGTCACCGAAACCGTAAAAAATATCACTTGATCAGTTTTATGGAACTCCAAATACGTTTACTCATTAAGTTTTCATTTCATTCGTGCACTATTGTTTAAGTGCGTCGAACGGGTTCAGAATAGGGTCACACATGGCCGCTAAACAACATATTAAATCTCCACATTTTTCGCTATAACCAACAGCCGTCGCTGACATGTTTTTGTCAAGTTAATTTAATTTCATAAAATCAAATAATATGATTAATTCATATAATTGTGTTCATAGTTTGCCGTAAAATAATTTTTGGCTGGGTCTAACTAATGAATTATTTATTGGGGTCTGGCAATGCATCGTAATGGCAACAGTATTAATGTTTGTTTCATGTACTACTCGTATTGTGCCCTAAAAATGGTTAATGCTGATATTTTCTTGCTTTTTGTGAACCATGTGTGAACTTTATTTGAAAGCAATGCTGTCTAGTTTTTTGGCGATAATACGTATAAGGTTTGTCGTTTTCAATTTAAGTCTAAATCATTTTTTGATTTATTGAGTTCAATCTTACTCCTTAGACAGTAAACGTAATCTTGATAACGAACATTGTGAGGTAACCTGCATGTCTGAGAGTTCTATAATGTTTTCGAAAGATATGAGAAGTCTACCAACACGCACTTGGCCAGCAAACGATGAAGTGGCTACCAGTGCCTAACAGAGTGGGTGGAAACCACCATGATTATTTTAAAGTGATCGTTTTATCACATCGAGTGTCCGCATGAAACAAGATTCTGTGTGAAACACAAATTGTAGTTTGCAGTCGGGGTGATAGATTCGGTGCGGTGCGACCAATGTCTTCAAAACCAATATTTTTGTAGTGAAATGGCAATAGGTACATACACAGCTATTTTCGTATATACCCACTGCCTGAACTCCATGTTATATTGGACTAAATTAACTAAACAGTGTACACGACGCCATTCTTTTCCAATAAACTTAGAATGGACATAAATTTATTATTTATATTACAGTTTTACAATACATATATTAATAAAGTAGTGCTCCACAAAACCGGTTTAGCGGTTTGACTGTGGAAGAGTCATAATACTGTTTTACAGTATTATGACTCTATATTATGTACCTATATTAAATTAAATAAGTTCTAAAATGCGCTTCGGACTTTTAATATCCTCTACACCCTTTCGGAGTCCACCCTTTCCGAATTTACTTCAGAGTACCACTGCGCGTCAAAAGGTGGATCTGGCCTACGATATCACGCTGACCAGATAGGTTGTAGGGACTTTTTATACATAGATAAGATCAAAGAACAAGATATTATTATTATTCAAGTAATATTGTAAGCAGCGGTAGTTTGTACCTCGTTAGTTCCGCTGGCCGTCAGTTTGTAGGTGTCAATACTTATCTCGGAACATGAACCTTGTTTCATTTTAATGCGGAACTCGCTTTGACATGAAGTGTTTTGCAAGTAAAATATTATATTTACATAACATTATCCAATTAAAAGAACTATGTAGCTGTCAAATTATTTTTTATAAAGACATAAGTGTGTCGAGTGTATGTTAAAAAAAATAGTGATCAATCTATATTCTATTTAAATATGATACATATTCAGAACACATGTGCTGACTGCCTCGTTTGTCTCGCGGCATAAAATGTACGCGTGGGTTTGGGAGGTCTCGGGTTCGATTCCCGGGTCGGGCAAAGTGTTATTAGGTTTTTCCGTTAGGAAATTCTCAGTAGCAGCATGGAGTCTGGTAATGTGCCCGGTAATGGCAATAGGCTCGCCCCCTATTACATGGGACCTAAAAATTCATGGCGAAATGTGGGTGTAATATTACAAATTATTAACAAACTTGACCGACTTCTCAATAACTGCATTCGATTTCGAAAAAACCCAGTAATAGTTTTGCCCAACCCGAGAATCGAACCTGGGACCTCCGATCAGCAGTCGCATACGCTATCCACTCGACCACTGAGGCAGTCAGTTGGATTTAAAAGATTGTATGTCATTCGGTTACCTTTTAGGTTTAATGTTGGCTGTGAAGAGGTACTACCAATAAATTCGTAGTTTATCGCCATGATTAGAAACTATAAACCTATAATAAAAACTAACATGAATGTGTAAATATGTTTTGGTATTCGTGGTTATTCTGGTAACATATATCTAAATATATAAAATCCTTGCGTTACTTACTGGCTGACAGACACGCTACAGCCGAAAGTATTGGGCGCAGGAAACTGAAATTTGGTACATGTATGTTCCTTGGGGACCGTAGAGGTACACTAAGAAGGGATTTCCCGAAATTCCCACGGGATCGGCCAAAACAGGTAAATATAAAAAAATTGCAGGCTAGCGTCCACTAGTCATTTCATAAGCTGTGGCCAACTATGGCGGATAAACCATGACACCGGGTGAAAAAAAATCGGGCAGCTTTATGTGTCATCTGAAGTTTGTAAACTCTAGGAGAAGTGGTCACCCATCTAAACTGTAACGTTTGCAAACATTGCTTAACTTTACCGATATATTACAAACGTCTAAAAAGTCTTACTATGAGCGCTACCTGAAGTGTGTAAAGTAATAAACAATTTTCTTGAGATACAGAGGAGTGTACGGATTAAACAAGATATTACATAATAATATTAGAATATGAGTATCTCTGAAGATAAATTAGAGGCCACTTGGGCACGCCACGAAATTCAGATTCATGATAATATTTGCGTAACCATATATTTAATACAGGAGTTTTAGAGACGATTAAGTTTATTAAGAACATTGCGTTAGGGTTAATATTTTGGCATATCTGGTTAGTCTAGAAAGCGGGCCCGGGATGGAGAGTTTTGAAAACCAACCGATGGCAAAACACTGAGGCCTCGCGCGCACGAGCGATTAAAGTTGTAAACTTTAATCGCTAGTGCGCGCGAGGCCGAGACGATATGATACTGTTTGTATGCTGTATGTATATTGTCATTACATGCATGTTTTAATATAATTGGCAAATGTATCAGTAACATTAGTACCTATTTATTTTTCTAACCGGTGAATAATGTCTGATAAATAAATATCAACTTACAAACCCTGTGCGAGTTGAACAATAAAGTTCATGGCACTAGGAAGGGCATTATATAGAACAATTTAAATAAAAATACTACGTCAATCATAATGTTGTTTAACCTTTATCTGGTATTTTACACACGGTGCGATAAAAATTGCTTATCTTTTATTCTTAAATTGTTGTTTTTTTCTTTTAGACAGATGGGTGTACAAATATAATTATTAGACTAAATATGTACGTGCGTGGGGTATATTTACACCCCACGTTGGCATAATTATCGAAAAATTTTACTGTAATTTTGGGCCTTTATATCCGGTAGATAACGTTTAATTTGACATTGATTATTTAAGAAAGTGCGTGTTTTCTGGCATTATGAGCCCGATATCTAGAAAAAAACGATTATGTTGTTTACGTGAAATATCACTGAACGGAACTTAAGGATTTCGATGTACACGGATGTGTCTTATATTGCATAACATTTTGAGACGAGTTTCTAGCATATAAGTAGTTATGCTAATCGAATTGACTTTTGAATGGCACAAGAATTGAGGTGATACTAGTCGAGTGTTGTGGCACATAGTAAGGACTTTTAGGGGTATGAGTGGGGACCAAACTGACCTTCCGTAACGCGTATCAAAGATACCAGACGTGACTGACCGTTTAAGGTGCTCTTACTGTTACGGTGCCAGCAATCTTTAACAAATCGATATGTATATAACTGTTCTTCATTTCTTTTATTTTTTTATTTATGATATTTAGAGACTAAATCCTGTGTCGCGGGGCACTTTACAAACATATAACTAACGGACACAATGAACACCCAGACCCGAAACAACAATTTGTGAATTACACAAAGTGTTGCCTCGTGTGGGGATCGAACCTACAACACTCGGTGCAGTGTCAAGCGGTGAGGAGGCCGCTTAAACCACTACGCCAACCGTGCAGTCAACATTGATTGCTCGTTGATGATTATGTTTACTTGGTTATAGCGAAAGACACATGAGATTATCATTACTATACATTCTGTATTATTATTATGAAACTCAAAAGAACTTTTATAAATATTTCTATACTTTCAGGTATCGACAAAAAGGTGTACAGACGTTTCAAGGGCCACTAGTTGAATTTCAATATAGGTTAAAGTTAAAAAAAGAAGACCCTATGCTACCCAATGGCTTCCTGGAGTAATCGACCAGTAGACCCTGTGATGGACGTCTATTGGTCTGCTCTATGCTAGTGACTTTATGTACCTTTAAACTTAAAGATAAATTAAGCCCTTTTATATCTTACAATTCAATACCTGTTCTGATAAGTTTATTGGTAGTAACTGCTGATAATCTAAATTTATTTCATCTCAGTTCAGCTACACCAAGTTGTTATGCAAAGAGCAAAATTGCTTTATTAATTAAAGTGTTGAGTTGTGTAGCTGTGATTTCTCTATAAATTCTATTGAAATTATGCTCTAAACTCTAGAAAACTCTATATAAATTGAGCTATATCGATCGTCCAATGGCCGGTTCCGATATTTCATCCATCCAGGTTAAAGTTAAAAAAGAAGACCCGTCACATGCTACCCAATGGCTTCCTGGAGTAATCAACTAGTAGACCCTGTGATGGACGTCTATTGGTCTGCTCTATGCTAGTGAATTCATGTACCTTTAAATTTAAGGTAGGTTTAGGAGCAAATTTGAATAAGAAGAGTGCTTCAGAAGTTATGATTACATAACTTACAAAACCGTTCAGAGGTTACTACCAATAAATCCGTAGTTTATCGCCATAATAAGAAACTATAAACCTACAATAAAAACTAACATGAATATGTAAATATGTTTTGGTATTCGTAGTTATTCTTATAATAAAATTTATAATTTTGTAAGCATGAGTCTGTGGTCAACTATGGCGGATAGACCGCCCTATGGCCTCCAACAGGCCATGATGAATCTTTCCAATGACACTAAAATTGGGACCGGAAGTTTTATGTGTCATCTGAAGTATGTAAACGCTAGGAGAAGTGGTCATCCATCTAAACTGTAATGTTTGCAAACATTGCTTAACTTTACCGATCTATTACAAACGTCTAAAAAGTACTATGAGCGCTACCTGAGTGTGTGTAAAGTAATATACAATTTTCTTGAGATACAGAGGAGTGTAAGGATTAAACAAGATATTACATAATAATATTAGAATATGAGTATCTCTATGAAGATAAATTAGAGGCCACTTGGGCACGCCGCGAATTTCAGATTCATGATAATATTTGCGTAACCAAAATATAGGTATATTTAATACAGTAGTTTTAGAGACGATTAGTTTATCAAGAATATTACATAAGAGCTATTGGATAACTTAATATTTTGTCATATCTTGTTAGACCAGGAAGGGGGTCCTGGGCCGGAGACTAGGGTCCCTTTAGGGCAAAATGCGAAACCCGCCAATGGTCTTGGAAAACCAACCAACGCAGAAAGGTAAAAGCCGGCGCACATAATTATAGCGAACTGCAGTGGATATTTTATACTGATGATATTTATGCATATTGATTTTGGACTATTTCGGAATGTGAATAAAACCGATAATAGCTTTGACAGTGAAAAATGCTCTCCGTTGTGCTTCGCCTTATGTATAGTATCAGTACTTACCTATTTATTTTTTTAATCCGTATATAATGTCAGATAAATAAATCCCTACTCACAAAGCCTATGTTCGTTGATCACTAAAGTTCATGGCACTAGGAAGATCATTCACGTCACCAGTGAACAATTTTACGTTCAAAATATTACGTCAATTATAATGTTGTTTAACCTTTATCTGCCATGGTTGGGTATTTTATACCCCAGATGCGATGAAAATCGCATCAAGCAAAAAATAATTTACACCTTTCCTTTTAAAAAAATGAGCGTATAAATATATTGTAATGTTTAGAATAAATACGTGCGTGGGGTCTGGGGGCTTCACTCCACGTTAAGCGTAATTATCGCAAAATGTTACTCTTATTTTGGATCTTTATATATCTGGTGAATAATGTACATATATTTTATTGGACGTTGATTATGTAGAAAGTCTTCTCGTAATATAAGTCGTAATAATTATCAAGAAAACTACGATAAGGTATCTTGGTTTGAACACAAAAAGAAAATTCTACAAAAAGTGAAATTTCATCAGTTAAGCAATTAGGTATATTATTGTTATCTTCTGAAGCACTTTTTCATCCAAATTTGCGTGAGAACTTAACAACTAAATAACGAAATACTTAACCAAAGTATTAAACATTTACTTAGTTACCAATTTTTTGTTTGGGCTGGATTGAAACCATAGGTACGTCTTTCGCAGTGTAAATGATACAAAGTCAGTTGAGGAGGGTTAACCTTTTACATATAAAACATTATATTCTTTTATGCTTGCAGTCTTTGAGAAGTCTAACCTTGCATTCTAAAAGGTCCATATTTCTCAGCTTTATGGAAGCTCGTTACATATTTTATATTTGTTATCTGATCTCTACGTTTCAAGACCAAGATCATTATAAAAAAAAAAAAATAGGTTTATTATTATGTAACTCAGTAGTTATGACATAATATTTGTGATGAAAATATATCAAAGTTCATCGTTTTTAAGAATTAGAACACGGGACTTTATCCTTAGATTGAAGAGGTAATTTAGTGCAAAATATTCTTACAAATTTAATGTAGTTTGTCTAGAAAGCGGAACAGAAGATACATGGTATAGGCGGATATTTGACATAAGCTATTGAGCTTATGCCAATTATGTCAAATATAATCTAATCGCCAAATCTATGGATGGATAAAATATCGGATCTGGCCATTGGACGATCGATATAGCTCAATTAATAGAGAATTTTCTAGAGTTTAGAGCATAATTATTCCAATAGAGTTTATAGAGAAATCACTACAGCACAACTCAACACTTTAATTAATAAAGCAATTTTGCTCTTTGAGATAACAACTTGGTGTAGCTGAACTGAGATGAAATAAATCTAGATTATCAGCAGTTGCTACCAATAAACTTATCAGAACAGGTATTGAATGGTAAGATATAAAAGGGCTTAATTTATCTTTAGATTTAAAGGTACGTAAAGTCACTAGCATAGAGCAGACCAATAGACGGCCATATCAGGGTCTACTGGTCGATTACTCCAGGAAGCCATTGGGTAGCATGTGACGGGTCTTCTTTTTTTAACTTTAACCTATATTGGATTTCAACTAGTGGCCCTTGAAACGTCTGTACACATTTTTGTCGATACCTGAAATTATAGAAATATTTATTAACGTTCTTTTGAGTTTTCATAATATTGATACAGAATGTATAGTAATGATAATCTCATGTGTCTTTCGCTATGACTAAGTAAACATAAACATCAACTTGGAATAGTTATAGCATAGTATACGAGTAATCAGTTTTTCAAGTTATATACATATCGATTTGTTAATGATGGCTGGCACCGTAACAGTGAGAGCACCTTAAACGGTCAGTCACGTCTGGTATGATGATCTTTGATACGCGTTACGGAGGGTCAGTTTGGTCCCCACCCTTACCCCTAAAAGTACTTAATCTGTGCCACAACACTCGACTCGTATCACCTCAATTCTTGTGCCATTCAAAAGTCAATTTGTTTAGCATAACTACTTATATGCTAGAAACTCGTCTCAAAATGTTATGCAATATAAGACACATCCGTGTACATCGAAATCCTTAAGTTCCTTAAAGCAAACGAGGAAAACTTGAAACCAAGTTTGAGTAGAGTGAACTAAACGTATCATAAAGGCTTCCTAATCCAAGTTATCCTAAGTTAATATCTAAATTGCGTTGACGCGGCATGCGGACAGTTACTGCGGGGTGCTGAAAAGACGGGCGTTTGCCGAGAATTCATGTGTTATAGGCAGGTGAACAACATTTATGGCCAATTTTACAATATTCGGGTAAATTCCGGTTAAATTTTAAGGCAGATAAATTCATTTAAATTTCGTCTAATATGAAATATATCTGACAGTGTTACAACTGGCTATTGGCATTCCAAAAGTGGTACAACTGGCCCTTATTATAGTTAAGTTATATAATATGTAGAGCCTGTTATTTACTGCAATATAGTATAGCACTTGCCTTGATAGGTTATTTTTTAAAGTGTCGTCAATAAATACGCTTTGTTGAGAGAAAACCTCTCGGCAAATTACGTTGAAAGCAAAATAAACTAATAATCTAAAAAAACATGTCTGTATTTGCAAACCGAGAATATTTATCTGCATACTTTATTTGGTACATAAGTACCAAATATAGAACAATTGTCAAAATGGTAACTGTATCCCGTCTGCACAAATCCTTATGGTATAGATAGCGGTGTTATTACGATTGTTTGGAACAAAGCATCAAGTTAGTTTCCACCAGACACAATAACGGTACCGGAATAACCGTTATCGTTCCAAACAAAAACATTTACTTATATTGTGCACTTATATCGGTTGCATAGTTTGCCTATTGAGGGTTATGATTGCAGCCGCTATTAATGCAGGTTCAATTGTTCCTCCTTTATACCTTCTGTGCTATCTAACGTAATTTAAATAGGAGTGGGTTTTCAGAAGTACGTACTTTTAAGTTTTAGTAGTAGCAGTTAGTAAGTCATTTTAAGCTATGTGATGTCATACTAATTTTAATAACATATTCCTCAAAAGGATGTTAATGTACATAGGTACATAGGTAGGTAAAAAAGAAAGATAAATACGTAAGTACCATAAAAATATTTTATGAGTTGTGGCTTGGTTAGAATTAAATGAAAGGGCTCTCATTTGCAGATAAAAAAAAATTTAATTTATTTCAATGTAATTAGTAGCAGTATTTATTTGTGGAATTTTGAGACTGCATTATACGATTAATAGATGCTGAATTATACTTTGGCGTCATTTAAATGAAAATGATCGCCACTACTGGCTTTTCCTGCCTCCGTGGTCCAGTGGATAGCGTATGCGACTGCTGTTCGGAGGTCCCGGGTTCGATTCCCGGACCGAGCAAAAGTGTTACTAAGTTTTTCTGAATTCTCAGTAGCAGCACGCAGTCTGGTGATGTACCCGGTAACGGCAAGAGGCCTTATATGCCCTTATTAAAAAATTCATGGCAAAATGTGGGTGTAATATTTACACCTCTTCTGACCCCTTCGGGGATACCTACAGGCGTGAGTCTATAAATAAATAAATACAGGCTGTTTATATGTGCAGCTTCCGAGCAGCCTTTAAAACTTTTTTCGCCAGTAACTAAAGCAAAAGCTGTGTGTACGCTTCGCGGCTTAAAAAACGAATTCCATAATAACTTTTGCCTTTTTTCATCCAGATTCATAAAACCTTACGCGGCTACATGTTAGGTAATATAAGTATTATTGCCTCATATACTTCAGGTTTTATTTTATCACCAGCTTTTGTGTTTACCATAATCTCTTCCAGGGTCTTACATATGCATGTATTTTCATGTTATGAAACTCCTGCTTCAAAATTCTTTTGTTGTACACCTTAACATTCAAGTGTCGCTAGAAAATTCATATTTTGTGTAAAATCTGCCTCTTAAACGAAGGAAGAAAAGTTGAAACATTGTTTTTTGTTAATACGTCAATTCCTTTGTTAATGTATTAGGTGCTAGCAAGATAATTATAGGTTTCACATAAACCTGTAGCTTATAACCAAATTAGGTTTTTTTTTATTTAAAGAACAATAATTATTTGCGTATTAAAAAATTGCGCATGTTCTTATTATTGATTTGATTTTTGAATTTTTGATTTTGCCATATATTCCCATTCATGGATACAGATAATGACTGTCTAGAGATATATTACGCATAATTATGCTAAAGGGAAAAGTTTTTCACTGACCTATGCAACTCGAATTTGGTAAGTACCTAGCTAAGTAGTTTCTGAGTTACGTCAGCTACAACAAATTTAACGATGAACTGTTGTAAAAAAATAAAATAGTGTTACAAAATTTAATGGGCCAGACTGCCTCCGTGGTCCAGTGGATAGCTTATGCGCCTGCTGATTGGAGGTCCTGGGTTCGATTCCCGGGTCAGGCAAAAGTGTTACGGAGTTTTTACGAATTCTCAGTAACAGACGGAGTCTGGTGATGTGCCAAGTAACGGCAAATAGGCTCGCCCCATATTACTTGGGACCTAAAAATTCATGGCAAAATGTGGGTGTAATATTACGCCTCTGCCTACCCCTTCGGGGATACAGGCGTGACTCTATAAAGAAATCAAACAACATTAAACAAAGCTCTCTTTTTGTACCTAATTGGCTAATCTTCACGAAGCACAGTGCATTCACCCCAAGGACGCGCAAGAAGGCTACAATAGCCATTGTAATCGTAGCAAATATTGTGGTGGAACGAAATTCTAAACTCATTTGAAGTAGTAAAGGGTACTTTATTTAGAAATATGTTAGCACAGACGTCGCAACGCTTAAGAGGAACATAACACTCTTCTGTTGTTTCACATTGAGAATTGTGAAGCAAATAAACTAATCGGCTATTCGGGAAGGTGCTAGCAACACTGAATTGCGTATTGTGGTCTTTAGTGTTAATCTATACTAATATAATAAAGCGGAAGAGTTTGTTTGTTTGTTTGTTTGTTTGTTTGTTTGAACGCGCTAATCTCAGGAACTACCGGTCGGATCTGAAAAATTATTTTTGTTTACGATAGCGCAGTTATTCCGAAAGGCTATAGGCTATATAACATAACGCTTCGACCCTTTGGGGCCGGGCAAAAGGCTAAAAAGGCTAAAACATAATGTCGGCTAATCTCAGGAACTAGCAGTCGGATTTTAAAAATTGTTATTGCCTATGATAGCCCAATTATTCCGAAAGGCTATAGGCTATATAAAATTACGCCACAACTTTTAGGGGCCAGACAAAAATAATAAAATGGTCAAACGAGAAGGGGGAGGGTTGGGTCAAAGGCAAAAAAAGGCTAAACGAATAGGTTACAATCTATATGGGTATCGTTTTCGAGATTTTCGGGACGCTGATTAATAATATGAAATTTATTTAGTGATCCAAGATGGCGGACGGGTAATCAAAGATGGCGGATGAGAAAATTTTAAATATCAATATGGGTATCGCCTTCGATATTTTAAGGGGTGGAGAATCGATATACAACATCTATTTTGTGATCAAATATGGCGGATGGGAAATCAAAGATGGCAGATGGAAAAATTTAAAAAAATCAATATTGGTATCTTCTCCGATGTTTAAAAGGATGGGGAATTCAAATACAATATATATTTCGTGATTCAAGATGGCGGATGAGAAATCAAAAATGGCGGATGGGAAAATTTAAAAATAAATATGGGTATCGTCTCTGATGATTTAAGGGATGGTGAATCCAAATACAACATCTATTTCGTGATCAAAGATGGCGAATAGGAAATCAAAGATGGCGGATGGGATTTTTTTTATAGTCGATGTATGGGTATTGTCGCCGATATTTAAAGGGATGGGGAATCCAAATCCGACATCTATTTCGTGATCAAAGATGGCGGATGAAAAAGTTTTAAAAAATCAATATGGTTATTGTCTCCGATGTTTTAAGGGATGGCGAATCTAAATACAACATCTATTTCGTGATCAAAGATGGCGGATAGGAAATCAAAGATGGCAGACGGGATTTTTTTAAAGTCGATATGGGTATCGTCTCCGATATCTTAAGGAATGGGGAATTCAAAAACACCATCTATTTCGTGATCAAAGATGGCGGATGGAATTTTTTTTTTTAATCAATATGGGTATCGTCTGCGATGCTTGAAGGGATGGGGAATCCAAATACAGCATCTATTTCGTGATTCAAGATGGCGGATGGGAAATCAAAGATGGCGGATGGGAAAAATTTAAAAAATTAATATGGGTATCGTCTCTGATGATTTCAGGGATGGTGAATCCAAATACAACATCTATTTCGTGATCAAAGATGGCGGATGGGCAATCAAAGATAGCAGATGGGAAAATTTTAAAAAATCAATATTGGTATCGTCTCCGATGTTTAAAGGGATGGGGAATCCAAATACAACATCTATTTTGTGATTCAAGATGGCGGATGGGAAATCAAAAAAGGGCGGATGGGAAAATTTAAAAATAAATTTAGGTATCGTCTCTGATGATTTAAGGGATGGTGAATCCAAATACAACATCTATTTCGTGATCAAAGATGGCGGATAGGAAATCAAAGATGGCGGACGGGATTTTTTTTATAGTCGATATGGGAATCGTCGCCGATATTTAAAGGGATGGGGAATCCAAATCCGACATCTATTTCGTGATCAAAGATGGCGGATGAGGAATCAAAGATGGCAGATGGGAAAATTTTAAAAAATCAATATGGGTATCGTCTCTGATTATTTGAGGGATGGTGAATCCAAATACAACATCTATTTCATGATCAAAGATGGCGGATGGGCAATCAAAGATGGCGGATGGGAAAATTTAAAAAAATCAATATTGGTATCGTCTCTGATGTTTAAAGGGATGGTGAATCCAAATACAACATCTATTTCGTGATCAAAGATGGCGGATAGGAAATCAAAGATGGCGGACGGGATTTTTTTTTATATAGTCGATATGGGTATCGTCACCGATATTTAAAGGGATGGGGAATCCAAATTCGACATCTATTTCGTGATCAAAGATGGCGGATGAGAAATCAAAGATGGCAGATGAGAAAGTTTTAAAAATTCAATATGGTTATCGTTTCCGATATTTTAAGGGATGGCGAATCTAAATACAACATCTATTTCGTGATCAAAGATGGCGGATAGGAAATCAAAGATGGCAAACGGGATTTTTTTTAAGTTGATATGGGTATCGTCTCCGATATTTTAAGCAATGGGGAATTCAAAAACACCATCTATTTCGTGATCAAAGATGGCGGACGGGATTTTTTTAAAAAATCAATATGGGTATCGTCTCCGATGTTTGAAGGGATGGGGAATCCAAATACAACATCTATTTCGTGATTCAAGATGGCGGATGGGAAATCGAAGATGGCGGATGGGAAAAATTTACAAAATCCATACGGGGATCGTCTCTGATGATTTGAGGGATGGTGAATCCAAATACAACATCTATTTCGTGATCAAAGATGGTGGATAGGAAATCAAAGATGGCGGGTTTTTTTTTAAGTCGATATGGGTGTCGTCTCCGATATTTTAAGGAATGGGAAATTCAATATTATATAAAAATCTATGTTGGTTTGTTCATCATTTATAGACTCTGAAATGATAAGGGATTAAGCGCTAAGTCAATGGTTATTTTGGAAAAGGGGCTTGGAAAAAAGGGAATTAAATAAAAACTCTTAAAAAGGCGATACGGAGTTCGCTGGGTCAGCTAGTACTTTATACAAGTGGTAATTCGTAGTATAACAAAAGGGAACCCCAAAAAAGACCCCGGTCGATAGACCAAGAACTAAATATATATATATATAAATGCTTAAGAAACCCTTTCTATGGCCTTAAATCAAATACCATTAAGTTATTTACGAAGCAAGCAAAAAAATGTCTCAGTGCCCTCTTATCTCATTATGCGTTAAAGGGATGATTCGTCCCTTACTACAAGAGTTTGATTGCTAAAGAATAAGGCACTTGTCAGCAACATTCAGATAATTTCTCCTGAAAAAAAGTGCTCCGTTCGGCCATATTTAACTTTGTCATGTAAATAGACTTATTTTAGAGCTTTTATTATAAAGTACGCAGTATGATATAATATTTTATGATGTGATAAAATTCTTTGTTTACTTGACACAGACGTTAATGGAGATGCAAAATCAATTTTGCTTATGCATGTAAAAATATTAATTTACTTACTTAAATATTTTCACAGATATTTAGTAAAACATTATTTGTTTCTGATTTGCTACGGTACTATTTATACCTCACAACAGAATACTAAAAAGCAATACAAGCACAACCGTGAACAATCATATAATTATATAAAATTCTATTTGCAACCTTTTCCCGCAACTTTAGCTCGAAATTCATTTAATCCAGCTGAAACGAGGGCCGTCAAGATGCAAAACACTTAACCGTAGCAGCCTCTGGGGGATATTAGTCGGCAACTTTGATTGTCGCTTGCGAAACAAGGTAACATAGACGGGCGCGGCTAAGGCTCCACAAAGGGCAATGCGGGTCGGCAATAACGATACACTACGCAATATACTTCGATGGTACTGTGATATAGGAAAGGTAACAGTTTAAAGTTCTTGGGAATATCGAATGCGAGTTCCTTCGATGATGTAACTTAAAATTATCTCTTTGCCATCGCTACATTGAGTGTTGTAGTCTGTTCTAAGTGGCTGAAATATTTAATTCTAGATGATACTATTTTCAAATTCAAATTTGTTTATTCATCTAGCTGTCACAAAAATGTTTTTTATAGATAGATTGAAATGTAAATGCCTGTAAGTACTTAGACAGTTGATGGTACTGATGCTGTAGTGATCACTTATTCTTTTATCCATTTCAGTAAACTCTCATTGACTGCACGGATGCCCGGAAGGCGTAGTGGTTTGAGCGGCCGCCTCGTTAACTTAGAAGTTCACCACGTGATGTGAATTCGAGTTTCACACGATACAAAACTTTATGTGATTCACAAATTGTCTGTGTCTACTATTCTGGGTGTTAGGTAGTAGAGCCTTGCTGATTTCAGCATGAATGGGCCGGCTCGACCGGGGAAGTACTACCCTCTCAAAGAAAATCGACGTAAAGTATCAGTACCTAAACTGTTGCGTTTCGTTCGGTGAGTGAGGAGGAGATCCTATCCCCTATTCCTTCTCCCTCATCCCACTGCTCATCCTATCCCTTTTCCCAACCCAAAGTGGCGGCAACGCACTTGTGACTCCTGTGCTGTTGCTTGTGTCCATAATTGCTTACGATCAGGCGATCCGTCTGCTCGTTTGCTGCCTAGTAGGTACCATAAAAAAAACAAAAAGTGTTAATTGTGTACGTTGAGTAAATATTTGTTAAATACCCCACGATATAGGATTTTCTCTTAGGGTGGGAGTTGTGTTTTTAACTTCATTAGCAAATAAAATAATTAATGAATTTAACTCTGAATGAAGGTATGCTAAAATTATTTATGATGATCGTTATTCTGCAGGACAACGTATCGATTGCCAAACCAGCTAAGTTAAGACTTGTATTACACGCAGCGTTGCGTAAGTTATAGGTATAATAATGCGTGGGAATCAAACCCCGACCTCACGATTGAGTATCCAATATTTTACAGAACCACTGAGATTAACAAACACAGATAAGATGATTATTCAAATGCTATTTCTCATATTGTCAATAGGTGTAACGCAATTATTGACAATGTGCAATAATTCACAGCTACCTGACTGTTTAATTACGTAGTACATAACGAGCGAGCTTGCTAGACGGAGTGTGGGTATGGACACAAGGCTTGCGATATAATCAACGGCTAGTAAGATTTCATCTGAAGATATGGTATGTTTTAGTCACCATAGATGAAAAAAATAATAAACAAAATTTAAATATCTGATAAACCTGTATATTTTAGAGATACGACGAATATCTTCGCGTATCGAATTTAAAAGATATTCACCGTAAAATCTTCCGTACCGTATAATCCTTGTGGACTATTCGTAGGCAAAACCCGTTAAATATTGAGGCAGATACGAAGAAATTGTGGTACCTACTCTATGTAAAAGTGAATGAGCATATTGCCTATCATGTCCATTATAAAAAGATATAATTATCTTTTTTGTTTAAGGTACGCCATGTAGCTCAGCTCGTGGATATAATCGTATAATTGTAATGCCTATTTTTAGCAACCTGCATATTTTTAATATTCGTCACACAACACAGGTCCCCAAATACCTTCCTTACTGCTGTTGAAAAAGTATTTTAAGACTATGCAATGTTATAGCTATGCATTTTCCGTCTAAAAAAATAAAAAATAATATAGTATACTTAATATTTTAAAACTAACTTGATATAAAATGATTATTTCCTTATGATAATTCTTTGTAGAACGTAGCCGGTAAACAATAAAAGTCCAACTCTACTTAAGTAGCCAAAAGCTAACTTAGATATGTATCACAAAAAGGAAGTCATATTTTTTAATAAAATACGAAATTATGTAACATATTTTTTGTTATAAAACCAAAAAAGGAATTAACAGTTACGTGTAATAATAATAATTTTATGGAGCCATATTTAATATTCAAATTAGTCACGAACTTTGTTCATAAAAGTCGTTATGTTATTGAAAGTGAAACTAAAGAAAATGTATCAAAAAACGAAACTTGTTAATAGGCTAGTTATTAGATATATTAAATCCTTGTTACACATGGGCTGGTTATTTATTCGTTCCTTCTTTGTGTAGGTACAGCAGGGAGCTGATCTGTTATAACAGCATTGCTACAATTACAGGTTTGTTGGTATAATGGTTAGACGAATAACCACAAGAGGGGATACCGGGTACAGATGTGTATTGACGCTGACTAGTAAATCGGAGTTAAATTTTCACTCAGGAAAGAAGGTTTTGTGTATGTATAGTTTTATGTGATAAAATGTTCACTGTCTGGCTCTTATTATTGTAATGTGTGCTTATTTACAGCTCATATGCTCCCCTCGTAATAAGGAAATTTCCTGAAAAATTAAAGAAAGTACATAATTTTGCACGCCGGCAACGCTTATTTCTATTTATTTCGTTTAGAGAAATTTAAGCAGTTACTTTTGTTCGATTAAATCTATGCACAATGCTGACGCTTTAAACATTTTTACTCCAGTATATATTCATATATTATTATGTATCTGTAATGCTGGAAACCATTTAATTATTTCATTTGAATGTAAAGCTACTTAAAAAATATCTCATCAGGCCATCCATCTCATCTCGTCTTCACTCAGTCTCTAAAATTATTTTTACCTCTTTTACTTATTCGTGTTCAGTGATGTCAAAATTTATTGAGTGATTTCAGTTTAACGACTCAAGCTTTATGGTCTTTTACGCTGACACATTATGACTCTTCCAGACGAACGTGTTAGTTTGCCAATCTTAAAAAACTCATTCAGTTTTTATATATAAAAATTTTTTCGTTAATTCTTTTGATACTTTTTACTGTTTTTTATCATGTTATGACAAAATTGCTCAAACGAGGTCCTTGTGATAGTTACGCACTTATAAATAAATTTTAAATCCAAAGAAAGAAATGTGATATTTGTTTTTAACAAGGAAAACGAAAATCCCGAGGCAACGGTTTGAATTAATACTTGTGTGAAAGTTTTAAGCTTTTACTTTTAAACACGGGCTGCAGTAGAACTGGGGTCTCAGAGTATTTTTTCTTGACATAGCTTTCATAATCCTGAGTCCAATTTCTATGTTTGAGTAAAGTGGAAGACTAGATGGAAACCTGATAATAGGTACGTAGCCAGTAAGCACACAATTTATTGACGAGAACGATTTCGTGGGCTAAAGATTCGTATCCTAAATGAATATGGCCATGTCGTCTTAGACCGCATTCCTACTATGTCATAACGACTAATATCATTTATCCTTTGCCGACTCTTGTATATAGCTGTTCTCATTGAACCAAGGAAACACTTCTGATCACGGCAGTCACCTTGTTGATTGCGTGTATTAGTAGCTGTATTACTATTACTGTAGCTACGCTGGATAGGATACAACGGCGCATAAGTCTTGCGTGTTTTTAACTTTCCCTCATTCATCAGCCTTTAACAGTCCACTGCTGGACTAGGCCTCTTCTTTGAAAGGGGGAATTGGCCTACTATACCACGCTGGCCAAACGGGTTGGTATAGGGTTTTTATCAAGTTTTCCTTCTCTGACAGTGATGTTCTCTGCATAATATGCTCCCTTTGACGGCTCTTACGACACCCATGGGATGATATGATAGTCGAGGACGATAATTAATCATCGTGACTCACTATTAGAACTCCTCTATTTAAATACACAAGCCACGATGGCGCTAATACACTTGTGCATACCTCGCCAGAACGTTCGAAAAAATGCTCGCCAAAACATATTTGTTTTTCTGTTATGATACATTTGCAAGCATGCTCATTACAGATTTATGTTGAAGTGTAACAGCACTATTTAACGGATCAATAATAATAATCTGTCATTGAGAAATAGTGAGGACGCAGCTTAAAGCAGTGAGCTCTGGCTCGAAAGTCCAGTGTGAGTATAAAAAGGTTCTTAAGTGAACGTAATTAAGTCAAGTAAAGTCCTATTGCATACCTACGATTGGCTTGGTAGATATGGATTTGAAATATTAGGGTGTATATGATGAAAGCTACTCAAATTTTTATTTTCCCGTATTATACTTGGTTTTATAAAAACCCACACTGGTCTAGGCTCTAAATATTTGTTAAACCTTATGCCGTCAGTCTCAGCTATTATGAAGATATTTGATAGTCGATATGGAGAGATTGGAGAGTCAGTACCCTTCAATTTACTGACACTGGTCTAAAAATAGAATATTGCTTTCCCTTTAGTTTGCGAAGGTCAGACACTACCTGTTGTGTGGGAAATCAAATATGGTAAAGGCAGTAAACATACGCCCGACTTCAGGACATATAGGCAACCTGAATAACGCTACAATGAGGAATATGTGTAAGATGAAACGCTCAATTAAAGTGACATGCCGCAGAGTTTTTTGTGATTATGAAAAAAAATACGATCAAGATAAGTTTCTTTATCTGTCCGCCTGTATATAAAAAAATCTTGCGTTGCTGACTGACTGACAGACAAGCTTCAGCTAAAACTATGAAGCGCAGTGTTTGAAATAGAATTAGTTTTTATTATGGGTCAGGTCGATTAGATCGATTGAGTAACATTTTGTTTAGTCTATTGAAAATTTCTGACAATGGTCACACTGAACTGTCATTCACTTACTTTGGTTCATTGTCGTTTCCCGCGGTCAGCGAAAAAACCTAGCTCTGGATAGATTTCGTGTGTGAGCGTTTTGATCTTGTATTTAGAACCCGTTTGATTGCCACTTCCTTGATCAATAACTGGCACCGGTTAATTGTGATAAAAATAGTATTTTAACGAACATTGTAAAACTTGAGTGAATCCGATGCACGTGGTTGGTGCCGGAAGAATTTGCTGATTGAAGACGCTGCGTGGAGTCTGGTAAAGTAAAGATAATTCACTTGCTAATATTGGCCAATTTTAGTCTCGTGTGTGTCTAACTTGCCTCCAGGACTCCAGCTGAAAATTGCACGAAGACGGGATTGCCAGAAATTCCCGCGGATGCGGAGAAAAACGGATAAATTAAAAATATATGTGCGGGCGAAGCTGAGGGCATCCCTAGTACCTCCATAACGCTTTTCACATACAGAGTAGTATACTTATACCACTTCAGCTAATCTCTACTGAGAAGGTATAAAAAGAATGTGTCTGCTGGTCAAAGTCACAGCTTTTTACTGTATGTTTATACGAGTAGACATAAAGCACTAGAAAACAGAGTAAATATATTATCGATATGACAACAAACGAATTCATAACAGTGAGATAATAAATTATTCATTCGCCATACGATTTCCTCACAAGGTTTTCTATCAAGGCTTTCTCATAAGCTGGTTATTACTTTATACTAGATAATAACAGGAACTCTAGGTACTCCTTTGATCAATCATCTATCATCTTCTCAGTTATGCTCTATAAAGGCGAGCCTTATACATTTTAATAAGATATTATTATAGAAGGATTTCCTTAAGTCGACGTTGACCCTTGAATAACTTAGAGATGCATAAGTAATGATGTTATTATTAATAATTACTGTTACGGCGAGTACTTAGTAATTGTCACATCCAAGTTTAGTATAAGACTACTAAACAGTCTCTAAGGGCCTCTGCATGCTAAGTCCAATTGTAAAAATTGGTGCATGAACTTTTGAGACAGTAAGTCAAAGAGTAATTTGATTTGTTTCATCAAAATAAAAATACTTTTACATTTTGAGGTGTATCATCATAAGCACTATATAATTATATAAACTGTCGCACTGCTAAGCACGGGTCTCTTCACACTATGAGATGGGTACCGCCATATAAGTTCTACTACGCTGCCCTAAAGCCATACGTCTGAATATTACATGGGTTACGTTTGAACGCGATAACCGGCATCCACGCAAACAAGCAATGGGCGAAGTGTAGTAAACCGTAAAATGCATCTTCTAGGATATCCCGTTTCCACCAAACGCCTACTCAGCCTACTCACACATTCGTACTTTAATGTTACACACATTGTTGTCGGCTCCACCAGCGTAGGACTTCGCCGTCATCTCACTCTTTATAGCTACGTATAAAGTACGTACTTTAGTAGGTACGGAGGAAATAATGCGGTACATGCGATACAATGTCACAAGTGTTTATGCGAAACTTTTACTAGTCAAGTTATTAGTTGGCTAGTTAGGTAACAAGGTATTAAGCGGAGTCCACACCGGCAGCGGGCGAGCTGGCGAGACACAACGCGAGCTTTCTTTATCGTGTGGGTGTGGTGTGGTGTGTGAAAGGCACAGGAACCACAGGAAGGCCTCCCACGACGTGCGTTAACAATTCTTTTCCTGAGGTAAGACGGGACTGACAACTTTTCGTATCATCTGAAACATGAATCATGATAGCACTCTAATGTAAACGCTATAAGCGTTGATCCATCGAAGTGGCGACTTGCGCAAGCGTTGCTTAACTTTCGCAATCTATTACGAACGACAACCAATAAGTCACGTCAGGGTAGCACTAAGCTCTGCTAAAGCTTAAGCGGATTAAATATAGGTTGTCGTATTATATAGTTTTTATGGTTTAGTCGCTAGCATGCCTTATCTATGCGACAACCGGTTGGCGCAGCGGGAGTGTAAGCGACTGCTACGCAGAAACACATGGCTGAAGGTCGTGATTCCCGCTCAAGTCAAACATTTGTGTGCATTGCACATGGATGTTTGCCTTGGTCTGGTTGTTTCTATGTATAATATGTATGTATTTATAAAAAAAAGTATATATGTATGTTTATCCATTATCTAGTACCCATAGTACAAGCTCTGCTTAGTTTGGGACTAGATGGTGTTGTGTGGATGTGATAGAATAATATTATTATTATTGTCCGGGTATTTGACTTTGTGAATAAGAAGTAGATACTCGTCCGCCAGCCCAGCTCGCCCGCCGCTACTAGTGTGGCCCTAGCTTAATAGTTTGTTGTGTCGCTGTTCACGGTGTGAAACCGTGTTGCTATTTAATACTTGAGATGGCAATAATCAATGTCTTAACAAATACAACATTGAAGTGTAAAATTTAAACAATATTAGACCAAAACTCAACAGTTATAATATGTTTGATTTTTGTTAGGAAGCGATAGCCTAGTGGAAAAACTAACAACTGCTCCGCAGAACGTCTTGTGTTCGATTCCACGGCACATACTTACGACTTATTTTGAAGTGCCTGCTAAAAGGTTAAGAAAAATATCCGCAAGAAAGCCGCGTTTTCAGACTTTTCTGAGATATTCTAAAAAGATAAATAAATTAAAAAAATAAATTGCACACTTGGCCGCGTCGGTTATGTCCTGTAGTGAAAAGGCAGCAGCGGGACAGTTTTTTACATAGGGCTGATTTTTCAAATATGTTTAAATTGCCGACAGCGTCGCTGTTAAACAAAAGGTATAATATCCTTTCCTATACCGCTGACAATGAGTGCGCAAAATTCCATAACGAACAATATAATAGTTTAGCCAAGTACACACAAAGTTACGACCAGTCGGCGAAGCAGGAGTGTAACTGACTGCTAAGCCGAGGATCGCCGGGTTTCATTCCTGCTCAATTCAAAAATTTTTGTACGTGAACGTATATATGTATGTATTTACAAGAAAAGTATAAAATAATATGTTCGTTTTTCCATTTTCTGGTACTCGTCATTTAAGTTCTAGGTAGTGTTGTCTTATGTGGTAAAATACTTTTATTTTAATTCGCCTCGTAATAATTTGTTTCAAATATTATGCAACATTTTTAGAGGTAAATGTTGATTATGTTTATGGGTTATGACTTATGAATTATACCTATGCTTCACATTGTTTATGTATAGGTATTTCATGACGCACAACGTCAATGGCATTTCGTCTGACCGCAACTATGTTTCATACTAAACAGATATTTTAACGCGGCTGTGGAATTAACGTGGGGAAACCCTATAAGGGAAATTGGGAATTAACATTACAAATTGATTCATTTGGACTAGACGTACCTACGGCTCAATGGCTAAGCTTGTGCTTTGTGTTGTAAGTCCGATTCTCATACGGGACAAAATCTGTTATCAATTTTTTAAATTTATAGTATGCGTGTTTTTATCGCTCTTTGAGTGGCATGAGTTTCCTTGCAAAGCATGGCTTAAATACATAATTTGCCTGCTAAAATACTGGGAACGATGGTCTATTACTCACAATGCCCATTAATTTTTAAATCACAAATAGTCTCGCTCGTTCGAATAAGACGATAGACAGACAATAATTTAAAAAAGTTTGCTCATGTCATGATATCATTATTATAATTTTAAAATTACAGAACTTTAATTTTATTTTTATAAATGTACGTATATATTTATGTATAAATTATACATAACTAGTGTAGCTACCAGTCTTACAATTGCCATTTTAATACCCAACAACTAATATTTGGGTCAAGCTTTAAAGCGAGTACAGTGAACTAGACCAAAATGTTAATACACAAGCACTTATCACTAACTGGACCTGTTTCAAACCGCTATCTAATTCGTTGGCAATAACCCACTAGTATTATTATCTAACGAAATGTTTTTGTCAAGTTATATAGGGTGTTTTAGTGTCCAAAAAAAGTTGAATAAATGCTGTAGAAATGAGAGCACTGAGAAGTATGTGTAGTGTATCTTTGACTGACAGAGTAAAGAATTGTGTGATAAGAGAGTGTTGTGGGGTAAAAGAAGACGTAGTGACAAGCATTGAGAAAGGCATGTTAAGATGGTTTGGGCACATGGAGAGTATGGATGACGATAGACTGACAAAGAAGATATATAAGGCAAGTGTGAATGGGACAGGACAAAGGGGAAGACCTAGGCGGACAATCTCTGACCAGATTGGAGACATCCTGAAAAAAGGACAAGTCAGAAGTACCCTTAACAGAAGAGCATGCATGAGAAACTTGACGGGAGTGAGTGAAGCAAGAGAGGGATGTCAGGATCGTTGCAAATGGCGTTCCGTAGTCTCTGCCTACCCCTCCGGGAAACAGGCGTGAGTCTATGTATGTATGTATGTTTTAGTGTCCATGCGGTGACAGTGAATGTAATAGTCCAAGATCCCAGAACCGCCAGACCTTACTTATTTTCTCAGAAATTAAATGTACAGAATAATGTAGTGTTAGTATGTGCCATGAGTGTACACATACTTGTTAGCTTGGATCGTGGGCCAATTTTTAGGTACGAGGTGCTTAAGTTAGGTAAAAATATTACTAACTTTTCTTGAATTCTCAGTGCTGATTTTTATGTATAATTTAGAAAATATTATTAAAAATTTATAAATAATACTATTGCACTCATTTTGGCGGTGGTATTTTTTACCAGACGCTTCAAAGTTTCTAAAATATCTGTCTTCAGGTAGTAGCGCTTTGCTGATTTCAGCATGAATGGGCCGGCTAGACCGGGGAAGTACCCCTCTCACAGAAAATTGTCATAAAGTAACAGTACCTAAACTGTTGCATTTCGTTCAGTAAGTGAGAGTGCTGGAGGCCCTAGCCCCTATTCCTTCTCCCCCATCCCACTCCTTATCCTAACCGTTTTCCCAAACCTAAGGGGCGGCAACGCACTTGTGACTCCTGTGGTGTTGCTTGTGTCCATGGCCGGTGGTAATTGGTCACCATCAGGCAATCCGTCTGCTCGTTTGCCGCCTATCATAACTATAAAAAAAGAAAAAAAATCTAGCTATTGGTAGAGACCACTAGGGGGCGCATTTAGAAAATGTATGGAAATTGTTCCGTGGACCTTTAGCTCCTCATACCTAAATTTGGCCACGATCCAAGCTAGCAAGTATGCGTACACTTATAGCAAATACTAATACCTACTAAATTATTCTATACATTTCGTTTCTGAGAAAATAAGTAAGGTCTGGCGGCTCTGGGATCTTACCTACTCTATAAAATTCCCCTACCCCATTTCATTCCATGACTGTCGTAGGAGGCAACTGAGGAAAATACACGTATACAATATATTATCTTTGGAAAGAGAAGGAAAAGTTGACGTCAAGCCTTTTTTTTTTTACAAAGTCAACTCCCGCATTATGACTATATCCTGTGTCGCGGGGAACTTTACAAACATACAACTAACGGACACAATGAACACCCAGACTCGGAACAACAATTTATGGATCACACAAAGTGTTGTCTCGTGTGGGGATCGAACCCACAACACTTCGGCACAGTGTCAAGCGGTGAGGCGGCTGCTTAAACCACTACGCCAACCGTGCAGTCAATATAGTCTTATACCAACATGGCCATCATGGTATAGAAGAACCACAATGCTATTGTGACCCAAATATTTTTTTTTCATAGACTCACGCCTGTATCCCTGAAGGTGTAATATTACACCCACATCTCGCCGCAGCCTATTGCCGTACCGGGCGCATTACCAGACTCCGTGCTGTTACTGAGAATTTTCTAACGGAAAAACCCAATAACACTTTGCCCGACTCGGGAATCGAACCTGAGACCTCCCAATCCCACGCGAACATTTATGCCGCGAGACCAACGAGGCAGGTGACCCAAATTAGGAGTGGCCTATGTCCAGCATATTAGTTTTATTTGGTCATTGCATGACAAAGCTTAAAATCATAACATTTTTACTTGATATTCAGAATTTATCTGAACCACGTGGAACATCACATAGTACAAAACATAGTCTGTCTTCTGTCTATCTGTCCCAATGTATGCTTAAATCTTAAAAACTAGGCAACGGATTTTAATGCGTTTTTTAATAGATAGAATGATTCAAGAGGAAGGTGATTCATGTGTAATTGACGCGGGCGAAGCCGCTGGCGACGTCTAGTTCAAATATAAATGCCAAGACCTATTCATACTTGTTGTGCAAAGTTTTCAATAATGACGAATCAGAATATTGTATCTGGCATTTTAATACAAACCATAGCTTAGCGTATAATGATGGTAATAATACCATTGCCACATAGTGTTAAACATATAGTAAGGATATAGCTGTGAAAGAGACATTAAAATTTGTGCAAGACTAAAGAGTTGCAACTTTATGATATGGAAGTAGAGCACAAATTCAAATGACAAGATTTCTTTAGCTACCGTAGAATTTTGTGTTCCGTAGTTTCAGATTATTTTGATACCTAACCTAAAAAGAACATTTTTCTTTCTCATACTGCTTAATTAATTCATGAGCAAATTTAAATATTCTTAAAGATATGGCTTGTTCTTAAACATAAACATTTAATAATGCACCTAAAACTCGAAAAATCTTTAATATATTTTGGAGTTAGGAGCAATAATGTTGTCCCGGATATTTCAATGTACATAGTCCCCACCACGGCGGCTCTAGAATAGTGAGCACGCCCAAAATGCCTTTAGAGGCATCTCACACAAGACCTGCAATAGTGCAAACTGACAATCTGAGAAGTAAGTCTGTGAATGGGTTCTTTTCACAGCCTTTCGGATTTACAGACACGCCACCACTCTGATTAAATCTCTATTGAGACACAAACCAAAAATTAAAAAGAGTTGATATAATAGAAGGGATTACGCGATAAAAACATCAGCCTGTAGATTAAAATTCCAGTGTTATCTATCCAACGAATGTGCAGAACATTAATCAAATACTAGCTTTACGAAAACCGATTAATTGGTTCAATTGTCTGGATCAGTTTGACATTGCAGAACAATCTGTAGACCAAGTTTGTATACAAAAGTCGATGTTGAACTCACCCCGCGATCGAATTATCTACTAGGAGAAGTTTGATAGCTTTGAGAAATGTAGTTAGATATAGAAGTTTGTATGAATGATTGCTTCCACACTACGTCGTTATACTCACGTAATGGATTCAAACAAACCAAGTTTGTTGACGCTAATATCATCCGCGTAATTCGATTTTGCATATAAAGCGATGAGTGAAATGTGTGGTGAAAATTGTAGAATGCAATTATTATATGCCATTACCTGATACGTTAGAGAGCAACCACATGTCAGTTAGTGGTTCGTTTTGAGCGCCAGTGAGGTTGAATATAGGCAGTTTCTATTGCTTGTTTAATAGGCAGTGATTTAGCGAGTACGTGCAAGCGGTGTTTGAAAACTGTCGGTAATTGCCGGTACGTCACGAAGTTCCGCCACATTCCCGAGCGGCGTGGAATAAAGTTCAAAGGGCATTCGCTATCGGCTTTGTATCTAAAGATGTTGGAACAAATAATGTCGAAGGTTATTTCATTTTAATAATTTGCCCATAAATGCAAATCGCTGCGATTACTCATTGTAATGTTACGTTGACGTTGTGTTTGGCAAGGAAGGACAGTCTAGACCGACTGTGACCTTATCTTAATATATAAAATCCTTGCGTTACTGACTGACTGACAGATACGCTACAGCCGAAACTATTGGGCGCAGGAAGCTGAAATTTGGCATGTATGTTCCTTGGGGACCGTAGGGGTGCACTAAGAAGGGATTTCCCGAAATTCCCACGGGATCAGCCAAAACGGGTAAATTGAAAAAAAATGCAGGCGTAGCTGCTGGCGTCCTCTAGTTTGTTGTAGATATGAATAATATATTATTTGGATCTCAAGTACCTAACTAACTACTTTGTGGCAAAAAGGAGAGCCTAATGGAGAGACCAACAAACTGCTACGCTCTTTAGGGGCCCAGCCTGGGGTTTGGTTTCCATCATGAGTCAAAAAAAAGGTTCTCGAGTAAATTTTTTTTTATTATACAGCTTCAAAACATATGGAATCACTAGAATCACTTTCCGGATTACCGTATTTTCAATTCATCTCTAAAAGTTACTCCACAGTAAATAAACGAGCCAAATAAAACTTACACTAAATATAACCAACAGCGTGGATACAGAACAAATCTGTCCTAAAACAAATAATGGCGCGTAGGTGACCGTAGGACAGACGGGTGACAGGTGGCTTTTCATAGATGGATGGTGTAGTTGACCTATATGTACGGTGAAATTACAATCTGAGCTCTTTGTTACAAACTACGTATAAAATGTACTCAAAGATCTATGTACCGACCAAGGCTCCAACCGCGTAGGTATCGCATATAGTTACAAAGTTTTAAAGGTAGTAGAGCCTTGCTGATTTTAGTATGAATGGGCCGGCTCGACCGGGGAAGTAATACCCTCTCACAGAAAATCGACGTAAACTACCTAAACTGTTGCGTTTCATTCGGTGAGTGAGAGTGCCGGAGACTTCATTTTCCTTCATCTTGATTCCACTCCCCCTATTTCTTTTCCCAACCCAACGGGCGGCAACGCACTCGTGTCCATTCTGGTGTTGCTTGTCCATGGGCGGCGGTAATCGCTTACCATTAGGCCATCCGTCTGGTAGTTTGCCACCTATTACATAAAAAATTGGTCAAGTGCGAATCGGACTCGCGCACGAAGGGTTCCGTACCATCATCTATAAAAGAAAATCACGTTTGTTGTATGTATACTTAAATATTTTTTAAACTTCTACCTGTATTAAGATCGACTAACTAATTGCTTAAAAATTACGATTGTTGTATCGGAGCCCCCCTTTATTCTTAACTTTTTTTAAATTTAATTATTTATTTTGAAAGGTTATATTCTGTGAAAATTTTCAGCGTCTACCTGTTACCGTTAGTAATTTTGAGCAAAAAATACGAAAAAAATCACGTTTATTGTATGGGACCCCCCTTAATATTTTTTATTTTTAGTATTTGTTGTTATAGCGGCAACCGAAATACATAATTTGTGAAAATTTCAGCTTTCTAGCTATCACGGTTTATGACATACAGCCTGGTGACAGACATACGGACAGACGGACAGACAGACAGACAGACAGCGGAGGCTTAGTAATAGGGTTCCGTTTTTTACCTTTTAGGTTCGGAACCCTAAAAAGACAAAGTAGGCACAACAGGCAAAGTATGTGATATGATATGTACTAAATGCCTTTGTTTCGAGTAGCCCATATTTCGTCACTGTTGCAACCGCCATGGACATGGATGAAGTGATAACAATTTAAGAGTATGTTTTAGATTTTATTCACCATCCTCGTCCTACCGTTATCCTAGTTGCATCCAAGACTTTTCGCCTTAAACCTCGGGGTCTGCTACTACCAGTCTAACCAGATTCGACAGAATATTATCGTTGCCACAGAGCGACTGCCGCCTGACCGCCGCAACCTAGGGGGATATCGAAATTCTATGGTTTACACCAGTGACAGTTTCTTCAGGAGCTTTGACAACGATCTTCATGACAGTCGGGACCGACGGCTTAACGTGCTCTCCAAGGCACGAGGCAAGCAATAATAAGTAACAATTTAATTCACACATATCGTTACTGAGTTTCTCCGAATATTCAGTAGCAGCCCGGAGTCTGGTGATGTGCCCGGTAACGGCAATACGCTCGGGACTTAACGGGACGGGCTTATTACTTGGGACCTAAAAATTCATGGCGAAATGTGGGTGATACAGGCGAGAGACTATAAATAAAATAACTTCATAAAGCCAGTAGTGCGCGTAGTGGATTTGAATCTGGTATCATTCGCATGGCAGTCTGTTGGTATCTCCACTCGGCTACCCTGCAGACCCTGCTGTAAGGTTTGATTCTCATTATGGATACGTAACATCTTCTAATTCTTGCGTTGCGGACCGACTGACAGACATCGTACAGGTGAAACTATTGGGCGCAAAATACTAAAATTTGTCATGTATGTTCCTAGGAGACCGTAGGAATGCACTAAGTAGGGATTTCCCAAAATTCCCACTGGATCAAAAAGAAATGGTTACATTAACCTTGATGATCTTGATCGGGCGAGAGGTTAAAATTAAAACCTATGCGCGTAGCTGCGGCCATCCTCTTACATAAATAGAAATAATTATTGTATTACGCATCTTCTATGAGGAATTGAGGAATATGAAAAATATAAGGATAATTAAGTATCTATACGTGGTAATGATATCATCGGAATACATACCAGACAGTCAATATTACAGTGCCGCAGTAAATAGACGTTCTGTGACACTGGAATTTCTAAAGTTTCAGTAATATTATAGTTATTAAATTTTACTTGAAGTTTTTAATTTAGGCGTTGTTATACTTAGGTACAAATTTTAGTTGTGTCCGTTTTGGATTCGATTTTAAGAGTAAGTATAATATCTATACACATAAATAATATTGAAGTGTCTTTTTGTAATATTAAAATAACCGCTTTTTACTAAATGCATATATATGGATGTATATACGCTATATAATTTTACCGAAATGAATTTTTTTACAATTATCTCTTTGTTCTCGGTAATCTCTGGAACGGCTGGACTTATTTTGACGGGACTTTCACTGGCGGATAAATGATGTACCAAGGAGTAACTTAGGCTATAAATTAACCGGGTACGCGGAGTAGTTTCTTC
The DNA here is from genome assembly GCA_944739405.2 of Euclidia mi. Lineage (NCBI taxonomy): Eukaryota > Metazoa > Arthropoda > Insecta > Lepidoptera > Erebidae > Euclidia > Euclidia mi. The sequence continues at coordinate 15,516,409 of OX123185.2, forward strand.
AGGACGCGGGTTGAACCGCGGGAAACAGCTAGTTTATAATATAATAATATCATTTAAATAATATTCTTGTCAATATGTATAAAACCCGTCATTAACTGACTGACTGACAGACAACTATTGTGCCCAAGAGGCTTTTAAATTGGGCATGTATGCCCTTGTGAATGGTAGGGATATTTTGAAATTCCCTAAAAGGGGGTGAAAAAGCTGCAAGAGTGCGGCCCCATGGGATAATTGCCAAGAAATTATAAAGTCAAAAATGAATTATTCCATTTAATTTATAACTTTAATGATAATTATTTATGCTGTGCGACACATATGTATGTGTAATAATTTTAATGACACTTCGTTGTATATATGCTGTATTAATCACATTCTTGATATAAGTATGTACTTATATAAATGTTAACTGAAATAAGTGTAAAAGTCAAAACATAGTATTATGATCGCATATTGAAATTTTACCATTAATTAGTTACATTATTTTCTCTATATGTCATAAAGTCATTTAGAGTATAGAAACATTTTTCTGCAAGCCAGGTTGTAATTTTCCTTTTAAATATAGTAAGTGGTAATTCTTTAAATGTATCCGGCAACTTATTATACACTTCTATGGCCTTTATATATACATTTTACTCAAATATATCTAAGTGACACCTAGGTCGGAGAAGTTTAAATTTATTCCTAGCGTTTCTACCTTCTGTTGCAGAAAATTTACTAAAATACTGTGGATAAAGTTTAACAAAAACACAGATTTCTCTAACGTACATGCAAACCAGTGGCAGGATGTTGAACATTTTAAATAATGGCTTACAGCTGTCAGTAAACCAGGCTCCACATATAGCTCTCACGCATTTCTTTTGCACCCGAAATGCTTTTTCAATCTCAACCGAGTTCCCCCAGAGCAAGAGACCATATGACAGCACCGACGACACGTATCCGTGATATGCACTAAGGGCCGCTTCCGTTGACACTGTTTGTCGTAACCGTTTGATAGCAAAAACGAATCGATCAAGTTTGTTGCAAACATATTCAACATGCGCCTGCCAGTTGCAATGCTTATCGACTATAAGACCTAAAAATTTAGCAGTGCTTACTTCTTGTATTTTATTATTTTTGTAATTTACATTTAACTCAATATGTTGTTTTCTATAGTTTTGGAATTGAATCATTTGCGTTTTATCTACATTGATTTTTAAATTATTATGAAGTAGCCAATTAATTGTCTTGTTTAGCGTCAAGTTTATGTCATATTCATACGTGTCTTTATTGTCACATTTGATAATAAGTGTCGTGTCATCTGCAAATAAAATAGTTTTGTTGTGGGTAATATTAGGTAGGTCATTGCTTTTATGAGATACATGTTATAAGCTTTTTTGATAGATTTTGATTGCATTAACTCTCACTGTTAGTACATTATATACCTATTTTTTTACACTCCTACTTCTCTACAGGTTCCAGTCATATTAAAAGGTATATCTAACATTTAGAGTGGGTCAAAATAAAAGAGACATTATACCTTAATTTTACAAGGGAGGCAAGCCAAAGCGAATGTTTACTAAAAACGACCTTCACTATTTAGACTATATTTATAATATTTTTTACAGACGCAACGATGCAGACCCTTTTCTTTCTTCTGCTCGTCGCCACAACTGCTATACCGGCGCGCAGTGAAGTAGACAAGACGAAGATTGACAAGAATAAGGCTCGTATGGCAATACTGAAGTTGTTTGACACAATTCTGGCGGTGAACAGAGAAAAAGATGATAACGACACAGGTGGAGGCTTTGGGTCGAGTCTGTGCCCAAAGGGCACTGTAAAAGCCGCAAGTGGAGACTGTGTTCCAACAACAACTCCGTCTTCTTATGACTATGAATAGAAAAATGGCTATCATAGAAAATAGAATTATATTTGAGTAATTTCATCTGTTGATATCAAACTACGGTTTACGGATTCTATAGCGATGTTTTGGTTTTAGAGACAATATATTTTTTATTACTAGCCGACGTTTTGATTTCTTATCAGGAACCACAGTTCCTCAATCTGCCGTACCACGGTACGGCAGATTGAGGTGACATTTGTCTTTGTCTTGAATTCAAAATTTATCTCAAAGAATCCGTAAACCGTAATTTGATTTCAATATAAACATATAGAATATACTAAAATTTCATCTGTCTTTCGGGCCTAGTACCACGTAGGTACCTTTGTATACAGGCACTGCTGTAAATTGTTAAGTATATTTGTCATCATGGTGCTTACAATAGTGTGAACATATCAGATACTAGAAACAAAGGTACGTGGTTAGAAGAAACCCGTTTATAGCGAGATGTAGGTAGGTAATTGTGCCATAAATATATTACGTATAAGCCTCAATATTTTTAAAGAAGAAAACTTAACTGATTAAATTTATATTTCAATCGTCATTGGGATAATTTGTTTGTACTTAGAGATGTTAATTAAATTATGATCGTTTTAATCATTTTGTTATTTTATTTTAAAAATACAACTCCCGCGCAAAGTACAAATCATGTGTCTTTAAAAGCAACCAATCAACGTACATGTGAACATGCAGACTAGAAACGACACTTTGAGTCTCACATTGTTGTCTTGTATTGGAATCGAAGCCACCAACATGCCATCAAGCAATGATGTTACAAGTTAATTAGATGTTAGAAGTGAATTAAGAAAGATACGTTATAGGCGTACCAAAAGCAGGACGCTAAACAATAAGTCAGTTGGCAAGTCAGACATATTGTGTGTGTGACGTCGCGAACCGGCGTCATAGTGAAACTGACACATCTTGTCAACCGAAACTAAAATAAAATATGGAGTTATCGATGTGTGCGTTAGTGTACCGTTTCTACGGATTGATTACTACGTAGGTAACGTAGTGATGTGATGACTTTTCTAATATCATTGCCATCAAGCAGTACTAAATGGCATGGAATTATTATTCCTAATGAAGGAACTCTAAAAAGTCTTGTCCTGACTTAAATGTTATTGCAGAGCCTAAAGTAACATGAAATTCGGACAATGAATTTTGTTAACGCTAGGCGTTCGACCATTTGACCTGATTTGGTCTAGAAAGATAGCTAGAAGGGATAAAATTAAATTAAACCACCACTGCTATCTGTACTGACGTTTATTGTCTCTGTTGGAGACTGGGGATATAAAAGACTCCTGTGATTTCTCTCGAAGGTCTTACCCGCAGTACCGCGCCTGACAACTCAAAGCGTGGAATACTGATCTGCTTGATTGGTGCCACTCGATTTATTACATATACAGCTACCAATGAGAGAACCAATAAGAGAGTCATGTTACCTGTGGAATCAATGGTTTGCATGTAGAAAAACCGTAAACCGTAATTTGATTTCAATGTGTAACATTCGCGTAAATCCAAGAAAAGACTAAAATTTTATCTGTCTTTCGGGATTTGTACCATGTACCTTTGAATCGAGGCACTGCTGCAAATTTTTCAGTATATTCGTCATCATGATACTTACTATAGTGTCAACATATCAGATAATCGAAACAAGGTACGTGGTTAGAAGAAACTCCTTTTACAGCGAGATGTAGGTAATGGTAGTAGAGCCTTCCTGATTTCAGCATGAATGGGCCGGCTTGACAGGGGAAGTACTACCCTCTCACAGAAGATCGACGTAAAGTAACGGTACGTAACCTGTTACGTTTCGTTCGGTGAGTGAGAGTACCGGAGGCCCTATTCCCCATTCCTTCTCTCTCATCCCACTCCTCAACCTACCCCTTTTCCCAACCCCAAAGGGCAGCAACGCACTTGTGACTCCTGTGGTGTTGCTTGTGTCCATGGGCGGCGGTAATTGCTTACCATCAGGCGATCCATCTGCTCGTTTGCCGCCTTTCACCATAAAAAAGTTCCATATATGTTAAGGCGTGAATTATACAGAAGAGGCATACACCGGCGTCATGGGACAGTTGTGGTTCAAGCGTGAGGCAGACATTATCTAAATTATACAGATGAGGCGAGGTAGCGAAACGATATCTCCTTATGTAGGCTGCTCCTCTTCAGACAACAAATATATCAAGAATGTTTCTTATAATTTTGCCTAAAGTAATATGCAAACTTAAGCATAGAATAGTAATAGTATTACTAGTCCATTGCGATTTTATTTTTTTGCGCTTAGCGTGCATTTGCCAGGGGCCGCAATAAAATTTTATTTTAAGTAGCAGGACGCGATTAGTGTGAATTTAAATCTGTAGCGGCTGCTGATGCTTCAAAATATACAAGGCGCGCTATTGTATAAGCGCAGCGCGGCAGTCGTCTTCCCGCCCACATTTAGTTAGGTCGTACTTATACACTGTATTTATATGAACCTGGTACCAGTAAAGCATATTTATCTCTTCGTATTTGGATTTTTTATTTTACCACAACCCATGATACAGGAACCCGTACAAATCCAAGTTTGTGGTACTAATGGTTCTTATAATTTATCTGACAAACTATTGGTTGCACAGAAAATTTGGAAAACATGTATACATGCAAATTAAATTCTCTACAACTTAGATCCTTTAGCATTTAGTCGTAAAACCAAAAACATCAAAGTTACAAATGAAAATCGAAGCAAAAAAAGATCTTTCCTTTTTTTCCAGAACAAGACAGTCCTCCAAAACGAGACTCCATAGCCTCCGAGACGTCCATAATGACATATATTCACTCATTACAACGACACATCTCTGAATGTACAGCATCCCCTGGGCTTGTGAAGTTAATATTTAGCTCAGGTAAAGGAAACTGCTATGTTTTGCAGTCTCTCAATGTTTTGGGGAGACAAGGGTGCAAATCGCACCAATTTAAGGCAGCACTGCTTTTTAGAAAGAATGTACAATACCTACAAAGAACTAGACATTTTTTTAATTATTTTTTTACGAGGTGGAAAATCCTTTCGGATCTTCGACTCTTGGGGAAATGAGAGCCGGAGTATGTGGTGTAACCACTAAAAACCACCTCGACTTTCTCATGTACCCGTGTGTCGGAGGGCAGGGTATCGCCGAAGCATTCGTCGCTACCCCCTGACGGGTATTGGCCCGCCAGATGGTCAGGCGGGCCCCGAACAAAATCCCCTTGGCGGCGGACTAAGGTGTTGGGCTCCGCCGCCAAAACACTCAGCGGCCGCAGAGGATAGGGAGGACGGCAACGCAACACCGCATCTCCTCTTCCTCTGCGGCACCACCGCGACGCAACAATGGTGCGCCACCATTTGGTCGCGGGAGATAGGGCGCGCGGCAACGGAACACCGACAAGCCTCTCCTCCCGCGACCGCACCCGACTGCGAGGGAGAACAGTCCCCCGCACCCGCACTTTGGACGCATCCTACGCAGGCCTCACCCAAGCCCACGTGCAGCGTCCCCTCCAGGGATCCCGCTTAGCTTCACCGTGGGTGTACCTGAAACCCACGGTTACTGAGCCCCCCCAACACGACAAGGTGGAGATCCCACGGGGGGATGTTTCCGTGCCTTTTTTTTTTTTTGGTGTCGTGTTGGAAAATACTCATGGAGTCCCTCCGCCCTGGGGGTGAAGGACGAAGGGGACTGTCAGACTCTTACTGACTAAAAACCAACCCGTGCTCCTCATGTACCCATGTGTCGGAGGGTAGAGTTTCACCGAAGCATTCCTCGTTACCCCCCGACGGGTATTGGCCCGCCAGATGGTCAGACGGGCCCCGAACGAAACCCTCTTGGCGGCGGATGGAGATGTTGGGCTCCGCCGCCAAAACACCCAGCGGCCGCAGAGGATAGGGAGGACGGCAACGCAACACCGCATCTCCTCTTCCTCTGCGGCCCCACCGCGACGCAACGATGGTGCGCCCCCATTTGGTCGCGGGAGATAGGGCGCGCGGCAACGCAACACCGACACGCCTCTCCTCCCGCGACCACGACCGACTGCGAGGGACAGACAGAACTGTCCCCCGCACCCGCACCGTTGGACGCATCCTGCGCAGGCCCACTGCCAAGCCCACGCGGAGCGTCCCCTCAAGGGATCCTTCTTAGCTTCACCGCGGGGTTCAAAGCCACGGTTACTGAGCCCCCCCACCACGACAAGGTGGAGATCCCACGGGATATCCCAGGGGATGTTTCTGTGCCTGCCCTTAAACGATTATTGTTATCTGATCGCCAAAGAAGAAGTAGCAAAAATGCCCCACTTCCGACTGCAAAGATAAGTATCTCAAGAATCGCTAAGAATCAGTATAAAAAAATTATATACTTTCGGTAATCATCTTTACTGGCTAGCACATAAAAAAATTGCTCTAAATATTAATTCAGGAGTAGAAAACCTGTAATATACTAACCTCTGATTTTAGTTTTAGAATAGGATTAAAAAGCAATTAAACACTGTAGTAACTCATGTTTGATAATAGTTATTATACTAGGTTAGTAATAAAGCACATATACTGAAGAGTTTTGTCAAACAATAAGACTAAATATGCTTAAACCAAACTTGTTAGCAGATAATGCTAACAAGTTTGGTTTAAGCATATTTAGCTGGTTTAGATTATGTTCTTCGGAACATAATCTAAACCAGCAGAGTTCCCTTTGCGAGGTTGGAAGCAACTAGCGAAGAAGTTTATATGATTTTCCGAGACATATGAGGAATTAATTATGATATCAGAGGGTCTAGTACGAGTTTGCACTCGATCGTCACGGTGGACGATAGCCTAGTCGTCGGGAACAATTTCCATACATTTTCTAAATGCGCCCTCTAGCGGACTCTATCGATCGCTACTCTCCATTAGGGGCGCTTTTAGAAAATGTGTTCGGGGATACAGTCTAGAGTCTATAAAAAATATGTTCATTTGTTTAATCTATATTCCACTTTTTTATGGTCGTTAGAGTAGTCGGTATTGCATGATTGAAAGTAAAATATTTTTAAGATAAGTACTTAATACTGCGCCTGAAACAATATTTGGCGCTATTTCTATGTATGATGGCTATCATACATAGAAATAGCGCAATTACTGGCTAGTAAGGATGACAATCAGAGGTATGCAATTTATTAATACTCAATTTTGTCTATTATTTGAGATATTTTTCTCAGCTGTCGGACGTGGGGTAATTTTATATGGAAGTTGCAACTTCTCCTTTAATTATAAATTTAATTTTAATTGTTATTTCTGTTTTGATTTTATTTAAATTCTAATATAATTTATAATAATATCAAATTTTATTTTTATTTTGTACTTTTTAATAATATTAATAATAATATAATTCTCTGCACCTAATAAAGTGCATGTAGTGTTCTTCTATAAGGAGTGAGACAGATTTAAATATACAATGTATATTATACCTTGAATGTTACGATGTACTCATTGTTGAAGAGCCAATAAAAAAATGATATAATAAAAATTCTATGAAGCAATGCAACTTTCCTCTATAATTCTCCTTCAACAGTTGAATTCCGATTCTCTATGGGACCTTGAGCCACAGCCTAGTTCATAATAAAGACTAAGGACACGTAATGACGAAGAAACGTTACAGTTACCAAAATATAACAACAAATTAAAAAGTTTAATATTTTATTTTTGGTTTTACGGCACAAAAAATATCAGAGCCAAAGTTGTAAATATTATTTAAAATTTAGTTTACCAGAAAATAAAATTGAGGATAAATAAAATGATTTCAGAGCTACGCAATAACTGATAATATAATTTATTCAGCAGTACGTTGTAACGAGTAAATCGACGGTCCCTATAAATATAAAGACATGTCAAAGGTCTAGGCTTACATGAGAGCGTTTTTAAGTTTCAAAATGATCTGCACTTTATCAAAAGTAGTAACTAATATAATATTTTATTATTGAGCTGTAACTGTCAATGTAGGCCGGATGCAATGGTGAAACGATTATTTTGAATACACTCATTTCTTTAAATCATTAGAACGTTTATGTTTGTCTGCATATACGTTAACGTATATGGTTAAAACAAGCTACCTAAATATGTGGGAATATGCGTATTAATTAACCGAAACAAATAATGAAATTAAAAAAATATATTGTAGACATAGCATAGACATAGCATTCTTGGTGTAAAAAGAACAAACCATGTTCGGAACAGTTTGATACGTTCCAAAACACGCATAGCTGACGTCAGATTAAAATCTGCTAGACTGAAGTGGGATTGGGCCGGACACGTTTGTCGTATGCACCCAGAAAGGTGGGCCTATCTAGCTACCACTTGGGTGCCTCATGACAGTCGGCGACGATGTGGAAGACCTAAACGAAGATGGCGGGATGACCTGGATGCATTTTACAGCGACTGGACGAACTTAACACGAGACAGGGATGCATGGCAGTCCAAAGGAGAGGCCTTTGCCCAGCAGTAGGACACATAGACAGGTTGAAAAAAAAATTTACACATGTCTTTATACACTTAGGGACCGTCGAAATATACTTTAATATGTATATTACAGCTACAATAGTGACCAAATCGTGCAATAGATGACATTGCTGTTCCTACGCGGTTTCAAAAGACTATCACCGAGCCAAAGTCTACTCGTTTTGCACATTATACGAAACGAATTTTTATAAGCCGCAATGTTAAGCGCGCGCAATGCTCGAGATACTTACCTATCTAGGAGTGCATACATCGATGGTGCATAGGACATGCATAGGTCAAGTTGGCTTGGGTTTGTATAATAATAACAAAAAATGTTTGGTGACTTAGAGTCTCAATATCTCCGCAGCAATCATTGAGCAATAATTTCCCAGGTATGGTGCCGAAGAAAAAAAAATTCGTAATGACTGGTATAATATAGAATTTTTATTTTCGTTAAGGCTCTTTTTACAGCGTGTTGATCATTGCAGAATATTAATAGTCGAAAGATTCAAAAGTTGTTGTCGTAACGCAAGTGGTGGCTCCATTAGACTCTATCCCGACGGTTCCCGCAGGGCACTGGGTCGAACCTGTAGCACCTCCACCTGTATCGTTCTCATCTTTTTCTCTGTTCACCGCCAGAATTGCGTCTAACAAGTTCAGTAATGCGATGCGAGCTTTATCCTTGTCAATCTTCGTCTTGTCTACTTCACTGCGCGTCAGTATAGAAGTTGTGGCGAGGAGCAGAACAAAAAAAAGCGCCCGCATCGTTTTGTCTGTAAAAAGAAACAAATATTTTGTTGATTATGTGCAAATTTAATATGAATGGGTCGGCTTGACCGGGGAAGTACTACCCTCTCACAGAAAATCGACGTAAAGTAACAGTACTATTATATATTATTATTATATTTACTTTCATCCTACCACCTTTACGCAGATGATTTACAGATCTATACGCAAGCACCCTTAAATAACTTGCCCGAAGCCTGTACTACTATCAACACAGACTTGGCGCGGATTTGCGAGTGGAGTAAACAGTATGGACTCACACATGAAAACACAACTAATTATTGTCGGCAGTCCCCGCATGGTGTCTAAAATTTGCTGGTCCGATTTACCACAAATCAAGTTTGATGGCAAAAATATCCCGTTCAGTAATACTGTAAAAAATCTTGGTATCTACTTTGACGAAACCATATCTTGGAGTTTTCAACTGCAAGAAACAAGTCGCAGACTATTTGCTTCGGCGGGCTCATTGCGTAGGTTACGCAATTTCCTACCAACTGCCACTAAAATTGCACTTGCACAATCTTTGCTTCTGCCCGTAATTGACTACGCTGATGTCAGCTATCTTGACCTCTCTGAGGAGCAGTTAGACAAACTTGAGCGTCTTCAAAACTTTTGCATACGTTTCATATTTGGACTGCGCAAATATGATCATGTTTCAGAATTTCGCAACATACTCAAGTGGCTCCCGATTCGTCTTCGCCGGAATACTCACATTCTTACATTATTGTATAATATCTTGTTTAATCCCAGTACTCCTTTTTATCTCAAAGAACGTTTTAAGTTCCTTAATGACGCACATGAGAGGTCCTTGAGGTCGTCTGAAAATTTGACGCTGGAGATACCAACGCATTCCACAAATTTCTATAGCAAGTCATTTACTGTACAGGCCGCGCGACTGTGGAATGCATTACCACTAGAGATTCGGAAAGCAGAATCCTTAAACATTTTTAAAAGCATGTTAAAAAAGCACTACCTGTCCATTTAACATCATGCACTGTTCTCCTAGAATGCAGGTCTTACTTTATGAGTAGTATTCACTGTATCTGTATTTTAGCATAGTTTTTAGTATAACGATATTATGAAATATATGACATTCTATCTCGTATAGTTTATAGGTATATATTTATTTATAATAATGTATGTACATAATATGTGTATGGTCTTTATGTAGAATATGTATGATATATAATATTTATACATTTATGTATATTCAGTTTGTATATTAGTTGATATTATTTTATTAATTAACTACACCATCGCCACACTTGATTGCTTACACACCATTTCTGTCCATCCAAAGGTTGCCTGGAAGAGATCGCTTTTAGCGATAAGGCCGCCATTTGTACATGCTGTAGTATAAGCCAATTAAAAAATGTGTACTTTTCAATATTATTTGGTGTACAATAAAGAGTATATCTATCTATCTATCTATCTATCTACCTAAACTGTTGCGTTTCGTTCGGTGAATGAGAGTGCCGGAGGCCCCATCCCCTATTCCTTCTCCCTTATCCCACGCCTCCTCCCATCCCTTCTCCCAACCCAAAGGGTGGCAACGCACTTGTGACTCTTCAGGTGTTGTTTGTGTCCATGGGCGACGGTTATTGCTTACCATCAGGCGATACGTCTGCTCGTTTGCCGCTTATGACAAAAAAAAAACAATTAGAGGTCCCTCACATTAGCGTATTAGAGTAGGCGTTTGCGCAATATATCTGCTGAGGCTCATAAGTGAATTGCGAATTGTATGATTTCTGCGCCGCGGTAAATTAGCGTCCAGTTAACTGCAGCAAACATAATTATGAGCAGCGCATACGCACATCGAACGCCTATGCTCGACAAAAGCTAATAAAAAAAAAAGTGTCCTTATAGTTTAATAGGTGAATTCTTGCGGGATTTATGGGTCTTAGCGTTTGCCTTGCCGTTCTGAATGACGCTTAGTGTCGTGGGTTCTAAACAAAACTATTTTGAACCGACTTCAAAATATATATATTTTGGAATTTATGTCATAAAAATAAATTAAATATTGATTTTCACACCTGCAAGGGACTGTAGACTTTAGTATATGCATGGTTTTAATTTCAACTCGATATCTCCACGTATTCCCGGTGTAAAGGGTCTTGCTTGACAGACAGACGGACAACTAAGTGATACTCTATGGGTTCGGTTTTTTTCCTTTTTAGGGACATACCTTAAAAAATAAGAAGCTATATGTTTATCCATTGCCGAGTTTCCAAAGTACAAGCTTAGCTGAGTTTGGAACAAGATGGTGTTGTGTGTATATGGCAGAATGTTATTACATTATTAATAATATAATTGTATTTTAATGTTTAAATTAATATTGTAGCATTTTCATAAAGTCAACGAATACTTCAAACTTTTACGACTGGAACACAAAGAAGTATTTCTGTAACGGATTTAAGTGGCGTAATTATTTGAAAATAAAGGTAAAATTGATTATCATTTCATCAATTTATTATTATTATACTTTGCATCGTAGTTTCAGTATGTGTAACACCTGCCGCGGTCACGAGATACATCATAGTTTTCTATTTATCTATCGTCACGCCTGTCTGCCATTGGGGTAGGCAGAGACTATGGAACGCCAAATACTCCGGTTCAAACACACCTCTTTCGCTTGCCCGACATTCATTAACCTCATCATACATGCTCGCCGGTCATGGGTACTTTTAATTTGGCCCATTTTTAGTACTTCACCTATTTGGTCGGCGTACGTCCGTCTTGGGCGTGTACCGATATCTTCATTCATTCTTACATGAGACACTTCTTTCGTATTTCTTCTTTCATCCATCCGTCCCAAATGGCCAAACCATAGCAATATTCCTTTTTCAATCTTTAGCACTAAATCTTCTTTTAGTTTAATGGTATATATTTTTAGTATAGTTATAGTATTCTTTTCATATAATACAATGATAAGTGGTAATATTTGTCAGTAACCAATAAAACAATAACCTTAATAAAAATCATATACTTACACGTTAATTTTTTTCGGAAACAAACACCGTAGGATATTAAATATATCCGTATAAAAAAAGAAACTAAAAACAATAAATTAAAGTAAAATAATAATTTAAATGATTATTGTTGAATTTACACTTCCACAAAACGTCTCTTTACAAAAGCAAAACAAAATGGACTGCTTGCTATTGTGTCCCGATGATATCATAAACTCTTATAGGTATTCAATTATCCTTATATTTTAGCAAACGCATGCCTATTATGTACAATTAATCTGCCGATTTATTGAAAGCCACAATCCATATAAATTTGACTTAAATTAAATATATTAAGAATATTTATTTTCTCATGTACCTGGGTACTTCATAATTATTTATGTTTCCTTTTTAATAAACTAAAATGGGATATAATTACTCAATAGAGGACGTTACCTTGTTAAATATTACGTAGGTATTTAATGTACAGGAAAATTGAAACTGGTTGTAATTCAAGACGGTTGGCGTAGTCGCTTAAGCGGCCGCCTCGCCGCTTGATACTGCGCCGAGTGTTGTGGGTTCGATTCCCACACGAGACAACACTTTGTGTGATCAATAAATTGTTGTTTCGAGTGGGTGTTCATTGTCCTCGTTAGTTGTATGTTTGTAAAGTCCCCCGCGACACAGGATTAAGCCCTAATGTGGGATGTGTCTTAAAAAAAAATTGTTTGTAATTAATTGTACGTTGTATTGAGCGTCAATTGTTGAACCAAATACGAATAGTCATGTGTTAACGTCATTATTATAAGTTAGTGATAAACCTAAGTTCATTGATTAATGAGGATTTGTGAGATGACTGAAATTGAACTTCATCATCATCATCATATCAGCCGAAAGACGTCCACTGCTGGACATAGGCCTCCCCCAAGGCTCTCCACACAGACTGAGACTGAGCCACCCGCATGCATCCGCTGCCCGCGACCCCAACAAGATCGTCAGTCTACCTTGCGGGAGGCCTACTTCTGCTACGACGTCCTGTGCCTGGCCGCCACTCCAAAACTGAACTTATACCTCAGCAAAATATATGGCACAGCTGTTTGCCGCAATTATAGCAATGTCCCAGAAAAAAAGTTATTCATAATTACCAATACATTCACCCCTACTCATAATAAAATTGTATTTATTAGCTAGAAATAGGTATATCTATGTTGGCGCAGGATGTAAATGGGAATACCAAAGATTATTTTATCATCTCACACGTGTCAGCCGATGTCAAACTAGGCAGATACTTTTCAGAAAATAGGTACTATAAAGTGGAAAATGTCTACTTTAAAAGATGTGACTTTCATAACCTAGAATTCACATTTTATATGATTATTTTTCTTGAATGGTGAGAGGAGGACCATGCTGGTTATTTTGTATCTGAAATGTATGTGGCTAGTTGGATGATTTCCTTAAAGCCCCGAAAATGATAAATTTGACTACCTACATTCATTTATCTTGTATATTTTTTCTATTATTTTACAACACCACTTCATAGATTTATCAGAGAATAATACAGTTTTAAATAAAATGTTTGAAATATAATAGTATATTAGAAGAACGGAAATATTACAATGTTATCAAATCATACTAAACAAATATATTCTACAATTCATGACAACAATATTTTTCAAATTAGATCTACTTGCTGCCAATTTTTTTAACTTTACTTTACCATTAAATACTATATTATTGTTATAAATGACTGTGATAATGTTGAGCCAAGTCGAGCAAAAAAGCGTCACGGCCGTACCATCCTTTTCTCGAAGCAATTCAGGCCATTTTCGGCCTCCTATAACTTCATTGTGGATAATACTAGAAGCCTGATTTTTAAGTAACCAAGCAGGCATTGTATAAACATGGTATATTTCAAATTTAATTCAATTTGAAGCAGTAGTTTTAGAATTATAACGAGTCAAAGTTTCTAATTTTGTCACTCACTGACCGATCATCAAAAGTCTTAGGCACTTCTAACAGACATAGAAGCTTCAAATTTAGTATACAATTTTTGTTTAGTGTATGAATCAAGGAAAATCTAAAATATTTTTCAATTGCTGTCCAGTTTTCGAGATACATCCGTAATATAAATCCGATAATCCGTAATCCGATATAAATATATGGGATTACAAAATAACATTTGCAGTTAAGGCTTTAATTAAGAAAATTCGTTGTTGGTGTACAAGAACTAGAAGTTACCGGAAAGGACAAAAGTAGAACTATCTACAAAAAGAAATGAGATCCTATAAAAAACAATACTAGTCAAAAAACCAAGTCTCGCTACCGTAAAAAGTTGTGAGATCCATGTAATACCAAGTCGATTAATTAAGAATCTTTAATGTTGTATACAAATAGATTGACTTGGCAATCGCACTAAACAATCTACTTTATATATACTTATGAGATTTATTGTGTTTTCATGCGCTGGCCGAGTCAATCTATTTGTATAAGACATTAACGATTTTTTATTAACAGACTTGGTATTACATGGATCTCACAACTTTTTACGGTAGCGAGACTTGGTTTTTTGACAAGTATTGTTTTTTATAGGATTGTTTTTTAGTTGATTTTCAATGTTGAAGACTGTCAATAAGAAATAATTAATACACATTTTACAATTCCTATATTGCAAAAAAATGTGAAATTCAAAATGAATTGTCGAAATCTAGTGTTGCATGTTTTCAAATTATGTTGATTTTTCATTAATTTAATCTAGATATTTTGATTTTTGTGTGTGAAAAAGAAATGATTGAGACAATAATTAAAACCTGTGATCGCCATAAACAACTCTACTTTGTATTCTTTAATTATAATACTTACCATTACCAATGAATACAGATTTACATAATAGAAGCGCATTTCTTAAGGATTACGTGTGCCGATTCCAATTGGCGAGTTGGCGGGCGTCGTCAGTTCGTCTCTCTTGCACTCATAGAGACAGCTGTCAGCGCGACTGCCACGCCGCCAAGCGGCAATTTGGGTCACAGAAAGTTTGTCTACAGTGCGCCCATAAGAAATGCGCCTCTATATAAACATCTATGCTCTATGCTATTACTAAGCTAAACACTATCATTTCTCATGATCCTTAAAGTTAAGTATTTAATTTGAATAATGAATAATATTTTATAAACGGTATGTTACTGTTGACGGTACCCTTTTTTTTTGTATCGGGTTGGAAAATCCTCATGGAGTGCCTCCGCCCTGGGGGACAAGGACGAACGGGACTGTCAGACTCTTACTGACTAAAAACCAACCCGTGCTCTTCATGTACCCATGTGTCGGAGGGTAGGGTTTCACCGAAGCATTCCTCGCTACCCCCCAACGGAGATGGTCAGGCGGGCCCCGAACGAAACTCCCTTGGCGGCGGATGAAGGTGTTGGGCTCCGCCGCCAAAACACCCAGCGGCCGCAGAGGATAGGGAGGATGGCAACGCAACACCGCATCTCCTCTTCCTCTGCGGCCCCACCGCGACGAAACGATGGTGCGCCCCCATTTGGTCGCGGGAGATAGGGCGCGCGGCAACGCAACACCGACGCACCTCTCCTCCCGCGACCGCACCCGACTGCGAGGGACAGACAGAACTGTCCATATTGAAGATACATACGTTGTTCTATTGGATCTCTGCCTTTTCGCCGAAAATTGTTCAGCCGATTATCACTTGCCAACTAACGTTTCGCAGAATTTTATTTCGCAGAATAATCATTTGCCAACTTGTGATATAATTTTGTTTTTATTTCCCAATCTCACAGTTGCCAACTTTACGTTTGGTCTTCCTTTTATCGTCGCAGTTCTAAATTAATCGATGTAGCATATTTAAATGCCCGTTGTAGTGAAATAAAAGCGATTTGGTTCTGGCACTTCGCCGGCCGCTGCCGCGGCACGCTCGCTTCCCTCGCTCGGCTCGTGCGTTGTGGTCGCAGTTCTAACTTAACCTAACCAGCCATTGTTTCAGTTGACGTGCATTGTTTATCAGCATACTAACCTAACCTAACCTAACCGATTCCTTTCGATTTCACCTGAACTGCCCGAAACATCACCTGAACAGACGAAACGTTATTCGTCTAAAAGTTGTCTGGCCTAATAATTTGACAAAAGAAAAATGCCCCAAACGTTTTTTTGTCATTACAATAATCAGCTTAACAATAATTCTACCGAATGAAACGTTGTCATACAAAAATTTGACAATCGTTAGTCGTCAAAGTGAAAAATAGGCGAAACGTTGGTTGGCAAGTGATACTCGACCAAACAATATTCGGCGGAAAGGCAGGATCCCTGTTCTATCATTAAACGTTCTATTTTTACTAACCCAAAACTGTATTTTGTCGAATTGTTTTTTGTTAAGAGTTTATTGCACAAATGGCTACGAATTTAAATCTTGCATTAATTTTTGGGACACCCGTTATTTTCTGAAAAGTATCTACCTGGTTTGACATCAGATGACATGTGTGTGATGAAGTGATGATTTGATCTTTGGTGTTCCCATTTACATATTCTGCGCCGACATAGATATACTTATAAGTTAGGGGTGAATGTATTGGTAATTATGAATAACTTTTGTTCTGCGACATTGCCATAATTGCGGAAAACAGCTGTGCCATATATTTTGCTGAGGTCAAAGTTCAATGTCAGTCATCTCACAAATCCCCATTAAATCAATGAACATAGGTTTATTTTCATGACTATTCTTATTTATTTCAACAATATAGAAGCTTAATATAACTTACAGTAATTATAAACAATTATAATTAATTTGTGTTCTCCTCTACATTAATTAATATTAACAAGGAGACGTCCTCCATTGAGTCATTATCCCTATTTACTAATAGGTATAAATAAATATTTAAATACATATGTGTTACATAAATAATAATGATGCAAATAAAATAAGAAAAGTCTTAATGCATTTAAATTCATCCTCATTTAAATGGAAAATATTTTAATAAAATTTAAGGATAATTTAATACCTATATGAGTTTATGATATCATCGGAACCCAACAGCGAACAGTCCATTTTGCTTTGCTTTTGTAAAGAGACGTTCTGTGTCAGTATTAATTGAAAAGTAATAATTAAGTTTATTCCTTGACTTTTAACTCTTAAGTATTTTTTAATACGAGTATAATATATCATATCTAACAGTGTTTGTTTCTGTTTAAATTGAACGTGTAAGTACATGATTTATATATAATTTTATTGTTATTTAACAAATATTAAATCTGTAAATATACAATTTATGTAGTATCTGTATCTGGTCTGATCAGAAACAGGTGCATTAAAATAAAATGTGTGGGCGTAGCTGCAGCCACCATTAAGTCAAGAAGAAATTAAAAACTACTCGACAGATCTTCATTACATTTAAATCGGACCACACGAGGAGTTATTCAGTAATGCAGTAATCTTTATTTGCATTCTTCAATGTGAGCTTAGATGCAACTTAAGAACTATGATATAGAACTATGAGATCATCAAGAACCTTGTCGGGCACAGCAAAAATTAGAAGGGAGGAAGAGAGCATAATAATTCGTTTTATTTATTACTAGAGGACGCCAGCAGCTACGCCTGCATTTTTTTTTAATTTACCCGTTTTGGCCGATCCCGTGGGAATTTCGGGAAATCCCTTCTTAGTGCACCCCTACGGTCCCCAAGGAACATATATGCCAAATTTCAGCTTCCTGCGCCCAATAGTTTCTTTCGGCTGTAGCGTGTCTGTAAGTTAGTCAGTAACGCAAGTATTTTATATATATTAAGATAATACTTATTTATTTAATGGAAAAAAAATATTTCACTAATTATGTCATTATTATATTATAATTATATGTATTATGTTATTTTGTTTAAGCTTCTGTAATTATAGTTAGTAGGTATTCAAATAATAAATTTAGTATTAATTTAAAATTTATCGTTTATGTACTCATTAGTATAAACATTTAGTTACATATATGTATACATTTAGTTAATAGTAATAATCTTACTTTATTTATAAACCGGTTCCCTTATATTATCAGGGGGGCAATTCTCCTATTTTATATGACATTGAAATTATATTTTGAACGGAATGAGATTATATTTTGAATTGACTCAAAATCGGTATTCTGCTAACCAAATGTCATTATCGTATAATTAGAAATAAACAGTTCGTCGTTGACACATATTTGACACTTTTTTCAATTTACGATCTCATTACAATTTCATTCAAATATCTGTTAATTTAGGAGAATACCATTTGTGACACTGACATTATATCGAAACTGTATTTTGAACAAATTTATTTAGGAGAAGCGGACCCCAGGTATTTATTATAGAGTTTTGTGGACATTGCATATTATGTACTTGCTGAATGGAGATTTAAGTTGGAGCTAGGTTAAGCCTATTTTATGTGTGGTGTATTGTGATCTCTTTTAGTGAAGAATTCTTCGTGTTTTCGTACAAATTTGCAAATTTCTAATCTATATATTGAGGGCACCAGCATTCAAATAAAAAAATATCAAAATCGCTTCACTAAGTAAAAGTTTTGAGACACAATAATAATGAAATCAAGTGCGAGTCGAACTCGCACACGCAGAGTTCCGTAGGGTACCGATTCTTCACATTATCAAATATCACGACCACTTTTTCGCTAGCAAAAATAACTTTGTGTTCCATAGTGTTTGTTTTAATGACAACTTTATATTTGCGGAATTTTAATATGTGCTGTATCTTGAATACTTCTGACCTACATCTCGTTTGAAACTAATTTTTGTTGAAATTTTTTATTACGATCTACACATTGATTTTGGAAAATCGTTCAAAAACGTCCACGTCATGTAAAACCAAATGTTATGATAGTGATCATATTATTTTATAAATTCAACCATACATACTTGTCTTAAAGTTGTATTTACGTCGTAATATTTTGGTCTTTAACGCCTGCGCCGTGCGACGAACGATACAGTACTATTTGAAAATATTAACATTTCGCATCAATTTTTCCGGACGATTTTGAGACGCTGCTTGTGTACCTATACATGGTTATTGCAAATCAGTGGACCTGCAGCATATATTTTTTGTAGATTTGTCACTCTATTATTTGAAAAATTGCTGGGGCAATGGTTTGAAGAACCTCAATGTGATGTTTAAAGATATATCAATAGACACCCCGCATGTATCCGAAAGACGAAAAAAATTGCATATTTTTTATTTTCGTATAAAAATTCTGAAGCGATTCACAGTATAGATCTACCTGCGAATTATCAAATGTGTAATCTTTAAGTCTTGGATTAAAGTGGCTGTGACATACAGACGGACAGACAGACAGCCAGGCAGACATGGCCAATGGGTTCCGTTGTTGAGTGTAGGCGGTCGATATGCATAATTATGCGCTGCGCATATGTTTCCTCTGCAGTTATGTGAACGCTACGAACGCGGCTCAACGAACCTCAGCAGAAACGCTCAGCGAACGCCAGACAACGTTAATGTAAAGGGCCTCTTATTTCCAAATAATCAACAAAATATTTGTTTCTTTTTACAGACATACAGACGCAACGATGCAGATCCTTTTTTTTCTTCTGCTCCTCGCCACAACTGCTATACCGGCGCGCAGTGAAGTCGACAAGACAAAGGTTGAGAAGGATAAGGCTCGCATCGCATTACTGAAATTGATTGACGCGATTCTATCGGTGAACAGAGAAAGTGATGAGAACGATACAGGTACAGGTGCTCTGGGAGCGGGCGACTGCCCTGCAGGAACCGTAGGCGTAGAGTCTGACTCAGGCATCAGTTGCGTTTCGACGACAACTCCAGAAACGTTTGACTACTAATATGCTTAGTAATATTAATTTAACAGGTCTATGTCGCATAATTGTTTGAAAAAAGACGACTGGTTGGTGTAGTGGGAGTGTAAGCGACTGCTACGCCGAAGGTCTCGGGTTCGATTCCCGCTAAATCAAACATTTGTGAGCATGAACATGGATGTTTGTCTTGGTCAGGGTGTTTCTATCTATAATATGTATGCAATTACAAAAAAAGTATATAAGTATGTTTATCCATTAAATAGTACCCATAGTACAAGCTCTGCTTAGTTTGGGACTAGATGGTGTTGGTGTTGTATGAATGTGGTAGAATATTATTATTACATTATTATTATTGAAATATAGGTAAAACACCTCATAATTCCCTCGGTGTAACGAAATGACTCTATAAGGTACTATACCTACATTTACAAATAATTACGCGACATAGTACCCGTTACAAAAATATTACTATGTGTACAATTCGCTAAAATTTTAAAGTATTTAGTAATATAGACGTAAACAACAATATCATATATTGCACAATTTGGTCACTATTGTAACTGTAATATACTGCTACATCAATTGTGTTTACTCTTTAAAAAGCACTGCTGAATAAATTATTGCCTACATCCACAGTAATTTTATTTATCCTTGATTTTGTTATCAGCATGTGCTGCTAGGTATCCTTAATAAAAACACACAGAAAGCGGTCATTTAATAAGTACTACCCTCTCACATAAAATCGACGTAAAGTAACAGTACTTAAACTGTTGAGTTTCATTCGGCGAGTGAAAGTGCCGGAGGCACTATCCCAACGACAACCCAGCCTACTAGACACCTAATGTTTTCATTTCTACAAACAAACAATTATATCAAAGCGTAACGTATGCGGGGCGAAGGGAGCTACACATATGCATTCAAATTGGCCGGTTCATAATTCAGAACTAGTGTTGGGATTGGTCTTATGTAAGACGTATAAGTCTAACGTGTTGTCAGAAAGAGTTAGCCTTACGTCTGCCGTCTAGTAGGCTGGGTCGTCGTTGCCCTATCCCCTATGCCTTCTTACTCATCCCACTCCACATCCTATCCCTTTTTCCGACCCCAAGGGGCGGCAACGCACTTGTGACTCCTGTGGTGTTGCTTGTGTCCATGGGCGGCGGTAATTGCTTACCATCAGGCGATCCGTCTGCTCGTTTGCCGCCTATTACTATAAAAAAAATCTAGGGCCTTGCTGTGGATCAAGTTATAAAATATTACACAATTCGTAGCCGTATTTTCTCGTCACAATATAACGGTCACTGCATAAGGATATTCCATACATTTTCCTGTTTGTGCATGTACTTGAAGAAACGAATATCATAAGTTAATTTACAATGTTTTTTTATGTGAACTGTCTGTAATTGAGTGTATGCATTTTCTATTCGTATTGCAGCATGTATGTATGTTCTTAAAGTATTCATAACTTAATTCCCGCTCCAATTTTGATAAAACTTCCCTATTCGCCTCTTTAAAAGTAAAGTACGTAAGTACTGAAACTGCAAACAGAATAAGTAAAATAGTCTTAAATTAGATCATAAATGGGATTCTGAATCTCCAATAAGAACTTAACATATTTGTTCTAATAGCTTGCTTTTCTCTTTTAGCTGTATACCGGAGTTTATAGAAAGTCCAAAGGCTTTTAACATGGTCTAACGATTCTTTAACCGCGAAAACAACGGGAAAGATTGTTTTAAAGTTACGTGGTATATCAGTGTCAATTTTAGACAATTTTAAGATCAGTGTAAATGAGCATGAAAGTTTAAATTTCTCTATAGTTCAGTAACTAAACCTAAGCCAGTGTCAAAATTGCCTACAAACCTGTAAGAATCTGTAATATAAGTAAAGCAAATAGGTAGTATAGAAGAAACGCGGTGCTCACAAACAGAGTAATACATATTGTTTATCTAAATAAGAATCTTCAATCACGCTAGTAAATTGTACGTCGGTATAGTTGGGCGTATTTGTCATAATCAATCACATTTAGGTCGCCATGGCTCAGGTGGCCGAAAGTTTAACAACGTATTACTTTACCTATTGACACACTATGTATTAAGGTTGACATAGAAGAGGACTGCCCCCGTGGTCCAGTGGATAGCGCAGTATGCGTTTGCTGATCAGAGGTCCCGGGTTCGATTCCCGATTCGAACAAAAGTGTTACTGAGTTTTTCCGAATTCTCAGTAACAGTACGGAATCTGGCGATGTGCCCGGTAACGGCAATAGGCTCGCCCCTTTTTAGTGGGACCTAAAAATTCGTGGCGAAATGTGGGTGTAATTATACCTCTGCCTACCCCTTCGGGGATACAGGCGTGACCCTATAAAAATAGGACAGGAGAGGTATAAACTGACACTAGTCTAAACCATGGAATCTCGAGTTGCAGAGGTCAGAAAGGCAGTCGCTCTGTGGAAATGCTATTATTCAGCCAAATCGAGAAAGAAACTAGTAAGCGAACCCAGGCTGAAACTGGAGTAACGCTAGAAGGATTATGTTAGAAGAGGAGAGGTACATAACGCAGCGCAAGCCATGTGGGGTCAATCTCAGCAGAGCCGCGGTGAGCATGCTAACCACAAAGTAGCTAGCAGCGGCTGGACAGGACACGAACAATCGAAAGTTTAGCTCAGTGGCATGCCATTTGAGAGGCCTATATCCAGCAGTGGACTGCGACAGGCTGATGATGATAATGATGAATTTGCATCGCGGCAGGGATGTATTGAATACCACACAGCTTTCAACAATCAACTTTTATTAGTAAAACTGCCAAGTTACTGCAACTGCTAAGTTATCCATAATTATTACAGAGATTTTCCTCTTTAGACAGCGGCATATCTAAAATACTCATAAATATACTAACATAATACTACTATATGTAAATGCTGTAGTACCCACACTTTTAAAATGAAACAGTGTCATAAAATGTTTATGAATTGAAATAGAATTGTGGCAAACATTCTAAAATATTTATTAACAGCTTTAACTGTAACAACAATGTAATGATTAACATCATTTGAATAGCTGGATGTAATTATCATGAGTGCAAGCCTTGTATGAAGGTAAAATTTTATTGGTTAGCGTAGGAGCCGGTAGAGGTCGGTACATAGTTCTATAGGTACATTATATGTAGGTTGTAATTTTACCGTACATATAGGTCAACTAAACCATCCATCTATGAAAAGCCACCTGTCAGCCGTCTGTCCTACGGTCACCTGCGCGCCATTATTTGTTTTAGGACGGATTTTTTCTATATCCACGGTGTTGGTTGTAAGTTTCATTGGGCTATTTACTGTACTGAGTAACTTTTAGTGATGTACAGAATATATAGAACTAGATGTAAATGCTGATATTCCCACACTTTTGAAATGTAACAGTGTCATAAAATATTAATAGTTAGAAATAGCATTGTGGCATGTCATTATCATGAGTGCAAGCCTTGTATGAAGGTAACATTTAATTGGTTAGCGTAGGAGCCTTGATGTCAATAATATAATGATCATCATTGTCCTAGAGTTATCCTGGTTGCATCCAGACCTTTCGTACTGAAAAACTAGAATTCGGTCCTCGGGTCCCCCCCCCATGGGATCACATTCTAGTCTAATCAGATTTGAAAGCATATTAGCTTTACCCAGTGTCATTATAATTAAGGGTAACTGCCTTATTCTAACGACTGTCAAGTCTTTTCATGGCATCATACAAAATAATTTACTGGGTCTTAATGGCGTAATTTTATTTACCTATTTATTTATAGACTCACGCCTATATCCCCGAAGGGGTAGGCAGAGGTGTAAATATTACACCCACATTTCACCATGAATTTTTAGGTCCCACGTAATAGGGGGCGAGCCTACTGCTGTTACCGGGCACATCACCAGACTCTTTGCTGCTACTGAGAATTTGGAAAAACCCAGTAACACTTTTGCCCGACCCGGGACCGCCGAACAGCAGTCGCATACGCTATCCACTGGACCACCGAGGCATAAATACCTATTTGTTTCCGACGTTTCGATTGTCTTGCACCAATCGTGGTCTCGGAGAGACTGTTCATAGCAGATGGGAACGGCGCGTCGACTCAATGTGCTCTCGGAGGTACGAGGCAAGATATAATCAAGAATTTGATACGTGCATAGCTTGGAAATTCGGTGGTGAGCGACGGAGGCTTGGACAAACGACTGCACCAAATTCTTTCTTTAGTGTGTTTGTTATTTCTCGGAGAAGGTTTTTATGAAAAAGAAATCAAAAAGTAGCAGCAAAGATTAAAAAAATGGCGGTACAGAATCTGCTGGGTCAGCTAGTACGTTATATAAAGCTATATGCCGCAGGGACAATATACTTTGGATATGTAGACACCAAATAGTACGGTTGTCAAAATTGTCTCGTAACAATGTTAATGATTTTGGGAGGAAATATCATTGATGTTTTTATCACTACTATGTACTACTGTCCTCATATTACTACCAGTGCTATTATTTTGTATTACGTGATCTGTATTGTGTGTCTGTCTTGGACTAACTACCATTGTCTAACGAAATTAAATCTAAGTTAATCATATCCGATGGATGTAAGTTGAATTTCCTGTCGTGAATATATTTATAACGAGAACTTAAGTACTGTGAGGTTTCATATTAGTCCCCTCCGTGGGATTTCCACCTTGTCGTGGTGGGGCGCTCAGTGACCGTGGCTTGGATATCCGCGGTGAAGCTAAGAGAGCTCCCGGGAGTGGACGCTCCGCGTGGGCTTGGAGTTCTGTCTGTCCCTCGCAGTCGGGCGCAGTCGTGTCGGTGTTGCGTTTCCGCGCGTCCTGTCTCCCGCGACCAAATGAGGGCGCACCATTGTTGCGTCGCTGTGAGGCCGCAGAGGAAGACGAGATGCGGTGTTGCCAGGTTGCCGTCCTCCCTATCCTCTGCGGCCGCTGGGTGTTTTGGCGGCGGAGCCCAACACCTTCATCCGCCGTGAAGGGAGTTTTGTTCGGGGCCTGACCATCTGGCGGGCCAATACCCGTCGGGGGGTAGCGACGAATGCTACGGCGATACCCGACCCTCCGACATACGGGTACATGAAGAATGCGGGTTGGTTTTTAATCAGTAAGTAAGTATCTGACAGTCCCCTTCGCCCTTCCCACAGGGCGTTCAACAGTGACTATTAAATATACCTTAACAATTTATTTATTAGAACCGTTGTTAATTGGGAAATAACACTAATTAAAACCTATTTACATAGTGGATACATAGATATTATAATATATGTATGTCGGCGGATTGCTTGATTTTTGGCCAGTATCAACACTGTGATGTGACAGTTTGTTATAAGTTCACACCAAATCAAATTTAACAACTGACTAAGTATTTTGTATTACTGAACACGAAACGAGTGACAGTTTCTAGGTACTTGTTGCCCGCCCGGAGTCTCCAAGAGAAGTGATAGTTGTCGTTGCTCCGTTGAACGTCAACCGTCATCCCCCTCTCTTCAACTGTAGCGAACGTCATACTAGACTCTGTCGAAGCGCACCATCTTCGCACTTCCGTTTCGTAGTCAATTGACGCCCCGTTCTGATGACCAATCCGATACGGCCATCCTACAAGACACACGTCCCTGTGTGTTAATCTGTAACAAAATTTTACACGCACAGTATCACATTGCTCGGTCACTCCTGACTTAACCCAGGTAAGGGTTGAATCAAAACAGTGTTAGGATTCCAATCAAATTTTTTTTTACAAAATTACCTCCTACATTACATTCCTTACAATTATAGGAGCTGGATTCAGAGCATCACTGACAATACAGTCAATTATACAGTCGATAGATGGTATATCTGCCAGCCTCCTTAAGCAATACAGAACTACACTGATTCCTCCTCTAACTTATATTTTCAACCTCTGTATACACCACGGTGATTTCCCATATTTACTGAAGAGGGCAGTAGTTCATCCTATACACAAGTCTGGGGATAGAGACCGTGTCTTTAACTATCGACCTATCTCCGTGCTCCCAGTATTATCCAAAATTTTGGAGAAAATCATGAACAGTAGACTTAAAAACTATCTTGATGTTAATAATATCTTGTCTAATAACCAGTATGGTTTCAGAAATCATATGTCAACCAATGATGCTGTTCATGATCTCACCAATCATCTTGTGGAAGCATTGGATAACGGTGACAAATGCTTGGGCATTTTTCTGGATTTGGCGAAGGCATTTGACACGGTCTTTATTCCTTCACTACAAAAAAAAACTGGAAAGAATTGGTGTAAGAGACAAGCAGTTGAAGTTGTTTCAGAGCTATTTAACTGACCGAACCCACTGCATAAAAATAGGAGAGCACCTCAGCAATTATCTGCCAATCGAACATGGCGTGCCCCAAGAGCATACTGGGACCTATACTTTTCTGATTTATGTTAACGAGATGTGCAAAATAAAATTAGAACATGGCAGACTTTTTGCATTTGCTGATGATACAGCCCTTATCTTTACGGGACGCACTTGGGAACAAGCATATAATGCAGCACAGATTGGTCTTTATAAAATAACCCATTGGCTTGCTCTAAACTCTCTGTCACTGAATGTGGAAAAAACTAAATATCTATCATTTAACATTAAAAAGCCATCGGTAGCATTGGACAATACAATATACTCTATTATTGCACACAAACACACATTGAATAACCATTCCACATGTGAGTGCCCGAAATTAAAAAACGCTACAGCCATAAGATATTTGGGTGTAATTTTGGATGATCGATTGAGTTTCGTACAACACATTGACTTATTGACGGGCAGAATTCGTAAACTTATATTTGTATTTAAACACCTAAGACATGTGGCAGAGCCTGATATCCTCAAGACGGTTTACTATGCTCTTTGCCAATCTTTGATAGGCTATTGTATCTCCTCTTGGGGTGGGGCACCCAAAAGCCATCTATTACGAGTGGAACAAGCACAGAGAGCAGTATTGAAAGTGTCCACTTTTAAACCATACCAACACCCTACCAGGGAACTATATGAATACTGTCAGGTCCTAACAGTAAGACAACTTTTTATTCAACAAATTGTATTAAGACAACACTCATACCTCTCTAAATCCGGCCATTCTACCTCATCTTCTTCTCAACAGCCAAATACTCGCAGCCATCAACTCCCACTTGATGCTACCCGTAGAACTTCATTCAGCCAACGGTTTTTCTGCTTTCTTGGACGTTTTCTTTACAATAAATTAAATAAAGTACTAACAATAGTTTACTATAACAAACATGACTGCAAAACCATCATAAGTGAATGGCTTCAAAAACTATCATATGACGAGATGGAGAATCTACTCCACCTCACCATTTAACACATAGACGCGCGCACACACACACACACACACACACACACACACGCACACACACGCACACCCACACACACTCAAAATGCAAGGTTAATTTAAATTTAAATGTGCTAAAGGCAAATATTATGCTTAAATTAGTTTATTACTTTTTATTTGTTAAATTTAATTCTTTACTATTGTTGTATATTGTAGTGTCTCAGTAATTATGTAAGTTGTTTAACCGTGTCATCGGAAGGATGCTGGTACTTAAGGCTCAGTTTTTCCTATTTTAAGTACCAGCCGCACATAAATAGTAGCAACTTCATGTGTTGATAATATAAATGTGTCTCATAATTGTAGTAACTTGTGAAACAATAAATAAATTTATTATTATTATTAATTACCAGACTCACGTTATAATCAAATCAAATAACTAAAGCTCTATATGTGATTCATAACCATTCAGTAACCTCCAGTTACTAAACCAGGCACTCAACCAGCCACTCGGTTGCCACCATTCAGTAACCTCCAATTACTAAACCAGGACTTAAACCAGTCACTCGGTTGCCACCCATTTATCTGCGCATCCTCACACGGATCGCTAAGTCCCTCCTGGTCTTTATGGTTTCCAAGAAACCCCAACACCAGAGTTGTCTGCCTACCGCGTACTCACGGACAACTGCCTTCACAGTTGTATTGAATCCGATCTGTACTGATTTGCGGCTACAAATCAACCTCTGACATTGGATGACACAACCAATCCAACACCAGAGTTGTCTGCCTACCGCGTACTCACGGACAACAGCCTTCACAGTTGTATTGAATCCGATCTGTACTGATTTGCGGCTACAAATCAACCTCTGACATTGAATCACACAACCAATCCAACACCAGAGTTTTCTGCCTACCGTGTACTCACGGACAACTACCTTCACAGTTTACGACTACAAATCAACCTCTGATATTGAATCGCACAACCAATCAAACACCTGAGTCGTGTGCCTACCGTGTACTTACGGACAACTGCCTTCAGAGTTGTATTGAAACCGATTTGTACTGATTTACATTTAATCACACAACCAATCAACATGTAAGGCCAGTTTTCTACTGTTTCGTCAGTATTAAGGTTCACAATTTGCTGTCTTCAAGATCGTCAGTTATGCTCTGATCCTCTGGC
This sequence comes from Euclidia mi, assembly GCA_944739405.2. Taxonomy (NCBI): domain Eukaryota; kingdom Metazoa; phylum Arthropoda; class Insecta; order Lepidoptera; family Erebidae; genus Euclidia; species Euclidia mi. The sequence continues at coordinate 15,544,800 of OX123185.2, forward strand.
ACGAAGTTTCAGTATCAAAATCAATAATCAGGAAACTCAAAGTAAAACTGACATTTCACTATCGCGGTATCTCTCAAGATATTTTTTTCAAACAAAGTAAACCATAACATTTAAGCTTAGGTCTTTGAACTCTACATCTTCTCACCAAATTCCTTTAATACCTTCACTTTCATTGCCAGTTTCGGCCAGATAGGCTTTAGCTATACCAGTTACCAAGCTTCTCAAAGCCACATACAGACCTCACACAGGCCCCGCGCCACACACAGGCCGCCTGCCACACACGGGCCGCGCGCCACACACGGGCCGCGCGCCACACAGGCTATGCTGGTCACCACGCCACACTCGCCACCAGGCCGCGCCGGCCACCAGGATTGCCCAAAAAGGAAATAAATCTACCATTAGTATCTCAAAGATTCGTCACATTGTATACCCACTAAAGAGAGTATCCGTTCTTTCAGACTAATTCAACGCCTGCACTTGTAAATTTTAACTTTATTTTAGCGATTATCAAGTTCATTGACAACTTCACAACTGCACAGTACGTAACTCCCGTCCATACTCTCAATGAGCTACGTCAAAACTGGATTTGACCGCTGACAAAAACTAAAATCAAATACAAACATGGCGAAAACCGATCAGCTTCTATCGGACAAACAGATTTCCTTTGGCTACATAGAGGCAACGACTAGGTACAGTTCTGAGATAACCAATCGACAGTCTATGAGTACTTTCAGATTCTCGCAACAAGCTCTTGTCATACGACACAGAAACCAGAGGTAGATAATTTTAGCGATCAAAAATCAAATGAGAGCTTCTTGAGTAGCAGGGTATCCGTGGTTGCGATCAACAACCACACTTTAATGTACTTCGCTCTAGGATTAAGAGAAAATTCTCGAACAGCAATCCTATTCGTTCGGCCATTCCTGGCACAAGTCGGTGGGCAATAAAAGGTACTCTGATCAAATCATTACAGGTTTTAATGAAAATCACATTACTCTTTCTCTCGAAGCTGACATGTTGAACAACACGCATATCCGTTAAAATAATAGGAAACTCATTAAAATATTGCATTGCACATACTTTGACATCCATCGGGTCTTCAAAATCACGCTATGCAACCTCCATCCGGTTATACAACACCACCCGGATAATCATTTCGAGCGTAACAAAGTAATCTTAAACTAGGTTTGTTGAACATGTTGCTTTGGTTTTCCTTATCACATAGCAGACTATAAGAAAATCTTACTAGCCTGATACTCTAGATGTTAAGTTTACTACCAAGTATCCAACCAGTCTTCTAGCGTTATAATTTTGTCATGGATAGTCTAAATACGAAGCTTATCCTATCTTAATCTTTAGCAATACAGCAACGGACCTTTCGCCTTCAAGACGATGGACAACGTTTGTGATACTATGAAAATGCACTTACGGAGACTATGACTAACACAAAAGCTCAAGGGTAAACTAGGCTAACCAGAAAGGAACTTTACCGGTCCTACCAATGGCAACGCATGGCTAAACATGCAGCCGCACAAACGGCTTATCCAGTTTATGCAAATCTACACTGACGGTAACGTGGGTACCATAAAATTATCACAACAACGACTAACAAAGTGCCCATTTAATGAGAATAAGGTTAAGCACACAATCATCACTAACGATCACTAACCTAGTTCTACCTACAATGAAAATTAAAATCTCTGTAACTGATTATCGTAACGCACTACGATGATAACTCAATAATTTTCTTCTACGTCTGATAATCGAGTTTAACAGCTTCTACTAGAAGCACTATCACTCCTAAACGTCCTAAGTATAACTTGAAATTGGCCAGAGAACTCGGTGCACTTGATAAAAACTCCCAGCGTATCACATGAATTTAAAAAAACACACAGTAGGTAACTTTCACGAGTAAAATCTTAAAATTGAATTTAATTTTACTAGGCACCTGCCATCTAATAATCATGAGTAAGAAACATTTTAATGTGCTATGTTAAAAATTTATGCACATAAAAAAGAAGGTGTAATTGAAACACCGAGATCGTCTGTACAACTCAGAATTACAACGAGTAACAGTGTCTCTTTTTACTTAGGCTCTGATCACGTTTAAACAAAAACCGTTACGTATTTTCAACACCACGAGTCGATAAAATAATGGCGCTAGTAATATATTTTGATTATGGTCAGGTTACACTAACCAACCAACCGCACTCGTCTAGACAGCACTGCAGTTCACACGTCTATTTAAGAAATAAAAGCTACAAGCTGTTCTACACAAAATCAGCACAGTCAGAAGCAATAGCTCCGCATAGTCTTACACTATGAACTTAGTATGTACGATTCGATTAGTTTACCAACTTTAGCGCTGCTGCCCTGCGAAGGACAGTCTAGACCGGAGTTATTGTTCTAGATTTAGCAGAAAACCAACCGAGGCTGGGTGTTGGTTCTAAAACCAATATTACAACTGCACTAGAACAATAACTAGCACGTTTCACTCAAACGCACTTGCTTGGCATAATGCAAATCGGCCTGTACGCTCACTCTCGTTACTATTATAGTCCATAAAGTAAGACCGAAATAAGATTAATCTATTTGCAAGCTATGCTATGCTATATGATCACAAGGTTCGTGAGTGCGAGCCACCCTTACATGAAGAAATAAAAATAATCGCTTTCTTTTTAACTGGCGTATCAAACTCAAAACCTCCGTTCACTATATACGCTATAGCTAGGTCACTGTGGTAGTCAGACAACCATACGCTAACTTAAAATACGGCAAAGGTCGCAATTAAATCGTTACTGTCCACATTTTTTTGTATTTCTTCTTTAAGCTATTAAAAAGAAGATTATTCACGAGATCATGCCATGGGAACCACGACACCGTAAAAGTCAAACGGTTCCACAACTCAGAGTCTCGTGTAGGAATCGAACCTACAACACTCGGTACGATGCGATGGCGATATCACCACAACGATTATGACATTTCCAAGGTTAAACGCGTAATGTTTTACTACTACCGCCACTAAACAAAATTGGCAGTCCGCTCACCATGGTTGTAGTTGCAAGCTCAGTCGATTCACCAACATAGTAGCGTTAGCAGTCGCCTTCGCTCGCGCTGGTCCATGATGCCACTTCTGATGTCAGCGGATTGCTTGATTCTTGGCCGGTATCAACACTTCACATCAGAGTTTGTTATAAGTTCACACCAAATCAAATTTTACAAAACTGACCAACTATTTTGTATTACTGAACAGGAACGAGAGACAGTTTCTAGGTACTTGTTGCCCACCCGGAGTCTCCAAGAGAAGTGATAGTTGTCGTTGCGTTAACCGTCATCCCCTCTCTTCAACTATAGCGAACTTCATACTAGACTCTATCGAAGCGCGCCATCTTCGCACTTCCGTTTCGTAGTCAATTGACGCCCCGTTCTGATGACCAATCCGATATGTACAATAAGGTTATCACACGCGTATATCATGTGATTAACGGCCGGTTTCAATATTCGACCTATACATGGATTAGAAGATTTGAGATACATATTTGTCATAAGCTTCCTCCGTGGACCAGAGGATAGCGTATGTGACTGCTGATCGGAGGTCCGCGTTTAGATTCCCGGGTCGGTCAAAAGCAGCCCGGAGTCTGGTGATGTGCCCGATAGCGGCAATAGGCTCGCCCTCTATTACGTGGGACCTAAAAATTCATGGTAAAATGTGGGTGTATTATTTACACCTCTGCCTACCCCTTCGGAAATACAGGCGTATGACTATAAAAAAAAACTAATATAGAGTAATCGTATAACTTGTCTATGTTTTCTCTGCCATCGACACTACATTGTATAATGCTAATTACTATCGGGATATACTTAAATACTTTTCTGAATACAATGTCACTACGATCATATAATTGAATATTTTTATAGTTGAATTGTTATCAGAAAACCCCCCTATTTTTTAATATTTATAAAGATATTTATTATGCATGACTAGGGCTGGTCCTTCTTTCTTGTCTCTATCAACGGTATTCTGAAAAAGTCTCCATTTAGAACTGTCTTTTTTATGTAATAAGTGACAAAAGAGCAGACCAATCGTCTGATGGTAATGGAGACAAGCTTAAATTGAAAAATGAATAGGAGGAGGAGTGGGCTGAGGAAGAAAGAGAAAGGGATGTTGCCTCTGAAACTCTCACTCACCGAACGATAGGCAATATTACAGATACTGCTAATTCACGTTGATACATTATGATAGGATATTACTTTCCCAGACAAGCCGGTCCATTCACGCTGAAGTCGCAAGACTCTACTACCTACAATGTACATATATTAAATTTACCTGCATTCTAAGTCAGATAAAATTTTCACAGAATATGTAGTTGTATATGACCTTTTAAAATAAATCATTAAATAAAAAAAAGTTAATAATAAAGGGGGGCTCCCATACAACAAACGTAATTTTTAAGCAATTTGTTACTCGATCTTAATATCATTGTCTTGCCCTGGTCCCAATTTATTTGGGGTCGGCGCAGTATGTCCTTCTCTTCCATACTTCTCTGTCACCAGTCATCCGATCATTTACCCTTTTCTCTTTCATATCCATCCTCACACAGTCCATCCATCTTTTCCTTGGCCGTCCTCTCCTTTTTCGTCCTTCTACATGCATATTCATCACTTCTTTACCCACATACATCTCATCTCTCCGCATAACATGTCCATACCAGGCCAATCGACTCCCTTTTATCTTTTCATCAATGGGCGCTACTTTCATACTACCTCTAACGTAATCATTCCTAATTCTGTCCATTCTTGTCACTCCACACATCCATCGTAACATTCTCATCTCTGCCACATGCAATCGTTTCTCATCAATCTTCTTTGTAGCCCAACACTCAGCTCCATACAGTACGACAGGCCTTATAACCGACTTACACATGCGGCCCTTTAATTCCACAGGCATTTTGTGGTCGCATATTGTGCCTGAGACCTGTCGCCATTTCATCCATCTTGCGTTGATTCTTTGCCTAACATCCCGATCAATTTCGCCGTCATCTTGCAGGAGTGAACCTAGGTAGAGGAAATCGGAGCTTACTGGTAGAAGTGTACCGCCGAGTGTTACCGGTATAGGACTGGAGAGACCACCAAAGTCACAGAACATATATTCTGTATTGGTTCTGCTTATTCTCAGGCCTACATTTTCCAATCTCTGCCGTCACTCCTCCAGCTTGCTCTGCACCTTCTGTCCACTCTCTGCTACCAGAACGATGTCGTCGGCAAACAGTATGCACCAGGGTGCCTCTTCCTGTATGTCCGATGATATAGCATCCATAATTAACAGGAAGAGGTAGGGGTTTCTTAAAATCACGGTTTTGAAAAGATAGACGCTACCAAAGTGGTAAAATGAGTGTTTCCCTCCTTTAACCTTTAAAGTAAGAATGTGACAAGTAAAAAAAATTAATGCTGTAGATCGTAATAAAAACTTCCAACGAAAATTGATTTGAACGATTGTAGTACGTGCAGTGGATACCTCTTCCACGTAATCCTTCATGGACGAGTCCGACTCGCTCTTGATTTAATTATATTTAAACTAGTGGTCAGTGACTGCCTAAGCTTAAGGCCATCTATTCAATTCCCATTCAGGACAATATTCAATATTAGTTTGACAACCACGATTATTTGTTTTTCTATCTGTGACTGTGTGTCACTTGTTTTGTATATTTAAATTACAAATAATCCCTTAATTTGCTTAGATTTTTTTGAAACGGTATTTGGGTACTTATATTTTTAATTAATGAAAAATGCCTATTGTACGTCTGTACACATAACCCCCATATAAGTGTGTATATAAAAAATATACTTGGAAAATAGTACAGCTATTTTCCAAACAACAAACAAACTAGTCTATATAAGTCAGTTAGTTAGGCAGTGTAATTAATCTGTCTCATAAAAAACTGGGTAATTTAAAAGTTGGTTGGCTAATGACAGACTAGAGGACATCTTCAGATAGCAATATTATCGACACGTCATTATTTGAGAAGTGATATTTACAAACGGTACTTATCTTGAACTCGTCCCTCCATAGTAGTAGATCAACGATGGACCGAGGCCGGAGCCCTGCGGTACCCCTTTTCTGACGTATATTTTTATTAATATCGGTTTGAATATATGTATTTATAACCTATATTTTTAACATGTAATATTAGGTAACAAGAAGCGAAGCACATTCCTTAAAAATTTGCACCATAGTCGTCTTACTCCTTGATAAATATTTCATGAAGGAGTTAAATGCCTTGAACAAAGCAGAAAAAATATTTTAACTATTTTATAAACTATAACCGTAGCTCACAACTATACATTATCTTCAATCATTTGGCAGTGTAAAAAGTTGTTTAGCCACTATGAGTAAATTATTTCCAGAATTTCTACATATATGAAATGAATTTATAATGACACATATTTTACCATACTTCATGTTGTTACCATTATAACAATGTAATTATGCAAATCACTCGAATACCACCGTCTTATTAACTACATACATATATAGTCAAAAGCCTTGACTAATATGAAAATAGGCTTTAATTAGTTAGCATTGGAACTCTTGACAATTACGTAAACACTTTTGTATGTTAGGAAATCAGTAAAACACAAAAGTACATAATTATCTCTAATGTGTGGTTTTGATAGGGGCTTTATCTCATAATCACACTATTTTATTTATAGAGATGCAAGGATAAGATTATGGCTACGTAGTATTCAGAAAAGTATTTAATCTTTTCATGAAGACTAGCAGCATCATACAGTGTTGCATTCTGGCACAGTAGTTTACTGACGGAGAAATATGGCGAACTTGTTTACCTTCTTTATATGTTTTGTCGTCTTTTTTTATAAATGTAACACATTTACTAACTAATATAGCTATTCTAAGATAACTTTTACTTTTTTATAATATGTTTATCGTCTCTTTGTGTTCCTTTTTAGATCAGCTCAAAATTTGGGAGACTTACACCAAATATTAATGGCTTCTATTATTTCAATATGTGATAATTACTCTTGTTAATTTTACTTCGGCTTTACAGGTGTCTGGTCGGATCCTTCGGATAAGGCGCCACAAAATGATGACGCCAACGACCACAGGATCGTCGGTGGTATGGACGCTGATATAAAAGATTATGCTTACCAATGTTACATGATATTAACTAATTTTAACGGTGATAATTTTGAATGTGGTTGCTCTATTCTTAGCAAAAAGTATGTTGTTACGGCGGCACATTGCTTTCAAGGGTATGTATGTTTTTTTTTGTTTCTTAGGACTAGAGCATATCAGAGAAGTGAAATTTAACGATTTGAAATTATGGACACTTTATCTGCATATATTATAAATATTTTTTGTCGCTGACTGGCTAACTGACTGAGTGCGGTTTCAGATTAGCGTTTTATACGCGCCTATAAGCTCGTTTTTGGAAGCGCATGTAGGCGCGTATAGGCGCGCCTTTTGGCACACGCGCAATTCGTACGAGCGTTGACGCGCTTCTAAGCTCGTATAACCACGAGCCTTCAAAATCCATGTTAACATTGACAAGACGTCACTACCGTTTCGAGCGAACACGCCCGTTTACGTGAGTCTGGTTTTTTGAAGCGCGTATTGTAGCGCGCGTGTAAGCGCGTATGCTAAAACGACCGTATACGCGCAGAAAAATACGCTAATCTGAAACCGCCCTGATAGTTAACGCACAGCCAAAAGTATTGGACAGAAAAAGTTGAAATATAGCATTATGTAAGCGATTTCTTCCTGTCCCCGTGAAAATTCACGGGTTCGGAAAGAAATAGTTTAATTGAAATAAAATGTACGAGCGTAGGCAGTGGTCATCCTCTAATACAATATACATAAGGCAATAGGCATAAGGATAGAAGGCACCTATCGTCATTTTATGTTTGGATATTTAGTTCACCGTCCCTTGAGATGAATTTGTTATTATATTTCCTTTATTACGGGTGTTGAGCCATAATAAAAGAAGTGTAAAAACGAATTCGTGATCATGTCACAGCACGGGCATGATACAGATTTTGTGGTATTTTTTACAGAATGAAGTCTGTTGAAATAAGGATTGGAACTTCTAATAAATTTGAAGGTGGCAGTTCCTATACAAACACTACGTTTACTACTCACCCAAAGTTCAATAGCTCAACGTTGGATTATGATGTCGCTGTAGTCAAAGTTAATGATGGAATGTATTTAGATGGAACTAATGCACGTGCTATCAGATTGGCCAGACTAGGAAATGACCCTCGAGATGGGCAGTTCTTAAATATTTCTGGCTGGGGTAACACTCAGGTAAGCAGTAAACAGATAACAGTCTATGTGCCTGTTTTACCACCTAGATTTTATCATCTCGATAAATTCTAAATGTTATCTAGCAAATATTTAAATTAACCAAAATTTAGTAAGAGTTTGTGAAATTGGGGCCTATGTTCGCACAAACATTAATTGATTTTTAATCCCAGTTAGCTTGTTAAGATACACTGTTAAGAGACATTAGCTGCTGGATATGCTATTTTTTTAATTTTGACGGTGGTTAAAGTAATATAATGAATAATTAACAGGAAGGCGGTGAAGTCTCATCTGTCACTTTACAAGCCGCACGAGTTCCTGTTGTGAATAGAACCGGATGTAATGATCGTCTTGGTGGTATTACATCTAGAATGTTCTGCGCTGGCTACGAAGAAGGTGGCGTTGACACTTGCCAGGTAAGCACATTTACATAAATATTAACACTACTTTATTGGATATAATAAGAATTTTTATTGTGCTTATAATTTTAATGGGAAGATTGACATTTCGACAAGTGAATATTATTAGCCTAATGAGATGTTTAGATAATAAAACTGATGCCTGATAGGAAAGATCCAGATCTGAAAACTGATATATCAAGAGCAACTCAATAAAATAAGAATATGATTCTGTTTTTAAGAAAATGAATTTCAAAAGCATTTTAAAATCTGTAAAGTAGTTAAAATTATGTAAACCCACGCCGAAAGGGATCTGGATACAATTTTTTATCATCATAATAATATATATTTCCCAAAATTCTGAAGCAACAGAAGTAACATGAAATTTTGGACATTTGGCAGCCACCAAAGAAGACTTATTTTGAATATATATTTTTTAATATGGCATCTTTAAAGGGGAAAAATCAAGATTGAAAGTTTCAGCCACGGCTGACTGCTGATATAATATGCTTTGATTCCAGGGTGACTCAGGCGGTCCAGCTGTTCGAAATAACGTACTAGTGGGCATCACCTCATTCGGTTATGGATGTGCACGACCAGGCAATCCCGGTGTCTACACGCGTATAGGAAATCGTGAAATCAGAATGTTTATTATTCGTAATACAAGAAGATAAACTAAGCTTATTGCAACACTTATAAATAAATAAATATTAACTTTAAAAGGAAACTATATAAAACTATGCAAAAAAAAACCGGTCAAGTGCGAGTCGGACTCGCGCACCGAGGGTTCCGTACAAACCTGTAGGTATATAAGTAAAAGTTCACCAGTCATAGTTATGGTATTTTTATTGAAAAATGAAATCCATAACATTACAGTATGGAAAGCTGGAGGAGCATAAATTAAAGAAAAAGGTGTCTTTGTCGTCATCCTTTATTTTATATTAACATTATCGCTTATTTTATAATATAACTTCAATACCTATACCAGCCTTGCAACAGCCTTGCAAAAGTCTGCTGATGAATAATGGTAGGATTTTTTATCAAAGTTATTGATTTACAAAGTTTTAGCGACTATTAGGAATCTGTTACAAAAATACTAATTAAGTATTTTTAATAATTATAGTATTTATTTGCGATGAAAATTAAACTAGGGTGACTATTTACACATAAAATAAAACAATAATCAATATTCTTAAATAAATAACAAAAATAAGTAAGGGGCGATAGTAGGTAACGGACTGCCGAGACGATGATCTCGGGTTCGATCCCCAGGTACCCCAGGCACAAATCACTGACTTTTCGGAGTTACATATGTGTGTATTTAAAACGTTAATTATCGCTCGCTTAGTAATGTGCCCGGTAGATGGCAATAGGCTCGCCCTCTATTACATTGGGACCGAAACATAACTGGCTAAGTGTGGGTGTGTAATACACCTCTGCCTACCCCTTCAGGGAAAAAAGGCGTGAAGTTATGTTATGTTATGGAAATTTAAAAAAACATATAAAGGAAATGAAAATTTTAAAGTATGGAATTAAGTATCAAATTTGAACCAGATCTGTAAATGGAACATTGAAGTTCGAAAAAACGTTATCTATAAATGTACTACTTCGTGTTGTGCTAGTGTTTATTAACGGAAACATGTTTATAGATGAAAAAATATGAAAATTACATTTTGGGGATTCATTCTAAAATCAATATTGAAGTCTACCACGACAATCAGACGAAAACATGAATTACACCTATTGAGGTTGCTGCCGTATACTGTTGTATTTATGCATTCTATTGCAACATTAATTGGACATTGTGGTGACCTATATACAGTTTTCACTCTGACATTAAACATTTCGAAATGCAAGCATTCACAATGGCCGTTTGCAGCGTCTGGGTTATTTAAAATCTCAATCAGCCTATCGCAGTCCACTGCTGGACATAGGACTCTCCCAACACGCACCACAGTACACGGTCCTCAGCCTTCCGCATCCTTTATCTGGGCTTTAAGACGTTACTTCGAACCAAATTTCAAAATTTTGAGTTCACAGGAAGTACCCTGTAGGTTTTGATTCCCTTGCGAGTAGACGCCAGTTTGAAAATATGACTATATTGATTGCGTAGACATAGAAGTTTGATTTTGTTACAGCCTAACGATGTTATATACCTGAGTATTTGATATGAATTTCAATTTAATACCTCCACCCGTTCAAGATAAAGGGGTAATAACCTTAAATTTATAAAAAATATTTTTCTTATATGATGTAACTAAAAATTTACGATTTTCGCAATTTTTCCTTTATATGTGCTATAAGGCGTTGCTTCGTATCAAATTTCAAGATTCTGAGTTCACGGGAAGTACCCTGTAGGTTTTGATTCACTTGCGAGTAGGCGCGAGTTTGAAAATATGCTTATATTACTCTTTCTTTTGATTGCGTTGACATAGAAGCTTGATTTTGTTGCAGCCTAACGGTGTTATATACCTGAGTATTTGATATGAATTTCAATTTAATATCTTCACGCGTTCAAGAGAAAGGGGTGGTAACTTTAAATTTATGAAAAATATTTTTTTATATGCTGTAACTAAAAATTTACGCTTTTCACAATTTTTCCTTTATATGTGATATAAGACGTTACTTCGTACCAAATTTCAATATTCTGAATTCACGAGAAGTACCCTGTAGGTTTTGATTCCAATGCGAGTTTGAAAATATGCTGCAATTTGCAGCATAAAATGCTGTATATTTTGATTGCGTTGGGTTAGAAGTTTGATTTTTTTACAGCTCTATGGAACCGTAGATTCGAGTATTTTGTATAAATTTCAGTTTGATTCCTCCACGCATTCCTGAGAAAAAGGGTCTTGACAGGCGGACGGAGATACGGAACCCTAAAAATATAATCTAATATATAAAATTCTCGTGTCACAGTTTTCGTTCCCATACTCCTCCGAAACGGCTTGACCGATTTTGATGAAATTTTTTGTGCTTATCCGGTATCTATGAGAATCGGCCAACATCTATTTTTCAAAAAAAAAAATTGCAAAACAACGTTTGCCGGGTCAGCTAGTATAATATAATATTCTACCACATAAATACATACATACTATACATAGAAAGGAAGAAAATCTAAACAAAAATGTAGTGAAATATGTAGATCTTGATGATCTAAAATTACCAATAAATATAAAAACAATACATTAAAAACACAATAAATTGATAGAATGCGTAAAAAAATAACAGATACTATATTTTGATTAACAATAACATTAACTACCTAAGTTAATATTATTATGTTCACTTCGAATTTTACTTCCATCTAACAACACCTTAAGTAATTTATACTCGATTTCTGGCTGTGCCTTGAAAACTGTCGTCGTAATTCGAAATTCATTACTTGCCAGAAATTCGTACTTTATGGGATAAACAAATACTAAAAATACATAATTATGTAGCTGATTTGCAGCCACATGCAGTCATAATAGTAATAAGCTATATTTTTTTGTGAAGTAAGTTTTACAATCATTATTGTTTTATTTGCTTTCAGTATATGTATTTGTTTTATTTACAGGAAAAATTGTAAATAGCACAACCACTGTATTATTATGTATAATTACATCCATGGCCATTTTGGTTACAGCAGCTACATTAATTTATCTCTTTTAATTGTTATTTGTACTATAGTTCTTTTCTTTAATATTACGTCCATCTAATGTAATTTTATTCACATGTTTATTTTTATATCCTTTAATACCATAATGTCTGTTTTATGTTGTAATGCCATTGTTGTTATCCATCTGTGTCGAGTAGGACAAGTCAAATTGCAAAATAATAAATAATTTTAGAAGATGATATAATATCAAGTTTAACTTGATGTTGCTTCTCTTTTAATAAAACAATCACTTTTTTATTTCGCATAATACCAAGTATGAGTGAGATGCGCTTGACTATTTTATTTTTTCGTCCCTTTTACTGAAGCACTGTTTCATCTACGCTTTTAATTGCAAAAGTAATTTTATCTGCAACTCAAATAACGATATGCAATTTGATGAAATCTGGCGTGCACCAAGCGAATCCTGTGAAGGGCACTAAATTACTTTTTTAATTTACAACGTATTATTATCTAAGTAAAAACGCTGTATTAGCTAGTCTATACACACAAATAAAACTGGAGTGTCTGTTTGTTATATTTAAATAACCGCTTTATACTTAATGCATATGGATATACACACGGTACATATACCGAAATGACATTTTTTTCAATTTTTGTCTGTCTATCTGTATGTTCTCACTAATATCTGGAAAGGCTGAACCATTTTGATGGGACTTTCACTGGCGGATAGCTAATGTACCAAGGAGTAACATAGGCTATAAATTAACCGGGTACGCGCAGTAGTTCTCTCAGGACGCTGGTGAAACCGCGGGAAACAGCTAGTTGTAAAATAAAACAATCTAAATATATAAAAGGTATAAAATATCCAAAGATTTTATTCCAATGAAAAGAAATAGAACATGCCGCTCAATAATATGGGCTGTGGATGTATATCGTTTTACCTATAATATATTTTTACTAGAGGATGCCCACGGCTACGCCCGCAATATTTTTTAATTTACCCGTTTTTCCCGATCCCGTGGGTATTTCGGGAAATCCCGTCTTAGTGCACCCCTACACTCCCCAAGGAACATACATGCCAAATTTCAGCTTCTTGTGCCCAATAGTTTCGGCTGTAGCTTGTCTGTCAGTCAGTCAGTAACGCAAGGATTTTATATATACAGATAACAACTGTAAAAGATAAATAATGGTTTTAAAGGCGACGAAATACGCTCAATACTGTAAAAAAATAGTGGTGCGCTTCTTGAATTTGAAATTGAGCCCTTCTGCGTTACACACTTTATTTGTCTATCTACCAAGCCTAGTAGAAAATAAACAATCACAATTCATCATAAAGATCACAACATAAATTGCTCAGGTTAACATTTTGTAGCGATAGTTTTAAATCTGCAAAGCGTGAGTTCACAGGTGCAGGCTTACGGGTCCAATGCCCGTTTCAAACTCAATTTGTGCAGACTAGGGTTTCAATTGTTACAGAACGCAATCAATTTTAATATGCGCCCGCCGACGCGGGGTAGGGCCCGGTCAATACGTACGGAGTGATGGGATGGACAACTTAATTAAATTGATTCTGCAAATTTTAATTTTTTTTATTGGTCGAAATAACAAGCTATTTGTTCACTTAGAAAAGAAAATATATCGCTCTGTTATATATTATTATATATCGGTATCGCATATTTGAGCGTGAATACCTATCATCAGTATTAAAATACAAAAATCTTTACTGTGGACAAAAATAACTAAAGTACATTAAACATGTCCGATAATAGCTGTATTAGTTATATAAATTTTAGAACAGAAATCGCACTTTTCAAAATTATTTAATCTTCTAGTTATTTGCTGGCTCCAGGTCAATTACAATACAAACAATCGCAAGCATCGCGTACATTGGTAATTATTATGTTCCATGCCCAATATTCATGGTTATTTTTCTAATGCCTTCAATGCAATGGTGGCTAACTACATATTTTTTGGTAATACTTTAATGAGACAGCTCTTGAAATTATTACTATGTAGTGGGAAACGTTACAAACTATAAAAAAGCAATACCATTGTCATCATCATATCAGCCAAATAGGGTGCATAGGGTTCCCACCAAGAACTTAGGGTCCCAAGCCAACCTCACCTGCAAGTGGTGCACCTGCCGATCAACGGACGAGGCTCTGGCAAACAAAATGTCCCAATAAGCGGCAATAGGCTCGCCACCTATTACGTGGGATCAAAACACTGGCGAAAAGTGGGCGTTTAATATGCCTCTGCCTACCCCTTCGGGGAAACAGGCGTGAGTCTATGTATGTATGTATGTATATCAGCCAAACGACGTCCACTGCTGGACATAGGCTTTCCCCAAGGTTCTCCACACAGACCGGTCTTGAGCCGCCCGCATCCAACCGCCTCCCGCGATCTATAATACCATTGTCAGTTGATGTCAAAAGTGCCAGCCTTGTCTGAAAAAGAAAGGATATAGGTGTTTTACATTGATCAAGCTAATTCTTCACTTCTTCTTCAGTGTCAGTGGCAATTTATATAATATGTCACCAGTAATTTGCTACAGCTATGGCGTTGTTTGAAGCCCCATACATGCTTATAGCTGGACGCGAGGGACAGGACAGCAAGTGTGGCATGAACATGCTCTGTAGCCCCGCATCATCACCACAAAGAGTCCTCTGCCGCAAAGCTCCATCTGTAGAGGTGGTAGTATCTGCAACGGGCTACCGTTGTTCATAGCCGATTTAAGAACTACCAGGTGGACCAAGGTAGGTCCTGTCTTGGGGAAAATCCAGTAATATTAATTTCATGTGTTTATATGCTGTTCTGAAGCAAGTTGGGACTAATATATTCAAAACAAAGTGTCCGTATTTCACATAGTTACAAATTGCTGATATTGGTCGGTAAGAGTAAAGTTTTAATGCGGGAAAATAGCCTTACGTAAAGCCGAACATTATTTCGATTGTTATTTCCGTTCGTACCAATGCATGCGAATGTTTATGGAGCCAATACTGCCAGAGAATTGTACGGTAAACTAAAATTTACTAGACTAGGCTTTCCTCTTTTTTATCGGCAGTCCATTTTATGCATGCCCATAAAAAACCAATTTAAACCATCGTTTTCATAGATCTTCGGTAGAATATTTATATACTCTTTTTACTAAACCGTATTCGCCAAGTGAAGGTTTTATCTTTTAGACTTTTTATATTACAAGCCTTTTAATATCAATTTTCTTTTATTGCTCGTCTAAGCCTTTGAAAGACATTCTAATTGCTTTTATTATAATATTTTATTCGCTTATCAAATTAGGTTGATAAGATTATTTCAGTTTTTCTCAGAAAGGCCTGAATTTTTCCAGAGCTTTTATAATGTACGACATTTTTTTAAATCTTTTCAGTAGGTAGTAAATACTGGAAACGATTTAAGAGAATTTATACACATAAGAGTAAGACGCTAAGATTTATTCAATGTGATAATGAATTATCAAATCTCAGATATTATAATAATATAATATTTATACTTTTTTTTATAGACTCACGCCTGTATCCCCACGAAGGGTTAGGCAGAGGTGTAATATTACACCCACATTTCGCCAGGAATTTTTAGGTCCCACGTAATAGGGGGCGAGCCTATTGCCGTACCGGGCACATTACCAGACTCCGTGCTGCTACTACTGCACGCAGAGGGTCTCGAGTTCGAATCCACGGAACGCACTAATGACTTTTCGAAGTTAAAGGCGTATTAAATTGTTTGCTTTAAACGCTTGCTTATCGGTGAAGGAAAAACTTCGTGAGGAAACCTGCATGTCTGAGAGTTCTCCATAATGTTCTCTAAAGACATGTGAAGTCTGCCAACCCGCACTTGGCCAGCGTGGTGGACTATGGCCTTACCCTTCTCATAGTGAGAAGAGGCCCGTGTCCAGCAGTGGGACAATATATAGGGCTGATGATGATGAAAAATTCATGGCGAAATGTGGATAAATAATATTACACCTCTGCATACCCCTTCGGGGATACAGGCGTGTGTGTGTAAAAAAATAACTAACTTTTATTCCATGCCTTTACTTTCGGCTTTCATTGTTTGTCCTTACTACTACAAACTCTATAGATTTATAGGAACCAAGTTTATCTACGTGAATATGTGTAAGGTTAAGACAAGTTCGACTAAAATCAATAATAATAGTAGAGCTATTGACGATTGGCTGGCCATATCTGTAGAAGGACTGATGGCCGATGGATCAAGCGTATCCTAGAGTGGAGACCACGTCTCGGCAAGCGTAAGGTAGGGCGGCCCCCGTCTAGGTGGACCGACGACCTGAAAAAGGTGGCTGGGACAGACTGGATGCGGAAGGCTGAGGACCGTGTACTGCGGCACGTATTGGGAGAGGCCTATGTCCAGCAGTGGACTGCGATAGGCTGATTGATATTGACGATTAGTTATAGTTAGTCATTTACTAATAATATAATTTAATTGTGCGGCATTGAGAAAGGTATGCTAAGAAGATTTGGGCACATGGAGAGAATGCTTGACGGAAGACTGACCGAGCAGATATATAAGGCAAGTGTGAATGGGAAAGGAGGAAGGAGAAGAGGACGAGAAGGATAGATCAGAAGTACCCTAACCAGAATAGTGTGCTTGAAAAACTTGATGCGAGTGACTGAAGCAAGAAAGATTTGTCAGGTTTGTTGCAAAGGGCGTTCCGTAGTCCCTTCCGCCTCTGGAAACAGGCGTGAGTCTATGTAATTATGTATGTATTGCATAATATAAACATACCCCAGAAGTGAGCAACATATTAAATTAACACAATATCTATGTAACATCACTCACACAACAAACACGTCCCCAACGTTCGTAAGTTTCAAGCACGAAATAACTTTCCAATTAATCTTCAAAGAAGTTTACTTATACGGTTTCTTAATATTGTTTCGAGTAAAGTGTATGCCTACGGCAAGTTACCGAAGGCGATACAACGTGACTCAATTGATATTTGATTACCGCAGATTTTAATCGCTTTATTTACTTTGTGTTTGTTCGGCAATTGGTGTTTCAAAGAAATACACACGTATATGGAGTAACGCGACCTCGTTCTGGAAGAGTTATGTTTGCCCTTCGAGATTAAAAACAGGAAAGTTGAGATCTATTTCCTTAGGTTATTTTGGTTATATGATATAAAAGTAAGGTATTGGTGATGATTTTAAAAATGACTTGATATAAAACGAAAATTAAATTTACTGTGGAGGTTCGAGATACATATTTGACATAAGCTCCATACAAAATATGTCAATATATAATAATATTCTACCACATACACACATCACCATCTAGTCCCAAACTAAGCAGAGCTTGTACTATGGATACTAGATAATGGATAAACATACATAAATACTTTTTTATAAATTCATACATATTATAGATAGAAACACCTAGACTAAGACAAACATCCATTTTCAGGCACACAAATGTATGATTTGAGCGGGAATCGAACCCGCGACCTTCGGCGTAGCAGTCGCTTACCGTTCCACTGCGCTAACCGGTCGTCAAAAATATATACCCATTCAAATCTCGAAAGCCATAGATAAATCGAATATTGAAACCGGCCGTAAATCACAACCAACTAGCTTTACAGCTGTTCAATAAGTAGCCTCACATAGTCATAGTCACTTTATTCAACGGCGCCATTCAACCAACGGCCAACAATACATGACATTATAATTACTTCATTAAAAGCTACTTATTTCAAATATAATACTGATTTTATTGATACTCAAAATACAATAATCATTATGTAAACATACACGTTTATATACTATGTAGGTAATCAATACGACTCAAAGTAAGAAAAAATCTCACACTGGACGTGAATTAGTGGTCATTGTGGCAATACACGAATAGTGCATTAGATTAGGACGGCTTACCGTCAGTGATCAGCAACGATTGATTTGTCCGATACACATATAATTTTGTGATAATCTATAGCTACGGCGGGGTTATATGCCGTTCCAATATATCAAATAGGTATCTGTAGAAATTGATTAAAAGAGATTCAGATTTTATTTGTATAAAGCGACGTCTTTTTCCATTTTCCATTCTTCCCCTAAACTATTGTCACTGAAATTATAGTGCAAACGTTATTCTTATTGTCAGCGTTACTACTATTAGAATTGTCGTTGAAATCGAAATAAATTTCTTACAGCAGTGACACTTATATATTGGATTACTTTTTATAGTTGAATACCGTACTTTTTAATTTCTACTTTTTATGTGACTTTACAATAATATTATTCATTACCTGTTGTGTGCCATAGTGCTTGCTTCAAAGTTTAGTGCAAACCCTATTTTACCTTCTTGGGAGCTTCTGCTCCCATATATATACTATACATACATATACTATAATAAAACTCAAAGAGCACTTCGTCTGTACATTGAATATTTTTGCTAAATTTCAATTGGATTGTGACATGTTATCGATATAGAACACAAAACAATTTTTTTTGAATTATTGTCTGTCTTTCTGTCTGTCTGTCTGTATGTTTGTTAAATCATCACGCAATAACCAGTGAACGGATTTTGATGCAGTTTTCACCAATATATATTGCCTGAAGACCCGATTACAATCTTGGACAACAATCATCACGCTATCACCTATGGGAGCCTAGCAGTGTCATTCAATAAATTTAATAGACTTGAATTCAAGCAACACACTAAATTGTTTGTATTGCGATAGTGACAAACGCATAGTTTGTGTCTTTGGTTAACATTTAGTTTATCAGAATCCGATTATTCTATCAAAAGTTATCGCAGTTTAAAATATACGTACATCCGCATTGGCTATCAAGTGGTTCGGACTCAATTTGGGCAGAAGCTTCCTTTGACTTTTTTTCTAATATTTATATTGTCAGCGGTGGATCTTAGCACAGACTTTTAATTTTGCCAGTGGTGCCATCTAGGGGTAATACTTAAAATTATTATTTTAGCGGTACTTTTGCCTACTTGCTCACAACACACTAAATTGTTTGTATCGAGATAGTGACAAACGCATAGTTTGTGTCTTTGGTTAACATTTAGTATTTAGTTTATCAAAATCCATGTATTTTATCAAAAGTTATCGCAATTTAAAATATACATATACCTCTCCGCGTTTGCTATCAAGTGATTCACACTCAATTTGGGCAAAAATTTACTTTAACTTCTTTTCTAATATTTATTTATATTGTCAGCGCTGGATCTTAGCATCGACTTTTAATTTTGCTAGTGGTGCCATCTAGGGGTTATTACTTAAAATTATTATTTTGCACACCATTACAGCAAAATGCATAGTAGAGCATCGTAGACTAACTATTCGAGTGCTACTTTTTGAGTGCAAAGATTCAAATTAACTAATAATTATGTAATCCGGCCAGATAGTATTTTTTTAAAGAAAGAGCTACGAATTTAGGTGGTAGGTACAGGTTACTACTTTTCTAATACAGTAAGTAAGAAGCTTAAATATGAGTGTGAGTTTCATCCACCGATCTTTATGTTATTTTACATTATCAAGGCCACATAAAGGGATATTTGAAGGATACCGACTTCCACGCGGGCGAAGCCGCGGGCACAGCTAGTATTAAATAAAAGATCATTCCGTAGTAAGTGCCTACCTAATAAAATAATTCACCGTTTTACATTTGTAGCTTCAGTAGTTTGGGTTCTGCGTTGATATATCTATCGCGACTATTGAATTTATATACATTAAAATTTGCCGATTCCTACAATATACTAATGATCAGATTCGTTGCGGGCTTAAAGACAGTTAAAAATATCTCAAGGATTTATTAGCTTTTGGTAGCTACTCGTAGTTGACAGTTCTCAAACAATTATTTAGATTTTAGACATATGGCCACTTTAAATTTATACCAATCAACATAGATTCGAAAGTTGTTCAAGTGTACGTTTGTCATATCAATCAACGTTATGAAACTGGTGCCTTTGTTAAGGTGTATATCCACTTGAGGTATGGGTTAAACGGCTGCCTTGCTTCGACCCGAGGCTGCGTAAAGAAGAACACTGCCACAAACCCCATAGCGACGTGCCTCAGATCGAGGCATTGTCTCCTTTTGCTATGCCGCGAATCGATGCTAAATCTAATGGATACACACCTTTAGAATCGTTTACGTCCAAACTCATAAACATTCGTTATCTCTCAATCAGACAGTAAAAACAGTTTTTCCTCTAATAAACCAATTAACGACATCGTGTACGGCTAAACGTATATAATACATATTCAACGTTTTTACTTACTTTGCCTTGTAAGTACAAACTAGATCTAACTATCAATTAAATTACTGCAGTTACTATAAATCAATTTTAAGAGCAGAAAGTGATAATATTCGGTATTGAAAAGCGTATTCCAGTTCATAATGTCGTAAATTAAAAGCTTATTATCGCTTATTAGACCTTCGACAGTGGCGTACCAATCATGATTGTACAATCGCAACTGCAATGATTATATACTAAAGTTTATGAATGTCTGTTCTTTTGGCGAATTATCTGCTAATTGCATTATGTATTTCACAGGTAATGGCATTAGCGTGTCATTTAAAATAGGTATATTATTATGCTTTGAATTAGCGTTTTATTTTCGTAATTATGTTGCATTATTAATGTGACTAAATATGACATTTGGAATGCTTTGATTACTCTAACTCGCGAAGTATTTAGCCAAATATGTAGATGGAATGTTTAAGTTGACAGCAAGAAATATCGTGTTAGGATTTTTATTGATATTTTATCGATTTGATATATTGAAGAAATGAGGTATGATATGTGTACCTATGTATGATTTCAGTAGAAAATACATTCTAACTTATGTGTCACTTACATTATGAATAATAGCCAAGTTTAGCAGCACTGCCAGCTCTGATAATTGAAGTCATCGAATTTTGAACTCGTGAAAACCATTTAAGTAATTAAGTAAAACATTGCCTTAGTTCTGCCTTTAAGCTAGTGCACCGCGTGTTGTAGGTTCGATTCCTAAACGAGACGACGCTACCTGATCAGCAAGTCTGAGCTTTCTATGTTACTGCTGTTTTAATATTTTGTTACCAGTTTCTGCTGCCGATAAAATGGACACGAAAATTGAGACGTATATATCTTTCTGTTTGGGTAATAAGGAAAAAGATAAAGGTTATGACATCACTGTAATACTGGTTATCATTAAAAATTATTAATCTATCGATGTTTGTTATTTTTTCACGCAAATACTACATGAGA
The DNA here is from genome assembly GCA_944739405.2 of Euclidia mi. NCBI lineage: Eukaryota > Metazoa > Arthropoda > Insecta > Lepidoptera > Erebidae > Euclidia > Euclidia mi. The sequence goes on from OX123185.2 coordinate 15,566,353, forward strand.
TTGGCGAAACTTTGAATTAACGTAGCTTAAACAACAGTATAGCATAATCGACATTAACGCGGTTGAAGCCGCGGGCTAAATCTTAAGTAGAGAATAGACTTAATTCCTTCGAACCAACAAGATTTAAAATATACGTTTTTATTCGTTTTACAATACGACCCGTTCACAATTCCACGTTGCTAATACAATATCTTTATGATCCACCTTAACGATTCGTAGCAATACAATCAGTATCAACAAACCACCTCTACCGAGAGCACCTTTGTACCGCCGCACATTATAATCTCAAAACTGAACTGAAATACAAAACTATGTAGACGCAACTGAAGTAAAACTTTGACGCAAGTATCCAGGGGTGAAAATAACAACGGGATGGTATCCGCCTGTGCCGATTATTATCGCATCCCACCCTTGGGAACTCTGGCAATAAATTACGTTGCTTTTTGCATACCTCGGACAAAATCCTGCATTGTTAGAAGCAATATTTAGTTGAATAGTTTCAGAGTTTGACTGGAATGCCACCTATTCAGGTGGGTTCTGCTAAATTTGTAATTAATAGGTGAAGTAATAAGCAATAGTGCTTATAAATCGAAGGTGGTTGTTAATTATATCAATTCGATGTTTTTAGCTACGCATTTCAAAAAGGGGCGAACACGTTTTTTTTTTATTATTGGGCTATATAAAGACGCAACCAAACAAAACAGAAACTTAGTATTTTATTTTATTAGGTCACTTAAAGAGGCTTTTTATTTAAATAAGCTCGTCATTAAAAGCGGCGATAGCCTAGTGGTGTACGATGGACTGCCGTGACGATGGTCTCGGGTTCGATCCTCAGGAACCCCGGGCACATACTTCTGACTTTTAGAAGTTAGGTGTGTATTAAAAATGTTAATTATCGCTTGTTTAATGATGTGCCCGGTGGATGGCAATAGGCTCGCCCCTTATTACATTGGGACCTTAACATAACTGGCGAAATGTGGGTGTGTATACACCTTTGCCTACCCCTTCGGGGATAAAAGGCGTGAAGTTATGTTTTTATGTTTTGTGTAAGCTCGTTATTATTTTATTCCGACGCTTGTATCAAATAATTTTAGCAATATATGCTTTACAACATTTTGTCTAGTCTATGATATATGAAGCCTTCTATTTTTTTTTCAAAAGCCTACTCCCGCACTATAACTAAATCCTGTGTCGCAGCGACTTTACAAACATACAACTATAAGACACAATTAACACCCAGACTTGAAACAACAATTTATGAATCCCACAAAGTGTTGTCTCGTGTGGGGATCGAACCCACAACACTCGGCGCAATCACCACCGTGCAGTCATATATCGTCGTAGTCGTAGAACAAGGACGGATTTAACAAATGGATATTTGTTAAATCCGTATTATGTGACTACGACCATATATTATGTTGTTATTCTATGAGAATGTGTTAACCATAATCCAGAGATGACATGAACTCAAATCAAAAAAGAATCTAGGAAAAAGTAATCTTGTAATAGTACTGTTGTATTGTAACGTGTGTATATGTGAGTAAAATTATATTTATTGATAAGTAGGTACACCAATTAGTAAAGGTGACTTTAGGCGAAAATACAATTAGATTTTAAAGTTATTCGATAATTCCTCGGCGTTTAATAAATTTATCTTCACTTCTAGACGCTATTGACTATCAAATAATTCGTTAGGCAGTTAACAATCTCGTGATAATTGACAGCTGTAATTTAGTATTGATTTAAGGCTGACAAATTCTGATGTGAATTATTGCGAAATTTCAACTATCCAAGGTCTCTTACTTACTTAGTAATGATATCATTACAAAAGTGAATGTGCAGCAAGATTGGCTGAATATTAGATAATTCGTGTTTGTAATCAAATTTAGAGCAAAAAGTTTTTATTGCAGTCTAATGACTCTAAATGAGATTTCGGTGAATCTTAGAATTGGATATTCAGCTGATTCCCTTGGTTAATTTCTTATTACATTTCTTACTAATAATAATTTGAAACAACTTTGAGCTTTTATTTTTTTCTCTTAATGTATCATTTGGCTAGGAGAATCATAAGCATGCATTCTAATTTTTTTTTCATTCAACTAATGGACAAAAAGAATACCCTGAATCGAAACATCAACATGTAGATCACATAGTAAGTGTCCATCTGGATGAAACTTTTTCTTTCTGGTGCGACAATTCTGCGGGTGTACCACAGGGCGGCGTTTTATCTCCTTTACTCTTCTCAATTTTAATTAATTTTATTTTAAATATAATATCTTTATGCTGCAGCTGATGATATGCAAATTTACTCTCTAACAAACTGTAAAAATTTGTCGTTTACTATTTCCGCTGTTAGTAATGATCTGGCTAAAATATCAAATTGGACCAAAATGTACGGACTTATGATTAATCATACGAAAACCCAGATTACAATTATCGGCAGTTCTAGACTGATGTCAAAGGTGTCTTGGTCACTGCGTTCGCAGATGTCTTTTGATAGCGTTTCAATTCCTATTAGTATAGAAGTGAAGAATCTGGGGATATACATTGACAAAACGTTATCTTGGACTGTCCAATTACAAAATATCAGTCGACGGCTTTTTGCTGCCGCTGCATCGCTGAGAAGGTTACGCAATTTCCTCCCCATACCTACTAAAATTGCACTCGTGCAATCTATTCTTCTTCCCATTCTTGAGTATGCCGATGGCAGCGACCAGCTAGATAAACTTGAGCGCCTCCAAAACTTCTGCATAAGGTTCATATATGTTTTACGTAAACATCACTGAATTTCGTAACAAACTCAAATGGCTGCCTGCCTTCGACGGAATGATCACATCGTTTGACTTCTATATAATATGCTATTTAATCCTTTCTTCCCCTTTTATCTTAAACGATGGCGACGATTCAAATATCTACATGACACTCATTCGAAGTGCTTGAGATCATCAGAGAATCTCAAATTGAAGGTACACATTCCACATTTTTCTTTCAAAAATACTTCACAGTGCAAGTTGTACGTTTGCGGGATGCGTTACCCACTGCCGCACTGCCCAGGTTTCGATCGAATCAAAGGCTTTCTCATAGTCCAAAAACGCCAAGCATAGAGGCTGTTTATACTCCTCGGACGTCTATATAACCTACCGCAGCGTATATGTAAACATATGTGGTTTACGTTACTATAGCCTTTACGCAAACCGGCTTATTCGGTGAGCTGGAAGTTGTCTAGCTTGCTCTTGAGACGATTCGTGATGATCCTAGAAAACAAATTATAGAGGTGACTCAGAAGTGAGATGGGTCTGTAGTTCTTTAAAAGAGTTTTGTCGCCCTTCTTGAAGAAAAGCACCACCACACTTATGTGCCATGCGTGTGGCGTTTTGCCCTCGAGTATGCCGAAATTGAATAGCTTCCGAAGCATTGCCACGGCAGGTGCGCCGCCAGCTTTCAGAAGCTCTGTCGTTATTCCGTCATCACCCGGTGCCTTGTTGTTTTTTAGTTCTCTAGGGCTACACTAATCTCGTGCATGTTGACGTCCGGAATATCTTCGGTATAGTGTCGAGTCAATCCAGCTCTAGAGTCAGTGGCTGGAGTAGTAACAGGTGTTCGTGTAGTCGTGTATAGCTGTCCAATGAACCGGTTGATCTCCTCCAGGAGCTAATGTTTGGACGAGATAATTCTGCCATCCTCCGTCTTCAGCTTTGTCACATTAAATCTCATAATATTATCTTGTTATTGACATAAAGTTATTGAAATATGAATCGTATAAACATTCAGTTACATTTCATTTCAGAACGCAGACCAAGAATTTGAATGCGGCGCAGACTTAAAAAGCGCACTCAATTTAAGTAATAAATATGCAAGCGCAGCGATTCTTACATTTCAAATTCCGAACACAGTAAACGCCTAGACTAGACAATTCTATAAAAGAGTCGACTGAAAGGATTTGTATGTAAGCATACCATACTCTCTTACAAAGAAGTGCAATTTGCATTATAATACATTTTTATTGAAAGCCTGAGGCAACGAGATCGGTTTGAAAAGCGAGATCCACAATAGCTTAATATTTCTCACTGAATTATAGCACAGTATACGTTTTATCTTTTATATTCCATTCATAATGTGAGCTTTTATTGTTATGATTTTATTACCAAATGAGAAATGTACGCGAATAGAATTATTTTGCAGTTACATTATGCCTGAGTAATGGTGTGTCTATGTTAAGTTTGGGAATAAAATTCTGTAGTATAAATTATAGCTTTTTATTACGAGGTATGAATAAGAAGGTATAAACTTTGTTTACGTTCGTATGAGATGTAACGAAAAAGTGTTAAAGAGTCATAAAGTGGTAATAGTCATATTAGACTGTAAAACATTTTACATAAAGAAAAGATTTCTTGTTTTTTGCATTGTAATACACGAACATATAATACCTAAGTATGTGAAACATAATTAACGTCCAACTTTAGTGCTGTGGTCCACGCACTTATGTTATAAAAAAGCTTATGACCGCTGTAACATGACCTCCATAAATACAATTACAATTAGATAGTTTCAGAACACGAACGACACAAAGTCCTTCTACCAAGTGCCTTATAGCACAATAATGTCTGAAGATATTGAGTCCATCGTAGTTATACCTCAACGTGGCAGTTATGAATGACCAGCTCGAAGCGATGCCTAAAAGTCACATTACGAATGAAAAACCGCAGGATTGCCGTATTTGAAAATTCCCTGTGTAATATACGACTTGCAATTTCAGTGTGGAACGGCTCCGTGCCGTCCTACAGGGCGGGCACATTTTTCTTCTCTCTTAACGATATTATTTAACGCCACAAATTTTACCATTTTTCTTATGGGCCCCCAGAACTGCTAGCAATTTCATTATGATAATCGCGCAGAACCTGAGCTCTTTTATACAATAACCGTTCGGGGCGGTGTTTTGAATAGAAATTTTAAGTTGGCACCCTTAATATATTTTAGGGGATCTTTTTAGCTTACGAAGGCACGGGAGTACTCATTAAAGTAAACATCGTGAAATGGTATTCGCTATGAAATCGCGACGTAATGGCTGTTTCGTGTAAAATACGCGATATTTACCTGTGAAATTAAATAAATAAAACAATTTTTTTATAGACTCACGCCTGTATCCCCGTAGGGGTAGGCAGTGGTGCAATATTACACCTACATTTCGCCTTGAATTTTTAGGTCCCACGTAATAGGGAGCGAGCCTATTGCCGTACTGGGTACAATAACAGACTCCAGGCTGCTACTGAGAATTTCCTAACGGAAAAACCCAATAACACTTTGCTCGACCCGGGAATCGAACCCGAGCTCTCCCAATCCCACGCGCACATTTATACCGCGAGACCGACGAGGCAGTCAATAAAACAATATTACAGTTAATATACATTTTTACAAAATTTGTGTAGTAAGCATAGGGTTCCCACCAAGAACTTAGGGTCCCAAGCCAACCTCACCTGCAAGTGGTGCACCTGCCGAACAACGGACGAGGTTTGGCAAACAAAATATCCCGATGAGCGGCAATAGGCTCGCCACCTATTACCTGGGATCAAAACACTGGCGAAAAGTGGGCGTTTAATATGCCTCTTCCTACCCCTTCGGGGAAACAGGCGCCTATGTATGAATGTGTAGTAAGCAGTTGGTGTTATAAAAATACTCACTAGAACTCTACCTAACAATATGAAAAGTAATTCTCGTCCTTACATCTATGCTCCGTTAATATTATAAAGCTGAAAGTTTGTTTGTTTGGTTGGTTTAAAGCGCTTATGTCAGAAACTGCCGGTTCAATTTGAACATTAGCTTTTTCTATTCACTATAACAATGACTTACGCTCATATTCCGAAAAGTCAGTGATGCACGCTGAGGATTCAAACGCAATACCTTCTGCATGGCAGTATGATGGTATTTTCATTAGGCTATCACTTCCTAATGGTGCCGTGCAAAGTGAAACATGCCCAAAAATATTAAATACTACTAATCTTCATTGCAACACAAATTGCTTCTCACACTCAAAACACAATAACAACCTATTCGTCGGTTAAGTTATTCGAATGATAACCGTATCTCGTCTTAAGTGAGATCGATGCATCTCCTCTTAATTACACTCGCTAAAATATTCGCCTTTCGTCGGCTAAACCCACCTTAATTGTCTCTATCCGTTCCTTTACATTACAGAGACTAATTTGTATAATACAATTAAATGTATTTATTAATCGATTATATCTGTTTTCATAAGATCGTGTGTTTGACAATGTTTTAATGTCTAATTTGTTATTTTCTTTATGGACAGATAAATAATAATAATAAACTATTTATTTCAGGTAAACACCCATATTAAAACATATTTCATTCTAACATATTCATACATATTTCCATTATTAATAGTATTTATTACATAATATATATATTCTTTACATCTTTATTATAAAGCAGTTCTTAGGTATCGACATAATCAGTCATTTCCAAGCAAGCATGACAAAATGTATAATTACTATTTTAATTAATTAATGTAGCTGGAGTATTGAGAGCCGTATTACACGAAGGAGAGGTTTAGGCAGAAATTGTTGTGTCTAATTTAATTTTTTTTGATAATAGTTGGAAGAGCTGCAAATCGGGCTCAGTGGCGTGCCACTGGAGAGGCCTATATCCAGCAGTGGATTACGGCGGGCTGATGATGATAAAGCTAATAGTGTGAGATATTCATAAATTCATTTTTATTGACAACTTAAGTACTTCATAGTTTTTTGGACAGCATTATAAATAAAAGCCTGCTATTAGGACAATTACTCTTTCGAAAGCGATGTTATTTATCTTTTTGTCAAGCGATCTTATAGGTCACTAACAGGAATTAATTTTTAATTAATATTATACTGTTTTTTTTATATATTAACAAGTTGCACCGATAGCAAATAACAGGAACACAATAATTCATCTGCAGCTCAAATTCTCAGAAAGCTTTGTTTAATGAATTGATATAAGTTGCTTCTTGCCCGGTGAAGGATTACCCATTAGTTACTCGCTGCTATAAGTGTCAGCAATATGGTCATGCGGCTATGTCGTGTAGAGAGTCCCAAAACACATGCGGGCATTGCGGCGGCCAAGGACATACCATTAAGGACTGCCCGAAGAAAACCGAAGACCCTCAATGTGCGACCTGCCTGCACTTTAAGAAACCAGCCAACCACAACACCGGAGCCAGTGACTGTCCAGCAAGAACAATGGCAGAAAAGAGGTACATCAGCTCAATTGATTATGGTGGTGCCTAAGAGCGTCGATTATTTGAAAAATTTGCATATTCTTTTATACTTAAATTTATCATCTTTATTTGTTATGGCCCACTTGCGTAACGTTTGATTTAAGTCACTCCTTAATTTAATTTTTTTGAACAGAATTAACAGCATAAAATAATTTAACTTAAAAGTATTTAGCCTCCTCTTGCACAACGACAACAACGCTTAGATTTAGTTAAACATTTTATGAGGTCGGTAAAGTAGTTTCTACGTTTTGTTTCATGGCATGAAGTCTTTTTGTTACGATTTTAACGATGTTATGTGTATGGTTTCGCATAAAACCTTAGACTATATATCCTTTGAGCATAAAACAAAACGCGTTGTCGTCGCCTAGCAACGAAATGACAATTGACAAATAATAACTAGAAACTTTTGAGCAATTAACCCTAGAACCCTACTTGGGGTGCAGGTGCACCCCAGACCGATTTGTTTTCTAAATATCTCAATTTCTTTAATAACCACGAATTCGCGCGTCGGAGTATTTTAGTTTGGTGTCAACCGCTCGCGTTACATCAATACCGTGACGAGGGACCGCGTTGTGTGGTCGCCTGTATAAGTGCTGTGGGGTACGCCAGTACCCCAGTGTAGTAAAATCGTAAGATTATTTATTTATTACGATTGATGCATTTATATGTAATAAGTTATTAAATTTGATTATTTATTAAAATTATAGTCTTATATGAATTAAATACAGATAATATTTTCAGATATTATGAAGGTAAAATTCAATGAAGTTTATTTATTTTGTTTCGGATGGTTGTCAGAGGTTTGAATTACGAAGAAATAAGCTCTATTCTAGACCACATATCTGGCGAGGAAGAAATAGTTGGGACCAGTTGTAATTCCTGGGTTCTTTACAAGTTTTCAAGATCAAATAATAAGCCAAACATAAAGTTTCAGCAGACAGTTTTGAAATTAGGTTTGGAACTGATACATGAACATTTGGAGGACCGTCACCGGATGCCAACTTAGTCCATTGCAGTGATCCTCAAAAAAGGACCAAATCCTACAAGCGCTGTTGCTCAAACTACATTTACCTTTGTGTAATAAGGCTGATTTGTGATCTCAAGTTACCGATTCTGTTTAGTAAAACGTATTTTCATGAATTGTTTATTTTATTTTAAGGATTACAGTCATTTTAGTATGGGGTGTTCCAGCACCCCAGTGTAGGAATAACATGTGCCCCAAATAGTGTAGAATTCTAGGGTTAACAATAACACAAGTAGGTACATTGTTATCAGTTATATCATCATCATCATGATGATTTAACGATTAAGATGTATTTAACGAGAAAAAAAATATTAAACACCACTAGCGTCTTGCACAACGAAAACTTTGTCGAGTAATATGATTTAAGAACTGTCAAAATTAATCACCGAAAATCGGCTGTTTAGTAGCTAATTTCATTTAAGAACTGTCACACTGATGTTGGCATCTTGTCATTAGCGACGAAAATTATCAATAATTATATAACTGGACCGGACGACGCAGCAGGGGGAGGCCTATGTCCAGCAGTGGACGTCCCTAGGCTGACATGATGATGATGATGATATAACTGATAACAATGTACCTACTTGTGTTATTGTTAACCCTAGAATTCTACACTATTTGGGGCACATGTTATTCCTACACTGGGGTGCTGGAACACCCCATACTAAAATGACTGTAATCCTTAAAATAAAATAAACAATTCATGAAAATACGTTTTACTAAACAGAATCGGTAACTTGAGATCACAAATCAGCCTTATTACACAAAGGTAAATGTAGTTTGAGCAACAGCGCTTGTAGGATTTGGTCCTTTTTTGAGGATCACTGCAATGGACTAAGTTGGCATCCGGTGACGGTCCTCCAAATGTTCATGTATCAGTTCCAAACCGAATTTCAAAACTGTCTGCTGAAACTTTATATTTGGCTTATTATTTGATCTTGAAAACTTGTAAAGAACCCAGGAATTACAACTGGTCCCAACTATTTCTTCCTCGCCAGATATGTGGTCTAGAATAGAGCTTATTTCTTCGTAATTCAAACCTCTGACAGCCATCCGAAACAAAATAAATAAACTTCATTGAATTTTACCTTCATAATATCTGAAAATATTATCTGTAATTAATTCATATAAGACTATAATTTTAATAAATAATCAAATTTAATAACTTATTACATATAAATGCATCAATCGTAATAAATAAATAATCTTACGATTTTACTACACTGGGGTACTGGCGTACCCCACAGCACTTATACAGGCGACCACACAATGCGGTCCCTCGTCACGGTATTGATGTAACGCGAGCGGTTGACACCAAACTAAAATACTCCGACGCGCGAATTCGTGGTTATTAAAGAAATTGAGATATTTAGAAAACAAATCGGTCTGGGGCGCACCTGCACCCCAAGTAGGGTTCTAGGGTTAATTGCTCAAAAGTTTCTAGTTATTATTTGTCAACTGTCATTTCGTTGCTAGGCGACGACAATGCGTTTTGTTTTATGCTCAAAGTATATATAGTCTAAGGTTTTATGCGAAACCATACGCATAACATCGTTAAAATCGTAACAAAAAGGCTTCATGCCATGAAACAAAACGTAGAAACTACTTTACCGACCTCATAAAATGTTTAACTAAATCTAAGCGTTGTTGTCGTTGTGCAAGAGGACGCTAAATACTTTTAAGTTAAATTATTTTATGCTGTTAATTCTGTTCAAAAAATTTAAATTAAAGAGTGACTTAAATCAAACGTTACGCAAGTGGGCCTAAGACATTCATGTTTCATTTAATAACTTAACAGCAAGTCATTAGAATATTGAGATACTAACATAAAACTGTAAAAGCATCTAGATCGATAAAATGTGTGCGCATTCTAATTTAAGTTATGTAAGTTAAAGTAAATAACAAAGGTCTAAATGCAACTATTATTAAAATGACATTATTTGCGATTCTGCTGACCCACAGTTTTATAATTTACGCTTGTTACTTCAGTAAAATGCTCGACTCGCAATTATTTTGTACAATACATGAGCATCTTAATTATAAGTAGCTATTAATTAGTAACTAAATTTTATACTGACCATATATATTGTTTATTGCTAAATATGTAATATTATTGATGTATTTTAAAATACAAAACTCAAATTTGTAAAGAGAGACCCAACCGCCTGTGATACAGTTTATAACTAGTACAGGGGTATGGTGTTCTTTCCAATCAATCGAAATTCATAGCATTAAGGGTAATATTATATTAGAATACTATTGTATGAATTTATGCGTTCTGTATTTCTGTGAATAAATTTATTTATTTATTTGAAAATAAGTACCAAGTAAACTGAAATAGAGTTTAAATGAAATACTGCGTCAGTCTTTTGCTGTAATTAAATATTTTAATGTACAGTCAGCTATATAATTCCATATACATTTACGTACTATATATTTGCCCAACTAATTATAGTTCTCAATATCTTGTAGTATTTATAGACAAAGAAAACTTTCCTTAAGAACAATAATCGAGGAGCTTTAATTATAAAAGACTCGGCAAAGATCTTGACGTGTGTAACGCTTTTTGTACTTGATTGTACTTTACAAATATACAACTTACAGACACATAATTAACGCGCAGATTCGAAACAACAATTTACGGAGCGCACAAAGTGTTGTCTCGTGTGGGAACCGAACCTACAACATCGGCGCAGAGTCAAGCGAGGCGGCCGCTTAAACCATGCCAACCGTGCAGTCACCAATATAATATGACAAAGTATGCTATAATGATAAGGAAAAACCAAATAAAATGTGTTTATTAAAGTCCAAAATCGTCTCCCTGTAAGTGACAAACATGAATTGTTTTATGTCCTTAAAACTCATCATTAGCGAGCTAATTACAAGCGGGTCGTTGCTATGGCCTGAGATAAAATAGACGACGGAGGGGCGTCAGAATTAACCGTCATTAAGAAAGAAACTCTTTCAGAAGAAAGGAAAAAAGCGTTCTTAATTAAAACAGAAGTCTTCTAAAAATGTCTTATGTTTTTAATTATTACAGTTTTTCAGTTCAGCCATTCCAAAACGTGTAATAAAAAGTAACATAAATTTTATCACCGCAGTTGATTATTTGTGTAGGTTTAATTAAAATTTCAATTTTACGGAATTATTGAAATTAGTAGTTGTACAATTTGTGGAAATGTCTGTCAGGACAAAAGAGATTTTTCTCATTTACGACAAAAAATTGTAAGTTTCAGATTATATAGGGAACTAAGGTGTCAATCTCAGTCAAATCCAATCATATTTGTAACCCTTTTTAAATATTAGCAGCCCGATTATTACGGAAGGCTATAGGCTCACAGTACCATCACGCTACTATAGTTAGGAGGCGATTACAAAGAAAACAACGCTAATGAAGAAGGATTGGAGGATTAATAATAATAATAATATTCATTTATTTGCAGACTGTTAGGTCCATAGGATTTGTATTACAAAACAATTATTATTACAATTAAACTGCAACTACTAATTTTATTAATTTAATCGAGCATATGCATAAAACAATGGAAAGCATCCGAAGCATTTTCACCACGGGTACGCCATCAGCTTTCAGAAGCTCCGTCATAATTCCGTCATCCGACCATTCTGATCCGCCTTGTTATTTTAAGCACATTAACTTAAATTAATGAGACCATTCCATTACTTTAAACCATTAATCTGTTTCAACACCTAGACGATCAGCAGAATCTACAGAAGCAAAAGATCCCTCTCCACGTACGTGACAACGAATAAGATTCTCCAAGATTAATACGACGAGACTCTGTAAAAAAACTAGTTGATACCGCTCACAATCCTCTTAAACTACTATGGCGCAGGATTTCAAAAGAATATTTCCAATTTATTCGTATTCACGCACCACCTTTTCCTTGTCTGTTTCAAATCAGTATTTCTTTAACCCCTTTCAAAAGTAACCCTCATAATATGCGAACCCGCTAAAACTAAGTTAAACCCTTATTGAGATTCACCTCTAAAGAGTTCTAAGGGCCTCCGCAGACTAGCTTCTTTTAGCATCGGCGACCGGTGATTCAGTCGCTTTTTAGCATCCAGATGCAGCATCCGAATTCTTACACCGCACACTGGAAGATGCCGATCGCGGCGACTTGTCACTTAAAATAATAACGTAGGGGTCGTCCATTAATAACGTGATTTTATGTCTTTCCAATGTTAAACTTACTCTGTGATGATGATACCTGGGTAGGCTGGAGGCTTTACCACCTCTCCTCATTCTTTATCAAAAGTTTATTTTTACAAAGTAAATAAAAAAATATTTTATCCAAAACAGACATTGCGAGCTACTGGTGTCAAAATTTAAGCTAAAATAAAAAAATATAACACTCATTATTCTCTTCATCTCTTACCTGACTTCAATTTGTTTGGGTTGGCGCTGTATGTGCATTCTGTTCCATACTTCTCTTTCACCAGTCATCCGATCACTTCCCCCTTTTCTTACATATCTATTCTCACACAGTTATTCCATCTTTTATTTGGTCGCCCCCTGCCTTTTCCTCTCTACCCTCCTATTTATCACTTGTTTACCTAAATACATAATCATCCACTCTTCTCATAAGATGTTTCTATAATGCAAATCTTTTCATCCATGGACGCTACTTGCAGACTACTTTGATATTTTCTCAATTTTGGCATTGTAAAAAAATATGAATATACATATCATGCATCATTACCTTTAAGAACGCTATTTTAGAAGTATACTGGCTTATTTATGTCTTAACTTGCAATAATTGCAATTCAATCTTGCAAAATATAATAATCTTGCAAAATATAAGCATATCAAACATAAAGAATTCCAGAAATGGATCAGAAAATTCAGAGATCGGTGCACCTACATAAAATCAAAATATCCAGACCAAACTGAGGGCATCCTCCTTTTTGAAGTGGGTTGATTAAAGCATCCTAGAGCATCCAAAGGCAACGAAAGATCTTAATAAAGGTTTCTGAATCCCTGCCAATCGAACGAACGATCGTTGTTTTATGATACGTATAGGATAAAAATCTCTGGCTCAAGAAAAACAAGGACACTTGATATCTGTCTACACTTATTTGTCCCTTCCACCTATCAAGACTCACGTGATTAAAGGACGACTCCTTACCATAGGTTGTCACTTATTTGTTAACCCTTAAATAACACCGTGGGGTAATAAAATTCTTCACGCCAGGGGCACAACTTGTATTTTTTCTTACGATGATTACGATTATTACGATTCATCTCCTAAAGTTGGCAGTCACGTGGCCTAAAAAAAACTTCCATCTAGTCTGCTTAACTATGTGAGAAAATTATCCCAGGGTGTCAGTTACGCATGCATTAATTTCTCATCAATTTAGTCAAATGTTTGATAAACTAAGTGTGCAGAGCCCTGCGTAGCTCCTTTTTTGGGTGGCAGCGTCACAAGAAAACCTAACATAACCTATTAAGTTTTCTGAGTGGATAAGTTTCCGGAGTGGACGAGACTTTTCATATTAAATGATATTTTGTAGAACGATCGTTAATTTGGTGTACAATTAGTAATTTAATGAAATAATGAAGTTTTTAAACGTGAAGCACTTTAGTGTTATTTAAAATGTTTGATGCTTTGTTAAAAATATCCCCATGTAAACTACAAAAATAATTTATTTTTGTTGTTTACATTGGACGAGACATTTCATATTAAATGATATTTTGTAGAACGATCGTTAATTTGGTGTACCATTAGTAATTTAATGAAATAATGAAGTTTTTTAACGTGAAGCACTTTAGTGTTATTTAAAATGTTTGATGCTTTGTTAAAAATATCCCCATGTAAACTACAAAAATAATTTATTTTTGTAGTTTACATTGGACGAGACTTTTCATATTAAATGATATTTTGTAGAACGATCTGTTAGGGGGCCGACCCCGTTCGTCTTTTTAAAAAAAACTCACAAATTAATTTAGAGTCCTTTTATTACCTTGACACACACACTACACTATACTGAATGCCTATATTTAGGTTTCTCAACCGTTCACTGTCGCGTCCCAGGCCCAACTGGCTCATAATAATATAATTGAAGTAAAGAAATGAATAAATGCTGATTAAGAGCTTCTAGAATATAATGGAAAATACGCGATGCAGTGAAATTGCTGACTAGGCTTTCTCTACGTTATAATATGGTATGTAACAGCTCCCCCCTTTTGACGGAGCATTATCTAAATTAAGATAAGTGGAGTCAGAGATGAGATTGAGAAACCTTTACAAAAGAAATAGTAAAATAATTTTATCCAATTAGATATTGTTATTCTAGGATATAGGATTTAAATCTAATTACGACATAGAAAATAGTAAAATTAATTATAAAGTTCAACATTATTATTCTAGAATATAGAATTTGAAATTGATTATAATATTTGAACAATTCAATTAGAAAGTATAATTAAAATTAAAACCGACATAGTAAATAATAATTGATTAGAAATATCATAGTAAAGTAAATTCATTTTAATTAGTAGTAAATTGTAAACAAATGAAATAGTAAATATTTAGCAAATGTAAAAATGTAAATAGTTTGTATATATCATTTAGCACATAGACATTTTCTAAAAGTTTTTAATATTTCTTGTAGAATTAAATTGAACTTTATGCAAAGAACCATAAGGCTTATAATTGGTAGTGACATTCGGTAATGATTTTACAGATTTGTCATCTTCTGATGCTGATAGGTCTGTCATTTCAAAAGAACTATTAAGTTTTGAATTATGCTGGACAGATTTCTTTGTATTACATTGATTGAAGATTTGTATACAACATCCAGAATTAGAATGATTTGCATAACACTTATACATCTTATAAGCTAAGTATAAAAATAGAAACACAATAAGAATAATAGTAAATGTGGAATAGTAGTGGCTATATTTAATGAAATGAGATTCATTTTGCAATTTATTTAATTCGTTTTCTAAATTATTTAATTGATGAGTCTGATACTTTAACGATTCTAAAATGATTTTAGATAAAGAAAGAGGCGTTAAGTGAGGCAAACTTTCATTAAATATATCCTTCTTGCAACAATCGTCATTTGTTATGTCGAAGTGTATATCAATAGGAGATTTAACAGAAAAGGAATAAACGTTACTAGGCAACAACTGGATGGTTTTCGAATAACCTATACAATCCGTTGTTAATTTTACAATTCCTGTGCCAACAATAGAGTAATCGTTAATATCGTCCTGACATTTAATTGTTAATTTGGTTACATCTGACTGTACAAATATCCACCTATTATTTTTAAGACTTTGCCAAATATCTATTTGACCACATAACAATCTAGAGGTACATTCTCTAAGTAAGGTTAAGGTTATTTCAGTCAGTAACTTAGATTCACAGTTTGCATTATTCAAACACGAAAATATAGAAGTTAACTCACAAATAGAATAATTACTATAAATAGTTTTACAACTGTTAAGGTCATTTAACATGGCATAATGCATTCTATCATCACTTAATGCTATATAATTATTAGAAGGTTGAATCAAAGCAAATGTTTGAATATGAGAGTTTGACTCGTGAGGAGTCGGTAAGGGAATCACTTTATGAACAGTAAAATTATCTAACGATATTAATGGAATTTGTAACACAAAAACAATCTTATTATTATAGTAGTAACAGCTAAGTTGCGATACATCGATAATTGAATTAATATTATTTATATCTAATGGAACTGGAAATTCCAATTGCTTACTTATTTGATTGCTATGTTCTGACAATTCTTTGAAAAGATTCAGTGGACTTATAACGCTAGGGTGCAGGACATTTAGCTTAGAAAATAAAATAGCATTAAGAGTAGTATCTAGTAAATTAGAGATAGACAATAAGGAACTTTCAATAACACTAAAAAGATTATTTATCTTAGAGATATAAAGAAGAATGTTATCAGTTTTGGTAATTTGAGAAAATATTTGATTCATAGTATCAATTTGTTGATTCAATTTTACTTCATTTTGATTAAGTTTAGAAATAGTAGAATTAAAGTTATTTATAGTTGACTTAATTATATGTATATTATCTCGAAACAAATGAAATAATTCCTTGTCGTTTTTGCGACAAGATTCAATTGCTGCATCATACTTGCGAGCATCGTCGGCGTCTAATGTGCCGAAAAAGAATTTAAGGATTTCGCCACCGAATTCTAAAGATCTTTTAACTTTATGTTTAGATTGATTACTTATAATATGAGACAGAGATTCGAGTTTGACATAACTAGATTCTATTAAGATTTCGATCGGGCTAGAAAAGTCTTTACAATCGGATAGATAGTTGGATTGAGATTTTACGCATAGATTTAAGGTATTTTGCAATAAATTTTCGATTTTATTAAGATATGGATCTAAAGTTATTAAATCAATATGTGTAATGACTTTCCAATAGTCATTATAAAAATGTATATTAGTCTGAGGTTCAAAATATAAACCAGGACTGTGAGAAATAGGAATTATATTGGAGTCTGCTTGGCAATGCCTTCCGCAGCATAATATTCTGGAAATGAGAAAATAGAAGAATTAAGAAGATGCTGGTTTAATTTCGTTAACATGATATTTAACTCTTTTGCGACCTACTTGCAAAGTGACATTTCGATTACCATGAACTTGAACGATTTTATATGGGCCTTTCCATATAGGAGACAGAGCCTTTCTTAAACGATGGTGATGTTTTAAATAAACTAAGTCACCAACTTTATAGGATATTTGACGCGAACTGCTGTCATAATATTGTTTTGACCTTTCTTTGTTATTTATTATATTTTGAATCGCTTTTTCGCGACTGAAACGCATACGATATTGTAAAGCCCGAATATATTCATGATATGTTGTATTAGTATGAGTTTCATAAAGTGAAGAAGGGATTACTGGTTTATAACCGTATAACAACTCATAAGGCGTGAAATTTGTACTAGAATGAGGCGTAGTATTGTAAGCTAAAATTGCAGTAAATAGGTAACAGTGCCAGTCGTTTTGATTTTCGTTAACAAAAGATTTGAGATATTCTTTTAAAGTGGCATGAGAGCGTTCCAGAGCTCCATTTGTCTGTGGATGATACGGAGTAGTGAAAATATTTTTAATTTTTAGTATCTCTGTAAGCTGTTTAAATAAATCCGAAGTGAAACAAGTACCAAGATCAGTTAAAATAGTTTTAGGAAAACCAAAAAGAGACATAAAGTGTACAATATTCCGTGCAATTTCTTCACTGGTTGCTGTAACCATGGGATAAGCGCTAGAGAATTTGGTAAGGTCATCTTGTAGGGTTAATATGTATTTAAAATTTTGAAAGCCTGCTTCGGGAAGGGGACCAACAACATCCAGTGCAAGTCGTTCAAATGGCCTTGTACTGGTGGAAGTGATTTCCATTGGAGCTTTATTTGACATTCTTAAAGGTTTATTAATTTGACATAGCTGACATTTCTTTACATAGTCAGTAATATCTGAGCGCATACCTTTCCAATAATAGGATGATTTTATTCTCTTGTACATTCGGTTAGAACCTGGGTGACCAGCAATTGGAGAATCATGGTTTTCTTTTAATATTTTTGGCACTTCGGCTGGAGTTGGATATATTAACTGATTTTTGTAAATGTGGATTTTAATATTGGTGTTACTAAAGATATAGGAAATCATATTATAGATTTTAATATAAGGTAGCTTAGAAAAAGGGTCAGAGAAGTCTGATATTGCTAAATCAGTAACATTTGAATTTTCTGTTATGATTTTATCTCTAAGCTTTAGAAGTAGGTTATAAATATCTTTAAATTTAGTCTCTTCATAGTGATGAACTTTAGTATATAAGAAATAGAAAGTTTTGTTCTTTTCGACAAACATTTGAATTGTGAAAGGTTCACGTTCAGAATTTAACAACGTTTCAGAATTTTCTAACTGTGTTAAAATTTCTTCACAGTGGGGTATAGAATTGTCGAAATCTAAAGAAACAGGGAGAACAATGGTATTTAATTTAGTTAAATGTAAACTTTGGGAATATTCTTGAATAATAGTATTAGAAATTGGAAGGCGATTAGTGAACTGGAGTTTAAAATATTTTTCATAAGTTAGGTTATTCAAACTATTAATATCTATAACATTAACGGGACACCGGGATAAGGCATCGGCGTTAGAATTGAGACGACCTTGTTTATACACGATTTCATAATCATACTCCTCAAGTTTGAGGCGCCAACGAATTAATCTACTGCCTGGGTCTTTGACGTTAAATAGCCATACGAGAGGTCTATGATCCGTAACGATTTTAAATTTATTACCGTATAGGTAAGGGCGAAACGTTTTAGCGGCAAACAAAATAGCTAACAACTCCTTTTCGGTTGTCGAATAGTTTCCTTCAGCACGATTCAGAGTACGAGAGGCAAACGCTATCGGTTTGTCTTTCCCTATAGGTCCTTGCGAGAGGACAGCTCCGACGGCGTAATTACTGGCGTCGGTAGTAACAATAAATGGTTGCGAAAAATCTGGATACTGGAGAATCGGTGCAGTAGTTAGTTTTTCTTTAAGAATTTCGAAGGCAGTTTGTTGTTCCGGGGACCAGTGGAAAGTGACATCTTTCTTTAATAAGGACGTAAGAGGTTTGGTAAGTTTTGAAAAATTGTTAATGAAACGGCGATAATAGCCTATAAGGCCTAGAAAAGATTTGACCTCCTTAGGGTTTTTAGGAACTGGGAATTGAGACACGGCCTTGACCTTTTCGGGATTCGGAGAAAGACCTTTATCGGTGATGATGTGACCAAGGTAACTCACTTCGCGACGTAGGAACTCGCATTTATCAGGTTGGAGTTTTAGGTTGTATTTACGTAGTCTGTCAAAAACTAGTTCTAATTTTTCTATATGATTTTGTAAGGATGAGCTATAGATAATACAATCGTCCATGTAAACATAGCAATGTAGACCTTGTAACCCTGATAATACGGTGTTCATAAGTCGTTGGAAGGTAATAGGGCCATTTTTCAACCCGAAGGGCATCCTAGTGAATTCGTAGTGGCCGGACATAGTAGAATTAGAACTAACAGTGAAACCTGTTTTTGGTGCGTCCTTTTCGGACATTCTCAATTGATGGAAGGAACTTGCAAGGTCAAGCGTAGTAAAATATTTAGAATGACCTAGTTGGTCGAGGATATCAGTTATGAGAGGCAGCGGATAACTTTCTGAGACAGTGACATCGTTAAGGCGGCGATAATCTATTACAATTCGCCACTTCTTTTTGCCGGATGCATCTAACTTTTTGGGAACTACCCATACTGGGGCACTCCAAGGTGAAATTGAAGGACGTATAATATTTTGATTTAGCATCTTTCGAATTTGAGTATCGACTTCTTCCTTGTGACATTCAGGGAAGCGATACGATTTCACGTGAATAGGGGCTGCGTTACCCGTATCAATTGAATGTTCTACGGCAGAAGTAAAGGATAATGGTTCGCCTTCGAGATAAAATATATCTGTATACTCTGAACAACAATTAAGAAGAGCTTTCCTCTCTTCTTCATTTAAATGTGAACAGCGAATAGAATTTAATACTTGATTTGCCTGATCAGATTTAGAATAAGACATAGAATTAATATTATAAGAAGAATTATACTCTAGGTTTTCACCATAATCAATCGGTGACAACTCTACGACATAATCTTTGACCTCAAGGTCTAGGTCAGTAGTATTTAATATAGTAACATTGACCTTTCTATTCGGTTTAATAGATACAATGCAATTTGCGACATAAACACCTTCCTTTAAGGTATGATCTAGTACTAAGGCTTCATTGTTTAGATAAAGCTCGGGAGAGTAATTGGATACGGCGCATTCGATAACGGCCTCGGAGCGTGCCGGTATCATATAAGTAGGTTGATGTAGAAAAATTGGTAATTCATGGCCTTTAAAGGTTAACGATTTGGAATTATAATCTATATTAGCTTCATACAGATGGAGGAAGTCATTACCTAATATACCATCATAATTTTTTAAGTTAACATTATCATTTATGACGTGAAATTTATGTTGAAAAGAAGTATTGGATAAAATAAATGTTAAATAAACTCCTCCTAAAGTTTCGCAATAGGAATTAGTATTATTTATACCTCTTATTTTAATAGTGTCAGAGGTAAGCTCAGGCATATTTCCCAAACTAGACTGTTTAACAATGCTGATACTTGCACCGGTATCGATAAGAAAATTAAGATAATTACTAGAGCCTTTCGTAAATAATTTCGTATAAGGTAACGATATTTTATTTGATAACGAGCTCATCTCGAAGATGGGTTCACTCGTAGATTTAGAATTTGAATAAGTTTTGGTTATGGAACTAGAATGACTCAGTCCCTCTTTGGGCGGCTGAGGTGTTATAGAGCTAGCATGACTCAGTCCCTCTTTGGGCGGCTGAGAAGTAAAAGAACTAGAATGACTCAGTCCCTCTTTGGGCGGCTGAGATGTAAAAGAACTAGAATGACTCAGTCCCTCTTTGGGCGGCTGAGATGTAAAAGAACTAGAATGACTCAGTCCCTCTTTGGGCGGCTGAGATGTAAAAGAGTTAGCATGACTCAGTCCCTCATTGGGCGGCTGAGATGTAAAAGAATTAGTGTGACTCAGTTCCCTTTTGGGCGGCTGAGATGTAGAAATAGTAAATGATTTAGTAGAATAATTCGCATAAGGTTTAGTATAAGATTTAGCATAAGAATTAGTATACGAATTATTATAAGACTTAAGATTAGAATTGGCATAAGAATTAGGATAAGAATTAGTATAAGTATTATCATTCGATTTAGGATAAGAAATAGTATAAGAGTTTGTGCCGTTATGATTTATCGATTTCGGCAGGCACGCATCCGAAATCTTAGTTAGTTTAAAGGTAATTGGTTATTAACTACGTCATCACCTTGAGATAAGGTGTGCACGGGCATATTATTGGAAGTTGATTTAGAATTAGACTGATTTTGACGTTGCGCGTTATACTGTCGTTTACGACATTGATCTATAGAGTGGCCTACATTTTTACAATAATTACAAGTAATAACATTTGTTTTAGGATTAGAATACTGTTTAAAATTCTTATTTTGTTGAGAATTAAAGTTAGACTTTTTATAAAAATTATTTGAATTCGAATTAGAGTTAGACGAAAATTTATGATTATCAGATTTACTAGATTTATTTTGGAAATCGTGTTTGGATTTATATTTTAAAGAATGAGACTGCAGATTAAATAATTTCTCTTCCTCAGTAGCGTGTTGCACAGCTTCATTGAGGGATGACGGGTTCCGACATCTGACAATATTTGAAATTGAAGGATTCAAACCTAACATAAATGTATTGAGTGCGAGATCTTCCATAGCGGCTAACCTGCCTGGAAGCTCTTTGGCGTCCCTGCAATTGTACTGGACGTCTGCTAAAATTCTAGTGAGAATATGTTCTACACGGAGGGAGTACTTAGTGACATCTTCAGATGTACTTTGTTTGCAGTTCTGTAGATCGACTAGCAAATGTGTGGAATGTTTCTTTTCCCCAAAAGTTTTCCTTAAAAATGATTTTAAATCGGACCACTCGTTAAACGTTTTCAAAGTACATGCAACTTGGGCTTTTCCCTCAAGTTGAGAAATTATGAATTTACACAAAATAGACTTTTGGTCCTCACTAGCTAGAGAAATAGCGTTATCACAATTTGTGAGAAAAGCTGGTAGTGACTCTTTGTCACCATTGTACGGCTTAATAAATTTTGTAAGAAAGGTTAATGTTATTTTGTCAGACATATCGACTTTTTCCGATTTTACAGACATATAGTTACAAAAGTAATAAAATAGTAGACAAATAGAATTCGAAAATCACATATAACGTTAAAAATAGGCACACGAAATTGGCACACAAAATTGAATAAAGTAAGTAGTAATAATTACAGTTTATAACAAGACTCACAAAGAAAGCGACGCGATGTAAAACGACGCTGTCATTCCTGGAACTCGGCGACTCGGTGAAATGTGAGTTGATGCGCAGTAGTGGCGACGCGACGCGTTGTCCTTGATGCTCGGGATCCTTCCCGTGGAACCACGTTGTCGTGTAGAAAACGATGTAGAAATATGGAAATAGCAAAACGGAAATGGTATTAGAAATGAGATAGTAAAGATGTAGATGGGTGAGTGGTACCTGGTGCGGGTTACAGCTACTGAAGCTGTATTTTAACCCAGCTTAATTTGATGACGCGACGGCGGAGGCTTCTTGATCTGGTGGTGGTGTGCTGGAGCGGGCTCGCACTTCGAGGTCGAGGCTTATCGTCGTCCAAGGTTCACGAACTTTTCTTTATGGCGCAGGCTTAGCCTTGAGGCTAAGGCTTATTGTCGACCGGCGACTAGACGGGGCTCCCAAAATACAAAATTTTATGTGACAATGCCGTATGAAGGCTTTCTATTTTGGCACATAAAATAGATGTGTCAATGCCGTATGAAGGCTTTCTGTTTGACACATCCCACTTCTGACACCAAATTGTTAGGAGGCCGACCCCGTTCGTCTTTTTAAAAAAAACTCACAAATTAATTTAGAGTCCTTTTATTACCTTGACACACACACTACACTATACTGAATGCCTATATTTAGGTTTCTCAACCGTTCACTGTCGCGTCCCAGGCCCAACTGGCTCATAATAATATAATTGAAGTAAAGAAATGAATAAATGCTGATTAAGAGCTTCTAGAATATAATGGAAAATACGCGATGCAGTGAAATTGCTGACTAGGCTTTCTCTACGTTATAATATGGTATGTAACAGATCGTTAATTTGGTGTACAATTAGTAATTTAATGAAATAATGAAGTTTTTTAACGTGAAGCACTTTAGTGTTATTTAAAATGTTTGATGCTTTGTTAAAAATATCCCCATGTAAACTACAAAAATAATTTATTTTGTACACTACAACTTTTAATAGCCCTTTGGGGAAATTTTACCCCAAAGTTTTATTTATTATTCTGTAACCGAAAATAGGGATGTTATTATAGGGTTTGACTAGTGACTGGCTTAAACAGAATAATTTATGTCGATAAAATTATGACAGCGCTTATAATAAATATTTAAGTTTTTATTATGGCAGTACACTACCTAGGGTGAGTACTAGATTTTGACGAGGTGACTCTTATCAAAGGTCGTATTATGATAAAGCTACACTACCTTCTGCTTTCTTTATACCGATGAAATAATAATAGAACATAATTTAACATCATTGTAACGAACATCATTTAATTATACTGGTATATTTGTGTTTTTTGATAGAAACCTATATTACTGATATTTTACAATTATTGTATTACAACGATGAAAAAATTAATCAATTTATCGATAGTCGACTCGGCCGATGACGAACAACACACTACAGCACTACGATCGCCGCGTCCGAACGCAGAGAGTCGCTAAAACGCGATGCAGCATCGATACAGTTGCAAAATCACCGGTCGCCGATGCTAAAAGAAGCTAGTCTGCGGAGGCCCTAAGACTTTATTACTTTTTTTATTTGAGAATATTGCTCATCGTCACCGGCGCAAAATTGAGAATAAATTTGTCTCCGAAATTTAATAAGTAATTTCTCTGTCCAGGGATTTAATTTGCAGGGACGGGTATTAGTGTTTGGATTAATTTTTGAACCGAATTGATTTGCTCGGCGTGGTTAATGAAATGTTAGTTTAAAGAACACTGGACTCAAAAATATTACTCCACCTAAGCAAAAATCGTACAACATGTTTATCATACAACTTTTACAAAACATTAGTCAAAATAAAGTGTTTTATTTCTAGGCATTAAACCTTCCCCGTTTTAAAAACCAGTATAAATAAATGTCCTTCCCTTTTTCTCAAATACTTTTAAAAATAAATAGGCCTTCCCGGTTTATTCCTTGATACCTAGAAGGAATGTCACTTTTTTACGTCATCTGTCTTGCTGAGAAAGGAAATTAAATATCTTATCTGGGAGATAAAGTCGCTCACCTTTCTAGAGCGTTTTGATGGACTCGCATTCTAAAGATATGAAAAATGTAAGGCATCTGGAGACGCTTTAGCGTGAATCCTTTGGTACGTGTCGTCGGTAGAATATTGTTAATACCTACCCTAAAGTGTGGATTGATAGTGATCAATATAATGCTACATTTTATTTTTTCTTCCATCTCATAGAGCGAAGAAGTCAGTGCAAAACAGTATAACAGCTTATATATAAGGCTGAGATTATTATATTTATCTAAGCTTGTCTTGTTAAAAAGCTCTAGCAATTTTCACATCAAAACGCTAGAAAACCGCAATAAATCTTCTAAATATTATAAACCGAGGCTATATTTTAGATGCATCCAAATAATTTTCGTCGGTGTCTGGAATCGCCGGTCGTTAATCCCGGAGAGCAGGAATTGTGCAACTTATATAATGAGAACACGGCTCTTATTTCACCTGCCTCTAACCCGCTAGGTACACGTAGGTATATCTGCGAATTAGAGGCAACACTATAAATAATTGTGCAAAGTAAATTATGAATATTTTGCAACTGGAATTTTTACTTAACGGATTCTTGTATCCATTGTAAATTACTACGTACGTAGTGGCGTTTTGTTTACTGTGACTGCTTTGCAGTTTAACACTGCGCCAAGTGTTGTGGGTTCGATACTTACATGGTAAAACATTTTATGCGATTCAAATGTTGTCGTCAGAATTCCTTCTAGCGCCACCGTTATTTTAGTGAAATGTAAAAAAATGCTAATTTCTAATCATTATAAGTTACTATTGAAGCACTGTGTCAAAATTAAAGTTTCCAATTACTTTGACTCAAGCTCTGTAACCAGACATTTGAGGAATGATAACATTGCCAGAATTGAAACAATTTTAAAATAGATGTCCCAAGATAGGATATTTTCTTACGCGCCGTACATAATCTTCTTAAGTTTTTCTATTAAGCTATTTTCAGAGCCTACTGCGACTGCTACATACAGATTGTGACGCAGAGGGTTTTAGGTTCACCACCGTTTTTAGACGTTAAGTAAGTAACAAATTACTTATGAGAAAACTAGCATGTATGAGAGTTCTCCATAATGTTCACGAAAGGTACCTACGTGAAATCTGCAAACTCGCACTTCACCAATGTGGTGGACTTTATGGCCTTACCATCATCATAGTGAGATGAGGCTCTTGTCTGACAGTGGGCCTGATATGAATATCATGACAGTAAGTAAGTATGCATAGAACATTCATGTGTTGCTATTGCCAAATTTAGTTCATTAATTTGACAATAATATCGCTGAACGTTTACTAATTATATTCGACAAGCGCAAATGCCGGCGCGGGCAAACCGCAGACCACGGCAGCTGTACGTTCGTTAGTTCCAAAACTAGGCGTTATTGAGTCCTTTATTTAATATATGACAAATCCACCATGACACGAATTTACTTGTAAATATTTAGGTAAATAATTGTATCAATAATATCGCATAAAAAGGAGCTATTATACTAATTGATAGACTGCTACGCAAAGTCCAATGAATTTGAATTGTTTGAATCGTTTGTTTTGTTTGAATCCACTGCGCGCACCAATGATGCTTTACAAAATTTTGTCTAGTCCAGATATTTAAAGCCTTCTTTTTTTCAAATTACTACTCCTGCACTTTAACTAAATCCTGTGTCGCAGCGACTTTACACACGTACAACTAACAGACACAATTAACACCCAGACTTGAAACAACAATTTATGAAGCACAAGTGTTGTCGCGTGTGGGGATCGATCCCACAACACTTGGCGCAGTGACAAGCAACGAGGCGGCCGCTTAAACCACTACACAAACTGTGCAGCATATTGATGTATAATATGTAGCTATTCTATGAGAATGTGATATCCATAATCCGGGGATAACATGAACTCAAATCAAAGAAGAATCTAGAAAAAAATAATCTCTTAATAGTACCGTTGTAATGTGTGAATATTTTTTTATAGACTCACGCCTGTATCCCCGAAGGGGTAGGCAGAGCTGTAATATTGCACCCACATTTCGCCATGAATTTTTAGGTCCCACGTAATAGGGGGCGAGCCTATTGCCGTACCGGGCACATTACCAGACTCTGTGCTGCTACTGAGAATTTCCTAACGGAAAAACCCAATAACACGTTGCCCGACCCGGGAATCGAACCCGAGACCTCCCAATCCCACGCGCACATTTATGCCGCGAGACCAACGACGCAGTGTGTGTGTGAGAATGTGTGTAAGGTAAACGTACGTAATTCCGGCAGTGTCCCGGTACCCGGTAACTAGTCGGTTTTTATCATTTTGTAGGTTTCTACCAAAAGAATATTGAAGTTTGAGAATTGCAATACATACTTGATATTATTTCGTATAATTATAATATGAACGCTGCTCAATAACTGTAATGGTTGCAAAACTATACTACAATGAAAGTGTGGTGTGCGAAAATTTTGTGGAATTTCGAGATTCTGTCACTAAACTACGAACCTACCACATTGTATTGGTTTGCTTATCATATTGCTGTGGATAGCGGCACTGTGAGAGTGTTTATTTGCTTAAATATTTGAGTTAATAATCTCGCGATATAGTCCATAAGCGGCGATGAATTTAATGAAATAGTAAGTATTTTGGCATATTACATTTACTGGGACTCAGAAACCCCTACATGACCCAGTACCCGGCAATATTGTACCCTTTTTTATCGGATACTGGTACACGAGTTAACTTCGCACTACCCGTTGCACCGGAGCCCATTACTGCACCTTAGTGCCTTGCAATAAGTCTCATTATCCTTTGAAACTGTAGTAGAGTTTTAATTATAACATGATATATTCTGCCTGATGCTGAGACGTACACTACCACTTGATTCTAAACCCTATCATATGCAAGGGCTTGATGTTTATATTTCAAAACGTATTTTATTACGAGGCATAAATACTTATTTATAATGAAAAATAAAACGGTGCTCTGCTCCCATTTCTTAATTTGTATAGAGTACTCGCATGATGGAGCTGGAAAGTGGTCATAAGAACTCTGCAATAAAACGACACAAGCCCATCGAGTTTGAGCTCGTTTCAATCGTATTGACGAGTACTCTGATCCTATATGGCAACCAAAGTTTGATGATGCGTTGTCAAAGTTGACTTCAACTCAAAGTAAATTTCAAATCATAGTTGAGTTCAACTGAAAAAGGAGTTCCACTGAAACATGAGTTCGCATGATGGAGCTGGAAAGTGGCCATAGGAACTAAGCAATAAAACGACACAAGCCCATCGAGTTTGAGCTCGTTTCAATCGTATTGACGAGTACTCTGATCCTATATGGCAACCAAAGTTTGATGATCCGTTGTCAAAGTTGACTTCAACTCAAAGTAGATTTCAAATCATAGTTGAATTCAACTGAAAGAGGAGTTCCACTGAAATATGAGTTCAACGTGACAGACCAATTGGGCGACCACAGAGCCCTCGAGCTACTTTACCGAAGTTACCTATCCCGGATGTCAAACATCGGTACGGATGGCATTAGAGCCAATTAGGAAAAATAAAGCACCTGGTGATGACGGAATCACTGCAGAACTCCTCTGAGCAGGTGGACACACAAACTTGAGAGAGCTTGCAAGTCTTTTCAATACCGTCATCCACAAAGGTTCAAAACTGGAGCGGGTGTGTGGTGATTCTATTCTTAAAAAAGGTTGCAAAACTTTATTCAAGAATTACAGATCCATTTCACTCCTGAGCCATATCTACAAGTTGTTCTCGAGGGTTGTAACAAACGACTCGACGACTTCCAGCCATCAGTGCAAGCCGCGTTTCAAAAAGGCTTCATCACCGTGGACCACATTCATACTGAAGACCCATGAGTACAACCAGCCGCTGTGTATGGCATTCGTGGACCACCAGAAAGCCTTCGACTCTATCGAAACCTGGGCAGTTCTTGACAGCCTGCAACGATGACGCATTAGCTAGCGATATATAGAGGTGTTAAGATACATATAGTTGCGTATGGGAGTCCGGTAAGGGGATGTAATATCTCCAAAGCTGTTGACACACACACTTGAGGATGTCTACAAGACACTGGAGTGGGTTCAACGAATATCAACGGCGAGTACATCTCACACCTTCAACTTCTGACGACATCGTCCTAATAGCAGAGACGATGGAAGAGCTTAGCGGAATGCTGTCGACCTTAATGAAGCCTCCCATCCCCGGTGGATTGATCTTGGCATGAATCTGGCTAAAACGAAGGTAATATTCAATGAACACGTCGTGTTTAGACCGATCTGCATTGACGATTCCTTGCTCGAAGTTTTGCAAAAGTGACATACTGTTGTTGACATACCTGGGGCAAGTAATACACTTGGGTAGACACCGCTTCGAGAAGGAAATTGATAAGTGGATTCAGTTGGTGTGGGCAGCATTCGGTAAGCTTGTCGGATCGGATCTTCTCGTTGCCTATCCCGCAAAGCCTCAAGACAAAAGTCTTCAACCAATGCTTCCTACCAGTAATGATATACGGTGCTGAAATCTGGACACTCACTGTAGTGCTGGTCCATAGATATAAAATAGCTCAGCGTATTATGGACCGAGCTATGCTCGGAGTCTCTCTAAAGGATAGAATTCGCAACGAGCTCATCAGGAAGGACAGGAAGAGAACTGGAGTCACCCACATAGCTCGCCGTATAAGCAGTCTGAAGTGGCAATGAGCTGGCCACGTCTCCCGAAGGACCGACGACCGATGGAGCAGACAAGTCTTAGAGAGAAGGCCCAATTTCAGCAAAGAGTGGTTGTTGAGCTGACTGCACGGTTGGCGTCGTGGTTTAAGAGGCCACCTCGCAGCTTGGCACTTGCCTAGTGTTGTGGGTTCAATACTGGGTGTTCATCGTGTCGGTTGTATGTTGGTAAAGACTCCCGCGACACTGGGTTTATCCCTAATGCGTGAATTGTTCTATTAAAGAAAGGGCCTTGCGTAGCTATAGATTGTACCTAAATTGTAATCAAACCAAGCGCATACGAAATTTTCTTGTACCTGTAGTTAATTGTTTTATATCTTAGATTTTGATCTCTTTTCAGAAAACTACATAACAATTTTGTTGTTTAGCTTAAAGCCAAAGAAAATTACTGTAAGAATTCACTTCTTACAGTAATTTTAAAAGTTCAAAAATAATGTGATGTAGGTACTTTTGTTTGTTTTTAGTTTATTTTAGAAAGCAGTTGAAAAGATATAAACATAGTATTATGACAATTTTAATTCTTGCTTGTAATTTCCTTTGAAATACATTTCAATAAAAATCTTTTCTTTGACCCCTTTAGGTATCTAAAGGGGTCAAAGAAAAGATTTTTATTGAAATGTATTTCTCCTTATTTTTAAATATTGTGTAATGTAATTGTTATGTATATAACAATTACATTACACAATATTTAAAAATAAATAGTTCAAATATCAAATATTATAAACTTTAACATTAAGCAAATAGGGTTCAAATTCGCGGTTAAAATTTGCCGGTATCTAGGACAATCTACCGTTTACTGGGACAAACCTACCGGTTACTGGTACAAATGGGTCTTTTCAAACTTTATTTAAATTAAAGTATTCTTAACGTCATATAAATCAAAAGCGATAAAATTGCTAGAAAACTAGAATAAATTATCTATAAACATCCGTAAATTTCATTTTTGTTAGTCTTTTAACCTTAAGGCGCTGTCCTAAGCGACTGTTTTGGTAAATGAGGGGGTGAAGCAGGGGAGGTGAAGGGAGCTTAGCTCCGTCTACTGCGGGGCGCCCCCCTTCATCCTCGTCGCGTGCGGCCGTATTCTGGCGACATCCGTATTCCAATATTTCAAAATCGCAAGCAAAACGTTTTAGCATATTGAATTGAGATACTGATATTAAAATTTATATTACATACATCAATCTGTTTGTACAATATAGGCATAGCGCAATTTTTGTTCTCAGTGCAGCCATGAGCAAAACTGGTTTACATTAGACGTTATAGGTATTAAATGTTGACGAAAGTAGGTAAATACCTACGTGCCGTAAGATGATAAAAATAATTAAGTCAGTTCCATGTATGGAGACTATGGAGGAGCCATTATTATGTTTGTTTTGTTTTTGTATAAAAATAGTGAAGCAGTTCATAGAATACCTACATCTAATTCCATTCCTGCCAGTTTTCAAATCTTTTTAGCAATAAATTGGCTGTGACATACGGGCGGACAGACATGGCGAATCTATAAGGGTTCCGTTTTTACAATTTTTGGCTACGGTACCCTAAAAACCAAAAGCCGTATCTCAACTAAAGCGAGTTACACGATAATTGAAGTTTAGTAAAAGTTGATTTCTTTTATTTATTTATGGATGTTTATTGTTATTATAGGTATAATTATTATGGCAAAGGTTCCGAAATACGTCGCCGTTTTTAGGGGTTGTGAGTAATTGGAGAGGGAGCAGGGGAGGTCTTGAAACCCCCCTCACCATTTTCACTTGCCGGAAATACTTGGTTTCCTCTGAAAAAAAAATCTCCAAACATCGGTGTGTATGGCACTGCCAACTTCCACATTAATCACACTAGTTTTATAAACTAAGGTTGTCGGAGCCCTGCGAAGGGCTCCTATTTTCGGATTAAGGGTCAAAAAAGAACCTAACATAACCTATTTATTTACTTATTACAGTCGCACCTAACCCAAGGCACTCACACGCAATGACGCACAAATTTGACATTAGCTGTCAATATGATCATTCCAAGATGGCAGTCTTGCGTTTCGTTTCACGTTTTTCACATAAAACCTAAAAATTACATTTGTAAAACTGTACTAAAGTATAAAAACTATGTTCCGTTTTGCATAATTGCCGAAGTATTTATGAAATCTTGGAAATTGTTTAAAAATATTTAGACGCAACTCCGGCAGCCAAAATTTATTTTAGGGGATTAAAACGAATTACCTTAAGCCCCCTACACTACCAATACCCTCAAATTCAGGCGACTCGTTTCGAAACCCAATCCATTATTATTTTTCAAAATAGATGAAACATCAAAAATATATGTGGATATACCTTATTCATGAGATACTGATATGTCGCTTAGAAAATTATAGAATTAGAATTTGAGTTACTGCTTTTTCGTTAGCTCTCGTCATACATGTTTGTATGGAAAAATCTAAAAAAATTCTTTCGCTTCAAATATGTGTTGTTTCAAAGAAAATAAATATTAAAAGATATTTATTTATATTTATTTATAATTTATTAACGAAATACAGAGTTTACAGCTCATCAAAAGTTAGCTGTCTGCTACAGCCCGGCAGGTTTTCTTTATTCTCATCGAATGTTAAAGGCAGTGTGTGAGGTGATAAGACTTATTATTTGCTGTTGTTCACGAGGCACAGTTTCATTTACTTCCCTTTTACGGCTCGGTATTGTAGAAATTTCAAGCACTGATGAAACATTTTTCTCTCCGTGATCTCGCAATGCCATCTCTTGAGCTTGACGAGAATCAACAATTTCAGGCAACTGCCAATTCATATAAAACGCCACAAGCTTCTCCCAGAAAACATCATCTCTTTCTATAATTTCTATTTTAAGTGGTATACTTTCGCCACTCCACACAGCAAATCAACATTTTTGTCTGCGTGTAACGTGGCGTTGCCCCTGAATTTGGTAATAACAATTACAATATTTGTTTAGACTAGTCAGTTCACTTTTTTATCATGTTTCCATATTTGTATTTTATTTGCTCTTATACTATTCTCCAGGCCATTCTTATAGGCAACTTTAGAACATTAAATTTCCACAATCGTGTTTGGACCTGTTAATCCATCTGGCGTGGCACCAATAATCGAATAATCCACAAGGCTCGATTGTTACATTTTCTTGCTTTGCCAGTTGTTGCAAAGCCAGTTGTTCATTTTAGATTCCATGCGCAACTGATTTTACATTGCAAATATTTTATTTGTACAAAATATTTTTTACTAAGTTGGCTTTACTGCTGTTATGTCTTCTTTTTACCACTATACAAAAATGTCAATCTGTCAACATATTCTTATGCAATTCGAACCAGTCACTGCTATCCCTCTTGTGATTTTTGCTTATCACTACGGAATTTGAGTCAAATTTGTTAAAAAAATTGTTTGGCATTTCTTGGCTAGCTCTTGAAGAGATCGTGTTAGGAATGACTGAAGTCAAATGTGTGTAAGACGTTGCAGAACTGTTATCTTTAACTTCACTGTAATTACAATAATGATAATTAGTTACGTACATTATTATTAAAAAAATACTTTATCTTGTGTTATAGCAAACAGAGAAGTCACCTTCTTACTTATAAATAATTGATTTTAGAAATTAAAAAGATATTAGATGTACTGAGACATACCTAATAGTTTATGAATAATCAAAGTTTTACCCGATGTACCTAAAAAGGTTTATGTTCAAAACACAATAATACAACATTCGTTACCGCTTGTGTGCGAATTGCGGAGCGCCATATTAGCGCTGTCATCATTATTGTTCGCCGTGGCGGCATCTTAGCGCTCCAGGCGCTCTGACAAGCTAATGAATTTGAAATATAGGTACATAAAATGATTCGATTTTATGTTATTACTCTTTCAAAAATTGAAAACTGTGGCAGCTATGTATTGTGAGAATAATTTATATAATTATATTATGCATAATCGATAATATATAATTAACATAGTTAGTCATAAAAGACTCTTATGAAAATAATTTGTGTAAAAATGTTACATATTTCATAATCACTTGGCCATGGATGAATTTCTATTTTATTACGACGCTTTCTTGTACAAATCCTTCGTAGAATCTAAAATAATCCTTCATTTCTCTAATTGCCCATATTTTATTCTTCTAATTATATATTTATAAGCACAGAAACAATAACACATTACACGCAACAAGAGTATAAACTTAGGTCCTAATTATATGTGCCCATAGTTACATGAAAAGCCTACTTGATTCAAAGTATTCAGTCTATAACATAAAACATGAAATTACGAACTCAAATCGGCGTATTATAATAACAAACAGGTTTACGTAAAATTTCGTGCAGCGGAGACGCAAGCGACATGACCTATCTCTCACAGGGCTCATAGCCGAATGATGAGGTCTTGGCGGGGCGTAAACTAGCAACTGACACTCAGTACACCGCTTATGCTAATAAGGTTCAAATTGCTGAAGCGTTTGATATTGATGGGATCTACCCAGCGTCAAAATCATAGACGTTTGGCAGATTTTATTTAATTTTACAAAATATACACGTATAATATGAAAATAAATAGGGTAATTCTTTAGTTCATTAGATTTCCTACAATATTATCAAAAAAAATATGACAGCTTACGATCAAAATATTGCAAACAGTGAGACGAAAGATTATTTTCTGCCTCGATTTTGTGATTTTTTTACCGTGATTCTATTTTACGTACATGAAAAATTCTTTCAAAAGTCTTTTGTTCAGACTTTTGACTATAAGCTCTATTTTTTGCTAGTTTGTAATATGTACCGTTATGGCTAGATGCGCGACGAAAAATTAGGTGTTTCACGGCTTCTGAGGTATAACAGCGCCTTAACATAGCAGACCTGCAAAGTCAGCGAAGTTCAGAATTTCACGGCTATTGGGACGTTTACCTTATATGTGAGTAAAATTTATATTCATTGATAAGTAGGTACACCAATTAGTAAAGGTGACTTTAGGCGAAAATACAATTAGATTTTAAAGTAATTTCCTCGGCGTTTGATAAATTTATCTTCACTTCTAGACGCTATTGACTATCAAATAATTCGTTAGGCAGTTAACGATCTCGTGATAATTGACCGCTGTAATTTAGTATTGATTTAAGGCTGACAAATTCTGATGTGAATTATTGCGAAATTTCAACTATCCAAGGTCTCTTACTTAGTAATGATATCATTACAAAAGTGAATGTGCAGCAAGATTGGCTGAATATTAGATAATTTGTGTATGTAATCAAATTTAGAGCAAAAAGGTTTTATTGCAGTCTAGTGACTAATGATGACTCTAAATGAGATCTCGGTGAATCTTAGAATTATCATATTCAGCTGATTCCCTTGGTTAATTTTTTATCACATTTCTTACAAATAATCATTTGACATAACTTTGAGCATGCATTCTAAAAATGTTTTTTTTTTCATTCAACTATTGGATACAAAGAATTACCTTAATCGAAAAGTCAACATGTAGATAACTTTTATACGTGGTGCGACAAGTCTGGTTTGTACCACAGGGCGGCGTTTTATCTCCTTTGCTCTTCTCAATTTTTATAAATTTTATATCAAATAATATATCTTTATGCTGATGATATGCAAATTTACTCTCAAACAAACTGTAAAAATTTGTCGCTTACTATTTCAACTGTTAGTAATGATCTGGTTAAAGGTTCCCTATCCATTTGTCTAAAATTTTAAGACCTAATATAACCTAGCATAATTTTGTTTTGCATAACTATATTTTCTCATAATATAATTACGCATAACAGCTTACGCATAAATTTTTAAGCATAATTTCTCTAACCATAATAATGATTAAGCATAATATTCTAAAGCATAAATTTATTAAGCATAAAGTTCTAAAGCATAACGTTTTTAAGCATAATATCCTTAAGCTTAAAATCCTAAAGCATAAAATCCTAAAGCATAAATTTATTTGAGCATAATGATTACAATACAATACAAATTGGATATAATAAGTTTGGCAATGTATCTTTGGCATATCTTTCGCTGTAGGAAGCATGAAGCAAGCAAGCATGCAGCATGCAAGCAAGCCTCAGCCACCTGCTCCTCAGCCCGCGGGCCGCCTCGCTCCTACGCGCCTACGCGATTTTAAATAACACTCTAGGGGTAGGACAAACAAGACTACGTGGAGTCGGTTTTGCAACAATTTGGTTCTGTCAGTAACTTTTGTTGCACAGCATATACATTTTTTACAAGTTAAATATATAATTATATAAATATTATGCTAATAGTCATTAGGCCTACTAACGTTATGCGAATAGTAATTAGGCCTACAAACGTTATGCTTATAGTCATTAGGCCTACTAACGTTATGCGAATCAAATTTATGCCAAAACAAATTAGTCTTTAAGATGATTATGCCAACATAAAATGTATGCCTAAAAGAAATATGCCGAAGTATTATTATGCCAAAACAAATTGTGCCAAAATCGTTATGCCGAAGTATATTAGGACAAAGAACATTATGCAAAAAGAAGGGATCCCGTCGGGCCAATCCAGCTCTAGGGTCAGTGGCTGCAGTAGTAACTGGTGTTCGTGTAGTTGTCTATAGCTGTCCATTGGACCGTTCGATCTCCTCCAGGAGCTGAGGTTTTAACGAGATAATTCTGCCGTCCTCCGTCTTCAGCTTTGTCAGCTGACATTAAGTCTCATAATATCATCTTGTTATTGACATAACGCAGTGCGTTATTGAAATATGAATCGTATAAACATTCAGTTACATTTCATTTCAGAATGCAGACCAGCAAGAATTTGAATGCAACTCAGACTTAAAAAGAGCACTCAATTTAAGTAATAAATATGCAAGCGCAGCGATTCTTACATTTCAAATTCCGAACACAGTAAACGCCTAGACTAGACAATTCTATAAAAGAGTCGACAGAAAGGATTTGTATGTAAGCATACCATACTCTCTTACAAAGAAGTGCAATTTGCATTATAATACATTTTTATTGAAAGCCTGAGGCACCGAGATTGGTTTGAAAAGCGAGATCCACCATAGCTTAATATTTCTCACTGAATTATAGCACAGTATACGTTTTATCTTTTATATTCCATTCATAATGTGAGCTTTTATTGTTATGATTTTATTACCAAATGAGAAATGTACGCGAATAGAATTATTTTGCAGTTACATTATGCCTGAGTAATGGTGTGTCTATGTTAAGTTTGGAAATAAAATTCTGTAGTATAAATTATAGCTTTTTATTACGAGGTATGAATAAGAAGGTATAAACTTTGTTTACGTTCGTATGAGATGTAACGAAAAAGTGTTAAAGAGTCATAAAGTGGTAATAGTCATATTAGACTGTAAAACATTTTAAATAAAGAAAACATTTATTTTTTTTGCATTCTAATACACGAACATATAATACCTAATGAAACATAATTAATGGTCTAACGTTGGTGCTGTGGTTCACGCACTTATGTTATAAAAAATATTATAACCGCTGTAACATTACCTCCATAAACACAATTACAATTAGATATTTTCAGAACACGAACGACACAAAGTCCTCCTACCAAGTGCCTTATAGCACAATAATGTCTGAAGATATTGAGTCCATCGTAGTTATACCTCAACGTGGCAGTTATGAATGACCAGCTCGAAGCGATGCCTAAAAGTCACATTACGAATGAAAAACCGCAGGATTGCCGTAATTGAAAATTCCCTGTGTAATATACGACTTGCAATTTCAGTGCGGAACGGCTCCGTGCCGTCCTACAGGGCGGGCACATTTTTCTTCTCTCTTAACGATATTATTTAACGCCACAAATTTTACCATTTTTCTTATGGGCCCCCAGAACTGCTAGCAATTTCATTATGATAATCGCGCAGAACTTGAGCTCTTTTATACAATAACCGTTCGGGGCGGTGTTTTGAATAGAAATTTTAAGTTGGCACCCTTAATATATTTTAGGGGATCTTTTTAGCTTACGAAGGCACGGGAGTACTCATTAAAGTAAACATCGTGAAATGGTATTCGCTATGAAGTCGCGACGTAATGGCTGTTTCGTGTAAAATACGCGACATCTACCTGTGAAATTAAATAAATAAAACAGTATTACAGTTATAATATGCCTGCAAATATACATTTTTACAAAATTTGTTTACTAAGCAGTTGGTATTATAAAAATACTCACTAGAACTCTACGGAACAATATGGAAAGATACTCTCGTCCTTACATCAATGCTCTCTTCATATTGTAAAGCTAAAAGTTTGTTTGTTTGGTTGGTGTAAAGCGCTCATCTCAGAAACTGTCGGTTCGATTTGAATATAAGCTTTTTCTATAATAATAATAATAATATTCTACGACATACGCACATCACCGTCGAGTCCCAAACTAAGCAGAGCTTGTGTTATGGGTACTAGACAATGGATAAATATACATATATTCTATTCACTATCACAATTAATTACGCACATAACTCCGAAAAGTCAGTGATGCACGCTGAGGATTCTAACGCAAAACCTTTTGCATGGCAGTCTGATGGTATTTCCATTAGGCTATTATCACTACCTAATGGTGCCGTGCAAATTAAATCATGCCCGAAAATATTAAACACTATTAATCTTGATTGCAACACAAAATACTTCTCACACTCGAAAACTCAACAACAACCTATTCGTCAGTTAAGTTATTCGAATGATAACCGTATCTCGTCTTAAGTGAGATCGATGCCTCTCCTCTTAATTACACTCGCTAAAATATTCGCCTTTCGTCGGCTAAACCCACCTTAATTCTCTCTATCCGTTCCTTTACTTTACATGGACTAATTTGTATAATACAATTAAATGTATATATTAATCGATTGTATCTGTTTTAATAAGATCGTGTGTTTGACAATGTTTTAATTGTAGTTGGTTTTTGTCTTTATAGGCAGATAAATAATAATAACATATTTATTTTAGGTAAACACTCATATTAAAACATATTACATATACATATTCATGCATATTTACATTATTAATAGTATTCAGTAGTTAAAGTATTACATAATAAAATAATTACATTATATCAAATATTCTTTACATCTTTATTGTATAATGAAAATAAAATAAAAAATTTACTTGACTGCCTCCGTGGTCCAGTGGATAGCGTATGCGACTGCTGATCGGAGGTCCCGGGTTCGATTCCCGGGTCGGGCAAAAAATGGCAATAGGCTCGCCCGCTATTACGTGGAACCTAAAAATTCATGGCGAAATGTGGGTGTAATATTACACCTCTGCCTACCCCTTTGGGGATACAGGCGTGAGTCTACAAAATAAAAATAGGAGTCCTTAGGTATCGACATAATCAGTCATTTCCAAGGAAGCATGACATAATATGTAATTACTATTTTAACTAATTAATGTAGCTGGAGTATTGAAAGCTGTACACGAAGGAGAGGTTTAGGCAGAAATTGTTGTGTCTAATTTAAAACATTTATGATAATAGTTCGAAGAGCCGAAAATCGGGCTCAGTGGCGTGCCATTGGAGAGGCATATACCCAGAAGTGGACGCAGGCTGATGATGATGATGATAAAGCTAATAGTGTGAGATATTCATAAATTCATATTTATTGACAACTTAAGTACTTCATAGTTGTTGTTTTTGCAGCATTATTAATAAAAAGAGAGCCTGCCATTAGGACTATTACTCTTTCGAAAACGGTTTATCTTTTTGTCAAGAGATTTTCTTATATTATACTGTTTTTTTTATATATTAACAAGCGATTAACAGGATCACAATAATTAATCTGCAGTACACATTCTCAGAAAGCATTTTTTAATGAATAAGTACCAAGTAAACTGAAATAGAGTTTAAAAGAGTAGATGATATAACAGTGGCCATTGCTGATATGAATAGGGACCTTGAGTCAATGATGGCCTGGTGTACTAAATTTGGCTTAGCCGTGAACCCAGCACAGTGCCAGGCCATTATTATAGGCAGTCGCCGCTTAATACCCAGCATAGACTTAAAAACTTTACCACCAATCATGTTTAATGGCTTGGTTATTCCATACTGTTCAGAGGTAAAAAACTTAGCCGTGCGCAGTTGACGCAAAAGCGCAGGTGACGAAAGTCAGTCAGAGGGTCACTGGAACTCTTAGAGCACTTTACCGGTTCAAGAATTTCCTTCCTTCCAAGACCAAGACAATGCTTGTGCAGGCCTTAATATTTCCCATAATCGACTATGGTGATATGTGCTATTATGACCTAAATGCAGAACATCTCAATAAGTACGACCGACTTCTCAATAACTGCATTCGATTCATTTACAATCTTCGTAAGTATGACCACGTCTCTACTTATCGTTCCGAACTTAAATGGTTACCAATTCGCCAGCGCCGGTGTTTGCGTGCTCTCACTACTCTCTTCTCTATTCTCAAGTCTCCTTCCCCCCCAACTTATCTCACGCCATACTTCCAATATCTATCTTCCATAAATGATAGAAATCTCCGTTATTCTCATAATCTTCTTCTTTCTTGCCCTAGTCACACTACTGGGTTCGTCAACTCTTCCTTTGTTGTGCAGTCTATTCTCTTATGGAATACACTCCCTCCTGAAGTCAGAATGTCCACTAACCGTTTTACATTCAAAATCAAAGTACGAGAGCTTATTTTCAAGAGATTAGAGGAATCAGCACATCACTCTCATCCATTATTATAAGTATTTATGTATATGTAGTATGTATATATATTTAGGTTTTTATATATATAGATATATATATTTATATATTTATGTATAAGTAAGTTTATATAGAACTATTTAATGTGTATGTATTATATCCCTATTATGTATAAAATAATTATTAAGTTACACAATAATTATTAGTTTTAAGTTATAACTACTACTCTCGTTTACAGTCTAATTGCACCTACCACTTTTATCTCTGCACCACCTTAAGGTTGACAGGTAGAGAATGCCTTATGGCATTATGTCCACCTTTGTACATTGTTTGTGCATAAATTTAAATAAATAAATTAAAGAAATACTGCGTCAGTCTAATACTATATCAAATGTAATAATGTATTTTAATGCACAGTCAGCTACATTATTCCATATACATTTACGTACTATTGAGGGTTATATTTGACCAACTAATTATTGTTCTCAATATCTTGTAGTATTTTTAGACAAAGAAAATTTACTGTTATTGTTTTTTTATAAATTAAGAATAATAATCGAGGCGCTTTATTTATAAAAGACTTGGCAAAGATCTTGACGTGACGCGCTTTTTGTACGTGACAGTACAAATTCAAAATATTTTTAGATACAACTCCAGCACTAGTAATAAATCCTGTGTCGCTGAGACTTTACAAACATACAACTTACAGACACACAATGAACACGCAGACTAGAAACAACGATTTATGGATCTCACAAAGTGTTGTCTCGTGTGGGAAACGAACCTACAAAAAATATTAGTTGTTGTTAAAGTCGGAAAACGTCTCCCTGTAAGTGACAAACATGAATTGTTTCATGTCCTTAAAACTCATCATTAGCGAGCTAATTACAAGCGGGCTGTTGCTATGGCCTGAGGTAAAATAGACGACAGAGGGGAGCCAGAATTAACCGTCATTAAGAAAGAAACTCTTTCAGAAGAAAAGAAAAAACGTTCTTAATTAAAACAGAAGTCTTCTAAAAAGTCTTATGTTTTTAATTATTACAGTTTTTCAGTTCAGCCATTCCAAAACGTGTAATAAAAAGTAAAATAAATTTTATCACCGCAGTTGATTATTTGTGTAGGTTTCTTTAAAATTTGAATTTTACGGAATGATTAATAATAATATTCTACCACATTCACACAACACCATCTAGTCCCAAACTAAGCAGAGCTTGTACTATGGGTACTAGATAATGGATAAACATACATATATACTTTTTTTTTTTGTAAATACATACATATTATACATAGAAACACCCAGACCAAGACAAACATCCATGTTCATGCACACAAATGTTTGACTTGAGCGGGAATCGAACCCGCGACCATCGGCGTAGCAGTCGCTTACACTCCCGCTGCCAGGACAAAAGGTCTGTCAGGACAAAAGAGACTTTACTCATTTACGACAAAAAAATTGAATGTCTCATATTATATAGGGTCCAAGGTGTTTAACTCAGTCTAATTCAATCATATTTTGTAATTCTTTTTAGACATTAGCAGCCCGATTATTACGCATAACATTACGCAATAATACTTAGGAGCCGATTACAAAGAAAACAAAGCTAATGAAGAAGGATTGGCGAATTAAACTGTTTATTAACTACAAGTTTTATTCATTTAATCGAGCATATCCATAAAATAATGAAAAGCATCCGAAGAATTTTCACCACGGGTACGCCATGATCTTTCACAAGCTCTGTCATAATTCCGTCATCCGACCCTTCCGATCCGCCTTGTTGTTTTAAGCACATTAACTTAAATGAATGAGACCATTCCATTACTTTAAACCGTTAATCTGTTTCAATACCTAGACGATGTGCAGAATCTACAGAAGCTAAAGATCGCTGTCTCCACGTACGTGACAACGAATAAGATTCTCCAAGATAAATACGACGAGAATCTGTAAAAAAAACTAGTTGGTACCGCTCTCAATCCTCTTAAACGACTATGGCGCAGGATTTCAAAAGAATATTTCCAATTCCAATTTATTCGTATTCACGCACCACCTTTTCCTTGTCTGTTTCAAATCAGTATTTCTTTAACCCCTTTCAAAAGTAACCATCATAATATGCGAACCCGCTAAAACTAAGCTAAACCCTTATTGAGATTCACCTCTATAGAGTTCTAAGACTTTATTACTTTTTTTATTTGAGAATATTGCTCATCGTCTCCGGCGCAAAATTGAGAATAAATTTGTCTCCTAAATTTAATTAGTAATTACGGGGACGGGTATTAGTGTTTGGATTAATGTTAAACCGAATTGTTTTGTTCGACGTTGTTAATGAAATGTTACTTTAAAGAACACTAGACTCAAAAATATTAGACTATGTAAGCAAAAATCGTACAATATGTTATCACACTACTTTTAACCAACAGTAGTCTTAATAAAGTGTTTTATTTCTAGACATTAAACCTTCCCCGTTTTAAAAACCAGTATAAATAAATGTCCTTCCCTTTTCCTGAAATACTTTTAAAAATAAATAGGCCTTCCCGGTTTATTCCTTGATACCTAAAAGGAACGTCACTTTTTTACGTCATCTGTCTTGCTGAGAAAGGAAATTAAATATCTTATCTGGGAGATAAAGTCGCTCACCTTTCTAGAGCGTTTTGATGGACTCGCATTCTAAAGATATGAAAAATGTAAGGCATCTGGAGACGCTTTAGCGTGAAACCTTCGGTACGTGTCGTCGGTAGAATATTGTTAATATCCTTAGGAGTGGATTGATAGTGATCAATATATTGCTATATTTTATTTTTCTTCCTTCTTATAGAGCGAAGAAGGCAGTGCAGAACG
This sequence comes from Euclidia mi, assembly GCA_944739405.2. Classification (NCBI taxonomy): domain Eukaryota; kingdom Metazoa; phylum Arthropoda; class Insecta; order Lepidoptera; family Erebidae; genus Euclidia; species Euclidia mi. Next base: position 15,608,861 of record OX123185.2, read on the forward strand.
GTATGACAGTTTATAGAGGGTGTCACAAGACCCATCACCAAGCCGAAGTCTACTCGTTTTGCACATCATGCCAAGTCATACTACGCGAAAATAAAACCTGGGAAACAAAAAAAAATTTTAAGCTTAAAAAAATTTACAACTTTTATTACCAGCAATGTATAGCGTGCGTTTGCAGATATCGTATCTACGCCAGCCGTATCTACCTACACCGTGCGCCGCTGTGGCGGCAGTTTATGATCACGTGGTCGCGCGGCCGAGGCGAATGACCTCGCAGCTGATTGCTGGTACGTATACACTACGCGTCGGGAACTTTAAAGCCGTTTATTTTAGGGAAATATTGAAAATTTTGTTTATGTTTATTTGGCAGAAAGTGTACATTTATCATTCTAAACACGATTTTGGAATAATTCGAAAAAAAAATTCGTGACTTTGAGCCTCAATATCTCCTGAACCACTAATTTCCCAGGTATGGTGCCGAAGTAAAAAAATATCGTAATAATTGGTACTATATGGGGTTTCAGTTTTCGTTAAGGGTCTTTTTACACCCTGTATATAAGGCTGAGATTATTATATTTATCTAAGCTTGTCTTGTTCAAAAGCTCTAGCAATTTTCACATCAAAACGCTAGAAAACCGCAATAAATCTTCTAAATATTATAAACCGAGGCTATATTTTAGATACATCCAAATAATGTTCGTCGGTGTCTGGAATCGCCGGTCGTTAATCCCAGAGAGCAGGAATTGTGCAACTTATATAATGAGAACACGGCTCTTATTTCACCTGCCTCTAACCTGCTACACGTATACCTGCGATTTAGTGGCTGCGGATATAAATAATTGCTCGAAGTAGAGTATGAATATATGCAATTGTATATATTATACGGATTCTTGTATCTCTTGTAAGAGAAGCAATTTTAAACGTAGTGACGTATTGTTTACTGTGACTGGTTTGTTGATTAACACTGTGCCGAGTGTTGTGGGTTCGATCCTTACATGGTAAAACATTTTATGCGATTCAAAAGTTGTTGTGAGTCTGTGTGTTCTTTCTCTGTATATAGGAATTCCTTCTAGCGCGAACGTTATTTTAGTCAAATGTTTAAAAAAATACAAATTTATAATCATTATAATTAAAGTTACTATTGAAGTACTGTGTCAAAATTAAAGTTTCCAATTACTTTGACGCAAGCTCCGCAACCAGACATTTGAGGAATGATAACATTGAAACAATTTTTAAATAGATGTCCCAAGACAGATTTTTTTCTTACGCGCCGTAAGCTTGAGTACATAATCTTCTTAAGTTTTTCTATTCAGCTATTTTCAGAGCCTACTGCGACTGCTACATACAGATTGCGACGCAGAGGGTTTTGGGTTTACCACCGTTTTTAGACGTTAAGTAAGTAACAAATTACTTATGAGGAAACTTGCATGCCTGAGAGTTCTCCATAATGTTCACAAAAGGTGAAATCTGCAAACTCGTACTTCTCCAATTTGGTGGACTTTATGGCCTTACCATCATCATAGTGAGATGAGACTCGTGTCTGACAGTGGGCCTGATATAAATGTCATGAGAGTAAGTAAGTATGCATAGAACATTCATTGCCAAATTTAGTTCATTAATCTGACAATAATATCGCTGAACGCATACTAATTATATTCGACAAGCGCAAATGCTGGCGCGGGCAAACCACTGACCACGGCAGCTGTAAGCTCGTTAGCTCCAAAACTAGGCGTTTTGTATTTAATATATGATATATCCACCATGACACAAATTGATGGTGTAAAAATATAGGTAAATTTTCGTATCAATAATATAGCAAAAAAAGGAGCGATAGCCTAGTGGTGAGATCGACAGACTGCTGCAGACGCAAAGGGTTTGAATCCACAGCGCGCACCAATGACTTTTCGAAGTTAAGTGCGTATTAAATTGTAAATTATCGCTTGCTAAACGGAGAAGCAAAACATCGTGAAAAAACCTGTATGTCTGAGAGATTCTCAAGACCGCTAATCTGTACTTGACTATGCCTACCGTTCTCATAGTGAAGTCTATGCCCAGCAGTAGGACAGTTTATTTGCTGATGATGATGAACATTAAAAATTATTTGCCTAACATAATACTATCATGCTAAAAACGGAAGCATAGATTAAAATGATGCACTAGCGTCTTTTGATGCTAATATATTATACAATGCAAAAAAAATTCAAGGTTGGTGATCTTAAAAAGATATGTGTATTTTTTTATTTTAAGACCTATTAGAGAAAGTCGTTTTTTATTTCAATTCTATATTTTGTTCTTACAATTTTTATAGGAAAACGTTGCACACAAAAATGTATTAGTCTAATAACCTCTACAAAGAAAATCCTTAGCCAACGACAAAACTTGGAACTATATTCAGTTCATATAGAGTCAATCCCTTCGCGACCACGACCGTTGCAAGCCGGTAGAAATGTAGGAGAATAACAGAGGTATTTATGCCTTGAAATAAGTAAATTATCGCGACTAAAACTCGCTAAATAATATTGTATGATGTATACAAATCGCGAAAGTTTAAAATCGATTATATTCAGTTCATATTTTGTAATCAGTCTTTGCGTCAGATTGAGATGCCCTTTGCTGAGGTGTTACTGAAATTCATTCTGAATTATTCCAAATGCAAATGTGTGTTTGTTTGGCCCTTTTTTATGTCCCAACGTAGCGATGGTATGGTAAGATTTTAAAGTTTTGTGTGGAGCTAGTTAAGAGACGGACGGCGGACGTTCTTAGACCAAATTGGAGACATCCTAAAAAATTGATAGATCAGAAGTACCCTAAACAGAAGAGCATACATGAGAAACTTGATGCGAGTGAATGAAGCAAGAGAAATAATGTCAGGATCGTTGTAAATGGCGGTCTTTGGAAAACAGGCGTGAGTCTATGTATGTAGTTAGGAGACTGGAAAGTGACATAGACTCCTTTTTACTGACACACCCACGTGTGCCGAACTGCGAGCGAAGTCTTTTCTCTTTAGCCTTTTGCAGTCCACTCCTAGGCCCAGCCTCTCCTTATTTGCTTTACAGTAGCTATGTGTGTCAATAGCAGCATTTGGCCTGCTATACCACGCTGGCCTGGGTTTATACATGGTTTAATGTCGAGTTTTCCGTCTCTTCGCAAGGATGCTTTTTGCTTCGTAGTTTTGTCTAGTCTACTTTTACGACACTTATGGAATGAAATAGGGTAGGCACATTTTGTATTCTTAATCCTTCATCACACAACAGGCGAAGCCTAGTTTTAGTTTAAATGTATTATAAATGACTTGCGGCATGCTTTGTATTGCCCGAAGCCACAACAAAACCTTTGATCCCTAAACAATAATTCGAGACATCGCAATAAGTCCATTATAGGTACAAATTCGTAGACTGTTTTAACACTAATTTAATAGTGGAAAGGCAAATTATGCGCCTGGTATGATAATGATATAATTATATGTTGGTAGTACACAATTGTTCAAAACAAATGTAATATTTATTTTTATTTATTTAATTTATACACTAAACTGTGTACAGGTTGACTTAATGCCTTGGGCATTATCCGCCAGTCTACCTTTGAGCGGTGCTGAGAAACGTAGTAGGTGTATTAAATACTTACTATAATATTATAAGATAGGTATAATAATATAATATAATTCTTAAATAAATATACATGCATACAATATACATACATATATACTTACATAAATATATAAACATATAATTATACTACCTAAATACGATATATATGAAATAAATAATATATACATATAAGAACTAAAGGAAGAATACGTAAAGCCATACGCAAATACAAAACGAAATGAAGATACAGATCCTATGACACATCCGCTGGTCTTGCCAACAAAAGCTCCTTTACCTTAGCCTTAAACTTGTACTTCGTTTTGCACGTCCTGATTTCTAGAGGGAGGGCATTCCAGAGGAGAATGGACTGAACGGGAAAGGTATATTTTTGTTTTATATTGTAGTACAATATTTTCAATGATAAGTTACACCTAAAGATATAGATGTTATGTTAATTATCGCCTGCCTTCATTAAGATTTTTGACAGTCGTTACTAGGAGTTAGTACCCACAAATAAACTGATACTGGTCTAAATATGGGTATCCCTTTGTGTTGCCGAGGTCAGAAGACAGTCACTCTGTAGAAAAGCTGATATCAAAAAGAAAAATAATTTTGTTGTCGAAAAATTCTACCACATCGGTAAGCCCTTTAGACTAGCAGTAATGCCACGTTGTTGTTTAAACCAGTTTTCTATGGCAGCTATAAAATGATTGTTTCAATGATAAATTATTTAGTATTCGTCCAATGACACTATTAATATAATTAAATGTGTATGACAATTTGTGAAGCATCAAACAAATGACTGATGGCCTGTTGCTATTTTAGTAACTAGTTAGGTCTGATTGTCACCTATGCATGGCTTAACTCGGCTCGTATTTGTTGAAAATGGGTAACAGATTTAAGGGCAGTTTTGCAATTATGTGATTCGTTGCAAAATTATTATAATGTAATTTGTAACTAGAATTCATCAAATTATGCGCAATGATTGTATACTTAATCAAGTTAAGAGAGGAATGATTACATAAAAGTAAAATTTTAAGAAAATAGAATTAGATTATTAGAAAAAGGAAAAGGGCAGTTGAGCTATTTATTTACATAAGAACAATAATATTCTTCGCACCAACAATATTATTGAACATATTGTGTTATTGCAGCCATCTAGATCTCCTAGATGAGAGTGAACTCGATAAAACGCCAAAGAAATTGGCAGCATCATTTGTTTGTTATTTTCTTTTTTTTTTTCATCACCACTTCAATCCTGATTAAGGCAACCATACCCAGCCAAATACTTTGCAAAATGCGAACTGAATGGTCTAAATTTTATACACAAAATGTTCTATAAATCAACCTTAGGGCTGCGCGGTTCTGAAAGTAAGGATATAAGCACCATCAGAATAAGATTCGAACTTTTTGCTCATAAGTAAATACTACACACAAAATAAATGTCTTATTTAACTACGCCTTACCTAATTTTATATATTTTTTTATTTATAGTCTCACACGTATATCTCCGAAGGGGTAGGCAGAGGTGTAATATTACACCCACATTTCGCCATGATTTTTTTAGGTCACGTAATAGGGGGCGAGCCTATTGCCGCAGCGGGCACATTACCAGACTCCGTGCTGCTACTGTGAATTTCCTAAGGGAAAAACCCAATAACACTTTGCCCGACCCGGGAATCGCACCCGAGACCTCCCAATCCAACGTGCACATTTATGCCGCGAGACCAAAGAGGCAGTGTTTTTACTTAATTTTAAGCTATAAAAATATAAACAGGTCAGGTTAAATATGTCAGGATCGTTGCAAATGGCGTTCCGAAGTGTCTGCCTACCCCTTCGTGAAACAGGCGCTATGTATGTATGTATATAAAAATAAAAAGGTTTTAAACCTGCTATTATACATCAGGCAGAATAAGAAGTAATTCAATCACGCTATTTACAGTATCTAGTTGCGAACGTCACGGTAAAAAAAGATGGTGGCTACATAATGGAAAGGTAATGCGGTAAACTGTAAATAAAAAAGGGTTAGGGTTGACTGCGACCGCTTTTATTTTCCTCGCTGAGCTCGCCGGGTTTTCCAGTAACACAGTAATTTTGTTTCGCAATTAAATCCCACCTTTTTCTTGTTTCGCTCGGATTACTTTCGCGTCCACAAATAAATACGAAAACTCGATATTTTAACTCCTTTCTATTTCGTCTAACAGAGATTTAAAAGGTACGGGTGCTTCTTTGTTCTTAAAGTTGCTTTTTTATTCTTGCAGAATACTTTTAGCTGTAACTTTATTTACTATTTATTTTTATGTAGTTTTTCGTCTTATTTATAAATTATAAAGCCAATCAAATCTGAATATAATTACTGCTAGCATTATCAATAGCCTTCGGTACTTTTTATCACAAATTAAGAAACATAGAATGCAGCAATATCGGTCATGCATAAAATCGTAAAAGATTTGACTAAATTATCTAAAATAGTAGATGTCGTCAAGATGTCTCGCAATCTTCTTTACCTAACTTTCAGACATAAAAATAAATATTCAATACAAACAAGTACATAATAAGTTCAAATTGAGAGTAAAATAAATAATGCAGCTCTCGTAAAGGACTTTTTAACGCTCCCCTGGAAGTTTTCTTGTGCTTAATTACATTTCATTTATCTTTCGTTTTGTTCGTCCTGCTTGGTACAGCTAAATACAACCTAGTGTCGAACAATCTGCGACGACTATTTCAACCGACTTCATAAAAGGAAAAGGTTCTATATTTGACGCTATATAGTTCATTTTATGTATGACCCTGGATTTCTCCGTCACCTCTGAACACAATATAATATTTTTAGCATCGTTTCTAAAGCCACCAAGTCAGGATCTGTTGACGAAAAATCAATCGAATCAGGGATCCGAGGGAACCCTTAAATTCTATGTATCTTATAATGATATCTGTGTATTATTATATATAGTCAATAATATAATATTTTATATTATAATGTTATATAATTAAATTTTGGTGAATCAATTTTATTAAATTATTACTCATGTGAGCCATATTTTAACTTGATGAATGACGCTGTCTACTTTTACCCTAGCATTTCGGCATGTTACGAGGTCCAGAACATAAAACATTGTATATAATGTCTAAAGACAGATTTTAGATTCAAAACCAGATATAATTTATCTCTTAAAGAGCTGACTAAACAAACTATTTCTTATTGTGATTACAAAAAAAATATTTATAACATTTGGCGTAACGAAAAGCAATGATTTTCGAACTACGTAGAACTATCATATTTAAAATTTCACTCTCCCATAAAATTCATTGAAAATTCGCAAGGACTATTTCGGCCTCTTCGAAGATAAAACACGCACTAAAAACCTGGCAAGTTTCAAGCAAGATAAATTGTCCGTGTGTATCAGTGAATTATTGCCGCTGAAACGAAATCTTAATTACAAAGAAAGATTTTTCCGATTCTCACTGAGGTAAGGTACCTTATCGCAAGAATCCAGAGAGGGAGAGGGATTGTCTATCGAAGTGAGCCTGACGTGCGCTGCCCACCTGGTTCCTTTCGACAAAATTAAAAAAGTTTCAGCTACGCGGCAACTCCGTAGGTCTCGTTCATTTAAATGCTAAGGGATTCTGTGTTAGTATTCATTGGGAGTTTTGTCATTCAGAGAAAAGTTTTGCTTTTTACCAGATTCACTTCGCCAGTTCGGAATTTGCATTTTTTTGCGTCGCGAATCGTGTAACATTTGCAGATAGCAAATTTCCGGGTAACTTTATTTATGTAATGTATACGGGTTTTAGTATTTTTAGTGGTTAATTATTTATTTAAAATTCTGGTATACGAGATATGCTCTATGCTTTGTGAGTAGCGTAGTGGTTTAAGCACTGTCCTAATATGCTTTCCCACTCGAGACAACCCTTAGGGTGATCCTTCTTATATATATATATATTTTTATAGACTCACGCCTGTACAGGCAGGGGCAGGTAGAGGTGTAATATTACACCCACATTTCGACATGAATTTTAGGTCCCACGTAACAGGGAGCGAGCCTATTGCCGTTACCGGGCACATTACCAGATGCCGAGCTGCTACTGAGAATTCGGAAAAACCCAGTAACACTATAGCCCGACCCGGGAATCGAACCCGGGACCTCCGATCAGCAGTCCTCTAGTGATCCTTCTCTTGATCTTAAATTGTTATTTTAAGTTTGCGTAGTCGTGGTGAGTATTATTAAAAAAAAATAAAGTCCCCGTAACACAGGACTTACACGACCTGCAGGAGTGCAAGGAGATACTTGGAAAGCGTTTGCTCTTATCAACTTTCAGCTTTGCAGCTCTGGGATACTTAAAATTTCTTAACCAATATTTTTACAGAAGAATAGCTTTTCCGTGAAACATTGACTGAATGCCGCAACGCAATAGACAGCAGTATTCCGGTTTAGACTAGTATCAGGGTACGCTGGAAGGATACGCTATATACTGTGACTTTGGAACGACTGCAAACATCTTCATGATAGCTGGGCGCGACCGCTTTTCGTGTTCTTCAGTCATGGAGAAGTGTAATATTTAAAATCGGTCATCCATCGCTAAACGACACCGTGACGAAGGAGCTTATCCTCGACAATTCTTAGAATCGCGCGGTTTCTGCTTTGTAGGTTTCTTATATACAGAGCCTTACTTACAAACGCTTAAATGTATTTCCCGATATACATACATAAAAGCATACAAAACAATACATTAAAAAAGATTCCTGTTATTATGCTCTTAAGATAAAAGTATAATTTCGAACATAATTACGTGCCCACTCTGTAATATTTCTTTTCATTTTTCAAATTTACCGTTCCAGTCATTAGCGTTATAACAAAAGTACTCGTATCTTTGAAAGGGAAAATCTTTTTTTTTTCATTTAAAGGTGGGCTTTCTCGCCCTTACAATCAAATTAATATAATGTGATACCAAATGACTTTACGGATTCATATTTCTGTAGTAATTTTGGGGGAATAAAACGTAGTTTTGGAACCTAATAAATGTTTTTGATGATCGATTGCCAATGTTGCACATTGCGCATTGATTGAAATACTTGCCCGGCAGTATCAGTATCTAGCGTGTCGTGGTCATTATAGTTGGTTTGATATCATAATTGTTTCATCATCGTTTTGTCGATGTTGGTTGTAGTCCGCTTTGTAGTCTAACCAGATTTGTCAGAATAGGATAGGTTTTTCATAAAGCGACTGCCATCTGATATTCTATAGCATTTTTTATAGTAATAGGCGGCAAACTAGCAGACGGATCACCTGATGGTTAGCAATTACCGCCGCCCATGGACACAAGCAACACCACAGGAGTCACAAGTGCGTTGCCGCCCCTTGGGATAGGGAGTGGGATGAGGGTGAAGGAATAGGGGATAGAGCTTCCGGCACTCTCACTCACCGAACGAAACGCAACAGTTTAGGTACTGGTAATTTATGTCGATTTTCTGTGAGAGGGTAGTACTTTCCCGGTCGAGCCGGCCCATTCATGCTGAAATCAGCAAGGCTTTACTACCGTGAAACCTGTAAATAGCTGGGACCAGTGTCAATATATTAAAGTATATTGACTGCGAGCCGTTATATCCCTATAGTGATAGGGATATAACGGCTGTCAAATATTTGTTGACAGCCGGCACCGACGTATTCCCTTCAAGCGAACCTGTTCAACCACAAAGCCAAATTGTTTGAAACATCTAATACCATCGTTAGTTTTTCGAAAATCAATGGATGTCAAGTTAAGTTTCTTTTTTGGAAGTCTATTTTCGCACTAAGCATAAGTCCTGTGTCACGGCGGACTAAATAAACATGCAAATAATAGACCCAATGAACACCTAAACACGAAGCAATAATTTATGTATCACACAAAATATTGTCTCGTGTGGGATTAGCGGCGAGTCTGCCGCTTAAACCAATACGCCAGCCGTGTAGACACAAAATTACGCTCTCGAAGGTAAAACAACATGTTATTCTTTACACAGTATTGAGTTCAACAAGTCAGACAGATTCCTACAAGTGATAAGAAGTACACGAAGAATTAAATAAAGATTTTAATATTTTTTGCTGCACGAACTGACTTGTCGATAGCTTCAAGCCTCTCATTGGATATTTTTTTTTCGATTATGAATACTCTTTAGCACCTGGACTACTTTGCGATAATGAAAAAGGGAGCTCACCCTCTTTTCTTTATCATTCAGCGCAGTAAGCCGTATTAGTGTTAGAAAGTATTAGAGCATAATTTATCGACATTGTATCCAATAAGGTTAAATAGAGTTTAAATTGAAATTGCTCTGGTGTTTTGGCCTTGCAAGGAGTAGGTATTATGTGTGGTGTTCTTACCTTTTCTGGCCTTAATTGTGTTAACTTCTGCCTTTAATAAACATGCATAAAATATATACTTGTATCATTACATAAAATGAATAACAACACATGTTCTGATATAAATTAAACAAACAAACTGCAAACAATAAAAGCGATGTATAATAATTGAGTCCAATTTGTTCGTTCTGAACGCATACATTTCAATAATTTACATACGACTGCACATTTCGGATATCGACAAGATTGGATGCTGCAACATTATTTATTCCTGTCAGTCGCATGATGAATTACTGTTTAAGAGCCTGTGTGCCTACAGCTTTATTGTTCGATGTTATGAATAATAATAATTATGTTTCATGGCTAGGAAACTATCTATGTTGCTTTTGAGATAGGCAAGTTTTTACTTTTTAATATATGATAAACGTAAAAATATATACTTCTAAGTATTGTAACCTAAGACTATTTTATGTCAAATTTTGTTAGACCAAAGACCAAACCCGGAGTTTGAAGACGGAAAGTATTGGATGCAAACGGTATAACGCTAGGATGATGATCATCCCCCCCGTAGGATCTCCACCTTGTCGTGGTGGGAGGGCTCAGTAACCGTGGGTGAGGTCCAACACCCACGGTGAAGCTAAGCGGGATCCCGGAAGGGGACACTCCACGTGGGCTTGCGTGGGGCCTGCGTAGGATGCGTCCCAGGGTGCGGGTGCGGGGGACAGTTCTGTCTGTCCCTCGCAGTCGGGTGCGGTCGCGGGAGGAGAGGTGTGTCGGTGTTGCGTTGCCGCGCGCCCTGTCTCCCGCGACCAAATGGGGGCGCACCATCGTTGCGTCGCGGTGGGGCCGCAGAGGAAGAGGAGATACGGTGTTGCATTGCCGTCCTCCCTATCCTCTGCGGCCGCTGGGTGTTTTGGCGGCGGAGCTCAACACCTTCATCCGCCGCCAAGGGAGTTTCGTTCGGGGCCCGCCTGACCATCTGGTGGGCCAATACCCGTCGGGGAGTAGCGAGGAATGCTTCGGTGAAACCCTACCCTGCGACACATGGATACATGAGGAGCACGGGTTAGTTTTTAGTCAGTAAGAGTCTGACAGTCCCCTTCGTCCTTCCCCCCAGGACGGAGGGTCTCCATGAGGATTTTCCAACCTGACACCAAAAAAAAACAAAAGGATGATGATCATAGTAAACGTGAGACACTGGGAATATCGAGCACAGGGTCATAGTTCCGGAGACAGAAACTTGCCACCACCCCGAATTCATTAATTCACGTGGTGGAGGGAAGCACGTGACTGAGTCCCCACCGTGGGAACAAAAAATAATAAGTCCAGAAACTTCTTCTCTTTAAATGTCATGTGCTACCATCTGCATCAGATCCTTGACCCGAGCATCCAGTGTGAGATGTTAAGACGGTCGAGGTCCTTTCTATTAGACCGTTAACGGTCATCACAATTGTATATTAGTACTTTTTCTGTTAATTCAACAAAAAAATAAAAATAATAAAAATAGATTCCCACGTACGACGGCAATAAGATCCAAGTCACCGGTGCTTAGGGTTCCAGAGACAGAAATTACCACAGAATGCGAGTCGTTTGGAGAAGAACTGCCTACTGCATCAGACTCCTCACCTAGCTGCAAGTATTTTATAATTACGATCATGAATACTTTAAGTGTGAAAGGTTTGGCCACGATGTCACCAAATTCTAGTAAGGATAAGAAAAAGCAATTTTGCAATACTCTAGAAGTTTCTTCACATGTAACTTATTACCGCATTAGTGAAAACACCTTGGTGTTACCTCGTGGTGCCACGTGACTGTTATGAATTTGAGTACCGTTTAAGCACCAAATTCTTTAAATTAAACGTGATTGCTGGTTTTTTAAAACTGCTGATTAATTATATATTATATATAAGTACGGAAATAAGCTATGAGTAGATGAAAATCTTTTACCATATACGCCAGATGATAAACAATTGCCACTTTGTCTAAGTTTGTGGGTTTTTCCGTTAGAAAATTCTCAGTAGCAGCACGGAGTCTGGTAATGTGCCCGGTACGGCAATAGGCTCGCCCCCTATTACGTGGGACAAAAGTATATCTGGCGAAAAGTGGGTGTAAAAATACACCTCTGCCTACCTCTTCGGGGTTATTGGCGTGAGACTATGTATGTATGTATATATAATATGTATCATATAAATTTATAAGTTTTCGCTAAGCGATAAGGCCGCCGGTTGTACTTATATATACATGTACTTATATCATATAATATATTATATCATGAATGATGATGAATATATGATACTGGTGTACAATAAAGTTTAAATAAATTAAATAACATTAGACAAAAATCCTTAGTATGAACACAAACAAACAACAAGCCCACATTCTTTCTTGAAAGGCATCTAATAACAACTAGTTAAAAGCAAATGATCTTCAACATTGTCTAACTAGGAAATGAAATAATTATCAGTTTACCTACCCGTATATACCGTTTACGGGAAATCACGAAGAGAATGCTAAGGAAAATATCACCATATATCTTATCTTAGTTTCTTCCAATAATTACAGAAAATAGTACGTTTAAATATACAAAAGATTTCGCAAGGTATTTAAAGATTTCACGCTGCACTATTGCATCAGTTTTCAATACGTGTCACCGCTGCAATATCATGGGCAAATTTATATTATTTTATATTGTAACAGCCATGATATGTGTCAAAGGTAAATCTATTTTTTTCTGATTACTGCACCATTCTTAAATGCTTTAAACCATCCGGGCATCCCTTTGTTTTTCTTCATTATTTGGCTACTTAATTATAATTAATGAACAAGAACGAAATGCCAAAGACTGCATTACATGCTTTTATTTTTAAAAGGACATTATCCTCCTTCAAAAGACTGGAAGAAAGTGTTGTTTAGACGGCTGACAACGGCTACTGCCTGTGTATATCCTTGACATTGGCAAAGTCCATGAGCAGCGCTTTTAGCTCGTAACATCAGTTGAGCTCTTAGCTCACCTGCTAGTAAAAGAAATTAAAATAAGAATTCATCGGCCGATACAAAAATTTACACCGTAGGACCTTCATTTATTCCCGAACGTACCAATACGTGTTTTTTCGCGACATGTCTAGAGACAAATCTGTGTGCATGTATGTATGTTTTACGGTTTAGGTTATCGCGTATCCACATTCCACATTAATGACAACCCACATTCAGATTCCGCTAAACAAATCCATGCGTATGTGACGGGTATGTGCACAGATTTGTTAGAAAACTTTATGATGCAAGGTATGGCTCGGTTTAAGATACGACTCCGGCTCGCGTTTTGAATTGTGGGCTTAATATTTGGATACTTAGGGTGTAAAATACACTAGCAATATTTCAAATAGGCCATCCTACGTCTGTTACATATGTTTCATATATCGATGACTCGTCAGAACTGTCCGTCACAGAGACATTTGCATTCGTCTTCAGACGCCTTCGCATCCGTAGACATATTTCATATTCGCTCCAGAGTGAAACGCTTATGACAGATATCAATATGGAATTCCATCGTAGCATCGCTTAACTAGTCCCAGTATATTGATAGCGCGTGATATATAAAGGATTGGAGACACATCTGTTGAAATAAAAGTACTTCATTTTTATTTTAAAAATTACTCACAACTTTTATAATCTTAAACGTATTGCTTAAGTTTCCCATTTGTAAGTTTTCAAATGTTACGTTTGCATAACAGCAGTCAAGTGAAACCTATAGCAAGGTTTTTAATGATTTAATATTGTAATTTTAAAATGCCAGCTCATGTCAATATTTGCCAGAGGTTCGCGAACGTCAACTGCACGCTTCGTTCGCAACATAATATTTATATTTTACTATTATGTGCTGTATAATACGAGAAAATCCAAATATGTTTTTTAACATTTCATCGTTGCAACTTGCCGACTCTCTTTATTGACCTCTACCGCTCAAATTGCGTTGCTATCGCCTGTTTTAAGAAAACTGCTGTATTAATTCATATAGTCAAAATTAGAATAATCAGACTACACGGTTTTATAATTTGACTAGTTTAAATGTCCGTCTCACGGTTAAGCACTTTCTGTCAGTTTCCTTTTTTTTATAGACTCACGCCTGTATCCCCGAAGGGGTAGGCAGAGGTGTAATATTGCACCCACATTTCGCCATGAATTTTTTAGGTCCCACGTAATAGGGGGCGAGCCTATTGGCGTACTGGGAACATTATCAGACTCCGTGCTGCTACCGAGAATTTCCTAACGGAAAAACCCAATAACACTTTGCCCGAACCGGGAATCGAACCCGATACCTCCCAATCCCACGCGCACATTTATGCCGCGAGACGAACGAGGTAGTCTGTCAGTTTCTGGGATATACTAATCCTCCTTGCTAGTCTGTTCTTTATGTCTGTTGTTCTTTTTTGTGGTATGCATCCCTGAAAGAGCTAACAAATTTGTTTTTTTATACTTTGTTTTCTGCATTTCAGATATTTGGTGCAGACACCGTAGCTATCACGACGATGGGAAGATAGTCGGTGGTAACAGCACCACCATAGAACAGCATCCTTACCAAGCATATCTGCTGTTGTACGACGGTCGTGATTACTACCAGTGTGGAGGCTCCATCATCAGCAAACGTGCCATAGTGACGGCCGCACATTGTCTGACAGGGTACGAAAAACAGTTTTGATTATATAATTATTATTCTATGTCTTTGTTTGCTACGTTTCCACGCCTTAACTGCTGAACTGGTAAACATACAACTTTATATACACGCGTTGCTATGGTCATTCGTACCAAAAGATACACAGGGTACATGACAGAAGACTACGAGCGTAACTCATTATGGGCAAGTATTATATGCCTTCCGGATTATTAGCAAATTTTACCAAAAGCAATTGTATGTCTGAACTTATAGTTGTTTAGCTATTTGAGAAAATATTATTACCACGTCTCGTTGAAAAAATGATATAGGTAGCTACTATTTGCAAGATAAAAAAAGTTTCAGTCAAAACACAATTATTGATAATACATTTATCATTGCTTCTTATACCATTGATTTAACGCCTTACACCTACCTACAACTGTAGAACATCCTTGGACAAGATATACCAAGAAAATTTTGCGTATGCCTAAAATTGATTTTCCAGAATACAAAGAATCTACGTGAGAATCGGCAGCACGGAGGCTTCATCAGGAGGCACCCAGTATCAAACATCAATATACTACGCCCACCCTAAGTACAACAGTATTACAAGTGACTACGACGCTGGAGTGGTCAAATTGGCCAGAGATATGGACTTGGATGGAACGAACGCGAGGGCTATTACGATGGTGAACACTGGCTATGATCCTGCTGATGGTACTAATATGACGCTTACTGGATGGGGTGCCACTTCAGTAAGTACATCAACTATGTGTAAGTGAGTCATCTCGACTCTAAAACCTAGTGAGAGTGCTGGAGGCCCCATCCCCTATTCCTTCCCCCTTATCCCACTCCTCCTCCTATCCCTTTTCCCAACCCCAAGGGGCGGCAACGCACATGTGAATCCTCTGGTGTTACTTGTGTCCATGGGCGACGGTAATTGCTTACCATCAGGCGATCCGTATGTTCGTTTGCCGCCTTTTGCCATAAAAAAAGGTCAACGCGTTGGGGCAAATACTAGACATTTCACTTTCATCAGCCACTCAGCCGGAAAATTGACACCATTGTTAGAAATTGGCCTTCAAGGCTCTCCATATAGACCGATCTTAAGCCGTTCGCAACGAGCTATTTGCCCGATCCCAATATCGCCGGTCCATCTTAGAGGATGGACATACATTGGACCTATCACAGATGCGACGTCCGATGCACGGGAGCTATAAAACACACATCCGTTATTAAAAAAAAAATACATCTCCCACACTAGGAATATATCATGTGTCACATGTATGTATGTATCATGGGACAAACAAACATACAACCAACAGACGCAATGAACACTCAGACTGGAAACAACCATTTATGGTTCACACCAACTGTTGTATCGTGTGGGGATCGGACCCACAATACTCGGCGCAGCGTCAAGCGACGGGGCGGTCTCTCAAACCACTACGCCAACCGTGGAGTATATATTGGTAAGAACCCTCTATTTACTTGAACATATATTTTACAGGAAGGTGGTGCTACGAGCAGTACTCTACAAGTAGTCCAAGCGCCCGTTGTGGCTCGATCGCGGTGCAACCAGGAGTTGGGCGGTGGTATCACTTCCAGAATGTTCTGCGCTGGCGTGCCTGAAGGAGGCAAGGATACATGCCAGGTACGTTTAAGAAACATTTTGTGAATATTTTCAGGTCTGTGCTAGCCATGAGCAAGCATTATGCATCCACGCAAAAAATGGTTGTTGTTAAATTACGATAAACGTATCAAATTGGATTCGATTTGCGTTAGGCAAGTAAAATATAAAGTGAGATAAATGAAGAGCTTGACTGCGTTTACAACCTTAAAATCGAACTATTTTGTCCTTTTCAGTTGACAGTTTGAAGTCGGGTAAATGTTTAGATTATTTTTATATAAATTGTTTTTCTTTAACTTCTATGTTTGTTTTCAGGGAGATTCTGGTGGCCCCGCCGTGGTAAGTTCAACGGGTAAACTGGCCGGGATCGTATCCTTCGGCTACGGTTGTGCCCGACCCAATTCTCCTGGAGTGTACACTCTTATAGGTAACTTCGAGATTAAGACGTTTATCAGACTTGCCACTACAGTTTGACACGAAAATGTAATCGACGTACCTGCCGAAGGCATTCGATCTTGATTTTATATCTTATTTTTAAATAAAGACACTGTGTATTTAATTACCATTGTTTTATTAATGATAATGTTTGTTCCTGCAGTCAACAGTAACATAGGAATTCTTTACGCATCAAATACATTCATTAAAGAGAGCCAGTTCTTATTTTAATCAATGGCAATTATTACCATATATTAAAACAACGTGGAGACACTTTTGACGACAAAAGACTTGTCGGTTTTCAGTATTATATCCCCCATAAAACGAAATGATTTGAAAAAAATATGTGCGCGAGTAAACTGATATTATTTTTGCAATATTACATAAAAATAAGTCATCATCCTCCTAGCGTTATCCCAGTTTGAACTCAGGGTCCGCTTTCTAGTCTAACCGGATTTGGCTGAATATTAGCTTATCCACGGAGCGACTGCCTATCTGACCCCGCCACCCGAAGGGATAGCGATATTCCATGGTTCAGACTAGTGTCAGCTAATTTAGAGGTACTGACGCCCTATAACGACTGACAAAGATCTTCATGACAACCGGAACCGACGGGTTAGCGTGCTCTCCGAGGCACGAGATAAGCGATAATTAACAATTCAATACACACGAAAAGTCATTGATGCGCGCGCGTCATTAAACTGGTAAATATGTCGATTCTATGGGGTTTTTACTTTTCTCTCACAGAATTCGGGCGCAGTTCAGCGTTCTAGGATTTTTATCATTCCGATCTTCCCGTTCCAATCCCCCATTACTTACTCACAGTAAACAGTGGTTTTCATAAGACATAAACTGATTTAAAAGTATACATAGCACATAGTTGTACAGGATGTTTTACTTGACGTTACTGTTTTGTTTTTAATAAATATGCTGCAAAATACGCGTAATTTTTTTTCATTGCCTGGTTCACTTATGAAGATACACACAGGTAAAATAAATTATAACTAATTAAGAGTTATTATGTAATTATCGTTCATTCCTAATCATTCAATTATTCCAATTAATATCAAACAAAGATAATTGTTTGTTCGAGTTTATATCGAAAGTGTGTTTATTAGTTGCCATGACCAGTGTGTGCAGTCGTGAGGTATAATATTAAGGTAAATGTCAGTTAATAGCAGGCGTGACTGTTCCCTCGAATCATTTTAATTGGCTTAAAGAGAGTCACCTAACAACGTCTTGAGGACACGCGATCACGAAGCTGTCAATAAGATCGGACATTTAAATTTGGAATTTATATTTTTTCTTTACGGCACATAAACGTCAGAGGTTTTATGTTGATTGAGTTTAATAGGTAATTAATTAAGAGGTCACGATGATGTAGGTATTATACATGTAGGCATAATGTTGCATTCATCAAAAATATCACGTCTTGGATCATATTAGGATTAGATCACACTTCAAAGTCATCGTGATTCATAGTACATCTTCATTATATCTGATGTATTTACTCCGTAGTTTCGTCTTGGGTTACCAGCCGTAGCCACAGAAAGACTGAGACAACGTGGGGACAAATAATGTTATGTCACATTTATGACATAATATTATTTGCCCCCACGACAAGACTGCCTCCGTGGTCCAGTGGATAGCGGATGCGACTACTTATCGGAGGTCCCGGGTTGGATTCCTGGGTCGTGCAAAAGTTTTACTGGGTTTTTCAGAATTCTCAGTAGCAGCACGAAGTCTGGTGATGTGCCCGGTAACGACAATAGGCTCGTCCCTATTACGTGGGACCAAAAATTCATGGCGAAATGTGGGTGTAATATTACACCTCTGCCTACCCCTTCGGGGATAAAAGGAAAAAAATAGTGAGACTATAAAAAAAATATGTTTATGTTGAAGACCTGTTACTTTAATATTAATAGGTCATCCTCATCATCCTCTCAGCGTTATCAGTAAGAACCCTGGCTCCGCTTTCTAGTCTAAACGGATTCGACTGAATATTAACTTTTCTACAGAGCTCCTGCCTGTCTGACCCTTCTATAACCCTATATTCCATGGTTTAGACTAGTGTCAGTTTATACAGAAATTCTGATTCCCTATAACGACCGTCAAAGATCTTCTTGACAACCAGGATCATTAAGCGATAGTTAACAATACGCACATAATTCAGAAAAGTCAGTGGTGCGCGCCGCGCGAGTATTCGAACCCTGTACAAGGCAGTCTGTTGGTATGTCCACTAGGTTATCGCTGCCTTGCTGTGAATATTAATAGGTATATTATAATCATTCATATTGCCTCCGTGGTCCAGTGGATAGCGTATGCGACTGCGTATCGGAGGTCCCGGGTTCGATTCCCGGTTCGGGCAAAAGTGTTACTGGGTTTGTCCGAATTCTCTGTAGCAGCCCGGAGTCTGGTGATGTGCCCAGTAACGGCTATAGGCTCGCCCCCTATTACGTGGGACCTAAAAATTAATGGTGAAATGTGGGTGTAATATTTACACCTCTGCCTACCCCTTCGGATACAGGCGTGAGACTATAATTAATAAATAAAATAAAATCATACATCACCTTAGCCGCTCACCGTGGTCTTTTATAAAAGTCATGGCTGTCGGTCCACAAACTCTCACCAATACTTAAATAAGACAGCAAAATCACATAAATGGCAGAACTTCGCATTGGAAATAAAATACGGAGTCATTTCCTACATTTACTTAATGGATTGGTACAACAAATCTTAGTGACATTCGGCCCATCTATACCGCAATAAATTCGAGAGAAGGGTACGTCCGAAGACATTTATGAAAATAATGTTTTATGTGTGTATTTTGAAGATTAAACCCTGTTTGTAAAATGTGTACGTACACCTTATTTTATATCGGCGTATTATATAAACAACTTTGTTTATATAATACGCCGTTTGTTTATATATTTTGAAGATTATACATCATCAGCCTTTAATAGTCCACTGCTGGACTAGGCCTCTCCTTTGAAAGGAGGAATTGGCCTACTATACCACGCTGGCCAAGCGGGTTGGTATAGGGCTTGTATCAAGTTTTCCTTCTCTTACAGTGCTATTCTCTGCAAAAATGCTCCTTCTGTCGGCTCTTACGACACCCATGGGATGAAATGGGGTGGTGACAATTCGTATTCTTAATCCGTCACCACACGGACACGAAGATGAAGATTATACACTGTTTATAAAATGTATACCTACACCTTATTTTATATCGGCATAATATACAAAGTTGTTATTTCATTACCATGATTATAATGCAGAAACCAGCGTGGCTCGCATACTCACGCGTGTAAAACTTCTGTATTTATGTGTCACTGAACTCCTCCGAAACAAATCTGATTGCAAGCTATCGTGACATCATCATCGTCTTAGATTTATCACGGTTACATCCAAGACCTCTATCCTGGAGCCCGGGGCACAGATTATATTACGGCCTACTACTTTTCTTCCGTGTGGACCGTGTGGTGACGGATTAAGAATACGGAATGTCACCACCCCATATCATCCCATGGGTGTCGTAAGAGCCGGCAGAGCGAGCATATTATGCAGAGAACAGCACTGTAAGAGAAGGAAAACTTGATACAAACCCTATACCAACCCGTTTGGCCAGCATGGTATAGTAGTCCAATTCCTCCTTTCATAGAAGAGGCCTAGTCCAGCAGTGGACTGTTAAAGGGTGATGATGATGACTACTTTTCTCACAGAGCGAATGAAACTCTTTCTTTCTATCATGTGTGTTGTAGTCATTTTAATCTGATTCACATAAAACAGGTAGATGTTGCTACAATTACACTTAGATTGCTCATAATCTCAGTCTAAATTGACAACAGCTGCTATGCTCGTTTAGTTATAACTACATATTATTACTAAACACTTGAACCACGAGTAATACATGAATACAATTATTGCAACGCTTATTGCCGTAAATAAATCACCACAATATATTGAGACAATGTATTGATGTTATTAACTACATGTACGCATTATACGGCGATTGAGACGAGAATATAAATGGATACATTAATTAATCATGCAAATTTAAATTTTGATGTGAGACAGTGTGAGATGTGATGACACGTTAAATTATAAATTAATACTTTAATGTTTCTTTGTTTTGTGCTTGAATTTTTATCTTAAAAACTGAAACAAGACAGACTAATATTGCAAGAATTGATTTCGTAGAAAAGCTAATATTGTGTCCAATCATGATAGAAATAGATTTTCTGTATCCCGTAAAGCCTTCTTTATGTCATTATCACATATATATGATATGCTGATACCAAACCTATGAACTATGAAATCTTTAAAGAATTTATTAATAATACCAACTAATTTATTAATAGATTCGTTAGTAACTTTGATAAGTGTTCCCATGAATTATTATGTTGCAGATAGCTTGAAAACTAAGGACAAATACGAATTAACTACAAACGATCTTGTATTGTGATAAAGTAATCATTTCACTGACACGCGACATAGTTCCGGAGTCGTGATTTCTAAGAGTGTGGCAACGGTCGCCTTGCAGCGCCATCTAGTAACAACTGACAGCAGTTTACATAATAGAGACCATGATCTCTTATATTATGTAAACCTTTAGGGCAATCGGATAGTGTCGTAGTTTTTGACCTCATATTAAAAAATATTTGTTGCGTAATGTATGAAATTAATTTCAGAATTATTGAAATATTTGTGTGGGTACTTGGATGGATGCGGGATGTTTGCTAACACAAGTATAATTCTCGGTACGTGTGTAGATATGTTATTTAAATTCTTATCAGCTGGAGCTATACTGATAATTATTTAGTGATTTAAGTAAGTAAGCCCCTGGATAGTAGTGATTGATAAAAGGAACTTGTAGGCGGCACAGTTACCTATTTATAAAAACCTATAACATTATTAAATATTATACATTTTTATATGACGACGGGTTGCTTGATTTTTGGCCGGTATAAATGCTTCACAGTTTGTTATAAGTTCACACCAAATCAAATTAACAAAACTGACTATAATTATTTTGGATTACTGATCACGAAACGAGTGACAGTTTCTAGGTACCTACTTGATGTCCGCCCGGAGTTTCCAAGAGAAGTGAGATTTGTGTTGCTCCGTTTAACGTCAACCGTCACCCATCCTTCAACTGTAGCGAACGTCACTATAGACTCTGTCGCAGCGCGCCATCTTCACACTTCCGTTTCGCAGTCAGTTGACGTCCCGTACTCATGACCATTCCGATATATAGTTATTCAGTATTTTAAGTAACAGTTTACGTAAATAACAATATGGTCCATGTAAATCACGAACAACGCAGTGATTTGCACTTCCAATATAATCTGTACCCCCATAATTCCTATCAGAAAAGTAACCCCAAAGAATACATCAACACACAGAGCCAAAAACTCAAAACTGACGCCTGTCATAAAATTGTTTAAAATATTAATGGCACTTTGTAGTAATTGCTTTGTCCTGTGTTCTCAACAGACGCTGACAGAAGGCACAAATGGTCACGACTCCCCAACTGTCATAACTTGCTTCATTAATTATCGGTGAGGTAAAAGTTTCAGAACTCCTCAGAAAATGTCCTGCCATTGCCTTGTCTTCTGGCCGTCATTAAATCAATTTAAAGTCATAAATCATCGGTGCTGAAGTTCCCAAACCAACTTTTTGCTTTGAATATATTATGTGGTTTGAATTAGGGTTTTTATGGTTTAAATTACTTATTTATGAGCTTAGAGCTTTTTTAAACCAAAGAAGTTTATATAAAATCCAATAAAGTCCTTTTACTTATTTATGAGCCTTAGGTGTTACAAAATTAGGAATAATGTGAAATTAGAGTTCGCCTTAGATTAAAAGGCTTTTGACATGCTTATTAGCTTTTTAAAGATGGTTGTCATTGTTCCATTCGACATTTATTGCAATAAAGTGACATTTATGATTACAGAGCTTATACAAGAACTACTTTGAACTATCTTTAGTCTTCTTTATCCATTACGATACCTTTGAGAAAAATAGTAGTCCTCAAACCAAAAATAAACTATTTATCAAATACATTTTGGTACGTTACTCGGAATCGTTAAAATATATTTATACGATTACAATTCCACCGCTTTAACAGTAAAATAAATGTAAGGAATTGTCTAACAGCTGCTTCATATACAGAACTAACAAAACATAGCGTACCATAACTTCACGCCTTTTATCCCCGAAGGGATAGGCAGAGGTGCATTACACACCCACACTTCGCCAGTTATGTTTCGGTCCCAGTGTAATAGGGGGCGAGCCTATTGCCATCTACCGGGCATATCATTAAGTGAGTGATAATTAATTTATAATGCACACATAACTTCGAAAAGTCAGAGGTGTGTGCCCGGGGTACCTGAGGATTGAACCCAAGACCATCGTCTCGACAGTCCGTTCATCACAGGCTATCGCCGCTTTTATACAGCACTATGCATTTTTACACGACTGCCCAAAAAAAGGAGTATAATGTTTTCAGGATTCATGTATGTATGTATGTGAGTTTCTTTTTTCCACCATAACTTCTAAATGCCTGCACTGTTTAGGATGTACGGGGTATCATTAGAATCCTTACATCACCCCCAGTAACACTGGATATATATTTTTGAAAAAGTCAAGGTGGTAGGGGTGTTAAGCCATTTTCAAATCGTTTTGTTTTTACAGGGCAGTCGTGTTTTTTTAATTAGATTACTTGTTAATAAAAAGTATGTGTATAACTTAGTTCATTATAAGAAAATAGTTGCGAAATTTCGTTACACTTGTATCAAATATTTAACTACCTATCTACTAAATTACTACCAAATAATTTATTTTATCACAAATAAAGACAGTAAGTACCTACTTTTTAATACCAACAAATAATTTAGAAAAATACAATTACGAGATATATACAGCGTACCAGAATTTCTATATTGTAAAGTATATTGTAAATTGTATATTGTAAATTGTAATTGTATATTGTAAAGTCAAGTCCCATTTTACTCCTCTATGTCTGTATGAACGTGAGAGATATGGTATTGTATGTAAGCTGTAGGCTTAAATTACTGATATCCAAGTATTTATACATAATATGTAAGAGGATAGTGGCAGTTAAATGACACTGACATGACGTTTGACATTTAAACTGTCAAGCGTGTAAATAAGGTGTAAGCTAGCTATATAAGTCGACAGGCTCGACTAGTTCATTCTATTCTCCTTCGACGACTGCTCAGGTACGATATGGTTCTGACTATTTAACTGCCACTGTGTTTCAATATTCTGTTGCTTGTTCTTTTGTTTTATCATCTAGGAAACAATGTGAGATAGTGTTATCATTATCTTATTGATATTGTGGGTAGTTTGATCGTTTGTGAGATATTAAAGATTGTAATATAGGATAGAATAATATATTCTATAGAATAGAGTAATGTACCATATAGTGGTATCAATGAGAGTCATTATATATCTGTGGTAAACGTTTAGTAAATTGTGTTGATGCTAAATAATGCTTATTATGTTAAGTTGTAAGACAGACCTTTCTTGTAATATAAAACTACCCACACCATTGATATTAAATTATATAAATTGGCTGTACCACTATTTGTAAATTATTACTTATTCAAAAGAATGGCCGAGAGTTTTATTGCCCGTTCTTTCTCTTGGTTCTAAATGTAAATATAGAATCACGACGTAATCTAAAGATACATACTTGTGCCAAACTGAATAAATGAAAGTATGATTTGATTGTTGCCTCTTTTATTTATCAAAACTGTCTCTACACTATAGGGAGCTTTCCTGAATCTAACAAACGCGATAACCTTAAAACTAGCGAACGGATGTTTGTACCTACGGTTTTCACCAATAGATGGAGTGATTCCTGAGTAAAGTTAAGTGTAGGTACTGTAAAGTATTATATTTATCTATGGTGTAGGTATCATTCACTCGGGTGAAGACGCAGGTACCTAATTATAAAGATAATTTAACATTAAGATCCTTGCCGTTTATATAAAATTTACATAAAATACATCCATCTATATCTAATAGCTTTCATATTTATAATACGGAAGTTAATAATAGCAGCTGTTATTATGACATCTGATTCTATAGTAAATTATAGTAATGGCTAATAAAACAGTAGGCTCGGCTCGTTATTATGATAAAATATAATAAACTAATGAATTTTTTAGCTGGACACGAAGAGCCGAAAATCGGTCTCAGTGGCGTACCATTGGAGAGGCCTATATCCATCAGTGGACAACGGCGGGCTGATGATGATGATGCTGATATTATGATCGCAGGTCATTATTGCAAATAAACACAGCTTCGAAACGGGATACTGAAAATATGGTTCCGGGCACACATTTCTTTAAAAATATATATCTCTCGCACTAGGAATAAATATTTTATAGTGCACAAGCTTTCAAGAGAACAGATCAAAGTTTTGTGTTCATATAGGAATCAAACCCATGATATCTGGGATATCAGACAGGGAGCCAGGGTCACTAACCAGTCAGTTAATGGTATTATCTTTAAAAAGACAGCGCCTACTCTAGGCTTTAATGCTCTGTCGCGAGGGAATTTAAAAATAATCAACCGACGGACAAACCAATGAGGTAACATATTGTACATAATGTACAACTAGACTACAAAAAACAATTTGTTTCAGGCATGAAATATAGTAAATATATAAATAGACTGTATATATAGACTGCCTCCGTGGTCCAGTGGGTAGCGTATGCGACGGCTGATCGGAGGTCCTTTCTTCGATTCCTGGGTCGGGCAAAGTGTTACTGGGTTTTTCCGAATTCTCAGTAGCAGCACGAAGTCTGGTGATGTGCCCAGTAATGGCAATAGGCTCGCTTCCTATTACGTAGGACAGAAAAATCCATGGCGAAGTGTGGGTGTAATATTACGCCTCTGCCTAACCCTTCGGGGATACAGGTGTGAGTCTATAAAAAAGAATATATATAGTCTCGCGTGAACATCGACCCTACAAAACCCGGAACAGTTCTTAACTACAGCGTTAAGCCACTACAGCGTACGTCTAGTCAAAAATATTATGGAATCTCACTATGAATCTAATATACCATGACTTGTCGTTGCTTTAGATGAAAGTCGGTCAAAGGTTTATGGTCCTAAAACTATAAGAACATCCACAAATCTCTTAAATAGTCTCCATATCAATAAAGTAGAAAGTTTGTGAGTTATCACCGTTACATCACAGGTAACGTTAACCACGATAAAAAAACATGGGTCGACATATGTAGCCTCACATAATAAACAGATTAGTGATCTAACCAAACGATTTGTCGTTTGAAGAGTTGTATACGTTTGTCATGACTGGTTACACAAGCTTTCTTATTTTAATAAATGAAAAAAAAAACAAATTGCGCTTGTATAAAAAAGTACAATGATAGACATTAAAAACAAAGATTTATAATTAGAAGAATGATTATTATTTTTTTAGTCTCAAGCCTGTATCCCCGAAGGTGTAGGTAGAGGTGGAATATTACACCCAAATTTCGCCATGAATTTTTAGGTCCCACGTAAAAGGAGGCGAGCCTATTACCGTTACCGGGCACATCACCAGACTCCGCGCTTCTACTGAGAATTCGGAAAAACCCAATAACACTTTTGGGCGACCTGAGAATCGAACCAGGGACAGATCAGCACTTCTATACGCTAGCCACTCGACCACGGAGGCAGTCTTCAATCAATTATTCGCATAACATCACACATTTATTTTCTCATTGTGAGTATACACAATAATGCAAACCCAAAACACTCGGCGCTTTGTAGTGGTTTTGTGGATTAGTCTCACCACTGTTCGATCAGTTCCGGATAAATTAATTGGCAAATACTATCATGCAAAAATCACTCTAATTTTGTATTTAACTGGTAGATAAGGCGAGCCCAGACATTTTGAAACTGTGCCATGTCATAACCCTTTACTGTTGAATTACAGTATAATTTCAATTGAAGAGTTAGCTATGTGTAACTTATAACTAAAAAACAATATTAAAACTTCCTTATCCTATCATAATCCTATCAAAAATTAACATAATATTAAAACTTCCTGATATACAACTGGACCCAATAGATTGCGCCTTAGTTTCGCTGGTTCTTTATAAAAAACTTAAGGCATTGAATAAGCATTGACATAACATAAGACTTAACATTACCAAAGACTTGTAAGAGACTTTGACAAAATTGAGTTCTTAGTGTAATCTTACAAAATACATCTTAAGCTAAGGGTGATGTAAATTACTGGTGCTAGAACAGATCATAAATAGTTAATGATATCTTTTAACAATTGACGCGTTTCGTCAGACTGTCATTGTGATTCTCGAGTCATTTCAACCAGACAATTTTGCACGCCGAATCGATTACCTTTCGTAATTTGTTCACGTAGCATTTATAATTTCCGAAATTATTCTTTGACTTAACGGTGACTACTACTATACAGCGATGTAGAGACTGAGACACTGCTACAGAGAAGGTCTCGGATTCGAAGCCATGGCCCGCGCCGCTGCCTTTTCGTAATTATGTGCGTGTTTAAAAGCGTGTTAAAAGCGGCGATAGCCCAGTGGTGTACGAAACGGACAGCCGAGACGATGGTCTCGGATTCGATCCCCAGGTACCCCGGGCACACACCTCTGAATTTTCTAAGTTATGTGTGCATTATAAATTAATTATTCCTCGCTTAATGATGTGCCCGGTTGATGGCAATAGGCTCGCCTCCTATTACATTGGGACCGAAACATAACAGGCGAAGTGTGGGTGTGTAATACACCTCTGCCTACCCACCCGGAGATAAAAGGCGTGAAGTTATGTGTACGTTCTAGAGTAACAGTTACATCCAGTCATAAGTGTTAAATAGTTAGTTTCTAAATCATTTGTAATTTCTCACTAGTCAGTTCTAGTTACAGTTACCGTGTTAATAAAAATACCATGAGAAAACTTACATATCTCATCATCACCTCAAAGATTTCCCATCCGTGATCCAAGACGCTCGCCTGGGTGCCCAGGGTCCATTTAAACCGAAAATAAGAAACTGAAACTTGCATGTTTGTCTGTACATATTATTTTCGAAAGAGAAGTGAAATCTCCCAACCCTGATTTGAACTGCGTGATGGACTGTGACCTTACCTTTCTTATAGAAAGAAGAGACGCATTCCCAGCAATTAATATACAGGACCGATATAAAGCGTACTGGAAGTGCAATCTCAAATGAAAACACATACTTTGCTCAAAACTCAGACGCACGATAATCAACGCCGATTCGGCACAAAATATATGTAGTTTCACTAGCTGAGCCCGCGGCTACACCCGCTATACTTAGGGTTTCTGCTCTACACCTATGGCTCATAGCGTTATGATATAAAGCATATATACATTCTACGATAAATGGGCACTGGCAGAACGCCCGTAAGTTATTGCCTGAGATAAACGCGTTCAACCAGACAAACATACAAACTCTTTAGACTTATTATTTTAGTATAGATATCTCTAAATTGTCCACGCTTAGTTACTTACAGTGTTTTCGTAAAAGGCTAAAGAAAAATCTAGACTAAATTTCGTTAAGTTAAACGTCGATTAAAAATTTCACGGGTCTCAATCACATAATTATTTCTAAAACGGGCGGGAAATATCTTTTATATACTAATATTCCGGCATTGATTACACCAGTAGTAGGAACTTTCATACTGCTGGTGTAAGCAATTATTTGATGTACCTAGACACTTACATAAAATAAAGTAATAACAATAATTAAGCGTTGTATATGTTTTAAATATTTTTATTTTATTTTTCTATATATTTAAAAATGTAAAATTAATTTGAAATATGTTATATAAGGGAGATCAGACACATGATTGCAAAATATAATTGTTATATTATCCACACCCAAACCACAACAATTATTGAATATTTATTTATTCAGTACCGATATTTTGGAAAGTACAAGTCTATAGTATTTATTATTGAACATAGGTTACTGGCAGTAACCACTCGGACGGTTTGCCACACAGACCATTTATGATCCGCCCTTCCAACCGATCCCCGCAATCGTAATAAGATCATCGGTCCACCTTGGTTAGACTAGTACTTAAACAAATTCAAAGTACACTCTATCTCTTAGCCTTAGTAAGATACTTAGGTAGGTATATAAAATTTCTTCACATACGAGTCAAAATCGTGTCGTGTCGCAACGTTATAGTTACCACAGAATAGGCAATTTGATGCGGTGACAATATTACTACTTACATGTCATTTTCGTTACATTACGTCGCCACCTATTACACAAATTTTCGAACAACTATTTGGCTGGGGATTGGAATTTATGTATTAACTTCTTTAAGAGTTCAATCTAGTTATGAGTAAGTATAACGTGAATCTTTACTGAAAATAAATAACGAACTACAAACAAAAAGAAACGAATAAATTATTTTATACGCGCATAATTATTTTTGTCTTGTATAATAAGGGCGGCTAACAAGCTAAGGTCTGCTTGATGATAAGCGGCTTACATTATCTCATAAACACCATTAATGCCAATGAGGCATAGTCCTCGCGATACTAAGCTTTAGAAAGAGCAGATAGCAATAATATCCTCGCCCCCTGCTCTCAGACCGTTTCTATTTCTCCCTAGAAAAAAATAAAGATTAGTAAAGCGAGGACCTCCTTCTTCTACACCTAAGCACCGAACGAAACGTATCAATAGCAGTACGGCTAACTCAATTTTTCTTGAGAAATCTAGCCACTTAAAACAAATATACCAATGTTTTTAAAAACTTCTACATAAAAAAAAATGGGTCACTATGAACAATCGAATAAATATATTTGTGTTCACGCAGTCATATAACAATAAACATATTGACATTTAAAAATCTATCACAGAAGTTAATTTTTAATATCAAAATTATTTCCATTAATAATAATTGCTTTGTTAGTTTAAAAATTCCTAGCGCGGCGTGTAAATTCCAAGTATTTATTTTACTCAGATACTAAATTTCTATTATTAGAAGTTCAAGAAGTTTATTTAACGTAAGTCTACAGTAAGTAGTTTATATTCTCGGAATAAGTTTTTTCTTTCATATTTTCATCACTATTTCAAAGCTATGCAAATAAATATACAAAATTATAGAAAAGCTGATATTATTATTCTCTAGTGAATAATATTCCAAACGAAAAAATTCCTTTGGTTATTCTGGAATTTTTCTAATCCACAAGCTAAACAAAGATCATATTCGACAACCGACTGGCACCACTTTGAAATTACTGTCGAAGTCGTATATGAAAAAGCGTGACTAGTACAAAGCAGTAACATTTGCACTATGAACCAACTGCATGCTTTGTTTCCTACAAAGTGTTCGAACACTGTGCATCGATCTTAATCCTAACTGATGTTTACCCCAACGCCCAGTACTTTATCAGAGCGCCTTGACAGTGCACGTATCCTCCTGTTTGCAGCTGCACTCACGACAACACATAATTGGAATTTATTATACACGTATTGTCATCGATATGGATTCACTATTTCTACGTTAGCCGACAAACAACGAGAAGCTATCGCACCCTCGCAGTCTACTACATACATTTTTATTTTTCCTATTCTTCTAACCTGACTCACTAACTTTCAGTGATTACACAACACATGTTAAAACCACATAAGCACTGAACACCTAATAACAACGTATCGAGAAATAATCTCACGCTCCAGTTGCAAACGAAACTCAATTAACAGTATTAAGTCACGGCATATAAGCACGGTATATCGAATGAATTTACGCAAAAATTTGCCCATAACTATCACTTGGTTTTCTATCCTTAACCTTAATAAGTGGGCCTCATAGGCCACACAAGTTATTGTGTAGGGTGTTAGATTGGCACTCAGTAGATATCTTGGCGATTTACGCGGTGCGGCGTACGCGCGTATTCGGTATTACTTTTAGGTGAACGTGCGCGCGCGCTACCACGCATCGGTCTTCCGCCGCAGCCGCTCAGTGCAACTACGACACTGGCGGAGAACGAACTTAGAACCTCCGATACGCGACCGCACGCCGTACTACCATTGTGAACTGTGAACTTACGGACTTTCTTGTGCCAATTATTTCTTGTGTTTGTGTTTGTTTGGCATATAACGGTAAGTCGCATTTTTATGGCACTGTTTATGTAGAATAAACTTTCTTTAATAAAATAGCGGTGCGCTCTCTCCTTTGACAGACGAAGAAAGCTGAGATTAGAGCCGGACAAACATCGTATAATGATTTTAATGCTCGGATGCGTTAGGTTTATCCTACTTATTAATAGCGAAAAAAATATAAATGACCTCTAAATATTTTTATAATATTTCTTTTATATAAGAACTTTGCAACAGAGCTTCCGTTGCAAAGTTTTAAATAATATAAGTTAGTAAATGCTTTTGATAGAATATTGATAAATAATAAAATAATAAATATCCCTCTAAATTTGACTATAGCGTAATTTTGGATTGCATTCGTTGAAGTGCTCTTCATGTGTGTAAGAAGTCTGTAAAAATATTTTTATATAAAAAATCAACAGGTGTGTATTGGAAATGTGTCAATAAATAATCATCTTGTTTATAGAAACGGCGAAATTAGAAATTAGTTATTTAAAAATTATAATCATTTGAATTTATAATTTTGGCGCCACAAGGTTCACCGGGTCATTAAGTAATAAATTAAAAATACACTTTACATAAAATGAATGAAAAGTACCTAAACACAACAAAAATTTTGTTGACTAAAAACCAGAATATACTGTTATTAAAAGAAAGCTGTGCAAAAATGTTTAAATATATTTTACATATTTTATTTTTTACGAAAATATAATTTGAGGAAAATATGATAATAAAATGCATACTGTAGGTAGTTACAAAGTAAGCTATCGAAAAAAAGTCAAAAATATGCACAATATTGTAAATATTATATTTTTTACCAAAAGAAAAATCAAGAAACCTAAAACTAATAAAATGCTAACAAATGTTGAAAGAGTATTACAGGCCTTTAATTAGCATGCACTTGTAGCGTTTTTTCCCTAGTTTCATAATGTCGATACGGTTCGTGCAAAATGTGTAACATCATTGAGCCATAGCGGCGAAAATCTATTAGCAAGTCGCTGCTTCCAATGAAAATTGCGAATTCCGTACCGACTATTTTTTAGCGTGCTACATTTACAGTTATACAATTGTAATCTTCATTTGTATGCAAAAATGTATACTATAAGATGGACTAAATTTTAATAGAGCAATTGAAATAAATTATTATTTAATATTTATTAAATTAGTGATGATAGTAGTGCAAAATTTAGAATGAATTAAAATCTGTAATAATAATAATTGATGTAGAGTAATATAGACAATATTTTAATACAAATGATGTAAAAATTATTAAATTAAATGAATAAGGTTCATATTATTCGAGAAATAAATTAAAAAATATATAATATTATATATTTAAAAATATTAATAGCGTATTAACAAAAATATGTTGCATTGACAGTATTCTGATGTAAATAATTTAGAATTGAATATGTAAATAAAATAAAAGATATAAAATAAAATAAGAGCGATACAATGAGATAAAAAGTGTGAAGTGTGTCTAGTTTTCACTTGGTCTCAATGTCCCACGCTTCGCTCTCGATAGCCGACTTGATGCGATCACGGCGACCTACAAACATAGGAATACTCTCACTGTCATAGACATAGCGGACCGGATTATGCAACTATAACAAAGAAAAAAAATATATCGAATAATATGATGTATGTATTCACAAAAAAAAGTATATTTGTATGTTTGTCGTTTATTTAGTATCTCATAGTATAAGCTCTGCTTAGTTTGAGACTAAATGGTGATGTGTGAATGTGGTAGAAAAAAAATATTGTTCCTCACACAACACCATCTAGTCCCAAACTAAGCAGGGCTTGTACTAAGGGTGCTAGACAATAGATATACATACATACTTTTTTGTAAAAATGTACATATTATACATAAGGACTGTGGCCTTCCTCTTCTCATAGTGAAAAAGGGCCTGTGCCTAACAGTGGGATGGTATTGTATATACAGGGCTGATTTTATTTTATACATAGAAATACCCAGACCAAGGCAAACATCCAAGTTCACGCACACAAATGTTTAACTAACAATCTATGAATACATTATTTAATAATTAATTCAAAATCCAAATTGTTTTCTACATCTCATATAACCTTCTTTTAAATTGAGTAGTAAACATTCATTAACAATTAAATCAATTTCATTTAATTTCGGATTGGTTGTCCGTTTAATTTTCCCATAACAACTTGCAGTTAATCAACAGTCAGTCGTGATCGCTCTCGTATAACAACAGGAATTAATTGTAATTTTTAGCGAACAATCATTTTTGTGAATAAACAATAAACGACTGAATTCTGTGGGAAAATAAATTACAGTAAAAAATTCAATTGCTTTTGCGTGAATTGCGTTTCTTTTCTGTACAAATAGAAATGAAAGAGAAATGTTGCTTGAAAGTGACATACATCGAAATGACTTTATTGTATTCACTGTACAAAAAATAGATGCATTAAACTAATAAATTGTTTGTTATAAACAAACAGTACGGCTATTCCCACGAATCTGGTTTATAATTTACGGATTATTAAGTTAGTCGGCGTTATATGCTCGCTTACATATCGCATAAATCATCCAAATAATGTGGTTATACCGTTTCGTGCATTTTAGATATAACAGACAAAAGTTTTACACGACAAAACTATTAGGTAAAAAACTAGTATTTTTATAACCAGAACGGCATTGCAAATTGTTTAATTACAACTTTATGAATATTTCATACGTGAGCTGTTACAGAGGCCAGTGACGAAGGTTTTACTCCACATTTAGTAACTTTACTAGTACAACAGATTTCTAAATTCGCACTTGTACTGTTTTGCAACTATGACACAATATTGTTAATTATTTAATCAGGTAAAATTATTATTATGGCCTATTGGACCTTGCTTAGTATTGCTTGAGTGCGTTTTAAATTGCCTATTTTCATAATGCCGTCAAATTAAATGTACTGTAGATTTATGGCGACTATTAAAATAAGACAGATGTAGTATGCGTAAGACTATTTGTGCTTTATGGGTCGGAAACCTTAGATCAACTTAAGCTATCTATTTCTATTTAGATATGCTAATGGTATATTTGTTTTTGTCTGTTTGTCTAGGCAATTGGCCAGGTAGGTAAATAGGCTGCTAAGTAAATAGTATTAGAACCAGTAGGTCATAGACTCTGCGTATTATAGATTGCCGCTTACTTAAAATGAGTTATGATAATTCTATGAGAGCGCTTATATAATTAAGTTTGTTAATAGACTTAGACAATTAGATAATGAAGATGTATAAAACAATGTGACCATCAAAGTTATTGTTATAAACAGTACTTTCTCAATTGAAAAATAATACATACTCGTGTATGCATACGTATCTACGTCTATAAGCACATCGATTTTTTATCTATAAACAATTACAATATTTTTATAGAGTTGCAAAAAAATATGTTTCTTGTAGACATTAGTGTAGGTTGGGTTAGATATCCAACAATTCGTCAGTTCATTCACAGCGTTTTGAATATTTGTCGACACATAGGTATCTATATCTAACGATCATTGTTCACGAAAAGGCTGCAGCAACAATGGAATAGATAGATAGATCTGGACGTCGACGGTAAGATCACAGCTTAAACCATTGATGTTTGACTAAATGGATTCGTAAGCTTCATTGTTTAATATCCAATGGCACATACTAAAGTCATAGATGTATCAGCCTTTGAAGCTCTGTATGCGGCCCTTAATCCTCTTATGCTCAGCCAATTCTCATAAATTTAAACAAATAAGACATGAAAATCGGCCGAGTAGTTTTGGAGAAGTGCGTCCACAAATACCCTGATACGAGATTTTTATATTATATTTTCAATAAAAAAACGAAGTCCATAGCAAGTGCCTGTAAATAGAGCTAATTTTCTATTGATTACATACCAGGCTATTTATTAACGACCATAAAATTAATTTTAACATAAAACAATTATAACTACTTATTTACTACTTACTACTAAAATACCATGTAGTTTTAATATGATTATGTCTTTGTATTAATAAGATACAATAACATATAGGCTATATTTTTGCCCGGTAGGTGTCGGTGTAGTCGTGATACCGAAAATAACACTAGTGAAGCCGCGGGAAACAGCTAGTTTAAAATATGGTTTAATATAATATATCACAAGAATCCATACTGTTTCTACAATACAAAGTCTGTGAAAGTACTTCGATATTAAATCAAAGTTTTGAATTCTAAACTTAAATGAAGAAACTCTATATAAACTTGAAAACATTGAAACCATATTGCTAATATTTCAGTGGTTGAAGCCTGTTCAAATTTGAGATAATAATACAAACTTGTCAGAGAAGTCTTTGGTAACTAAAATAGTCACTTGTATCTTCAAATATTGTATTAAAGTTAGTGTATCTAATCCTTTTGAAGTTGTATCTACACTGATGAATAGATCAGTGGCTTATGTTGACCTTTTGTCATTGCGTGTGACTCGTGAGTTCGGTTCTTGGATTTTTACCATAACTTTGTACGATCCAGAAAGGATTGTATCTTTTTATTGCCGTACTATACAGGGTGTAACAAGACCCTTCACGAAAACTGAAATCCCATGTTGTACCAATCAGTACGAACATTTTTTACTTCGGCACCATACCTGGGAAATTACTGGTTCAGGAGATATTAAGGCTCAAAGTTAGTATGGAATTTTTATAATCAGGTACAAAATCGATGTAATTGCCCCGCCAATATGTTCTTTAGATGCCCTATAACCCCATGGATAAGTAGATATTTCGAGCATTGCACACGCGCGCTTTAAATTGCGGTTTAAAAAAATGTGAAATCTCAATAAAAAATTCGTTTCACAGGTATTATATTTGGTTAGTTTGACTTGGCATGATGACCACAACGAGTAGACTTCGGCTTGGTGATGGGTCTTGTGACACCCTGTATGTATTCCAATGGAAGGTTTGTTAATTGTTTTGAATATTTGTCGATACAGGAGTTTTTTGATCCAGTTAGTTATTGTTTCTTAGGCCTGTGCCCAGCAGTAGGACAGTTCATATACAGCGCCGATGATTATGATGACGATGATGTATAAAAATACAACAATAACGTTATTTATCCGTATATCTGTTAATCTTGCGTAAATAGGCTTCCGAACAGCATTTTAATTCAGTTACCTATATACTCACTGGATCTCCAAAGAAGTATATTGGCTACTTTTCTTTAATCCACTCCAGTCGCAAACCAAATCCAAGCGAGCGAAGACACAGCTAGCACGTTTTAAAAATGTAGAATTTACGGAAAGAACTTCAGTAAGATACGTGGCTGTCGGTTACCTAGCAACGGCACACATTGTAAGGTAAGCTCAGAGCTTCAAACTTCACAAATATATGTGCAAAACTTCTACGTGAAATACTAGATGCCTGATACGATCTTGAAGAAACGAAAGTGCACATATAATATTATATTCTACGATATACACACAACACTATCTAGTCCCAAACTAAGCGGAACTTTTACTATTGGTACTAGACAATGAATAAACTTAGAAATTAGTATGCCTATTAGTTTGTAAATACTTACATATATTATACGAACGAAAATTGCCGATCAATCTCAGTGGTGTGCCATTGGAGAGACCTCTACCTATCAGTAAGCTATGAAAGGCTGATGATGATGATGATTATACATAGAAACATCCAGATCAAAACAAATATGGTCATGCTTACAAGTGTCTGACTTAAGCGGGAAACGAACCCGCGCCGTCTGCGTGGCAGTCACTTACACGCCCACTAAGCCATCGGGTCATCGACGTACCTATATTCGTTGGAATCTGTTATAATTACGTAATATAAACCGTACAAATGAACGATAATCGCCATTTTATACAGATCCGATCGACTATTCTTGTGCGAAGCTTAATAAAACAAACTTTCTCTTTACGCCATGAAACTTCTTTTTCTGACTTGTTTTGTGATTTTATAGATACGCTTGTATATGGCGATCGATAAAAGTCTTCCTGTCTGGTGTCTTAACCGTTATGTGCTTCTAAAAGATGTATTTAACCTAACTAGATCTTAATTTACACCTTTAGATCAACCTCGATATTGGTGTCATATTGAGTTTCCAGATTCCAAACATAAAAAATAAACACATTCGAAATTTTCTCTCTCCATTTTCCGTCACTCAGAAAAAAAACTGACTTAAATAAGTAATACTAAAACTTGCAGCGCAAAGCTAGTAACCTATTTTATTAAAATAAAGAATAAAGAGAAAAGTAACTAACTGCTTAAATTAAAAACACATGCAAATAAAAAATGCCAAGCATTTTGCTTTACTTAAACTCGTAGTATTTTTCCGTCTATTGTACTAGTTGCAATGTGTTTGTGACTGGCATGTTCGTACAAACAGTTCGGAGACTATTATTTACGACTTGTAGCGTCAATCCTCGTGCGAAAACCCCGAAAAGTTCCGCAGCTAAGCTGACAAACGTCCCGAATGTTCTGTAATCCGAGTAAACTCAAATGAATCTAGTAGATTTTGTCAGTGCTACTTCACTTTCTCGTTTCGGCTAGTGTTATGTTTTCTGGCAATACTGAATTATAAACACGCTGTTTACTTAACTTTAAGCGTATGTGCATAACTTAATATTAAGTGCATTACTCTTATCGTCCAAAAATATCGCGTAATATTTTAAACTCGATCCGAAATATGCAATGGTATGCTTCACCAAATTTCAAAATTCTGATGCGCTTAGAATTCAGTGAGTCAGGGCAATACTTAACGTGAAGAAGTGTCCTTTTGACATAAGCACAAGATATACTTACTAAGTCGAAGTCAACTTTACAAACATCCATATTTTAAGCCCGCATTTATTTTAGACCCATGTCGATTTAGTCTCCTTTGATTCCAAACTTGTATATAGATAATCAAAGTGAAACCCTAAGTAATTCAACCACGTAAATCACTACACCATACTTGCAAACATCAATAAATAATATATTAATAAATAATACTACCACCAGTAAGTCAAAATCGACATCAAACCATAGCAATAAACGTAAAACACTAAACACTTTACATAAAGGTATACCACTTCATTATAAAGTTACGCAAGAGATGTTTACGTCCCATAAAACAACAGACACGCACCGAACCCATCATCGAATCATGACACTTTGGCAACAA
The DNA here is from genome assembly GCA_944739405.2 of Euclidia mi. Taxonomy (NCBI): domain Eukaryota; kingdom Metazoa; phylum Arthropoda; class Insecta; order Lepidoptera; family Erebidae; genus Euclidia; species Euclidia mi. The sequence continues at coordinate 15,646,812 of OX123185.2, forward strand.
TTACCACTATTACACTATTACATAGACGTACATGACCACGATACGTTATGTAAGTCTTTATATGTGTCACTGGCAGAACCTTGAGTGAGCTCGTACTAAATTGTTTGATGATATAGCCGGCTCATCATAACATCATTTCTTTTTAAGCTTCCGTACCTAAAAGGCAAAAACTAACTCCTTATAGAATCATGTTCTTGTCCGTCAGTATATTTACAATAAAGTGTAACTTGTATTAGATTGTAAGAAAAATATGTACTTGTAGGTATGTAACTTGTTGTGATGTTTCAGTCGTAATTGAAATTCCAACAAAATGTCAAAAACGCCACTTAGACTTGAATATTAATACTAGGAACAGGCACAAATTATGTGTACCATATTTCCGTTTACACAAAACGCATAGCTCTTTTATTGGGCTTAGTATAAGAATCTATAATAAAATACCAAGTAATATTTTAGACTTGCCTTTAAGATCGTTTCAGACAATTGTTAAAAATAATCTTTTACTAAAGGCATATTATAGTTTAAATGAGTATTTTGACGACAAGTACGCTTGGAAATAAATATTCTTTTATTAGGTCAATTTATTTTTATTATTAGGTCAATAGGCAGTTTTATAGTGTAGTTAATTACCGTATTCTCTTTTTATGCTACATTTGCATTCTTGTTCTACTCTTTTTATTATAATTTATTGGATTTGTAAGCTGAGGGTAACTCGTGGTCATGAACTGCTAACTAATAGATTGTAAATTGTTGCAGGTTTATATACCATTAATTTTCGGAACATACTGCTTCACCATAGATCAGAACAGTCATGTTCGCGAGTTGCTTACATCAAAAGACGTAAGTGGATGCTCCTGTTTCACCATATTCACTTTGGGAGGCTTAATAAATGAACATAATTTATTGCTTGAGTATGATATCAATAACTATTAACTTTTGCAATAGTAGATAACTCACAATGTGAAACAGTTGCAGCTCCTTACAAATATAACATGTAAAACCATTATACTGGCAGTTAAAAAGAGTGGCCACGAGTTTTATTGCCCGTTCTTTCTCGTGGTTCTACCTATTGCATTGCGAACGTGGCAGTAAATGTAGAATCATCTAGTAATTAACTTTAACTTTTGACGTTCATAAGCGTCACTTTGTGGCCTAAATGAATAAATGATTTTGAAAGCCATTAAAAATTTAAGGTTAAATAGAATTTATTCATTATTGTCAGAATATTATAATTATTATGACTGACGACGAATACGAAGACGCACAGTGAATTCAACACACTAAGATTATTTCATACATACGAAGGAGACATTATAGACTACATAGTTATTAAAATATCTATCGAGCCCACGATGTCTAATTTAGCAAGAACTCATTAAACACCAGACATACTGGTCACTATCACAGGTTCAAATAACAGTTCCTAATAATAGCCTACGAAAATTTGCAAAGTCATCTAGCTTTTAACCGCCTGCCATTCCATATAGACAGTATTAATAATATGTAGACCACAGATACTAAAACTAGAGCAGTTAATAAAAAAAGATCGAAAAACGAATTCGATATTACATCATAAGTTCGTATTTCCGAAGAAAGCACTATTACATAATATATGCAATTCCGAACTGGTTCACTAGTCACAACTCAAACCGCTATCAGTAACAGATATCGGAAACTTCTCCAAACAACGAAGATTTACGGTATGTGAAAGTAGCAATCATAATATATTCTCGGCACGCGATCATATGGCACCGGTTGAACACAAAACGGTATACTGACGCAACTAATTATACATAACGCCTCAATAGACCGATCGACCTGTCGATCCACAAAGCGAAGCGAAAGTCAGACGTAATACCGAGCACGCGATTGATGCGAATTCGTATGTGCTCATAGGACTCAGGAGGTGAAATCTAGAACACATTTGTATCATCCGACTGAGGTATCGTGCTCAACTTGGTTTGAGAACATCTCCTTGTTACAAACTACAGCACAAAAGGAGTGTCGTCTGTATAAATATATGGTTTGTATGTGTAAAGTAAGCTTTGTTCAAGAAGATTATATTGAAATTGTTATACACAAAAATAATCGGTTTGGGAATTGAAAATACATCGTCAAATTATAGTCAAAAAAGAAATTTTTTGGTCGTTCAATTTAAATTTCATTACAAAAAAATTAAAATAAACCTTGATAACATTCGTTAATAGTAGTTTAATTTTACAGAATAGCACAATAATTTATTTGTGGACGAGTATATTTATGTATAAATAATTAATGAACTCTACGCGATCGAAACCAACGGCGAAAAGTAAGTTACCACTAAGCATATTCAGAAGCATAATATACCGAATAATTGTCCGCACTATATACCAGATCGCTTAGTATTTAACAGGTTCTATAAATCTGCACATTCTACTAAAGCTTATACATAGTAAATGCAGTAAACCAATTATATGTTAGGCAAATAAAGTAGTCGAACTGAATAGAGAACCAAATATTTATAGATTCAAGTTTGTCGTAAGAAAGAACGAAGAGCTTTAGAATCCGACACTTTACTCAATTATTTAGTTTCTTTGTGGAGTTCTGCGACTCGTTATTGCCCAGTTAAGACGAAAGACAAACAAAAAGTGTGGAAGGCACTCGCCGCTTTTAGCGTTGACATAAATTGTATAATACCGAGGTACTCGCACTCAGAGGGAGTCAATGCACCCATCCGTAGTTCAGTGCTCCTCCTATGTTATTCCCACCACGTGCAAAATGTTAAAACTTAGATATCTCATGAATGTATGTGACAGTTGAGGTTTTACCGAACAACTTTTGAATTCACCCGAGAAATATATTTGGGAAATTGAAGTTCTAAGGATGAATCGGGTCAGAGCGAGCTCACGAATCATATATTTTCTCTCGTACGACTCGTTGCACATATTTCAATGGAAAAATATTTGTTATAAATGTTTGTCGCTTCTGCTGTTGCATCTCAAGTTATAAGTGTAGCATTTATTGTTATATACGATGTTTATTTCCTTCGTATCTATGTTGTTCTACAAATATTTGCTGTACAATGTTATCTGGTATTACTTGAATATGTGTTATCCTTTTAGATTACGGAACGTGGTTCCTGCTTTGTGAAAATCTAATTCTGTACTGGATCTAGACAGGATAAAAGTCAATCTCCATTTATTTCTGTTACAAAGGTGGGATGGAGTGTGAAAATCTAGAATTAAAGTAAAAATTTATTAAAAATATGGTAAATCTGACTGTACGAATGGGGTAGCAGATTTTGCGGACAACTCGCCGCTTAACATTGTGTCGAGGGTTCGATTCCCACGCAAAACAACTTTTGTGTAATCATAAAATATTGCTTCGAGTTCAGACGTTCTTCGTGACCGTAGATTGAATTTTTATAAAGTACTTTGCGACAGGATTTATTCATAATGCAAGAGTAAAAAAGGAAAGTCGTTAAATCATAAAGTTAATAATAGCAATAAACTTATCTAAATCTGACTGTAATAATATAGCTGCTAGATATTTTGACACACCATAATTGACTATGTCCAATTTTAACACTATGGTTCCCATGATGCCAAAATTACGTCATTTCTGAGATCATCACGCAAAAACGTACTTATGACATAAAGCCTTTATCTTCCAGGTAGCCCCGTCATCTCATAAACCTAAAGAAGTAATAAATTACATCTATTTAATTACTGTTTGTAATTATTTTAAATGATAGACAACATAGGTCATATGAAGTCATCAAAAAGTACGTACATATTTATGACATAGTAAAAAATATATTATTTGCAACATTATCAGGGTAAAATTAAATTGAAAATTATTTATTTAATTTAGATCACAAAGTAACACTTATGAACGTTAAACTATTTTATATGATCTCATCATAATCATCATCGGCCCTGTATAGGAATAACCTGTCGCTGCTGGGCAAGGGCCTCTTCTCACTATGAGATGGGTAAGGCCATAGTCCACCACGCTGGCCAAGTGCGGGTTGGCAGACTTCACATGTCTTTCGAGATCAGTATGAAGAACTCTTAGACATGCAGGTTTCCTCACGATGTTTGCCTTCACCGTTTAGCAAGAGATAATTAACAATTTAATACGCACATAATTTCGAAAAGTTATTGGTGCGCGCCGTGTATTCGAACCCGAGACTCTGCGTAGCAGTCCGTCGGTCTCTTCACTGGGCTATCGCTGTTTATATGATTTATTTATTTTATTTATTTATTATCTTTATATACACATAGCGTATAAAGGTGGACTTAATGCCGTAGGCATTTTCTACCAGTCTACCTTAGAGTGGTGCAGAGATTAATGGTAGGTGTATTTTAGAAGATCTACTGTACACGTAAGTAACTTTGAATTTCGAGGGCTGGTCATTACTTTAACTCTAAATTATTTACCTATTTCATTTACATAACAAAATAATACATATGAACGGCCAAGCAAACCAGACAAGCACAACTATTAAGTCGATACTTGAAAATCGAACGCGTCTCGAACGCTTGCGTCTACATTTGTAGACGCAAGCGAAAGTGAAAATATTATAAATAAATAATATAAGCAAAGCTAGGATAAATCATCAATATTATAAAACGTAACCTACTAATAAGGTGCAAGGCTGTACTGATATTCTGCCTACATATACCTATATAAAAAGCAACTAGAACTTAACGCGGTCAAGTGGACGGATGCATTCCACTGCTGCTCTTGACATTCCACCTTGACTAAATAACTACATAATACATCGACGGCAAAAAAGGACTCTTTACAAGATACCATAGACGTCTACTATGGCTTGTTTTTCTTAAAATCAGGTAATTCTACGCAAGATCAGACCTTATTTGGACAGTATAACGAGAGTGCCAATGTTGAACTTTGTTTTAATGTTTGAGAAAAATGTCTGTAGTACGGCAACAAACGTTAACATTCCTTGTTTAAGATATTCTAGAGGTCTGAGGACTCAATCTGTTTATAAGAAAACGTGGACTAAATAGTTCATAGTTTAGTCTGGACTTAGACAAAATTTTGAAGTATATCAAAGTGTCCATGTTTATAAAAGTTATTTCACACGTCGACTTATGCAATTTTTGAGAGCACTTCTGTCTCTATAATTAAATATTCTATATTATTTATTATTATTATTAATTAGGCTGTAGAAATAAATCAGGTCTTAAGTACCTAATGCAAAGTCGTTTTGTAATTAAGCTATAGTAATCGTGAGAAGTAAATGTTAATGCTGTTTAAGATTTTAGATAAACTAGGTGTGAAAAGGCCTAACATTTACCTCTCGTGATGTCGATCATGATCCTTTCAAACTCAACTCAAACTCAAATATGTTTATTTCGGTTTGTGTTTGCCATAATTTAAAATGCCATAATTTCATATGCCATACTGGTATTTGCCATAATTTCATTAGAACTAACGCTTCAGTTGTCATAATAGTGAAATGACATAAAATGACTTTCACTAATTCCATTGCTCATAATCGATCAAGTGTCATAATAATTTAAATCCATAAATGTATTTGCTGTAATTTTCGTTTTCAATAATCTAAGAAGAAAACAGAGAATAAACTGAAGTTGAACAACTTCAGTTTATTAAACTAGTGTGAAGAATGTGGACTAAGTTGACGGAGCCCTGCTTCGCAGGGCTCCTATTTTTGGGTTAAGGGTCAAAAGAGAACCCTAACCCACAGAGCAGACTAACCTAACCTATCCGAGTCGGATTGCACTGAGTCGGGGTGTTAACGATAATTAATTCAACTTCAGTTTATTAAACTAGTGTGAAGAATGTGGACTAAGTTGACGGAGCTCTGCTTCGCAGGGCTCCTATTTTTGGGTTAAGGGTCAAAAGAGAACCCTAACCTAACCTTTTTTTTTTTTTTTTGGTGTCGGGTTGGAAAATCCTCATGGAGTCCCTCCGCCCTGGGGGATGGGCGAAGGGGACTGTCAGACTCTTACTGACTAAAAACCAACCCGTGTGCCTCATGTACCCGTGTGTCGGAGGGTCGGGTTTCGCCCAAGCATACGTCGCAACCCCCCGACGGGTATTGGCCCGCCAGATAGTCCGGCGGGCCCCGAACAAAACCCCCTTGGCGGCGGATGAGGGTGTTGGGCTCCGCCGAGGACGGCAACGCAACACCGCATCTCCTCTTCCTCTGCGGCCCCACCGCGACGCATCGAATGGTGCGCCCCCATTTGGTCGCGGGAGATAGGGCGCGCGGCAACGCAACACCGACACGCCTCTCCTCCCGCGACCACGCCTGACTGCGAGGGACAGACAGAACTGCCCTGCACCCGCACCGTTGGACGCATCCTGCGCAGGCCCCGTCAAGCCCACGCGGAGCGTCCCCTCCTGGATCCCTCTTAGCTTCACCGCGGGTTACCAATCCACGGTTACTGAGCCCCCCCACCACGACAAGGTGGAGATCCCACGGGGGGGACCCTAACCTAACCTATCCGAGTCGGATTGCACTGAGTCGGGGTATAAACGATAATTAATTTTGACCTAACAATATTATGTATTATTTTCATAATTATATCAAATTTTGATTATGTCAAGAGTCGATTATGAGATGTGATACTTATGGAAACTAATTATTATGATATATTATGTTGTTATAGAAAGTCATTTTATGGCAAATCAAGGTTATCACTGTTGAGTTGTTAAGGCAAACGTTATTAGTATAAATGATAATAGTGCAAGTAAATATTATGATCGACGATGATTATGGCAAACAATATTAGTGCAAATGAATTTATGGAAAACGAGAGAATACCGTTTATTTCCATAAAAATGTTTAAATTTTTTGGACACGTCAGAAAGTCATAAAAATTAAAATAAAAAAGTATATATTTATGATGAGTACCTACATGAAATTGCAATTATAAGAACTATCGCGATAATTGATTAATCTTCAAGACAAATAGGTTACGGCGAATCTAAATTGAGTAATAAATCATATTGTTTTTCATTAACCGGTATCATATTAAAAGCTGAATGCTTTAGGCTTTTTGTTTTACTTACGTAAAGAAAATTTATAACCAAAATTTGAAAACATTTGCCATGTTATCTGCTATAATACATTAGATGCTATAGTTTATAGCATTCATAATCATCTTATTAAAAGTAGGTATGTTTTTACTTTCTATCCGAATAAAATAGAACTTTCTACGGTAAATACTCTTCAACGTAATAATAACATAATTTGGTAGGCAAACATAATGGTACGTTACGTTCCGCTAATTATGTTTAAAAATTCGTGTAACAAGGAAATCTTCACTATTGTAATATTTGTACTATGTTAACTGTACTTTTTTATGAGTAACCACCTTTTACGGAAAAGATTATGAAATATTATCGATGGTTTAATATCGTAGAATAAACAGGCAAAACTTTTACTATGAATATCAGATCTAGATAGAGTATCATAAGTATACATTAAAAAACCATAATACCTAACAGAAAAATGAAACAGAACAAATAATGCTCATCATCCAAATATTTTTTAATTATCTGTGCGGTGACGGATTAAGAATACGGTATGTCACCACCCCATATCATCCTATAGGTGTCGTAAGAACCGACAGAGGGACATATTATGCAGAGAACAACACTGTACTGTAAGAGAAGGAAAACTTGATACAAACCCTTTACCAACCCGTTTGGCCAGCGTAGTATAGTAGGCCAATTCCTCCTTTCAAAGGAGAGGCCTAGTCCAGCAGTGGACTGTTAAAGGCTGATGATGACGATGATGAGCCAAATATTTGTCCTGAGATTTAATCAACAGTAAAACAGATACCTATACTGTCGATCAGCAGTCGCATACGCTATCCACTGGGCCACAGAGGCAGTCATATTTATAAATACATCATAATTACACATAGTAATTAAAGAAGGCACGAGTGTTTACAACTTATATGTTCAATCATAAACAAAGTATGTTTGTATGAGTCATTCGAAGATCACCGCTATTTATGACTTGACATAAAAACTATAACTTGCTTCGTAAACTTGATTTATTACACGTCGTTCAGGTACAATTATGCAATATGCCAACGAACTTTTTGTTAATAATCCTAGTTAAGGCTTTCGTTTTCTAATAGTATAGATAATTATAATACTTCGAGAAGGTGTGTATTTTATTATTGTGGGTCTCAAATTGTTACACTTTTTAGGAAAAGGAGAAAGTCGACAAAATGTGACAAAATGTGACCAAGACAGGACGGATAAATTGGACTATTTAAAAATAAATATCTTTATATAAAAAAATCTTTATTATTTATAAGTTAAGTATGACTAAATAAAGAGATCGGAAATCTACACAAATCTGATTACTGTGGTCACCACCAGGTGATCAAGAATTATCAAATTTAATGACTTGATTATTATGCCAAAATTAAGTCTCCCATACCCTAAGTACAAATTTAATTATCTGTCTTCATAACGTGTATAAAATATTGTCTTACTGACAGGCAACGCACAGCCAAAACTATTAAGTGCAGGAATCTGAAATTTCGCATGTATGGTCTCCAAAGAATAACCTTTGGAGATCAGACATGCAAAGAACAATCTTTGGAGACCGTAGGGGTGCACTAGGAAGGGGTTACCTGAAATTCCCACAGGATCGTGCAGAAGTAGTTAAATTAAAATAAAAGTGCGGGTGTAGCTGCAGGCATCCGCTAGAATTGTTATAGGTGTTAAATAAAATGACCACCATAAAATGCTTTGATACCCTTAGTTCTTTAATCAAACATATATACTTAACACCAGAAAAATAAAGTCTAAAATTACAATAGTACTAGCTATTTTAGTCACTTCGAATTGTATTCGAACACCAATGTAGTAAATGATCACCAATTAAATAGGTTTTGTTAGGTACTGTCGTTACTCTTAATTCAAAAATAGGAGCCCTGCAAAGCAGGGCTCCGTTAACTTAGTTTGTTAAAGTAGGTGGTGTAACCAAATGTAATTTATGTATTAGTCTTTCATACAACAACATATTTTGGTTATAATTTTACGTTAAAATGCTGGTTTAATTTTGGTAACCATTTACTACTTTTGTCTGTTATATGTTACTATATCTGGTGGTAAGTTAAACATAAGCCATTTTTATATAATCCATTGTTCTTGCATCTTGCTATATCTTAATATATATATTTCTTGTGTGCGTGTGTATGTCACTGAACTCCTTCTAAACGACTGGACCGATCTTGATGAATTTTTTTGTGTGTGTTCAAGGGGGCTTGAGAATGGTTTAGATTCACAATTTAGTCGACTGGAAAATGTTTTTTAATTTGTAATTAGTTGTGGATTTCGGAATGTTTCACATGGAACCGACGGACTGCGCTGCTATCGCAGTGTCAAATTTTATATTAATAATTTCGTCAAGGAGTACATCAAAACCTTACCTGAATAATAAAACATAAAAAAATAAAGAATTCGAGTCGACAACATATATCCGAAAAATTCGGATAGTTGAGTATTTTGTTAAATTCTAATGGTTCTGACAGACAAATCGCAGTCGCCATATTGGCCACTCTAGCGAAACGTCACTGAGACCGGATAACATTTTGAGTACTACCAAAGAGGTCCTACTAAGTCTTAGTACTAAGTAGTTTGTATGTGTTAATACTTTTTGCAGTTATATTACAATTAAAACAAAAATTATAGAAAAATCCGCCCAATAAAGGAGATTTGTGTTACCGCGTACATAGATGATATACTATAACTACAGAATACCGAATTTACGCGAGCGAAGCTGCGGGCAAAAGCTAGTATACAAATAAGTATATTACACAGTATGTAGGTATGTAAGGATCTCAGATGCATGGAAGTTGTAAATTGGCTTCGTAAGTCGCATATAGCATACCGGGAAAGGGTCACGTTTCGTCTTGTAGAGATTGTGTTCAAATATACACTACAACTATTTATAGTGTAACTGCGAAATCCCTATAATGCTTCTAAAGACATTGTCAGTGACATGGCAGTCTGTTATTAATGTATGTTTGACACATGCAATTTTAAAATCATCCATCAAGATTCTCACTTCACGAAAGAATAGTGTGGTATGATAAACGATATAATCGTGATATAACTGAGTACAAGTCGTGGTATCAAGTGATTGATGTTTACATATTTTTTTTAGTCTGGCATTACTAGTAGGTGGTATTTTTATTGCAGAAAGCCTTTCTTCTTGGGCGGCCTTTAAACTCTGACACCGGAGTTTGACACTCATTCATACAAAAAAACGATTTAGATAAATATTATTACCAGCGAGTAATTTAGAAAGAATCTAAGTCGAGAAATAATGTTTGAAATTTGTAAAGAAAACGCAGCATTTGCATGTTTCTTTTCCAACTGCGAGCACAGATAATACAAATGCCTTAGACGAAATTGGACAGATAATATTAGGTCTAGCAACCCAAGTTAATCTAACGGGTCTTCAGGTCGTCTAGCAGTCAAACGATTGTTTTTACAATTTATAGGGGTTAAAGTTTGAATCACTTTCTCTCAAGATTTATTTGGTGCCAGTGTCTACAAAAATCTCTATTACCTTTTACTCTTTTAGAAAGTTTATTTATCTACTATTGTTTTGCGAAATTCACAGTCAGTCTCTACCTTTTTTAACGTACTTTTTGTTTTTATACAAATGTTTTGTTATCAAACTTTACATTCATCATTCACTAGCCGAAAAACGTCTACTTCTACAAGGCTCTTCATTTGTTAAAGCGATCTTAAACCGCCTGCAAATATATTATTATAACTATAACTCATATAACATTGTCGAAATAAAATCCTAGAATTAGTTACAGCCTAAAATCGTCGACATCTACTTGATTTGCAGCATTGATGAGTTTCATGGTTTCACCATATGTAACTGTCAGTCAAAAACTTGACATATAATGACATATCCTTAAGGCCGATTCACACATATCAGAGAAGTCTCAGTTCCGGCAACGTGTCCGCACAGGTCAGTGTCAGTTCTACAGTGAGGCGGCAGTGCTTCAATTCACACATGTATCAGTGCGCGGTTCGGAAGCACTGAGAACGGTGCGACGATAGTTGGTGCTGATATTTGCTATGGCTCTATTCAACAATGCGGAACTAGCAATGATAGCCATTGCTTTAGACGAAGAAGAAGAAGAGCAGCATCAAGGGAAAAAAAGAAATGGGAGTATGACATTATACAAAGAATTTATTATAGACAAAAATAAATATTTTCAATATTATAGAATGTCGGAAAGCTTTAGCTGTTTCAACAATCTCAAAATGAGACAAATCATACAAAACATTATTTTCAGGAACCAACTCTATCAGTCGCTCGTCCTGCATTTTATTTTACGGACACCGGCGTCCGTGATCCGACAAAAAATATCGTCGCCACCGATTACGTCCGTGATCGCCGGCGCCGGCACTGTCACTGAGAGTACTGTGTCGTCACTGACACTGAGAGGTGTAGATACGTTCATAGAAAATGTATGAAAGAATAATTATCACGGTGCCGGTACTGTGCCGGAACTGTGACTTCACTGATATGTGTGAATAGGCCTTTATAAAGCTCCATGCTACTTGAAGGGGTCATTGCCCTTTGAGAACAAACAGTAAACTTCTTCCACGAACTCCTTGAATTATGTACATTTTGATGAAAATAAAAATCGAGCCGTTTAAAATACGCAATTTTATCGTATACCTACGATGTAAATAAGCGACTGTAGAGTAAGTAAGTAACATAACATAACTTCACGTCTTTATCCCCGAAGGGGTAGACAGAGGTGTATAACACACCCACAATTCGCCAGTTATCTTTCAGTCCCAATGTAAAAAAGGGGGGAGCCTATTGCCATCTATCTGGCACAATATTAAGCGAGCGATAATTAACATTTTTAATACACACATAACTTCGAAAAGTCAGAAGTGTATGCCCGGTACCTGGGGATCGAACCCGAGACCATCGTCTCGGCAGTCCGTTACGTACACCACTGCGCTATCGCCGCTTATATAGCAATAAGATATTATATTTGAATATAAACTGTAGTTGCCCATAAATAATATAATTATCCGTAATGTTTTAAAGAAAGTGAGTGTTAAAGTGAAAGAAAGTATTAAACTTTTATGGATATATAAAATATATTTTGTCGGCATTTAAAATGATATCATGCAAAGTAAACTTAATGATTTGATCAGTATAATGAAGAGAATAGTTTTAAAGGCGTATTTAATTTTTTTTCGACATGCAGAAATATGCCTACCTAAAAGTTGTTCAAATGAGAACTTAGCTGGTACAGAATTTAGATATATTATTATCATATATCGTTGTGGGCTGGTAGTTAAACCCTAAACCCTTAAATATATAGGTAACCACTACACACCTTAGAACCTCCATCTACTAAGTAAAAACCTGAGTATCATGTATGTTATTTTGATACGGGAGTACTAAAAATAGCCTCTGTGGGCCCTGGGCAAAGGTTTTTTTACTCGTAATATATCCTCAAATCCTTGGTTTATTTTTTCAGTGACGTGAGCTAAAAGGAATCTTTTATAACCCGTTTTAAGATGCGGGGCAGGCTCAAGCGTGGTTTAGTTTATTAAATAAAACAGCGGGTTGTGAGTGCATTCACACCAACCTTTTAGGAGCACACACTCAAATCGTGGCCAATTTTCTTCCACTTAAACGCCTCCAATGTTTAGTAGTTTTACAAAGTTGGATATAATAAGGAGTCCAATTTTGTAACTTTAGAATATGTACTTCAATCAAGTATGATTGTTAAAAATGTCGTTGATGAATTTGGGCATCCAATTATTTATTTTTTGGGTTAGTTATAAGATTCTATTAAATTATCTTGTATGGGCTTAGAAGTTATTAATCCAATAACTCTATAAATCTCATAAACCAAGTGTTCAATATTTTTAGTACGATTTTAGAAAAATAAAATAAAAGTTGGTAGGATAATATCTTATACATATTTTGACGAACGTTACAGACTTAAACTACCACTTCGTTATGAAATCATAAAGTGTTCCACAATTCAATCATCTTTAAACATAGAAGGTAAAGATGACATGATTAAGTGATTCTATCTAGCTGTGAGATGCTCTGAACAGTTTCAATGTACACGATGAAGTGCTCAGCTCAGAAACATAACGTAATTCCAAGTATATTTCATCTTAGAGTTATATAGAGAGCTTCTATAAAGAGTTAGGTGCTATTATGCTATTCGCAGCAAATGTAATATTTTCTTTGATACAGGTTATCCTCGAACTTATTGAGTGAATTCTCACGACATTTACAAACCTGAAACTAATATAAATAAAACATTAGTAATTTCAAGACTTACACAGTTTTAAATGCATCCTATAACACTTCGTTAGAGGCGATCATATTGGGCACTGCTAGCCTAATCTCAAAATCATTTTTGCATTTCTGGCCTCATTCTATTTATTGAGGAAGCTATAAAAAGTCTACAAATGCAAATGTCAATGAACTTGGCTATCAAACAATTAACCACATGCCGTGAATACCGAACGAAAACACAAGCTTCTCGCAACCAAATCCACAGGGTACATCTAGTCATAAATAAATGCAGTGCAATCGTATCGCTTCATTAAATAAGTTGCAGAATAAACGTGAATCTAGAGCATGTAACTTATCACAATTACCTATTTTTATAACTTTTTTTAGTGTTGCATCGGCCCGAAATCGCATTCAAATATTTATTGTAAACTGTAGCGAAAGCCTGAATAGATTACGGCAGCTGCGACGGCCTGGCCACGACGTTGTTAACGCGCGACAGCAACAGTATATGCGATACCCTTGTCGCCTGCTATTCCATCACTTCCGATGTCACTTCAAAGTAAAACACGACATAAACATAAGCCTAAAATTGTGGCCACTGTAGAAATAGCCGCACGGAAAATGATTACCCAGTCGCGTTACCCACTGAAAAGTCTAGTCGTGGACTTCGTAGCTACAGAATAGAACACGAACTATAAATCACTTAACCCACCCAAAAGTCCTATTTGCTGTCGCTTCAAAGTAGATCCCGACATGGATGTTGCATGTCGCGTTATCCGAAGCTTGTCGCGTAGCGCTTAAACCCAAAGTCGTGTCCATGCCTTAACTGATGACGTGGTTTGCTCAACTAATCGATCGGATTGAATAAATTCGTCATTTAACTAATTAATAATTATGTTAATAGCATTAAAGTGATTATTTATTAATTGGATCAAATAGATTTGTATGAAAATTCGGTACTATTGTGTTGGTTTTTAAAATAAAATGCAAACACGGTTCAGTGAATTTGAGGTTTGTTTGTTTGTTTTTTGTTTGCATTCAAGCCTATTTATCTACTAAAGCGTGGGCAGAGATGTTTCAATTGTGAGGTTTTATTACTATACTAGAGTTTGCCTACAGCACCGCCCATGTTGAAGTCAATTATCTCGATATATTTTATAGCCTATACCTTTTTCTAGCCTTCTATGCAAAAATCATAGCATACCATCCCAGCTTTGCGATGACAAAGACGGACTAACACACACTATCGAATTTATAATTTTAGTATGGATAGGAAAAGACAAGTAGGTCTGAGAGTATGATTTTACCTAGCTGCCTAGAAAAATCTCACTAACGCATAACATGACCGGTCTACTAGAACTAGGACCGGACATCCGAAGAACATAAGAGCAAATTTATGTGACGAGGCCACCGAGATTTGCATAGCTGAATTTATTTGATCTACTACTTACTAGTAAACAAGCAAATAGATAAGTGATTATAGGCTGTACCATCGCGAAAAGAACAAACATTTACATAAAATGAGTAGAACTAGCAAAACACTAACGTTTTCGTACGAAATTCGAATGCAGCCTGCCAGCAAAAAGACCACTTTATTTAATGAGGGTGTTTGATATTTCTTCTACCACCAGACGGCGCTTAGTATGCATCAGGTCCAAAATGACGTCAGATATGTACAGACGCGTACACACACATAATACAAACAAACACAGACGTACGAAAATATATAGGCTTTGACAGTTTTGACATGTTTTTGGACCTGATGCCTCAGTGCTGCCGCATACTGAGCGTCATTTCAGAAGACCCTCATTTCCACGCATTTCAATTTCATATTATACAACAGCCTTCAATAAACAAAGTATTAAAAGAGAAATATCCATCGGTCTCGTAGTTCCTACATTTAAGGAGTTCAGAATAACAAACCCTTCAATTTCATAATATTAATAGGCCAATTTAACGCAACATGATCTCTAGAAATTCATTAACATTAATTTAATACTGTATGTCCGTCTGTCGTGATATGTACTGCATATTTTATACAAAAACAAACCAAATATTATAATCAGACTTCTGTTAGTACTTGATATTTCAGCACTGTTGGAAACGTCCTGATCCAGTCAATCCGTGATCATCGCGCGAGCAATAGTTAAAAAATATCGGGATAAGAGTATCCCGATATTTTTTAACTGTTGCTAGCGCGATGATTTGAGCGTTTAGAGAAACAAAGATTTAAGGTACTATATCTCGAAAGACAATTCAAAATGTAACCCAATTCTGGCTATAAAACCTTATATTGCAACATTGCACCTCCAACTTCCTCCATTAAGAATTCACGATGTCGAAATACTAATTTAAATCTAACACTGTATTGCGATTATAGTTTAATACCCAATATATAAAATAGCCACTTAGCACACCTATTTATCAGCATTCCTTTTAACTACATTGATATATTTTAGAGCATTCCTGAATAATATTAAGGTGTACCTAAATCTGTTTCATTTTCATCATTATTTATATCTTATCATTACCTTATTCAAATTTCGTAAAACCAATTATGAAAAGAAGAATATTTTTTTTTTGTTTATATTTGATCGCGCTGAGCTCTAGAACCACCAGATGGATGTTAAAATATTTTTGTAAATAATTACCGCATTTATAAAGAAGACTATATGCAATATAACTACGACTCGATAATAGCACGGCCTAGCGATTCGATGCGATATTCAATGTACGAGATGTAGCGGGCGAATCCATGGAGCACGACTATAGAATAAACGACTGTTTGACATCAACATTAAATCGCGGCTTATCTCGGTTTTACATACAATTAAACCGAATAATCCAAAATGGTATTTTTCTGAATCAATCACGTGACCACGCTTCCTGTCAAGTAACCAAAACGTCGAATAATAGTGATAAAGTAATTCTTAATCATACAAATAAAATGTAATTACCTACTTTAACATCATGCCACGATTACATCTGCAAATATTCGCATTACATAGTTTC
Organism: Euclidia mi; assembly: GCA_944739405.2. Classification (NCBI taxonomy): domain Eukaryota; kingdom Metazoa; phylum Arthropoda; class Insecta; order Lepidoptera; family Erebidae; genus Euclidia; species Euclidia mi. The sequence goes on from OX123185.2 coordinate 15,663,139, forward strand.
GTTTCAAAATGTACATAGAATAAAATATAACCTTCTCAAACATTTAAAAGTAGATCACTAGTTCATCCGGCCGTTCTACTCGACTGATTTCCTTGTTTTCATAAAATACATCATACAATTTTATTAAATGTTTCTCACTCGCGATATTTAATTAATTCTAGGTATAAATTCCTCTGTATTACCGACGTTTCGACTGTCTTACAACGGCTGTGATAGCGGAAGATATTAGACTAGAAAGCGAACCGCGAATTCCAAGACGCGAGTATTGGATGCAACCGCTATGGCGATGATAATGATTCATGTAGAGATTTATCGATTTTAAACCTTCGCGATTTGTATACATCATACAATTTTATTAAACGGGTGTTATTCGCGATATTTAATTAATTTAAGGTATAAATACCTCTGTTTACGCCGAGATGACGCTGAGATAACATCAGTCCTGCCGCGACCATGGCTGTTGTAAGACGGCCGAAACGTCGGTAAAACAGAAGTATTTAAACCTTAAATTAATTAAATATCGCGAATAAGACCCGTTTTTTATAAAATTGTATGATGTAGAGATTTATAAATCAAGTATTGAAAATCATCTCAATACACCCACTCACACTCTTCCATCACAGCTTTCTTCTTTCTCAAGTAATACTCAAACACTATTATGTACATTGCCTACGATTTCACAGCTTTCTTTCTTTATATTTCAGTTCTAATTATTGTTGACATACGCAGTTCATATTGAACATTGCGTGTAACAAGCCCTTTCATTGTAGCTTTTAATTCTTACCTTAAATTGGTTCATTATTCGAGTGGTGTGAACATTCCACTTTACTTTTAATATGCGTTTCAAATTAGGCGACAATAATTAAACCTCGAGCTTGATTATAAATTTTGCATTCGTTCTGCAAATGTAATCATTTAGAATGAGGCAACTACACCCTACGAACTTTATGTATTACTCGATTATGATTCGACAAAAAGACTGAAATCCTGGTATCAGGAGTGATAAGTTCCTATAGACAATACAGATTTTGGACGTAAATTTATAAATAAAATACAAGATTTATTCTCAGTGTTTAATTTGTGCATATTATTTTACCCTTGTGCATATTATCAATCAGACACCTCAAAAAAATCCCGCTAAAGATTAAAGATAAAATGTAAAACACAATGTAAGAGAAATTGCATTGCAGGACATTACTTTGCCATTCTTTGCAGTGTACATTAACATAAATAAACATTTATAACGAGTGGCAAAGCGACGGGCACATTACCGTTTCGCTCCGCTTGCATTCAATGAGCTCATGTTCCCAACGATTTGTGAAGCAGTTACTGATAATTCATGCCCTGTATGTAGTTTTGGCACTGAGTTATTTGGTGTAAAGATTATGGAATTGGTAGGCAAATAGAATTCAAATAGGTAATTTTATTCTAGTCTTTATCAAAATTTGACACGAATGTTTTAACCTAATGGAAGGAAAGAAGAACCAACCACGCACCTTCGGATTGCCCAGCCCAACTATTGCAATAGAAAAAGGTTGACAATACCGAACTCCTCTAAAGACAAAGGATAAGGGACATATTATTATGGAATAATGCGGAAATGGGTTCCAGAAAAATACCTGCCGTGCAGTATCCCGCTCTATGTTACATAGAGCGGGATACTGCACATCAGGTATTTTTTTAGGTTACAATGGATTGCCGCCAAGTAACGCCTGATTCAATCAACTACGGAAGTTTTAGTTTCGTCGATTACTTTTCTGTGGTATCATTTTCTAAGCTTAATGTCTATTTATATAATACAAAAATGTTTTACGTCGAATATAGAGGGCTGCAATAAGCTTGAGCTCCATGGCCGTCTGAGAGATGAGCGTTCAAATAGGTGTAGTGTAGTCAACAATAATGTGACTCTTCTTTTTGCATTAAAGTTCCGGAATAATTACTACTTAAAAGAAATACTTAGGTAAATCAAAAGTGCCTTCTAGAATTTGACGAACGGAACAACACATCATAAGATAATTTAACTAATATTTTCTGTTGAGTACGTACTACTAACCCCAACAGCGGCAAACTCCAATTTGAACGAAATCCTCAGAAACAAGTGCCGTGCCTCTCAAAAACAGCATTTACTCACCTAACGTAACAGCAATGAGTGTGTTATAAGTACACTTCTTCACGGCCATTTGGAGAACAGAGGCGAGGCGCTTGTTATTTTCTGGAAAGAAAATATTTCTCGGCAATATACATATACTACACTTAAGCTATACTAGGAGTAGGATATTTGTGTATAGGTTGAGGTTTGTCTGTCTGAGAAACCCGAGACCGCAGCCTAGCATTGTAAGAAATAAGGTATCGGTATACTAAATCCTGTATAAACTAATAGTAAAACCTTCATTGATACTTTGACTGTAAAGGTATTAAACGATTCCGTACCTACCCTTGTTTGGGTAATTGAAGACCGCATGTTTAGTCTAATAAGATTTGGCTAAATATTATCAATTATAAAATGCGATTAATCTCAGCAACCCAAAGGAATACCTATATTCTATGCTCTAGACCAGTCCAAAGAAATTAGAGTGTCAAAGACCTTTACGACAGCCGAGAGCGATGAGCAAACATGCTCTTCAAAGTAAGTACCGGGCAAGCAACAAACAACAATTTAAAGACAGGCGTAGACAACCCTTTATTATAAGCAATTTAAGAAAGTTGTAAGGAATAGATGACGTCTAATGATACGCTAAGTTAAGATATAAGTACCTTTGATTATAACTGAGTGGACTTTCTGTAACAACTGTCGTACCAGCTAAGTTGTCAATGTGATTTCTAATTTGTAATCATTGTGAAAAAGACAATAATATCACGTACAATATGTAATTTTATATGTATTATTATATTTTTATGGTCGAATGCGGCAGTTATTTTCTTTAATTTCTACCAATAATAATACTAAAAACAAAATAAAGCATTATTAAACGTAGCACGACCTTAGGAATATAATTTAGTCAAAAAAGTATAAGCAGGAATAGCCTATGTATTACGGATGTCGGGAGTATATACCATCCCGACATGGAACGAGCGCTCTATCTAAGCTAATATTGACCTCAATACATCTAGTAGTTACTACTTTTACATGGTTTCGTAAAACTGCTTACAAATAAAAATCCCACTTGTCTAAGCCCTCTGATGTGTAATGTCAAGATTCAGCTAGCGGTGACAAAAACACTGTAAGCCTATATGTATTTTATGTCAATAGTTAAATCTATTTATACACTCGGCCATACTGCAGAAGGTTTTGGCATGTATTTTAGCAGCCGGCCGCCTGCCTGACGCCAACCCGCCGAATGTTATCGTTATAGAGGACGGTGATAGGAGATACGGGGTAAATGGATAGGATGGAATGACAAGGAAGAAGAGGGTTGTAGGCGTACTGTAATCACTGGACGGATATAGGGTAGTGACTACAGTAGCTCGGAGAGCCAGGAGCGCGTACCCGAAGCCCTGTCTAATGGTCGGACAGACCAATAGACAGAAGCACCTCCGAAGCCTGGTATGGGCATGTTATGCGGAGAGATGAGATGTATGTAGGAAAAAAAGTGATGAATATGCATGTAGAAGGACGAAAAGGGAGAGGACGGCCACGGAAAAGATGAATGGACTGTGTGAGGATGGATATGAAAGAGAAAAGGGTAAATGATCGGATGACTGGTGACAGAGAAGTATGGAAGAGAAGGACATACTGCGCCGACCCCAAATAAATTGGGACCAGGGCAAGACAATGATGAGTTAAATCTATAAACAAATTAAATCTACATATAAAAAGCAAATTATTTTATTGCAAATATTAATATTTGACAGCGAGATTTGTTTACTCAGTTTTTAATTTTGGCAACCGACAATTTTATCGCGCATTGAAAATACATACATACATACATATATATATATATAATATGACGTTGTATTTTATCAATATTCTCCTAAAGCTTGAAAGGAATAAGATATGGAACAATGTTTCTCTGTAATGTGTATTACATGGCACCTAGCCACCATTGCACTGCGAAAATACCGCTACACTTTATTTTTAATGCACAATACTTAATCGCTGTGCTCCTACATCCAACGAATATCATTTTCTCGTTTGAGCTACAACTTTATGTGGGAATCTGCGGCGTAAGTTGAGTACAATGCACAGTTGAGTACAAGCTTAAAGATAGTACTTTTTAGCAAAGCCCACGATGAACCTCCTCGTTTTGAATATGAACATGACTCACTGGGCTTTAGTAATAATTTTAATTAAATAGAGGTAGTAGAAAACTCATCAGATATTAAGCAACTAACTGTAACGTTTAGACGCTAAACAAGAATACCTTTCGCGTTACCCATTTTAGAGTAACGGAGAAAAAAGTAAGACTATCCTAGCTTTCTTCTTCCAAAACGTCTTCTCTACCGATTCTACATCTCTTTCTGATATAGGAAATAATTAAAAGGTGGCAAATTGGCTTAGGCCTCTCACCACAGAATAGATAGTACTATCACCCTCTTAACCGCTAAACAAAATCAATTGCTTGCGTCTATCTTATGTGAAAGTGCGTACTGTATCCACGGTAACACCGTTTTGGAAATCATTAAAACATATTTACGTACTTATATGGAAATCTTTACAAAATATTTGCATATCAAACCTACACAAAGACGTGACTTCTATAACAGACTAGATGCCGCCTGCGGTTTCGCTGGCGTGGGTGTCGGTTATAGCGATAAAATTTTGCATATGAGCATTTTCTGCACTGCACAATTGCATCAAAATCCATTTAATACTTTTGAAGTGAAAGATTGTGAAACATCGATCCATCCTCAATGTTTCCCCCTGTTCAAAATATATAATAAACTCCCGCCTGTATCCCCGAAGGAGAGGCAGAAGTGTAGTACCCACCCATATTTCGCCATCTTCTTAATTTTCAGGTCCCCCATTATGTGAATAGGGGGCGAGCCTATTGCCGTTACCGGGCACTTTCCCAGACTCCGTTCTGCTAGTAAAAATTTGAAAAAACCCAGTAACACTATTGTCCGATCCGAAAATCGAACCCGGGGCCTCCTAATCAGCAGACACAAACGCTATCCACTGGACCTTTGAGGCAGTCATAAAAAATATAGGTCCTTATATTTATTAGTGTAGAGTGCAATACTGTACGTCATCTGGATTCACTGGCTATTAGGTACGTCTAGGAGAACATTGCAATATATCTTAATCAATTCTTGCGGTGTTCTTTGTCCCGTGCCTCTTGTGTCGGTTCGCAAGCATTTCAATTACGTAGCACTTGTAAGTAAAGGTCTATTTACATATAGCCGGGCTGTGTCCGATACGTGGACGAGCCGGGGTTACTTTACTTAGCCGCCTTGTCCCGTCTCAGGCCCAAACACATATGTGAACGAATACGCAAAATATATACACCGATATTGTTTAGCACCTGGTGAACATGGTTCGTCCATGTTCCGAGTTTGACCCGCCAGGATGTGTGGAGGTGTGGACAGACCTTAAGATGTTGTTTTAGAACGAGTGATTTAGACACACTGCTAGCCTCCATACGTAAAACGATGGTTTTGAAGTCAACATACTTACCACTCACAGAAAAAAATTATGTTTATACTGGCCACTTATTTTTCTCAAACGATCTATATTATATAGTATAGCAGAAGTTAGACTCCTAGTTTCTTCAAAATAAAATGCCTTATTTTTGATATCATGTTGACATTTTATTTGTCATGATAAAATGCCTGTATGAAGTAAATATTATGTTATTAAATATTGATTTTCTTTCTGTTTCAGGTAAGAGCGCCTTTATGTTTCTACTAAAGAATTACATTTAATGTAAGTTGGAAGCTGTCTTACTAATGGGCTACCTACATACATGCGGATAAGGTTCTCATGTGTAGCTCAATATTAGGCAAAAAAATATCATCAAGAGACAAAAATATATACATTTCATACGGGCTCTGTACTCTTCAGGATTTTTAATTTTGATTTTGAGTTAGTTTTTTTACAGTGATATATTAAAATATATTAAACTTTGTAAAAAAACTTGTATTGTTACTCCTAGAGTTTGCGTAAGAAGATTTGCGTGAAGTAAGGTGCACGAACGCAAAAATTATGCAAAAGTTATGACTTATGAGTAAGGTTTCGCTTGAATAGCTATTAAGATGACCATAAAGATTACTTAGAACCTAACTTTTTAGTGTTTCGCATTAACTGGTTTATGAACGAAATAACTGATGAATTATCTTAACAAGTCGTAGTTGCATGGCAGTTTTAAGTAGCAGGTATTGCAACAATGGTCCTTTTTAGTTATTTGCGTGAAGTGTTAAAGAGAACTGTTGCAAGCGCCATGTTCAGTACATCTGTGAACGTGGTGCTTGCAACAGTGCTGAAATATCAGTTATACGAAACAAATGTACGTGGTAAATATCCCGAAAAAGATTTTAAATCTTTTGTAATGACCACGTAAATTTCTATAACCACAACATATTTTTTAATGACAATACTGACCATACAGTCAAGTACAAACACATGCATATGCATTATGTCAGTTCATATTGCAAGGAGCAATCAAGCCAAATTCGCACGTCCATGTAAACAATCAATCGAAGTGTTTCAAACATTGTTTATTAGTTGTGTACACCGACCGATGCTGTTTAACTACCTTTGTAATCGACTATAAGTCCTTCAGCACACGCTGCAATATCATTAGATAACTATTTATTATTAGATGATATGCAGTAACATCCACGATTAAATAATATCGACTTTGTTACAAACTAAAGATCTGTTTTATAATAATTCGAACTACGTTACTCCGTGTTCTAAAATAAGACCAATATTACAGAAACGTTTAAAAAACCGGGTATAAAAGGTAAAAAAAATGTGTAGATGTATTCTAGCTGTTGGTCTAGTTATCTCTTATATTCTTTTCAATAAAACTTCTTTTAAGGTATTCCTTGCATATGACTCTGGCATTTGTCAGCGAAAGTCATGTCTAAATAAATCTAGCCATTTCGGCAATGAGACGAAACAAACCTACAGAAAAAGGGTTCCTATTTTTAAATGTCTTTGTTAATGTAAATATTAATTATCTTCAAAAAGTATGTATAAATAACCGTTGGGTATACAATGTAAAATTACCAGATTCCGATGTCATTTAAACTATAATCGAAGTTTTCTCATGGCAAAGCTTTTTATTATATTTTGTCACTTGCAGCCATATTTTTTATTTTACTTTTTATTAATTGCTTTGCTCGCAGCGTATATCCATCGTCTTGAGGAAATCGAGAATACGAGCCAATCGCAATTTCTCTTTTTTAAGATTACATTGGAAATAAAAAGTACTTCGATTTCAAGTTGGACATTAAGCTAGTGAAAGTAATTTATAATCTCACTTGAAGTAGTAAAAAAGTACAAAAGTTAATTGTGGATAGTGACGGATAACTGTTCATTTTATTGGTGAAGCCTATGGATTTCTTAAAAGTAACTAGTCATGACTATAAAGCGAGATACCTATCATTGTCACCACTGTGTTTAGTGTGACAAAAAGTTTAAGTATATAAAACTTATTTGTCTTAACTTATGACTGTTGTTTATATCTATAGATATGTTCTTTTACTGTACAGTCCCCCACGATGCATGATTTATTACTTTTGTGAAATATGACTTTATAAAAATCAAAATCACAGTAGCTCAGAATAATATTACCTTTTGTAATAAAATCAATCCTTAAAGGCCTTGCCACACGGCACAATTTTACCACTGATCAAATTTTCAATCGAATTGGCTTTGCCCGTCTACACGACACAATCAAATCACTGATTTTCATTCCGTCCACCCGATTGGTTAAAATCTGGTGGTACCGCCCACCCGATAAACTTGAGTAGGACGACTGGCGTCTACACGTCACGATTTCATCAAGTGATTTAGTCAAGTTGGACGTAAAATTGTGCCGTGTGGCAAGGCCTTAATTTTACAAATAAGTAGGTATACTTCTTACATAAGTAAAAATAAACTTGAAAGATTTATTTTACATTTTATTATTGTTATCGGTATGGATGTTTTCCAATAATACTTATCCAAGACAAAGCCTTGAATCGACAGTATAGATGCAAATAAATTTAAATCGTTATGTTATGAGGAAAAGAAAATAATACGTCGAACCTTGAAGCCCTCCCCGCAGTCAAAGAAATCACGTTTGCCGGCAGACATTATTATTTGAAGAAACCTGACAAGAACTTTGTCCTATTTATGAAACACAATAACATTGTATATGTATTATTAGAAATAAATTAGTCGACTGTGTCGTATACCAAGCGCGGAATATTACGTGGTATAATAACTAAGGAACCTTCCCTGGTGAGGTCAATGAACTCACCCTTTGTCGTAACAACTACGTAACAGGCAAAACGACCCTTACATTCAAGAATAAATGATTTTCAACATAAGCAAATGTAGTATATTATACATTGGTTGTTTTCCGCAGCTTTTGGATAGCTAAACCCGTTATAAAAAATACGATGTCCATATCCAAGATATAATCTATTCTTTTTTTTTTTATTATCCTGTATTGTCCCACTGCTGAGCAAAGGCCTCTCCCTTGGATTTCCACAAATCTCTGTGCTTTGCAATCTCTGGCCAGTCGTCCTCAAAAGCGTCCAGGTCATCCCGCCAATCTATTTTGATACAAAATTTCATCGAATTTGGTTCAGCCGTTTAGACGTGAAAACATAAACACACACGCTAAAAAGGTAAGGAGATACAGTAATCGCAGAATTTTAGATTTCGCTATCTATCTACAGAAAGTTTTGATGTTTTTATACGGGAGTGCATTTGAAAGCTTTAACATGCAAAATTCTTTGCTAACAAAGTTGGGCTACAGATAGTCTTTGTAACCTCTTGACTAAGCAAAGGCTCGTAACAGGAGGCTTCATACTGATAGGTCAATGGCCTGCCCGTCAAACCAATGACCTCTCGATTGAAATTACAATACTTTAAATAAATGAAGTAATAATTTACATTGCAAGGCTCTTAACCTTATTGCTATTTATAGATTTATATATTAAAGCTATCGTTTGCACGAAAATAGTAGTATAGCATTTTTTATTCAATAAACTGTGATTATTTGAGATTTACTTTTTAACTCTTTTCGCTAAAACATATATGATCAATTTAGGCACAAGTGCGTGTTTTTATGTCAAAGCAAAACCCTCCATTTATTGCATTTTATTATTTATTTAATGTATTCTTATTTGTATTTCTTGTAGCTGAATAAATATTAATATTAGCTAGCGTGCCATTGCTTCCAAATTGCTTTTACAGAGAATACTTTTCATCTCAATATTAGAACCCTTTCTATAAACATAAACCTAAAGCGAAATGTACTTGGAATGTAAAAATGTATTTGTTCAATAGTTTATGAGGATGGAAGTTGGATGGTTGGATGTGAATGAATTTTGCAGTTATGTATCTTAGTCATTAAACGCCCACTTTTCGCCAGTGTTTGCCAGAGCCTCGTCCGTTGATCGGCAGGTGCACCACTTGCAGGTGAGGTTGGCTTGGGACCCTAAGTTCTTGATGGGAACCCCATGCCAAAGTGGTCGTTTAATATGCCTCTGCCTACCCCTCCGGGGAAACAGGCGTGAGACTATGTATGTATGTATCTTAGTCATCGGAATGATACATAGGGTACCTTCTTTCCTAAGTAATTTCCTCTCAATCAGACTTGGGTGCAGCCATGGGCGACATCAAGCCATAATCATGTATGCACCAGACCGAAACGCCAGTAAAATATGCAACAATAATATAAAACAACAATATATAATAACACAAACCAGTATAGAAATAGAAACGAGTCCCTAACCATTAATACCAACTATTGCGAGTACAACACACTACAAACAGGTATCGCGCCAAAGGATTTATTCTACATGGAATCTATGTCAAGATCAAGGAGTAAAAACAAGTCTGTTAGTCATCTCACTGTGTTTATAGACAGACACGTCACTGACACACAAAAATGCAGCCATTAACGACTGAGAGAGTCATTAAAAGTGAGCTCTTATTCAAATAATTGTGGTTAAACGAATGGCGGTGAAATAGTCGAGGGAACGCCTGAGCTTGTTCTCTTTATGATAATTTTATGAATATTTTAATACATAACATAACTTCACGCTTCTATCCCCGAAGGTGGGTAATGCAACTCTGCCTGCATTACACACCCACACTTTGCCAGTTATGTTTCAGTCCCAATGTAATAGGGGGCGAGTCTATATTGTAATGCAAGCGATAATTAACATTTTTATGAACACATACATTGGCCGTGTGGTTGACGGCATAGAATACAAGTGTCACCACCCCCTATCTTCCCGTGGGTGTCGTAAGAGGCGACTAAGGGATAACACGATGCAAATACCATATTTGCGTAGAGACGGAAAACTCGACATCAAACCCTATACGACTGCCTCGTTGGTCTCGTGCCATAAATGTGCGCGTGGGATCGGGAGGTCCCGGGTTCGATTCCTGGGTCGGGCAGTGTTATTGGGTTTTTCTGTCACGAAATTCTCAGTAGCAGCACGAAGTCTGGAAATGTGCCCGGTACGGCAATAGGCTCGCCCCATATTACGTGGGACTAAAGTATATCGGGCGAAAAGTGGGTGTAGAAATACACCTCTGCCTACCCCTTCGGGGATAATAGGCGTGACGATATGTATGTGTATATATGTATGTATTACTTCGAAAATTCAGAGGTGTGTGCCCGGAGTACCTGGAGATCGAACCCGAGACCATCGCCTCGGCAGTCCTTTACGTACACCAGTGGGCTATCGCCGCTTTTAGCATTAAAAATAAACATTTAAGATAGTGTATGGGTCAATCACTTTCACAGCATACAGTATATTCAAGATCAACGAAATAAATGATGCAACATCATCACCATCAGCCTGCCGTAGCCCACTGCTGGATATAGGCCTCTCCAATGGCACGCCACTGAGCTCCAAATAAATGATTCATCATCATCCTCTTAGCGTTATCCCAGTTTCAATCTGGGGTCCGCTTTCTAGTCTAACCGGATTTGGCTGAATATTAACTTTTCCACGGAGCGACTGCCTGTCTGACCTCCGCAACCCGAAGGGATAGTGATATTCCATGGTTAAAGACTAGTGTCAGTTTGTTTAGAAGGTACTGACGCCCTGTAACGACTGTCAAAGATCTTCATGACAACCGGGACCGACGGCTTAACGTGCTCTCCGAGGCACGGGACAAGCGATAATTAACCATTCAATACGCACATACCTCCGAAAAGTCATTGGTGCGCGCCGTGGATCGAACCCGATACCCTCTGCATGGCAGTCTGTATAGTCCAAATAAATGATTAAGGGTACGTAAATAAAACTAACGGCTGTTAAAACAAACAATCACAAATCGTGCTATCTTTAGACAATTCCTAAAAAGACAACCAATTTTCCAAACACAAAAGAATCTCTAAAGCGATACTCCTTACGTATTGTATCCAATTTGGCGGATAATACAAAATAATGGGCGAAGTCGATACTTAATAAAGTTCCAGATAAACTTGGCCCAAGATTACGGGGAGCAAACGAGTACCCAGTACCTACTACATAACCTGTCCATTCCTTTACTTAACAAGTTTGGCCTTACGAAGCCGTGCAATTTTATAGAGCTTGAACAAAATGAGCTAGAAGCTTCCACTATAACTTTTAAATTTGATGAACAGCAACTTTAATACTTTAATATTGTGAGAATATTTTTCACTCTATGCACTTTAGTTGGATGCAAGTCCTTTCTGACTTCGCTCGTACGTTTTTGTTTTAGTTTTCACTAACTTTTATGAAACAACGGGTTATAAATTCATTGGGTTTCACTATAGTGATTTTTTATAAAAGTGTTATGATGTAAAGATTTGTCATAAAATGCAAATGCTCGGATTGCCGTATTTTTTAATTGTCTGCATTCAGTCTCTACTCGTTTGGTATAAATAATCTAGAAAACACGCAAATTCAAATTCAAATTCAAATCATTTATTTGTTCATAGGTTCATTATAATAAACACTTAAACAAAGTCATACTTTTTTTTAAATTAAGCTAGATGAGGCCGGTGTTTCCTAACTGACTGCCCTGTGAAGAAACATCCGAAACAAACTCAGAGGTCATAGTCTCTTTTAAAGTCCAGATAATTATTTAAAAAAATAATAATAAGTATACAACATAAAGTATAAATATGTGAGTACAATGTGAGACGACTATACGAGTGAGAGACTAAAAAATAGTTATATTTTGATAGAATTGCAGCAGCAGTTCAGAGCCGACCAGTCCCGGCAGACGGCACCCGTTCACGAGTATGACGTGAGACTGGCAATGCATGGTAAGCACCATGCCGATTCACCGCGATTGTTGTGGATTCGATTGCCGTACGAAGCATAAAAATATATTCACAACAAAACATACACAAATGATACTGAACTGCTGGCAGCCTTCGAAAAGTTATGTCTTTTTTTAATGCGTCATTCTTCAGTCTCTTAATGAACCAAACGCCCGCGACAATAAATCACACCAATTGCATCAATAGTATTCTTATACCTATATCTTCTTGTAGTATGTAAGACAAACGCGTGTATCTCAAGATGAATGGTTGCAGCGAGTATGCGCACGCGACGCGACCAGTTCCGGACCAAGACTTTCACATGAAAGCGACGAGCCTCACTGGACATGATACTGGCGATTCGGAAATACATATGTGCATCTGCGTTTTAATTAAGTTATGTAGATACAGGAGAAATAGTCTCCGGTGAGTCACTCCGTGGCCGCGGCTGATGAATTTATTGTTGCCTTTTATTTTCAAAGAATTATTTGTTTTAAGATATTAGCATGTTTGCAAATTGCATAAGTTTGAAAGTATTTAGATTATCAATAAGTATATTTTCTTTAACTAATTTGCTTCGAACATAAACAACGCAATATCATCGGTAACAAAATAGAGATTTTTATTACACTGCGTACAATATTTCACGTGCATGATATAAAATATCCCTATGTTAGCATAACATTTGTACCTATGTATTGGAGGATTCTGCCCAGGATGAATTAATATCGGGAATGGGTTCAATCACCGCTGATTTTAAATCATTAAAAGCCAGATCTAAAGCTTAGCTATAGACAAGATTTTTGGTTTGCTACTAAAATTTCTGGTAAACTTAAATAAAAAAGACAGCTTGTTAATTAATAAACAACGTAACAACAGTATCAAAGTGACTTATCAGTCATATAAATCAAAGTTTAAAGTATTAAAACTAAGATATTCATAGCACATTCGGTCCTGTCAGTGAGTGTCCACTCTCTCCACATCAATATGCAAGTATTAAATGTTGTGTAATACTAACATTCACTTACGTATATTTGTCACAATATCCTTTTAACGTAGGTAATCGAGTTGTTAGTTATTCGTCACTTTAATATAGAGAAATGAATGTAGGGGATGCGCGTGAGGTTTGTAAGGATAGGAGCAAGTGGTGTTCTGTTGTCTCCGCCAACCCCGATTGGTAAAAGGCTTTACTAAAAATACTCCGATAGCAAAGTTGGCCACACAGTCAGACGAAAAATAATACGGCATCAGTATATCGAGAGGTCCTTTAAAAAGGTTTCAAAGAAGTGCGATTTCTGAATTGGAAGAGCGCGATTGACTGTGATCTAAATGTTATCGTGGTGAAATTGTTTAGATGCCCACTTCGGTTATCAACAGTGTAGATATGGATTGTATTATTCACTTTTGTCTTTGGTATTTTAGTATCGTTGGCTAAGACTTTAAAAAGAAAAAAAAGAAAAGGTTATTTCGTTTTTGTATAGGTCAAGACATTCCTACATTCATTTCAATCATTATATCACCTATCTAGCCAGGTTTAAAAACAGTGTCTGTAGAAAACGCCAAATTATCACCCTTGTGTAGTCCCGAGAAAAGAAAAGCTGTCTAGGAGCCCACTACTAATTTAATCAGAACTATAATTAAGAAGTAAGAAAATACATAATCCACTTTGGAGCGTAGATAGTTACATACAGACATACGTAATAATCTAATATGTAATCATGATTAATATTATGTGCAACACGCACGATCAGGATAAAATAGCAGCAATTTGTTCTTTAAATGGCAATTCAGTACAACCGTTGTACCTACAACTGTGGCGGAATTGAAGCAGAACTTAAATACGTAATTGACGAAACCAGTTGCTTATACATATGATAATTTGTTTACAAACAGATTTGTAATATTTTCTACGAGATGTTATTTAAAATATTAAATGCGCGCCCGACTGGTGAGTATTTTAACAAGTTAGTGCGAGCCACTGGGACATCGAACAATTTTCCTCGCGGCGCCTGCCGCAGCAGCAGCCTGCCGTATGCAGTCAGGATAATACTAGAAATTTCTGGAGACATTTGCGAAACAAAATATCACACCGAATTGAGACCACGTCACTTACTAATTACTCGTAATGCAAAAGACAACTACACAATAATTAGTCAATCAAACATATATGCACTCGCGTAATGGCCCCGACAACTGATTATATTTTCATGCCAATCAAATCCAGTCACAGCCCAATAATCATACCAAATTACCAACTGTGCATTCAATCTCACCCAGTGACCTATCCCTGATGGCAAAACCGCAACTGATAAACAAAGCTTTAAGTCATCAACATTCGCGATTTCTATACTCGACCAATAGTGTGTTGTGTTTAAAATTTGTTAGTTCTTGGAAGAACTTGGAAGAACAAAGCTTCAAATTTTATTCGTTAAAAGTAATTAAGAATAAGAATTAGGTATCTATTTTATTTGAACTTACCATAGAAGTAATCTTGATATATAAAATCCTTGCGTTACTTACTGACTTACAGACACGCTACAGCCGAAACTATTGGGCGCAGGAAGCTGAAATTTGGCATGTATGATCCGTGAGAACCGTAGGGGTGCACTAAGAAGGGATTTCCCGAAATCTCACGGGATCGGCCAAACCGGATAAATTTAAAAAAATGCAGGCGTAGCTGCTGGCGTCCTCTAGTTTTAAATAAAACTAGTTATCTCAACTACAAAATTTCGGTATGTAAAGTCTTCCAACGGTCGTCATAGAATTGATAAACTCCATCCGCAACCACAATCATTGTTGGCTGCTCTATCTGTCTTCAGTATATATAAAATTCATGCGTTACTGACTGACTGACAGAAAACGCACAGCCAAAACTATTGGCTCCAACAACCTGAAATTCGGCATATATGTTCCTTGGGGACCATAGAGGTGCACTAACCTAGGGCTTCACAAAATTCCCACTGAATCGCAAAAAATGGGGCGCGAACGTAGCCGCAGGCATCCTCTAGTATGTATATATTTTTATCAGTTTAATGTGAATAAGACTTGTTAAATAAACCCATGTATGGTCGTAAGTAATGTCCTCAAAACTAAGGATAACACTGCTTAACTTAAAGGAAGGAAGCCGCCATTTTCTCAAAGACACATTCGTACAAATAGCTGTGTATCATTTTTACAAGAACTCATGCTCGATTGGGCACTCATCTGCACAGTATGCATCGCATTGCAGACGCGAGAAATTCGCTTTGATGCGTTCCAATGAAGTGAACCGATTTGAAGAATTCGAATACAATATATCGACTGCTGTTGTGTATATAGGCTGTATATTCTTGTCGGGATTGACATTTGTGGCAGGAAATATTAATGCAAAAGGCGGACTTAACAGGTACTTAAGGCATATTCGCCCAGTTATGCAGTACAATCGTTACTATTTTAGTTTCAATTTATTATTCTAAAGACTCTAGGTATCTAAATGTATAAATTCGGTATTGCGAGAAATCTCACAAACAACCAAACAAAGAACAATTCGACTCGAAACAACTATTGGTAATTGAGAGGAAGAGTAAGGTGACTTCATGCAGTCAGTTACATACTAGAAAAACATATTTGAGAGTAAAATACAAAAGCCTCAATATAGAATCGTAGAAAATAAATATTCGTGAAAGATTCTTTCAAAACACCCAACTCAGATTATTACAGTACACTACAAAGGCGTCGTATAACCTAATACCACAGATAATATCTAAACTGTCTTATCTCTAAACCCGTAAAATTATATGAACCATAACAAACATCCAGTCGGAGTGTCGAAGCGATTATCTTCTATCGTTAAAGTGGACAAAGTTGAGTTAAATCTTAGTTGCGACCGATGTCCGGTCCAGCAAGCCGACAAGCCAAGCACGGTAATTATAGACCGGCTCTTTGGCACGTCACGCCGTTCCAGTCTTAGCCTGCGGCTCACTAAAAGATGAAAGAAAAACATGAACACCAACAGAAATTATCCGTACTGTGCTTACCGTACTGTGCTCATCGTCTTTATAATCGTCCTAGCGTTATCCCGTATGCATACTAGACTTTCGCCATGGAGTTCGCGGTAACGCGCTTTTTCAAAGAGCAACAGCCGCCTGACCTCCGAAACCTGAAGGGTTATTGACATTCCGTGGCGTGGACCAGTGTCAGTATATTCGAGTGAAGTGACTCCCCACTGTGCAATTGTGGACTTCACTGTATAGTCTTTCAGTCGTCTTACGAACGCGACAGTTTGTGAGGATACTCACTGGCTTACTCTTACTTTTTCACACAAAAACCTCTGAAAGGATTTGGTAGAAACTTTACAGAGAAATAGTGTATCAAAACCTGTATATAATTTGACACGGACTCATTTCATATCTCGTTTTACAAAAAGTCTACGTGTAGAAGTTTATCAAGTCCATTAATATTTTTCCTTATTTCATCGTGCAGCTTCGCTCATCTTTGTCGGATACGCAGCCGTACACTAGAACTAACCGAACGAGATTTAACCTAGATGTATTACTAAGCTCTGATATAGATCAATTAATGTGTTCAACAAAGGATTTTGTACGGGAAAAGGAATAAAGTATTTTTGACGTTTCTTTTTGACGTGACAACGTCTTATAAATTGGTTTGCCGGGTGACACTTCAAGAAACTGCGTTACGCTCCGCTCACGTTATGCGCTCACAATGAGAGCGAGTGAGAGGCACGCGTCCCGCCTAAGAGCGAGAGAGACAGACATAAAAAGTGAAAGGCACGCGTCTTTCATCCTTCTTCCTACTATACGAATGAATATTCACATTAAAATTATTTTACCACTCAAAGTCGTTGTCACGTAAAACTTTCGCCCGTATACCGACTTTACAGGCAACCAATTTTTTGTAAGACGCTTTGCAAAGTAAACAAAATATATTTGAGCTCTTTGTAATAAAGTATTATTTGATAAACATCTAGTAATTTTGAATTGACAATGCACAGGAAGGAAATGACAGGAAGTTATATAAAAATTAGAACAGATCTTAATGTGATGAGTACGATCATTTGTTTTGTGTCCTGATGTGTTTAGTGGTGACGTAATTTGTCTATAATAATTAGGTTATTACGTATATACAACTATTTTTTGTCGCCTGATTGTTGTGATACTGTAGGTGTGTGGATTGCCCATGATATGTATTATTATTCTATGCACCATTCTATAAAATAACAACTAGACTTTATATTTTATATGCTTTTGTTTTCTTTTTTATTATCAAGATTTGTACATAGATCCATAATGATATGATAAACACAAACGCTTACAACACATTCGAGTATAACTGTAAATTGCTTCCAAAATACATTGACCAATCTCCAAGGACAAATGAAAACCACTGCTTTAGCTTAAATATTTAAACGCTAGACAAAAGCGAAGACCGTCGCAAGACTTGTAGTGCGTCAGCAGACTTAATCAGGCGTTCACAAAGTGCACTCGACTTCGTACGAGTTCTAAGCTCAATGTTTAAGGCTCGTAACAGACTTGATTAAAACTGGCAAGCTACGTCACAGCAAAACTGGATACTTATTTCAACAAACCTCCCCTTTTAGCAGCTGCATGTACTATTACGTTCCGTATAAGCAATGTTTGAAGTGTTTAATATATTTTTATACGTTTTTCTTTGTCGTTTTGCTGGTTTTCGTGTTAACCGTGCACAAAGTTTAAAGGATAATGTGTTTATGGAGCGTGTGAGTACGCTTTCCTGTGACCAGACTGCTATCAAAATATTCAATGAGCTTATTTAGGCTTGATTCACATTGGGGATGCGCGTTCCTCTGGTGTGTGAGATCGGCCCTACTTTGATTCTGTTTGTTTATAAAGATAGATAATGAACTCTAATAGTATATCTTCTAATTACTAGTGGTACCCCTTACATTTTTAATTTTGCTTCGATAATGACTTCTGCGTATCATTGAGGTCAATATCAGTTTAAAGCTTAAATAACATGCATTTGATTTTATCGAATCGACTGGTTTGTAATGCAATACATGCATACATACATACATTGACTCACGCCTGTTTCCCCGAAGGGATAGGCAGAGGCATATTAAACGCCCACTTTTCGCCAGTGTTTTGATCCCACGTAGTAGGTGGCGAGCCTATTGCCGCTTATCGGGATATTTTGTTTGCCAGAGCCTCGTCCGTTGATCGGCAGGTTTGATGAAAGAATACAGAGTGATATTCATACTTAATGTAATGCAATATTAAGTATGAATATCACTCTGAATTCTTTCATCAAAGAAACTCTACCGCATTAGTTTATAAAACGGGATACAACAGCTTTACCTACTCCATGTTTTAATACATAGGCAGATATCTTTATCAACCTTCAAGCAACCTTCAGAAAAAAGACAAGATACTTAAAAAACATACGCTGCGATCTTATTATCCTAAATAATTTAATAAAGTAACATCATTTACCATAACCGTTCTTTTGAATCGCACACATTAAACCAGTAGCGTAATAGTCGAGCAATCGTCGAAAAGAGAATATAAAAAAATATTAAAACCATTAACATTCACGCCGTAACATATTTTTTTATATTCAAAGTAATATTACTTTTCATTTGAAAGTATTAGAAGTATTATTTCGTTTTAAATTGAAGCTTTACACCAAGATGAAGAGAAGAGTTACGTATTTGAAAGCTAAAATAATAGTTTAATAGCTTAGAGACGCGGTAGTAATCTATCATTCTTTATACTACGTTTATTGACATGGTTATAACAGCTATGAACGTAAAATAAATATCCTATCAATCATGTACTCTCTCTTTTTAATTTTTACTATGTAACAGATACTAATAGGCGTATGTCGTCGATATATGTTATTAGGTATATGTATTAGGTACTTGTTACACCGAATTGGATACCCGTTGTGCTTATTAATATTATATTATTCGCAGTTCATGTTTACATTAAATTGTAATTTTATCTAAATGCATTCATGTGATTATATGTATATTTATTGCTAGCGCATTGTTAAAGGGATTACACACTATACGCTGCGTTGTGGCACCGTAGCTTTGTTGGCCCCATTGCTGCGTCATAGAAATATACGGTCAGTCCTGTTTGACTGTGATACTCAGAAGCCGATGCTAATATGTTGAATACTACGTTTTATCGTTGCGCTACTTTTACAGGCTGAGACATTCGGGATTTACTTTGATACAATGCTTTCTTCGGTATATAAAATATTTTTATTTAACCATATTAAATACCTTCAAAATACTGCAATGTTTTCTGATATTTTTTTTATAGACTCACGCCTGTATCCCCGAAGGGGTAGGCAGAGGTGTAATATAACACGCACATTTGGAAATGAATTTTTAGGTCCCATGTAATAGGGGGCGAGCCTATAGCCGTACCGGGCACATTACCAGACTCCGTGCTGCTACTGAGAATTTCCTAACGGAAAAACCCAACAACACTTTGCCCGACCCAGGAATCGAACCCGAGACCTCCCAATCCCACGCGCACATTTATGCCGCGAGACCAACGAGGCAGTAATTTATATTTCTTTAAACTGCCACTGTGCCATATTCATACATCAAAAATACAAATAAAAAATACAAAAAATCCATAGTACATGGTGTGATGCTCTGAGTCCGTCAATTCGACGGAATCACTAAGTTGCGGCGCCGCCGTCATGTGTGTGCCATCACCTTTACACTGCCTGCATGATTCAATATTGATATTCGGTTTTCCATATTAAATAGGAATAATTTAATAATTTAGTTTTATATTAATGAAAAACTAACAGCTTCATATTAGTTGGTAAAAAAATGAACCTCAACTAATATAATCAGTATCAAACACTGGTATCACGTACAATATGAAACAGTTAATTCTTAAACATTTGATTACCATCATCGTCCAAGCAATATCCTGGTATATAAACTTAACGCCTTTGAGCCAGAGGCCCGCTTAAAAGTCGAACAAAAGACAGCATATTAGCTTTGCCACACAACGACTGCCCTCTGACCACGGCAGCCCATAAGTAAAGCGATATTCCATGACTTAGACTAGAAATGTTTACACATTTGTCTTATCAAGCACGTATTCAGTTCAATTTATTATAAGTTTAAATATAGGCACAATACATATAATACACGCAACACCATCTAGATCCAAAATAAGCAGAGCTTGTACTATGAGTACTAGATAAAAAAAAGTTATTATTAAACGCCATGTACTAAGATCACAGATTGAGCTTCGAATGAATCAGTACAATATTTTCCTTTCCTTCGTCATCATTTTTATACTATGAGAGATTACATTGGTAATCCACAGTAATCTGATTGACTGCACGTTTAGCTTAAGTTTAAACTTGTAACTGCTAGTGTGAGGCGTGTCATAGGTGCCTCACGGGACAATTTATGTGGTCCATAAATTCTCGTGCCATTACTGTGAATACTTTGCGTCCGTTAC
Organism: Euclidia mi; assembly: GCA_944739405.2. Lineage (NCBI taxonomy): Eukaryota > Metazoa > Arthropoda > Insecta > Lepidoptera > Erebidae > Euclidia > Euclidia mi. Next base: position 15,684,023 of record OX123185.2, read on the forward strand.
TTGAATGTTTGTAAAATCAGCGATGTTAAGTGTTATTGAATAATTGCTTTTTGAACAAACTCATAGGTATGGTATGGTTGTGCTTAAATCAACAATATGAAACATTTTTCAAAATAAGCACATATTTGTGCCTGCTTTGAATCATGTTTTGCTACCGCAGTAAAGTAAATAAACTGCACTAGTGTTTACAACTTTCTACGATTCTACCATGCTTCATTTAGTTTTATCAAATTATTTACGCACGTTCATTAATTGGGCTTCCTCTAGAGGGGCCGTACATCTAGTATATCTATGTCACTTTATACTTAGATATATATATATTTTTTTAAAGACAATATCTCTCATCAGAGACAATTTCTGGGTCGCCTTAGACTCTAAGGCGTAGAGTCTATGATCACTCAAACCCTACACAAAAACACTTGGCCTCAAAACAGAAATTTGTCGATTACACTAAAAGTTGTCCCATTTGGGAATCGAAGCGAGACACAGCGAAAACAGATAAAAAACAAACACACTTGGCAGGAAACCATTCCAACCACTACGCCATACGGTCACTTACAATCTTTTGAAACTGATAATTGTTTATCAGTCTCTCCGCGACCACGCTCGGTGCAAGACGAGCGAAACGTCGGAAACAAATAGGTATTCATACCTTAAATAAATTAATTGTACGCGATTAAGACCCACTAATTTATTTTGGATGATAAATGTTGGTAATTTTTTTGTCATCCAATAATTCAACTCACCAAATTCATCGTAATACAAAACTTTCAATATTTTGTTTAAAACCGAGTATTGTATTTTAAGCATATAAGCCTTATGTGCTTAGAATTGTATACGTAGGATTATGTTGATGTAAGTACATATTGTTATTTGTAAGATGTCAGATGATTTGTAATCTTCAAACTGTATAACAGCTTACATTATTCATAACTTTTAAACGTTTTATTAAAAAAAATACTTTTTACTTAGTTTCAAATAACGCATAGATGAAAAGAAATTGCTTGTTTGTTTTGTAAACGGAATAAATTTAAATAAAAATAAAGTTAAGATTGTAAACAAATATTGACTGAATATTTGAATATAATTTATTTGTACTTCAAACCAAAGTGGTTCACATACTGTACACCAATTTGCTAGCACAACAAATAATAATGGTACGTCCACACCATGACCTAAATCGCAAACATTTGCATAGACAAGTACTTTGCACAGATAATACGTGTGTCATTCATAAACACCATACTTATCGTTTTTTATGTTGATTATCTGCATTACCATCGACAATAATATACGTATTTACGTTTAAGTGCGGCAATCGAGAAGTCATTCAAGTCAATAGTCCTTTATAGAGGACAGCGGGCATTAGAATTCATGTCAATAAAATGTAAAGAATATGTTTAATAAAATTTTATTTAATGAGAATAATATCACTGGTATTGCATAATCTTTACATAATTAATATAAAACTAAGTGTCCCGTCTCATATGCCTGTCTAAGTGTCAATATAACAATAAATAACACATCATAGAGAAATCTATAAAGTTTTCTTATTGAGTGAGGGGTCTGGATCGAGTAGTCAAATAGTGCAGAGTAGAATATACTTTATAATATTTATATCATAAAAAATATAATATATTACTTTAAATCCACTTAAACAAATCTAAGGCTTTTGAGAGATTGATATGGCGTTAGTTTTATAATAGTGGTGAGAACACCACCTGAATGCATTAATATCTACCATACAATACAATTATACACATAATACTCGTATTATTAAATATATAAACACACATAAAAATCACAGCAATACGAAAATACGACTCTTTGAATTCTATACAACATAATTATGACGAACAATTAAAAACACATTTATTGATACATAACTGTATATCAACCTGCAAACCAGTACAACATCTTGCAGGTGTTACCAAGCGACCTGTCAAGGAATTTTCCTCAGCGTTATACAATAATTGCGATGGCCATTACAGTGCCTCTGATGCAAATCACGGCAATGACACTTGCGTAACCATGGTACTTACGGTTGCATAGTAAGACGAATCGATCTACATCGGACGCTCTAGTGGATAGAGTTCAACGCGCGCGCACGCATCGCGACTAACAATAAGCTTTCGTATCGGCGTTCCTGTTGTATTGTTACGTAGAATTATAAGTTATTGTATTTGAATAGGTGTCTTGTTTTTTCTGTTTAGTTTTACCTATTTAATATGCCGCTCAGATCCTCTCGGTGTGTAATAAAAAGCAGGATCCTAACTACCTAATAGCTAAGAACTATCTTAGTACATGACACAATAAGTAGGCAAAAATCATCAAAATAAAATTGGTCAAGGAATCGGAAGACACATTTAACCTATTACAAATATACAAGCAGGAGGCATTTAAGGCATAAATGAAATAGTTATCTTATCCGATTTACTCAACTCTAACTGTTAACAACTCAAGTTTAACTGAACAGTTAGGTACCTAAAGCAAAGCAAAAAAGAAACTTTTCTGAGCCAAAACAGTAAATGCAATAGTCTCATCATCGAATCAAATAAAACATGACGTGACCGCTAACCGCAAAAAAATGGTCAACAGACGATTCTAGAATGGCGCTTAAACAAATATAAAAATCCTTGACTTTGAAACGTTGAACAAATTACATACACATCCGCACATACATTTTTTATAATAGTACCTACTAGAGGATGCCCACTGCTAAGTCCGCACAATTGTTTTAATTTAACTATTTCTGCCAGATCCCATGCGAATTTCGGGCAATCCCTTCTTAGTGTACTCCTACAGTCCCCGAGGAATATACATGCCAAATTTCAGCTGCCTGCACCTAATAGTTTTGTCTGTAGCTTGTCTGTCAGTCAGTCAGTAACACAATAATTGTATACATACAGATATACTTCGTAGTCTAGCCCGTGTCATATGTGGATATGTGGCTTGTGACATAACCGGAACTGTTAGTGATCTGATCTCGTAACCGTCGGTCTCGTCAATAAAGTTGATGTTAGATAAATAGTGTCACTTACAGCTCTCTCCGATTAGCCCGTGTGCGAACGCAATCAGACCACTTTCTTCCTATAACTGTCGCACCTACGTATGTGGACAACCGCGTATGTGGACACACAAGTAAAGAACAAACTGCATGCGAGTTATAAAATACAAAGAAAATGGATTCAATTTCTTCTTTCTCTTTGTAACTACTCAGTGCTAAGGGTGTTTGCTGTGTGAGTTTAAAATACAAATAACGGGTGCTAAGAATCTTGTATCAAATATAGATCTGTAATGCTTTTCAGGTCTAGTCTTAAAATATTTCATTTATCAATGCATTATGGCAATGTTTTCTATGCCAAACAAATTGGATCTAAATGAAGACTTAATATTCCTTAAAGATCTTTAAATATTTGTCTTAAATAACCATACATGTTCCTTTGCTTCACAGTCATGATGATCGATTATATTGCAGAACAAAATATTTTAGCAGCATGTTATAAAAAAAAAAATTCAAAAGGTTCTATGAAACCTGGAGCTGCATATTTTTTAAACAAATATTCTCCAATTTTAGATTTCGGCGCACCACAGCGTTGCATCCGCGGAAATGGATGTTTCCTACTATTTTTTGACGTTTCATAAATAGAAATCTTTTCATAACTGACATAGCTGACTGGCTGCAGATTAAATGTTGGGATTGGACCGGGATAGCAATTCTCGGAAAATCTGAATAAAGTAAGAATATCGCGTAGTAATGCAACCATGACATTTATATTACTCACAGTGCTTCCAAATAAGTAGATTTTCAGACAAAATTTAAAACCATATTTTATCCATTTATTATTGGAATATCAAGAAAGCCTTCCTTAATGAGTGCCTACATAATGAAAGGAACCCACTGTCACAAATTCATGTGTCTCGCTTCAGTACTAAGGGCCTTTTAGGGTATAAGATTATATGTCCGTCAGGATAAGATTTATAAACAGGAAGGATTCTAAACATAACTTAAATTATAATATGACACCTCAAAAATAACGTCTAGAAGAAGGGACAATACCTAAGCCAATGTATTGCTGAAAGCTGCCTAATTGTAAATAAATATTTACCAAAAGGCAGGTGCTTACGTACTTGCTGTGTTAATAAAGATAGTAGGTAGAAAAATGTAAGATTACAATTTACAATTACAAAATCACGATTAACAACTTCATACAGCGGTTCGACGGCTCATACCTTATTATCTCGACAAAAAATCTTAAAATTGAATGTTAATGAATCTAAATTATGGAAAGTTGTTGATACCACATCGTAATAAAGAGAAAGAGCTAAGAGATGTAAATACAATTTAGAGCGTGACATTAAAAAGTCCACGTCATTGTTTAGAATTATGTTCATGGATCGTGATCAGGGTGTGACAGAAAAGTGTGGTCATCTTTAAGGGCTTCTTTGTTATTGCTGTAAGTGTATATGCTTCAGACGCAGGCGGTGGAGTATGAGATATAGAAGGGTGTTCGTAGTCTATTCCCTACAACCACCAAGAAGTCCTTCGACATTTATACAGGGTGTCACAAGACCCATCGCCAAGCCGAAGTCTACTCGTTGTGGACATCATGCCCACAACGAGTAGACTTCGGCTTGGTAATGGGTAAATACTTACTTATCTATGGGGTCATAGGGCATCTAAAGAACATATTGACAGGGTGAATGCGTCGATTTTGTACCTAATTAGAAAAATTCCGTACTAACTTTGAGCCTCAATATCTCCTGAACCAGTAATTTCCTAGGTATGGTGCCGAAATAAAAAATGTTCGTAGTGATTGGTGCAACATGGTATTTCAGTTTTCGTTAAGGTCTTTTTACACCCTGCATATCTTCAGGCGGGTCACAAGTATCGTGGTTAATATAATTTACCGTGACATCTATGTCGCGAGAGACACACAATCATTGAAACTACGACACAAAGAACACCCGTACTGGGTACAATAATATGTGGGTATATTACACAAATTATTATCCTTAATGGGAATCGAAGACACCACTAGCGATGCAAAGGCAGGACGAGCAAAACCATTTTACACACTACATCCTATTTTCTGACAAAAAAGTTTATGATTTGGCCAAAATTCCTCTATTTCGGCGGCGAAAACAAACATTTAAATCTCAAAGCAATTTCTGACTCAGGATATCTCCAGTATTTGATCTGTTCACGAATTTGGCAACTAGAGATTACCCAGATTACCCTAGAGATTACGATTGAAGTATGTGTGTAATACATCTCTGCCTACCCCATCGGGGATACAGGCGTGTGTATATAAAAAAAAATTAATACGCACATAACTTCGAAAAGTCAGAGATGTGTGCCCGGGGTACCTGGGGATCGAACCCGAGGCCATCGTCTCGGCAGTCCGTTACGTACACCACTGGGCTGTCGCCACTATTTACTAGATATACGTAGTATACATAGAGCAGATTGAGATACATCCCGATTTGACGAATTTGTACGGAGCCTATGTCAAATATGAATCTCTAGTTGCCAAATTCGTGAAGAGATCAAATACTGGAGATATCCTGAGTCTGAAATTGCTTTGAGATTGAAGTTATGTTTATGTATATCAAGTAGACAAATTCAAAGTTAGATCATATACTGGGACTGGCCCTAAGGCGAATACCTATATTTTTCCTCGTCTATATGGACCGACTCTACAACATACATACTTATTATTAATTGTAACAAAGTAACTAAATCACACTTTGTAGTATGCAAACGATAAACCCACTTTATAATCTCCTTTTCGGAGCACCGTGGCGCAAAAAGTTAACTTTATTCACGTATTTAACACATAATTAACATTTAGCATTTAATTAACATTGTTAATCAGTTCTATCTGCATGCACCTTAACATATTTGACGCGTCTTCGTCGTGGAGGGATATTTTTAACATCTTACTAAAAACGTGAACTAAATATAATTCTAAACTTCGTCCTAGATTTAACGGTGTACAAACTTATTAAACCTAGAATAAAGGTTCTTTTATTTATTTACACTTTTTTGTACATAATGAAAAACATTATTAGAAACCCTATATCTAAGTAGAGTACAAAGGGCGGCCTTATCGCTGAAAGCGATTTCTACCAGGCAATCTTTGGATGGAGATATTATTAGCAGGAGAAAAACGGTAGTTGCTGTCTTATATGTAATGGCAACGCATTCCATAGGCGAACAGCGGTTACACAAAAGGATTTGTCATACAATGCTGTGGAATGTACCGGCATTTTTAGTTTCAAATTTTCTGATGACCTCAAATAACGACTATGCGTATCATGAAGGAATTCAAATCTTCCTTAAAGATAGGAGGGAGTTGAAGGGTTAAACAGTATATTGTAAAGCAAAGAGAGAATATGATGTCGTATGGGTAACCACTTAAGCTGTGCTCGTAATTGTGAAACATGATCATATTTGCGTAATCCAAATATGAATCGTATACAGAGATTTTGAAGGCGCTCAAGTTTATCCATTTGGTTTTTGGCGAGGTTTGAATAGCTGACATCTGCATAATCGATAATGGGCAACAGGAGAGATTTTGCTAGTGTAATTTTCGTCGCAGTAGGAAGAAAGTCCGTGTGGTGACGGTTTAAGAATACGGAATGTCACCACCCCATATCATCTCATGGGTGTCGTAAGAGCCGACAGAGGAAGCATATTATGCAGAGAGCAACACTGCAAGAGAAGGAAAACTTGATACAAACCCTATACCAACCCGTTTGGCCAGCGTGGTATAGTGGGCCAATTCCTCCTTTCAAAGGAGAGGCCTAGTCCAGCAGTGGACTGTTAAAGGCTGATGATGAGGAAGAAAATTCCTAAGCCTTCTCAGTGAACCTGTTGAAGCAAATAACTTTCGACTCACTCCTTGGATCTGCGATCGCCAAATGAGATAAGAGTCCATAATTAAACCCAAGTTCTTAACTTTGTCTTGTATGGGAATAACGGTGCCATAAAAAATGACGCGAGGAAGCTGAGACCAGTCAATTTTTGATGTTATTCTTGAAGTACCAAAAATAATGGCCTGAGTTTTTGAGGGATTAACTTTTAGTCCAAATGATTTACTCCAGCTGCTAATCAGTTCCAGATCACTATTAATGATACTTAAAGAAAGTCACATATTTGCTAGTGACGACTGCGTATAAATTTGAATTTGATCATCTGCATGAAGGTGATTGGAACAGCGAAGATTATTTGATATAGAATATATGAAAATTGCGAAGAGTAAAGGAGATAGCATGCCCCCCTGGGGCGCACCAACAGTAGTTTTACACCAAGAAGAAAGTGAGTTCTCAATGCGTATACGCTGCCGGCGGCCACACAGGTAAGTGCGAAACGAATCAATCACCATTTACAATACATTTGTATAAATAATACACTAACTTTTAATCGCTGCACACTCTTAAGTAGTCTGTGAGAGAATACTCGTACCTAAGGCATTACGTCCACCTTTATACCCTTCCACGTATATAAAAATATTATATAAATTAAATAAAGCACTAGAGGATGATCTCGGCAACACCCGCACATTTTTCATATAACCGTTTCTGCCTGATTTTATGGGAATTTCGGGCAATCCCTTCTCAGTGCAACTCGACACTCCCCAAGAAACATACATGCTAATTTCAGCCTTTGGCGCATAGTAGTTTTGGCTGCGCGTTGCCTGCCACTCAGTTACACAAGAATGTTATATATATTGATTTGTGTGTTAAATTCGATGGCACAAATTTCGATCTAAAATAAATAAGTACCTTCTTCAAAAAACCGCATCGAAGACTAAAAGAAGTATTATATTTAGTCTTAATTTTCTAATGAGGCCACAAGGGTTCCCATAACAGAAAAAGACCGTCAATACAGGCATTATTTATACAAGAAGTTTACCGTTTTTTCTCGAAAAATACAATCAGCTGCAATCATATATACAAAAAATACACATACGCGAAGATCAACCAGATAGTTTAAAATACTTAGACGTATTTCGTGCGAGTTGTAAATCCTGTAGGCTTTTTAACGTTCCTTCAAAGATCTGATAACATAATTACACGTTAAAGGGTACTAATTAAGAGCATTACAAATACGGAACATTGTTACTAACGTTCCTTGAAACTGGTTGCTAAATATTTTGTGAAACAAAAACTTTGGCCACGCGTGAGTTCTCGTCACGATCACGGTAGGTTCAATTCACACTAAGCATGCAGTGGTCGACAACGGAGCAACGAGCAGTTATACTGGCATACCACGGTACGTAGTGTATATTCGTACTAGATTACAGTGCATACATACAGTGGGCATTTCGGGAAATCCCTTCTGATATGTATGCGAACACAAGTGAAACAAAGGTTAGCTGGTAGTACACTGCGGTTTATTGGCAAGCGACAAGACTTATATACGAGCGGATGCAAGTACCCTCATATTCTACTTATTACTACTAATATATACCACCTTCTTAGTGCAGCAGTTTCTAAGGAAAATACATGCCAAAAATAAGATATTCAGATACAATTTATGTAATTGTTATTGAATCAATAAATAAAATTGCAGTTTCTTGCACCCAATAGATTCGGCTGTGTATTGATTGTCTGGCAATAAATCAGTGACGCAAGAATTTTATATATCATCAACATCATCATCCACAGCCCGACTGTATCCATTGCTGAACATAGGTCTCTCTTAATTCTTGACATTTCTCTCGATCTTGTGGTAATCTAGTCTTGGTTTATACATAGAGATTTTAAATTATTTGTCGCAACCACCACTTGCCACAGACTGCACTGAAAACTATTATTATCGTTTGGGTGTGAATTGAACCTTAGCCATTACTTATATATGTGAAGTGACACCGCTTCCTCTTTCAAACTCTTTATAATTTATTACACTTGTCACGAGTATAAAGAAAAGGTAGGACCATTAATCGTGTCTTAAACATTAGTAAAGGACACTCAATGCAATCAAGTGGTACCATACGTATATGTACATAATATGTGGCGCTTCCTTGTGTGCAGATAAAAAATGTCGACATTCCTTTCTACATACTGTTTTGACACATATGTATGTATTGTGTCAGTAAGAGCAATGTTAGGATTATAATAAAAAATCAAATATAATTGAGTATTTAGTTAAAACTATAGACAGAGTCATGGCCTCTGAGCATTCCTTTGGAATTTAGCAAATGATTATGACAAAAATATTTGCTATACAGATACCCTTATGCAACCAAATACCTGCCCTTATTCTCATGTAAAATATTGCCAAGACGAGACCATATGGCTCTCGCACTGTTAAAAAGTTATCAGATCCTATGCAGAGCCAAGTTTCTATAACACTGCACACCATAACTCTACGAGCTCTTACTTCATAAACTCTACACCTTCGTCATAATATATGGCTTGGTCGTTCCACACATACTGACAAATTACTCTAACACAATTGCAATTGCAGACTTACTGCCCAAGGCGTGCGTCATCTAGTTTACAGCCATTACATTAACAAGAGGGCCAGAATACGCTTCAAAATCCATTATTCCTCGCAACGTTTATCTTTAAACAAACTTACAAAGAACCAAGCATATTAATTATAGACTTTCATAAATATATTTTTATAGCAACTTAGAGAAAACTTGGGAGCCATTTGTTTACAAATGAACATTAAAACAAACTTTTCTTTTTCTCCTCTTTCTAAGGAAGCGGTTGCAAAAATTTAGAGTCACGCACAAAAACAATTTATCATAGTGATTGTTGTCGGCATCTGGGCGCGCGAATAAATCGCAGAGTTTTAACATTAACGCGTCGCGGAACGAAGGCTGGCGCTCCGGTAACGGCCGGCCCTAACGCTCAGGTAATAACTCCAATCTGGACCATCCGTCCCACTTCAAAACGGGCAAACTTCAACACATTATCTTTTAATTTGGACTCCAACAGACAAATAAGATGTTGCCGAAAGGAATTTCATTGAAACAGTTGAAACTTCCGTCGAGACAGAATAATTGACGCGGGAGATTGCCGCCCTACATAGCACTTTCTAAAGCAATGAGATACGAATTTCTCATTAAAATTTTCAGAGTGGAAGTTGGATTCCCGGTGCTTCATTCAATTCCGCCTTTTGAAACCAAATCACAAGTTTTAACAAATTATTTTGACAATAAAGTATCGAATATAATAGTGAGGTCATAGAATTGAAAAGACTGGTGGCAACTTCTCAGAAGATCGAAATTAGATGCTGCGGTACAGTTATTGTACTCTAGCGTGTGTTTCCAAACGCTGTGGGACCGAGATAATTTAAAAGTTTAATGAAACGTTATCAGATCTTTGATAAAGTCGTTCTCTAACCACAAATGACTGCAAAAGTTAGTAACAGGTGCCTTGTTTCAGAAAACAGTGCAAGCCAACATTTTTTTATTGCTAACTAGGGCGATCTTCCCTCGAAGTTTACACCCGGCTTTCGTGTAATGTCTTCAGATCCAAACGGTACCACAATCTCGTTCTTAAAGACGAACTATTAAATTTTATCTTTCATCTGTTGCTGATTACATTTGTTTGCATGTTTGTGGCTACGACTTAATTTCATCTTAATCCGAAGGGTTCTGAGGGTGTTCTTGCGAGTTGTTGTCGATGAACTTTGCTCATAATCAGTTTAATGATCCAATTAATGTAATCAACAGACTCTCGAATTGTAATTTAATTCACGTGAGGAGAGAAGTGTATGTGATGTTTAAAGGAACAAATAAGTGTTCGTTATTTCCATATACATACATGGTCGGGGTGAGTTCGATTGGGTGCATTCATGCATTTTGTGAGTTGAGCGCGGCGTCGCGCGAAAAGTCCGTTTGAGCTAGCGTCGCGCCGGGGAGCCGCGTCAGGTGAATCTTTACGTTTTCATCTCGTCTTGTATTATGCTAATCAGCCCGCCTCACTTTGCGAATAGAATGAAATTTAATTTCTCCACAAAGTCCGCCCGTTTAGAAGTTTCTTTTTCTCGACTTATTCAAATAGGCACTCAGTGATTAATTTTTGGAAGTCATCCTCAGTTTCATTGAATGAAACAAGTTTAATTAACAAGTTCGGTGTCGGGACTTCGCGTAAATAGGTATTTTATCTGTTTGAGTTTTGATATATTTTAAATAAGTATCCGAGAAACTCTTAATTATAAATATTTCATTAAATAGAGAGAAAGCGGTGTGCTATTTTGGAATTGTTATTGGTCAAGAGCAACTCTTTATTTACAACATTTTATACAAAGGATCTACTATATGGTAGGTATTTAAATAGAAATTCTGGATATAAATTCATCGGTCGTAGGCATGTGAAGAGTCCCGTGATCATAACCTGTATTAGGCGGTCGAATCTTCGGGACAAATAGAGATATATTTTATTCAATGATATTAGAAAAGTCGTAGATACGTTACCTACGTAGTAATCAATCCGTAGAAACCGTACAGTAACGCACACATCGATAACTCTATATTTTATTTTAATTTCGATTGACAAGATGTGTCAGTTTCACTATGACGCCGGCTCGCGACGTCACACATATGTCAGACTTGCCAACTGGCTTATGTTTAGCGTCCTGTTTTTGGTACGCCTATAACGTATCTACTTCTTTTTACTTGTAACGTCGTTGATTTTATTACCCTTAAAATAAGTCCTAACTCAAATAGGACCAGTGAGTATATATCAATATAATGTGTAGGTACATGATTAAATGCATATTAAGTTTCGAAAGTCTCAAATAATTTCTTACGTATTGGCTTGTATCTCCCCTTAACACTCAAATATTACATCTTTTTCTTTGTACCTATATTGTGTCTCATCCGTGTGGTGACGGATTAAGAATAAGTACGGAATGTCACCACCCCATATCATCCCATGGGTGTCGTAAGAGCCGACAGAGGGAGCATATTATGCAGAGAACAGCACTGTAAGAGAGGGAAAACTTGATATAAACCCTCAACCAACCCGTTTGGCCAGCGCAGTATAGTAGGCCAATTCCTCCTTTCAACGGAGAGGTAGACAGGTACTATTTTCGTTGATTGATTAATAGACAAACATTATAAATAAATCAAAGGAAATAATACTTAAGCTATGCAGTATTACCTAATCGAAAATAGTAGCAAAAACAAACTAATTTGAAATACTTTAGACTTATTACTGTAAACCTATCATTACGTCCAATGTTATGTTCCAATCACTTATTTATCGTTAATTTTATTTATTATTAAATAATTGGCTAAATAAATAGATTGCAATAAACAAAGTAAACATAACTTTAAATGATTTTTTGGGATTGGGTCAAACATAAAATATAACCGTAAAGATTGATTAAAATCTAACCCAGTAGGAACATAGTCAGAGCTTCCGGAGAAATTGACTAACAAGCAGTTATTTCTATTATTGAATAAATCTGTTTCAATCACTTTCGCATAATAATCTTTAATATTAGTACGGATAACACAATCTAATCCAATCATATTTGAAAGCAAAACTATAATGGCAGATTTCACACTTATAACAAGTACTAAGTTTGTCAATTTCTACACAAAAATTTAACGCCTTTCGAAGAGGCAAGACAAATCAGTTTACAAGCCGATGTTACTACAATTAAACACTTTACTTTCTCTTTCATGCGATTAAATAATAGTTTAGAGATAATCTATTGTTGACTATTTTTATATAAAATTATAATTTCGTTTCCGTATTCTTATCATTGTCGTGTATCGATATGGTTATGTAAGTGAGTTACGTTGGTGTCAGAGGTTAAGGAGAGAGTAAAGTGACCCTCTTGATGACGTCATATACCGGAAACCAGTTGTATTGAGGATACAAGCTCTTCTCCTTACTTAGCTCGAGAAAGTTGCAGCTGGGTTCTACGAAAGAATTATGGCATGGGTGCAAGTTGCGAAATCTTACAATGCATGAGAATGAATTCCAAGCTAAAACATAATATAGAATACACTTACCCATGAAAAAGCTAGACCACCGACCACGTATGTACATATTTGTCCCGTGAAAACTGTGAAACGATATGATCATTGCGTCATAGGGTTGTTTCCAACTAGTCAAATCAAGCACTTTTAATGAAATGTCAAAAACTACCTTTGCTAAGGGTTTTGTATGAAATATGACGTAGCGACGTCATAGTGTTTTGCTGTTAAGTAGCATACTTATTATCAATAAATTGACGATAAAGAATGTTAAATATTGTTTTAACATTAATTGATGAATGAAAGTACTATTATTTTGACATGTTTCACTAGATAAAAATACTTGTATAATTTATTTCACTTGCAGGAAACTTCCCTATTATTAGTCTCCAAGTTCAATGGTTTTATAAGACTCAAGAAACATGTGTTGTGTCTATAAATACATATTCAAAAATGAAATCCTCTTTTCATCTTGCCAACAAGACAGACAAGATGAAAACCTCAAAATGCGTTAACCTCAAAAACTAATGACTACCTAAGCCGCCCGCATCAATGAACATCAAAATGAACAATCAAAATGTAAACGTAAACATGTGGATATAACTATAACTCCACCATCATCCAATTGATATCCCCGTTATATGCAAGACTTTTATTGACACTTGAAGTTCGCATCTAATCATTGATGGACTAAGGTTAGTCACATACCATCAGGCAACTCGTGGCTCATCTTCTATTGTATTATAAAAACAGATGAATGTACAGCCTACATAAGTCCTTGTATTTAACAAAACGACTGGCGACATACTAAAACGTCTATTATTATAATGAATAAGATGAATTCACACCTTAGATATAAAATTAAGCTTAACATTGCTAAATAAATCATAAAATATTTATGGATTATCATAAATATTAAAACATTAAATACACGTACATATAAATCATAATATATGTAATAATTATGAGGATATTGCTTAAATATCATAGATTCATACATTGTGGAATAAGAATGAGGAACGATGAATCTATAAATAGAGTTATTACGATTGCTTTCATAAATAGAAAGAGTTGCCGATTATTTAGCTAGATAATCTTTTTGTCGAATTGTACCGATATCTTACTAACGTATCTTTTTATAGTAATAAAAATAATAGTTAATCAAATTATTTCAATCAAATATTTTACCCTATATTGTCACATTAGTTTAAGGCATATTTTTGTATTGAAGAGGTCAGGCAATAGAGATTTTCGTAAAAAGTGGAACTAAGTCCAACTGCGTTGAGTGTTGTGGATTCGAAACCAACATAATCCACATATTGCTGTTTCGAGTATGGGTGTACGTTTGTTCGTTGATTGAATTGATTGAATGTTTGTAAAGTCCCCCGTGACATGATATTTATTCCTAGGCTTAGCTTTTTATAAGATAACATAATAAATATTTTCATACGTAGTAGAGCCTTGCTGATATCAGCATGAATGATCCGGCTCGACCTGGGAAGTACTACCCTCTCACAAAAAATCGACGTAAAGTAACAGTACTTAAACTGGTGCGTTTAGTTCGGTGAGTGAGAGTGCCGGAGGCCCTATGCCCTCTTCCTTCTCCCTCATCCCACTCCTTGCACTTGTGACTTCTGTGGTGTTGCTTGTTTCTATATGCGGCGGTAATTGCATACTATTAGGCGATCCATCAGCTCGTTTGCCGCCTATTACTATTAAAAAAAATTCTAGCAGTTATCCAGCTTGTTCGCTTCTTAGATATGCAGTTCATGCCTCTGTTCCAACCATGAAAAGCAACCCAAACGCATTACCAAATCACCACAAAAACACGTTAAAACACCAATAAAACACAAACACAAAATCTTGTAAAATACATAATTATGCATTAGGGTTTACTATGTTTTAGTCAGTAAAATAATGGTTGTAATATTAAGTATTATAATAAGCAGCTTCGTACCTGACAAGTTATATGCTATTGTTCATTTGAGGTTAGGTTACATAACCTTTAGCACAATGGCACCTATTCTACTGAAACACTGCATAGCTCAATCTAGTTGTCCTTGTCATATTTTGTTAATAGTTTAGGCAAGCAACCTACACGTGCTTTTGAAATTGACACTCGTAAATATTATTCATGAAGTTATTGACAAGAAACATGGAAAATTTGCCACAAATTATGAGCAACTAGATAGATAGATAGATAATACACTTTATTGTACACCAAAATAAAATCGTACAGTAGGTACAATGGTAAATTAACTAATATCTATGTACAATCGGCGGCCTTATCGCTAGATGCGATCTCTACCAGGCAACCTTAGGACGGACAGAAATAATGTAAGCAGTCATGTGTGGCGGTGGTGTAGTTAAATAATGAAATAAAGAAAAACATAATATTAAATATAAATATATACATTTACCAACCATATATATTATATACCTACTTATACCTATACAATACAAACATACAAAAATTATTATTATTATAAATAATATATAGAAATACTTTTAATATGCAACTAAGTAGGTTTAATGTGAACTAGGTTTCATAGCATTGGTTTTATGATAGTGAGAATTTCCAAATAATTATAGTGAGGGTGATATATTCTCAATGAAAAAATTAGGATACTGGCCTTCACAGTCATACTACACAGACAGTTTACGAAGTCTGTATGTCCCTACATTAACCACGTCTTCGAACTGTCAAACCTGACTGCCATGCTTGGTGTTCGAGCAAAGAAAATATTTTTATTTTTTATGAAATGAATTCAATGATCTTGAAAAGGTTCCTAATTTTTTTCCTTTTTAGGTACGTCACCCTAAAAGAGCTAAAAGAAAAAAAATATACAGAACCCATTAAACAAACACATTACTTCAATGTTCAAATACGCATATGCCCTGGGATCTAGTACCAATCTCATTAAAGGATCCGCTATAAATAAGGATTAACAAAGATCTAGGAATGCATTGCGAATGACCCTTAATTAGTGCCAGAAAACGCTATTTGATCCCACGCAGTTAACTACAAACACTTATGCCAGATCAAGAAGGCTTACATTAAGGCGTACTTACATTAAATCAGCTTGGTAAAAAATATATTTGGAATTACTATCCTCAATCCTCCTATAATCAAGAAGAATACTATCCTCGAGATTTCCTGTATGATTTACATAAAACACGATGCCTGTCTTAAGTTTTATTGAAAACACTGTCTCTGAATTTTAAATTTACATTTTATAAAATAAGCACTATAAATGACATTTCACAAAATATAGGTGCTGTTCTAAAAGAGGCATACCGCTCGCCCCAAAAACCCTCGCGGTGTACCCTTGACCATTAACTATGCCATCCAGAGCTAAAATTGTAAACCATATAATAAGAAGAAAGAAAGAAACAAAAGCTACCACTGACCTCCTGCGAGAGTTCCTCTCTCTCTCTACAGGTGAGGAAGAAAATATAAAAAAAATATGAAAGTGAACTTGGCTTCAAATTCTTTCAATTTTTACCAAATTAATCGCAAAAGTAGAAATATTGCTGCTTTAAGTAAATAATTTTATTGGAGTTTTCAAATCTCGCTATAATGGTTCTGAAAGTTTTTTTAATTTCATACACAAAAGTCGAAAAAGTTACTCGCATCGCTGTATATTTGAATCTAAAAATCTGTAAAAATATATAGTTATACATGTTTTCGTCTATTTATATATGTTATTGAACGTTATATTAAAATTAAGAAAACTTCGTTACTTAATACATATGAATGAATACGATATTAATGTGTTCGACATTCGCATTAAATGTATACAAATTCATTATTTTTAAACACAAAACCATGAAAGGTGCGAATTTACTCGACACCAAACATTTATGTACATAAAAAGCCCCTTTTCAAAGCGCGTCCATTAAATTTTAACTTAACAAATAAACTTGAAATATTAGTGTAATCACATTGATAGGTTAACAAATAAACTGAACTAAACAAGATTTAATTGTACCTCAAAGGGCTTATCAGCTGTCGAAACGTATTTAAAACTATTTACTCGCCAATAAAAACTAATGTTCATGATAGATAAGAAATAAAATAGCTTTATTTAAAATGGTTTTTTTTTAAAGTCTAACATGTAGATTAATGTGCTCTAAAGCCTCTATTTTTCGTATTCGTAATTCCATAAAATATATGATTTTGGATGGCTGGCTTTTTTGGCCTTAGGTATAACATTTTGAAAGCAAGTGCGTTTTGCAGATAGGCACTACTTCTTCTTTTACTCTTCTAACTCTGTAATGTGACTTGTGGTATACAATAAAGAATTATCTTATATAATCTTATCTTATGTCATCATGTCAAACATGTGTATGTATATTATATTATTATGCTTATAAAGAAAATTCTATACAATAGTTTTAGTTCTGAAACCTAATTGCTAGGACATAATTATTAGATAAAATAATGCTGTGCGTTAATTCATCTGTGCCTCCGTGGTCCAGTGGATAGCGTATGCGACTGCTGATCAGAGATCCCGATTTCGAGTCCCGGGTCGGGCAAAAGTGTTACGGCGCTTGTACACGGTAAGAAAATACGCCGGGCTTTTGCAAGAATTCGTGTCGTAACTAAAAAAGAACTGTGTACACTGCTCGCAGCGGTGCACGAAAAAAATCTTGTCTGCCCAAGACACGACGAGGCGAACGTTGTTGCGGAGCGGTGGGGGGGCGGAGTAGTAGGGTTCACACAGCCTGGTAAGTAGTGATCTGTGGGTAGTTTTTGTTGTGCGTTTGGTGTGGACGTGTATTGCAGCGTAGAGTACAAAATGGCTGATGAGTTACTTATAACTTTAGTGGAGGGACAACCGATATTGTGGGACAAAACTTCAACAACTTATTTTCATGCGAAAATTATCCACAAATTTTTCCTCATGTTGTCGCATTAGACGGTAAAGGGTAATGAACCCACCAAACTCATTTTTCTCTTCAGTAATTGGATGAACCCAGTCAAGTCTCTAGTTTTTTCTTTCCTTTTTCATTTTGTTATAATAATAATATACAATTATCATTCTTTTTTGCTTTGTAGTTAACATTTTTATAAATAAACGAAAATGATTATCAGACTTGTTATTACTTGCGCACCCTACGCCCGACTGACGACTGCACGCAAGACACGAAAGTTTTCGTGTGTAGAACAGACAAAATTCTTGTCGTGTACACGAAGAATTTGTCTTGTCTGCCGCAGACACGGTCAATTTTCTTAACGTATACAAGCGCTCTTCTTTTCTGAATTCTCAGTAGCAGCACGGAGTCTGGTGATGTGCCCGGTAACGGCAATAGGCTCGCCCCCCATTTCGTGGGACCTAAAAATTAATGGCGACATGTGGGTGTAATATTACCTCTGCCTACCCCTTCGGGGATACAGGCGAGAGATATAAAAATATATATATAACTCATCCGTCAAGCTGTAAGTAAGTTTTTCTTTCAAAACACTAGATTCTACCCGAGGCTCCACCCACGTATGTGTCGGCTAGACGGTAGACCAACACAAGATAGCTTATGTATATTCCTGATGTTTAAACTACGTTACAGTAAAGTTTCATCAAATTATGCCCAGTAGTTTTCCATCTATCCTCACCAACTTTCGCACTTAATAATAGTAGGAAGTTTTATTGTCACTTCTCCATCCATACACGAGTAGATAGTGTAATTTGTACAAAAGTGCTCTCAACATACAACAATAAACGTTTCTAAGTAAACAGTGTTATCTCAATATTGGTTATATCACAGTTACATAATTTACGTATATCTTCGTTTATCGCATCGGACTCCCTAAGGCGGTGTCAGTTGTATCTCAACATTAACTTTCCCTACAAGTGATATATGGTTATACGAAGATAATTTCTGTAAAATGATAATACTGCCTCCGTGGTCCAGTGGGTAGTGTATGCGTCTGCTGATCGGGAGGTGCCGGGTTCGATTCCCGGGACGGGCAAAAAGTGTCACTGACTTTTCCGAATTCTAAGTAGCAGCACGGAGTCTGGCAATGTGCTCAGTAATGGCAATAGGCCCGCCCCCTATTACGTGCGATCTAAAATTCATAAAGTAAAATGTGGGTGTTCATTACACCTCAGCCTACCCCTTCGGGAATACAAGCGTGATGAAGTAGTAGTAGCTAATAACCCATTTATTGTGAATACGTTTTGTAATTACCTACTGTACGTGGTGCTTACGATTGCATGATTTGTCATCCCAAAGTTACGTGCACTTGTGTTGCTTTGCGTGTGTCGGGATTTCTATTTAACGTAGCAATATTTATTTTTAGTAGTTAGTTAAGGCAGCGATAGCCTAGTGGAGATACCAACAGACTGCCATGCAGAGAATTCGAATGCACGGCGCGCACCAATGACTTTTCGGAGTTATGTGAGCTTTGAATTATAAATTATCGCTTGCCCCGTGCCTCGGAGAGCACGTTAAACCGTCGGTCCCGGCTGTCATGAAGATCTTTGACATTCTTTATAGGGCGTCAGTACCTTCTAAATAAACTGACACTAGTCTAAACCAAGGAATATGGGTTGCGGAGGTTAGACAGGCAGTCACTCTGTGGAAATGCTAATATTCAGCCAAATCCGGTTAGACTAGTAAGCGGACCCCAGATTGAAACTGGGATAAAGCTAGGAGAATGATTTATTTTTAGTAGTTAATAAAGATATTTTTATTATTAACCGATTAACCATTAAATGTAATTACGCTATTTAAAATAATTGTCTTTTTATAACGAAATATTATTTTTGTTACAGAAATACGAAAACCGTTAGTCTACGTTTATAAACAGTATTCGGTAAGTGATCTCATACATTAAAACGTTATTTATTATTTAGGGGTAACTGGCTTATTGGTTACATGGTGGGTTATTTCGGGCGATTTCAGATTAGCGTTTTATACGCGCGTATAAGCTCGTTTTTGGAAGCGCATGTAGGCGCGTAGCGCGTATAGGCTCGTTCGCACACGCGCTACTCGTACGAGCGTTGACGCGCTTCTAAGCTCGTATACGCGCAAGCCGTCAGAATCCATGTTGACACTGACAAGATGTCACTACCGTTTCGAACGAACACGCCGAAATATGCCCGTTTACGCGAGTACGGTTTTTTGAAGCGTGTAATGTAGCGGGCGTGTAAGCGCGTATGCTGAAACGACCGTATTCTCGCAGAAAAATACGCTAATCTGAAACCGCCTTTATGTGATGAGCCCGAGTATTCGTTCTGTGCCTAGGTGAAATACATGAACAATATGTATGTATTTAAGAATATAATTATGTTATTATCGGTTATATGATAGCTCTATGACGGTGTGAGAGTTATTCTAGAATATATTTCGAGTACTATTAAAATGTTGAGCGGCCATATTTCAAATTGTAAAGACACTGTTCTATTGAGACAACCAGTTCAGAAATATGGGTGTGCGCATTAATAAACAATTTGCAAGACTAACTACCTCGTTTAACCAGCGTGGTTTAGCTGCCTTATGGTCACAGCCGAAATCTAGTATTCAAAGCTTAACTAAGGCAAATTTGTTAATTGTAATTATGCGTAGCTAAATAACTATTTAATCTGGAACTTTATTATTATTCATATTGGACCAGCCCACATTGATCAGTTGGTACTTTTATGGCCAGCTGAGCAAATATTGCTTGAAAATATTTAGTATAGACTCCATTCACAAATGATGTTGTATGAAATATTTTAAAGCTTTTACATTTTACACATACTTATAGATATCTATATATACTAGCTTTTGCCCGTGGCTTCGCTCACGTAAATTTGGGGTTCTCTAGTTATAGTATACCTATCATCGATGATCGGGTTAACACAGATCTCCTTTATTGGGCGGATACTATATAACTGTAAAAAGTATTTACACATACAAACTACTTAGTACTAAGACTTAGTAGTACTCAAAATGTTATCCGGTATCTGTGACGTTTCGCGAAAGTCGCCAGTATGGCGAATGTGATTTGTCTGTCAGAACCATTAGAATTTAACAAAATACTCGACAATCCGAATTTTGCGGATATAATTATGTTGTCGGATAGAAATCTTTATTTTTTAATGTTTTATTATTCAGGTAAGGTTTCGATGTACTCCTTGACGAAATTATTAAAATAAGATTTGACACTGCGATAGCAGCGCAGTCCGTCGGTTCCAATGTGAAACATTCCGAAATCCACAACTACTTACAAATTAAGTAAAAAAAACATTTTCCAGTGGAGTAAATGGTGAATCTAAACCATTCTCAGGTTCCCTTGAACACACACAAAAAATTTCATCAAGATCGGTCCAGTCGTTTAGGAGGAGTCCAGTGACATACACACGCACACAAGAAATATATATGTTTAGATATTTTTTTATAGACTCACGCCTGTATCTACCCACAAAAGGGTAGGCAGAGGTGTAATATTACACCCACATTTCGCCATGAAGTTTTAGGTCCCACGTAACAGGGGGCGAGCCTACTGCCGTACCGGGCACATTACCAGACTCCGTGCTGCTACTGAGAATTTCCTAACGGAAAAACCCAATAACACTTTGTCCGACCCGGGAATCGAACCCGAGACCTCCCAATCCCACGCACACATTTATGCCGCGAGACCAACGAGGCAAAATGTCTTTGTCACGTAATTACTTAGAAATTTAGCTAAAGCATACACAGTTATGGTAACAGGATGATCGACATGCCATGAACGCGGCTAGTGTAAACCTTGCTGAAATACAAAGGACTTTATGTTTAAACTAGAGGACGCCAGCAGCTACGCCTGCATTTTTTTAAATTTACCCGTTTTGGCCGATCCCGTGGGAATTTCGGGAAATCCCTTCTTAGTGCACCCCTACGGTCCCCAAGGAACATCAATCAATCAATCAATCCCCAAGGAACATAAATGCCAAATTTCAGCTTCCTGCGCCCAATAGTTTCGGCTGTAGCGTGGCTGTCAGTCAGTCAGTAACGCAAGGATTTTATACATTAAGATAATTACGGGACTGGGGCCCGCAATATATACAGTACGGCACTATACCGCCAGTATTAGCTTAATAAACTTTAAACCAACAACACTCACATCGGTGCAGTAAAAGTACCAGTAGAAATTCCTAGACTAGTGTAGTTGACTTTTCAAGGAATTTTATTTTTCGCCACTAGTTTCACCGCCCATAAACAGCAATAAAAGCTTACTGTAAAGAAATCGTAAACATAATTCCCACTTCGGTGGTGGAAAACTACCCAACGTAGACTTTTTTACAAGCTTAAAAACATAAGTAGCTAACGCAAAATAGATAAAAATATGTACCTATCCATTGCCGCGTGATCAATCATATATTCACTTTAATCTCGTGACCATGGCTGGTTTAATCCATCCCGAAATGTCGGGACAAATAAAAGGTCTCTCACCATTATTCAATAATAAATTCGCTTTTGAAAATAAATTCAATTATTAGTTTAGTACCTACAGATGACAAAAGTTTGAACACATAAGTACTATTTTCATCATCATCAGCCTTTAACAGTCCACTGCTGGACTAGACCTCTCCTTTGAAAGGAGGAATTGGCCTACTATACCACGCTGGCCAAACGGGTTGGTATAGGGTTTGTATCAAGTTTTCCTTCTCTTACAGTGCTGTTATCTGCATGATATGCTCCCTCTGTCGGCTCTTACGACACCCATGGGATGATATGGGGTGGTGACAATCCGTATTCTTAATCCGTCACCACACGGATAAGTACTATTTTAGTAAATTAAATTTATCTTCCAAAAATACAAAATGGCAGACAGTCACTACATCAACCATCGTACGTAATTAACTAAGCGCCAATAGGTGTTCGGGTTAGAAATAGCGTGTCTTATTTAATTTGGCACGAGCATCGGAAACTATCGACCCTCGGGCGTCGGTAGCCGCCGGAAATCAAACTAATCGATTTTCATTTCACCGACAGGAAATTAAATCCTTTGAGAGTCGTTCCCGATAACGGATTTCAGCTAAGCACGACACGTGTTTAACCGTTTCAACGAAGACTTTTTTAATAAACTGTCACAGCTCTATTATTACGTTCTCGATTCGAATTTCGTAATTTATTCACTTAACGGCTGCTGTAATAGCCGCGATGAATTACGTTCCTCGTTTGAACCAATTGTAATAAATATTTATTTTGTAAATGGATTCATTTTGAAAAATAATTACAGTTGCCGACATTCTTATAAATTAAACTCTTAGTAGGCAATAAACTTTAATATATCTGATTGGAAATTTGACTTTGAAATTTCGAAAGAAATAACATCGTTTCACGTCTCATAAGTCATAAGTTCATGTTCAAAATTCTTTGCAATCCTATATTAATCGCTCTAAAGGTAATATCAGCACGACAAGAGCTCTTAAATTGAAATAAACAAATAACATACATAATATGCATAACCGCATACATAGATAAATAACTAACAATCATTTATTACATAAGCCACATAACACCAGCATGTAACAATGTTTGAAAATGGAACAAAAATCATAAACGTTGCATTTGCATACTAAAAAGTGTTTATCTTTGCGAAATACAAATAGTCACAATACCACAGAGTAAATAGTGCATGAATCAGCTGTCTATGGTTTGTTTCTGATTATGCAGTAAAAAACAAATTCTCGCCTTGTGGTGTGAAATTATTAGGCCGTAACTAGACTGCATAAATACAAATAAGATACTAACTACACACTGGCTATAGCAATTGCGTGTCTAAAGCAATTACTTTTTTAAAGCGTTAAAGTCACACAATGTTACCTCTTTAATCCCAAGCAATTTCAATAAATAAAATATACAGTTCGATTACATTCGGTGAATAAACTTCGACCTACTTCTTACTTAATAGTTTTTTCGCGTTACCAAAGTAACAGCGAAAATCTATAAATAGTATTTTACTTATTCAAAAACGACATTCAAAGAAAATACAATATCGCATTCTTCTTCGTAGCTTGCGATATAGTGTTTATCAAGAAAGTGTACAAAAATTTTCTTGAGGGAAGAATTCATATTTTCTTTTACAGAAAATATTACTTGAACATTTTTCAAGCATAGTTTTTTTTTAATTATCTGTCTGTTAAAAGTATAATTTGTAGTTCTTACACAAAGTGAGAAGACTTTTTGGGATGCTGTTTATTATACCTATGCATAATTGCATAAAAATGACATTCAATGAAAATACAATATAGCATTCTTCTTCGTAGCTTGCGATATAGTGTTTATCAAGAAAGTGTACAAAAATTTTCTTGAGGGAAGAATTCATATTTTCTTTTACAGAAAATATTACTTGAACATTTTTCAAGCATAGTTTTTTTTAAATTATCTGTCTGTTAAAAGTATAATTTGTAGTTCTTACACAAAGTGAGAAGACTTTTTGTGGTGCTGTTTATTATACCTATGCATAATTGCATAAATTATCTTGTTAGCAATATTTAAGAACCGGCAGATGAGACTCTAAAATCTCTTCGCAAATCAGACGATAATTATCATCATGGTCACTATTCTGATTGCGATCAAATTTTAACCTCACATACAAGTCGGTGCACCTGCTTAATTGTGGACGAGGTTCTAACGCAGGCTTTCCTCTGAGATTTCGGATGGTCAGACGTCAGTCCCTTCCGTGGAGGTAATACAGCCACAGGAAGAGAGGAATATAAATCAGACAATAATCATTAGTGGTCATTCATTCATCGTATATATTAAAATCTGTATCGTAGAAGCAATGTAAATCACTCTCAAAACTATAGTAATAAATAATCTTTAATAAATGGTTTCATTACTAAAAGAGACAATAATAATAACTTGTCAGTACATAATTGTGTGCTTAATACAATTTAGTCTCAGTGGTAATAATGGTCTTACGATCACTTAGACGGAACGAGATTATTGAAATTAATTCGTCTACCGCGACAAGCTTAGACTGATTAAATCGGTGAGCGACAAGGAAACTTTTGATATTTTATTCTATACTTTTGATATGTAATAAAATACTTACAAATAAGACAGAAATAACGGTGGTAAAATAAAAACCTATATTTGAGTCGATGGTAATCATAGTTAATCCAAGATAGCTTTCTAACTCAAGAACTTAAAATACTTCTGAATTTATGTCTTGTACCGGTCCTTAGGTTTGTCTGAATATCCTTCATTGTCGTGGTTTCTTATCTAAGGGTATTCGTGCTATCTTCAAAATTACATCACAAAATATTCCTTACCAGTAAACTATTTCATCATGTTATATTTATTGATCCCTAATGTGACTATATCTACATCATACCTCTTTCATTTCACCAAAATCATCAAAGCCTAGCGCAGATTATGACGTATAGATTACTACCGGCCACATTGGCAGACTGTAAATTCCGTAATTATGAGTCCATCTCTACGCCGCAATCAGGGTTGCCAGATAGATTAAAAACTTTACCATCAAACCGCTAGCAGTCGTATCACGTATACATAGATCAAACATAGCCTTAAATACAACATATATATGAGATTAAAATCGACAAATAATACCACTACTAACAACCAAGAAATTATATTGACCAGAAAAATAAATCATAATTTTCTTGTTCCCTGCTTGTTACTCCAGTGTCGTATAATAACCGCCCTATGTCAAAGCATTGTTTATAAAGCTAATCCGATCCGAGAAAGTGCTATGACATATAGATAAGGAGCGCTTCGATTTCTCCGCGAACGCAAGGCGGCCTCCCCTGGGAAATTAAGAAACGAGATATTGCCAGTGACCACGTCTACATTGGCTCAGTACCTATGCGAGCGACAGGCCACGTTTATTTTCAATTATTGCTCTAAATTATTTGTCATAGGATGCTGGAGATTTTTTCGTATCTGTTTCTTTTGCGATTGTTGACGTTTGAGTAATGTGACGTGTAGTTTGGAGAATGGGAATCTTTAAACATTAGCGTACAAAAAAAAGACTTTTTCTAACATTTGTTTTTAAAATGTTGTAATGTGAAAATCATGAAATTTGAAAATTCACAAGTACAATTACATTTTTAAGTTCATTTAGGATATTTTAGAAAAACTTATTTTGTTTTATTGTGTACATTAGATTTAAGGCAGCGATAGCCGAGTGGATATACCAACAGACTGTCATGCAGAGGGTATCGGGTTCGAATCCACGGCGTGCACCAATGACTTTTCGGAGTTATGTGCATATTGAATTGTTAATAATCGCTTGTCCCGTGCCTCGGCGAGCACGTTAAGCCGTCGGTCCCGGTAGTCATGAAGATCTTTGACAGTCGTTACAGGGCGTCAGTACCTTCTAAATAAACTGACACTAAACCATGGAATATCGCTATCCCTTCGGGTTGCGGAGGTCAGACAGGCAGTCGCTCTGTGGAAAAGCTAATATTCAGCCAAATCTGGTTAGACTAGTAAGCGGACCCCAGATTGAAACTGCGATAACGCTAAGAGAAAGAAGTATACATTAGATTTAAAATTATTACTTCGATAATACCGAGTCACTACGAGATATTTTTGCAGCTATCATACTCGTAGATCGCCCTAACAGACCATCAGTTTTGATAGCTTGGCAAACATTATGTTTATTAATCTACCAAACTTAAAATGTGACTGACAATTTGTTTTTATGAAATATTTCGCGTCGGTAAGACAACGTCAATGACAACGATTAGTCGAAAATCCACTCTTAGCAATTTGCATACCCAAACACGATAACCCAATCATATCTCTAAATCTCTTTAGTTACAAAATTTTATTTTTAAATACTATCCTATTTTCGTAAAACCGAACAAAACGTTGTTATTATCAAAAACAAAACACGACATTACATTAATATAAAAAGGTAAGGTTATTATCAAAAGGATTCGAAATATTTAATTACGGTGTGTTTTGTTAATCCCTTAAAAGCCAACCTACGTTCGTAAGCTCGAAGGGGTAAAACATTTTATAATCATGTAAAAAAACGTTTCATTTTATTGTCGGATAAATATTTGCGCAACTACTTGGAAAAGTAAATAAAGGATCCCTTTAAACATTTAACATTTGTATTGTAGGGCAAAACCTGTCAGATGCAAGGAGATTTTATGTTCAGATTATAACGCGTAATTTAAAAAAATATTGTAGTAAAATTAATCTTGATTTATGGTTAATATGACTAAGCCAGGCGCCAGGGTGGTTTCTCCTCTGAAGTTTAAACAGCAGTGAAAAAAAAAGAAATAGGTTAGAATTGTAACAAGTAGAATACCGTACTCTCTCCCCTACAAGAAAGCAATATCAAAAGTGATATTTCGAGTATTAAATGCCAACATATGTATGTATGAGTTTGGTCGCAGGTCCAATAATTATACTGCTAATAATAGTTTTGTATATTGAGACTCTTAAACTGAAAAACATTTTCATAGAAATATGATTCTATATTTACCTTAAAGAAAGTATCGTAAATGTCTCCCTCCACATGCAGAAAAGCAAAAGAAATCGAAAAAACCCATTCCGTGTGATACAATCAAATTTAAATGTATGCATATTTCATAAATGTGTTGTGTTATGCGTTTGCATATTATTTATAATGTCGTTTTATCGGCCATACTGCTGCCATACATCACAGAATGAAATGTGACGGTGGTCTAACTTTATACGTTTATCATTTTTATGGGGCCATACCGCACGTAAAGGAACTACGTCTAAAATGTGCTTTGTGGTTCATTTTGTTTTCAACGTTGTGAAAGAAGCTTTGATTTGAAATACGCATTTTTAAGGCTCGTTACAATACAACAGCTTCATATTATGCCAGACGTAGTCCTCGATTTTGATATTCCTATAAATACAATACTAATAAATTTTATTGTTTACTTCAATTCAACAATTGTGCTAATGAATTTTAGAGACAGGCGATATAAAAAACAATATTTACTCTATGTCATAATTATAATAAATTGTAAATTCTTTATTTAAGTCATGCCTTTTAATAAAGAGGTTAAGTCGCTTGAACAGATTCCATATTTGAAAAGAAAACCAAATAAAGAAAGAAAATAAAACAGAATAGTAAATTAAATTTTCGATTTTCTGCGGTCAAAATTTTTATGTGCCAGTAAAATAGACAGTGCGAAACTTTTTTAATATTCTTGTTTGTTTTTATTCTATTATAACTTTCAAACTATCATTTGTAATGGCGTCCTTTATTCGTACCCACAGAAGGTATAGTCAAATAAAGTAACTTTACGTTATGAATGTTTGGTAATTTCAGTTGTTTTCAATGTTTTTATTCGAATTGGCGATTATTTTAAATATGAAGTAAATTACAATCCTTACTGCTGACAGATACTTACTATCCGCTCCGTCGTTTCGCGTAGGTGCCTAAAAAATCCCAAGTGCTTACGGCTCAACGCGTCGCGAGCACTTGACGGGCGAGCTCAAAAAATCAGTCATTGTTTATTCGTTTGTTGCGTGAGGGTGTTGAAATTATGGTTTTATTCAAGTAAATGAATTATTCTTTCATATGATCCCAAATACACTACGTTTAAATGAAGTGTTTACTTTATGCGAGGGGCCGAACCGGATGCTATGTAAACAATTATGACTTAGTCGAAAAAATTGATTATCGTGATAACAATACGAGTTTTACCTTGGTTCCTTTTGCTTTGTTATATACCTGGTAATATTATCTTAACAAATATATAAAATTATAGCAATACTTGCTTGAAAAATTATTTAGATACTAGAGGACGCCAGCAGCTACGCCTGCATTTTTTTTAATTTACCCGTTTTGGTCGATCCCGTGGGAATTTCGGGAAATCCCTTCTTAGTGCACCCCTACGGTCCCCAAGGAACATACATGCCAAATTTCAGCTTCCTGCGCCCAATAGTTTCGGCTGTAGCGTGTCTGTCAGTCAGTCAGTAACGCAAGGATTTTATATATTAAGATTAGCATGTGAAAAAACATACTATTTCGCTGACTTTGCATTTTGCGCGCGGGGCGTACCTAATAGGGTAGTTTCCAGGGTCAAAATAATTACATTTTATTTAGTCCGTATTTTAGATTATACAAAAATATTGGACAAGTATTTTTTCTTTTTTCGATTAAATAAAAAATAACAAAGATATAGCCCATTAAAGTTACGTGTGACGTCATCTAGTGCTAAAAAATGCAGCACGGCGTGACGTTATACGTTACTTTAATGAGCTATATCTTGGTCATTTTTAGTTTAATTTACAAATAAAAAAATACGCATCGCTTATTTTTGAATAATCTAAAGGACGGACTTATAATATTTTTTTTGTCAACTAGCCTATTATGGATTAAAAACATCATTGTAAACAAATATTATAATTATATAAGACACTTTTATGTTTTTATTGTGAATAAACTAATTAATTATGTAGTTACAGCAAAAACAATAATAAATATTGTGTATTACTTTAATTTAAGAGATTTTTACAAACAATTGTCGAAAAAAAACGGCATTTCTTTTTTATTGAATGTAAATACATATGTATGTTGATAAGGTTACATATATGCTCTGTGTTATTTTTTTATTATGAGTATATAAATAAACCTATCATATGATGTATAATACTCATATTATTCATGAGATATTGATTTTCGAAAAAATTTGCGGATATTCAGGTTATTTTTAGCGGGAAAAAGTAAACAACTGTGCACATTCCAGTAAGAGTAATTCTTATCGGATTCTTATCGGAAATGGTTCTTTTGCTTGGAAATCTAATTGATAAGAAACTTATGTAGGTTTGAATCAGATATATAACATAAAAAGGTACTTAAAAAAATAAAATACGGAAATAGGCGGCAATTAACAATCAATTCTTTGTTTTATTTTTATATGTTTAAAATTAAAATGTTTCTTATAATTATATTTATTTTCTCTAAAAGTAAATTAAATAACCTTTCTAACCGTGTATAATACTTATACACCTCCCTTAATAAAAAACGACGAGAAAAAGGAATATGTCAGAAATATAAAATCGCGCTCAAAAATGGCGGGAAAATATTTCTAATTTTCACTTTATACTGCCCTTGCGTGGACTACATGTATATTATTTGGTGTTATTTGGTATCATTCGAAAGCTCATTTCATTACGCGTCTATTGATATATAATATAGCGCAATCCGTTAAGTTTTAATAAAACGAACATTAGTTACTTGTGCGCATTCTACGGCTTCAGAAAAAAAAGGGACTTTTGTCCCTTGGAGCAAGCAACGGATTTGGAAAAAAGGATGTTTTGTCCCTTGAAACAACGGAGCGGCTATTCAACTGAAAGATCTTTTGTTTCACGTACACGTATGTCTGTCTTTTTCATTAAGCACTGCAGTGTATTAAAGATTATTAATCGTCCATATTTCCCGTAATATCTTACACATTTACATTAATACCGTTGGCGTAAATATCTTAATTTTACCATGTCAACATAAACTACAAATAATAAAGATATTTAATAAAAATTTGTCACTGTATGTGTAACTTAGTCGTTAACCACCTGGTGTGGCTGTCATATATTTTTAATTTCTTATAAAGATATTCAGTTAATTTGAAGGAGAATTTCTTAAAGGCACACTATTTTATTTGCCGCATGGTTTCTACTGTCCTCAGAACTGACAATGTGTGACAAAGAAAGCTTTATTGTGCTGTGTTATTAACTACGGAATTCAATATTCGAACTATAGATCTACACTAATATTATAAAGAGGAAAAATTTGTATTTCTGGTTGTAATGGATATACTCAAAAACTATTGGACCGATTTAAAAATTCTTTCACCATTAGAAAGCTACATCATCTGCGAGTAACACAGGCTATATTTTATTTTAGAAAAAATGGGGGTCCGTAAGATATTTGGGTTTTTCGGGTACGCAAAGTAGTTCCCTCAGGACGCGGGTGAAACCGCGGGAAACGGCTAGTTTTATATATTTTAGAGATTTTAGACGCGTTTTTGACATAAGCTCCATACAAAATATATCAAACACGAATCTTAAATCTACAGATCTATCTATAAACGATTTTAAACTTTCGCGATTAGTATACATTATACAAGGTTATATAGCGGGTCTTACTCGCGATAAATCTAATATTTAAGGCATAAATACCTCGGTTTTTTTGCCAAAGTTTCGGCTGACTTGCTTCAGCCGTGGTCGCGGCGGGACTCATCTATCTATAGTTCGAATATTGAAAATGGCCGTTAGACAACAGCAATTAACTTGTCAGGTTAGGCACACATGTTTCACAATTGACTTCGAATAATGACGTCTTAAAAAATCTCACCTTTGTCATATGCTTATCCAACACCCGCCCTGGGAATAAATTATGTGTCCCTGGAAACTTTACAAACATGTAATCTATATAGTAGAGGAGACGTGGAACATCGACCTTCACCGATCTGATAACCAGATGAGACGTATTTTTTATGTAATATAATTTATGAACAAATATGCCTATAATAACTTGCCTATCAAAAAGTACTCATAGCTATTTTAAAATTCAAGTTAATTGTAATCAACCGCAAATATAACTTTGTCGTTTATACAAACACTATGGAAAACAAAGTTATTTTTGGTAAATGAAAAAGTGATAGTGATATTTGGATAGGTGAAGATAAAGGGTATGTTAAGTGTTAAGGCTGATGCTAGTAATTAATAAACGTACACGGAAGCAATTTAGCAATAAAGATCAAACAATTAGATTAAGTGCGAGGCCCGTAAGGGTCCCGTAGTTCAGGTATCCACATAACATACCCGTTAGCTTCACTTAACCAAATATCACGATCGCTTTTTCATCACCAAAAATAACTTTGTTTTCCATAGTGTTTGTATAAACGACCAAGTTATATTTGCGGTTGATTACAATTAACTTAAATTTAAAATAGCTATGAGCAGTTTTTGATAGGCAAGTTATTATAGGCATATTTGTTTATAAATTATATTACATAAAAAATAAGTCTCATCTGGTTATCAGATCGGTGAAGGTCGATGTTCTACGTCTCCTCTACTAATAAGTATGTACCTGCTCCCACAACACTCGACGCATTTCCAAACCAGAAACCACTACGCCATACATAGTCAATAAAATTAAAGCGCAAATCATAAACCGTACTTTCCACTAGAACAAAGCCAACAGTCTTCCTCATTCATAAAAATAATATCACTATAAAACAATTAATACTTACAAACGCAAATTAAAATTTAAGCGTGAAATTACAGAAACCGCACCGTTAATAGTGGATCTTATTATTTATTGCGTACACAAGAATTGAATATAGATGTACCGAAGCGAGAAATATTTAAAACGTCAACTTACCATTAATGTATTATTGAGTATGTTTACACGGTATATTCAAACATAATAAATCACATTTGTATGTACCTGTATATAAAAAATATTTTCCTTGAGCTCACCCCAGTTGACTTACGCGTGAAGAAAAAGCTACTACGTTCGGGCTCAACATTAATTTATGAATCGGGCATAAAATATGATGAATATGCAATTTTCCGTAGTGCTTCGGTTGCCGTTACTTCTTTCGGAAATTCGAGCTTAGAATCAATTTTCTTTGTTGCGTATCGCTTCTTTAATAAGTTATGTTTGGTGTCGATGGTGTAGCATGTTTGAAAATATAAAATATTTTCTATGTAAGTATTATATTATAGTTTTCATTGAAGAAATTACATAAAAACATGCAAATGTTGCCATTGTGTTCAAATGTATTATCTATATTATTCTACAAACGTACATGTGCTTGAATATTTTAATTTTGTAATAATTGAAGGCATGGTTCTCTAAATATTAAGTGGTGATGTTAAAGGTGACTGTCTATTTTAAGCATACGTTATTTGATTACTGGTTTTCCCACGGCAAGTGCGCATACATAATACTATTAACAACAATGACTAAATATAGCACCCTCGTCCTAGGATTAAAATCAGTCCAACTTCAAAAAAGTTGCTCTATATTTCGTCGTCATTTTTTACCACATTTAAGACAGAGATACCTTACAAAAGTTTAGCGTTACTCTTCGTCTAATAACGTTTATGTAGACAAAACCAGGACTAAACGTGGAACTATATTTAGTCCATCTTGTACATCACGTCCGAATACGTTCAAATACGACTGTTTTATAGTTTTCTTGTTTACTTGCTGATGTTTTCTTGTATACACATTGTTCTTCGAACTCTTGAACATAACAACCGACCCAAAGTTTCTCGAAACATAATGCAGATATAAATGAGCCGTCGTATTCTAGTACACGGTTATAGTAAACTTTACAAAATGGCCGCGACTTAACTCCTCTTTGCGTCGTATCATTATAATAGTAGGACTTTTATGATCGTTGCCGGGAATTTTTCGACAAAGTTTGTGCTTAAAGCAGATGCTTGCGTCTGTCTTAGTGTCCCCAAGCGTCTTTGAAGTTGAAATATGAATACTGTATGTGGGAAAATATTTTTGTTTTAGGTCATATTTGAATAATTTTCATTTTTGATCTGTAGATTTTAGATTCGTTTTTTACAAAATATGTCAAACACGAATCTCGAATCTCAAAATCCATGTAGGTATGGATCGAATATTGAAAATGGCCGTAAGCTTGCGTATGCGACTGATACGCTAACGTGTTTGATCCTCAAGCTAAGTTGAAATGTACGTTACGAAATTGTTCTGATCTATTTTGATCGATTATCGAACTCGATCTTCTAATCAGATCACAGTAGGTATGGGTTTTCGGTAGAGAAATTACGATTAAAGTCTGGATTGTGTTTTGGTCTTACAAATTGTCAGAAGCGATACGAATTTAGACAAAATATTTTGAATTTCAACGTATCTTGAAATTCAAAATATTTTATGTATGTAAGTGATGAGGTTTAAATTGTTGCAAACGTAGCCCTTAGCAAACAAATCGTGCCATCGCTATAAACGTAGCAACAAAAAGTACACTTAACGCATCTTCAAAAACAACCGTCTAACCGGTCTAACTTACCAATTAATAAATAATTGTTTAATTACAGTACTTGATGGTTGGTCAAGAAAATCAATAACATTGAAATACGGGAAACAAAAATTACATAAACATGTTCTGTGATGAAACGTCCAATTATTCAGAATGATGTGCAATATACCGACAATGTGGTGTTGTTCGCAAGTGGAGTGTGACCACTAAAGAATGCTGAGGTATTACTAGAAATTTCAGCGGATTTGTAGCGAATAAGGAACGTCTTTGTGAAGAGACTGAAAGATAAAAGATTTATTTATTTATTTTTATTTATAGACTCACGCCTGTATCCCCGAAGGGGTAGGCATAGGTGTAATATTACACCCAAATTTCACCATGATGTTTTAGATCCCACGTAATAGGGGGCGAGCCTATTGCCGTACCGGGCACATTGCCAGACTCCGTGCTGTTACTGAGAATTTCCTAACGGAAAAACCCAATAACACTTTGCCCGACCCAGGAATCGAACCCGAGACCTCCCAATCCCACGCGCACATTTATGCCGCGAGACCAACGAGGCAGTCATATAAAAGATTCAGTAAGATAAAAAGTCACTTACCATGAGGCGGTTAAGTCAAAAGACAAACATATCCAACTAAATAAAATCTGGTTTTAATTAAGTTAAAATATGAATATGAAAAATTATAAATTTCGGCCATTCTTCTTACATTTCATCTGCACAGAGAACCCTCCGATGTAACCAATGTCAAAGAAATACCTCTGCAGGTCTCAGGTACTATGAACGCATCCAGAGCGCATAGCGCTGCTTTTGGCCTTAGAACCTATAGGTACTTTAAATAACGGTCTTGTAATTTTGTCTCACTACTAAGCAACACAACTGACATTTCTGACCTGCCCATTTTCATGGTTATTAGTCAAACGATCATGGCAGACTTCACTTGTCTTTCGAGAACATTATGGAGAACTCTCAGACATGCAGGTTTCCTCACGATGTTTTCCTTCACCGCTAAGCAAGCGATAATTAACAATTTAATACACACTTAACTTCGAAAAGTCATTGGTGTGCGCCGTGGATTCGAACCCGAGGCACTCTGCATGGCAGTCCGTTGGTATCTCCACTAGGCTATCGATGCCTACTCCACTAGGCTATTGCTGCCTACTCGAAACTTGGAAATACATACATATTATACATAAAATACCAATAGCATATTTATTGAAAAAGTAATCAAACATCACGCTATGATTCGTGGAAGGAGAGCAGCCATCATAATTTTATTTGACATTCACAAGGGTTACTCTGTAATGAAAATGAATATCACTCTCAATTAATTTGAATCAATATCATACAAATCTGACACGTTTCTACAATATGTACTTACCTGTGAAAAATGAAACCAAATTGCAGACATACAACTCCGAGACACAGCACTTTTTACATGGAAAAGTAATGTTAACCTGTTATATGGTAGACTCAATAGTAATACACATTTTAACTTTTCACACTTTAAACTAGCATTGTCATTACAGTCACGCAAGTTAACTCGCATAACGATTTTAACATTGTTTGTCATAACGTACAAAAAGCATAACACTTGAGAACAAAAACATTTACATAACAGTGTAAAGCAGGTGTTACTTTCAATGAAAAAATGCATATTTGTATATGTTTTAGTTAGAAAGTGTAGAACACATTACATCTAACGCTGTGACAAAGTTAAACCTTCTTAGGCTGCTTGTCCACTAAAGTAATGAGCAATGCGCAAGAATAGCATCCACAAGTAACACAACTCATGTAAGACATACTATTAAAAGGTGCTTTGACTGGTAGATCCATGCTGATTACAGCGTAAATGGGTGGACTAACCAAGGGAGTTTGGTGCACTCCCACAAAAAATCCACGTTAATTAGCAGTATTCGTACAGTTGAAGCTTCTTGGAAATGGAAAGAAGAGTTGGCTTTTTCATTCTCTTCATTACTCAAAGGTTTGTGTGATGTTGCTGAAAAGCTATCTGGCATCAATAGCATCATAAATGGGCCGATTCGGCCGAGCACCGGCTTCTCGTGGTAAATCGACTTAAATGAGAGTTTCGTGGTCAAAGAAACTAGAGGTTAACTTTGCCTCATTCTTTCTTTTTCTAAGATTGGCGATGTGTTTCGAATACCTGTCTTACAATACCAGTGTCTTTGTATGTAGGTTAGCAGTCCATCAGACGGGCTGTAACCCGTTTCCTATACAAGTTCATAAAATAAGTTTATGAAAAAAATAGCTAGCTCAGCTCTAGTGGCTACGGAACCTTAAGGTTACAAGTAAATGTCATTACGGCCACTCGAAACGGACGTCAACGAGCACTTTCTGAGCACTTTCTCTGCGCGTTGACATTCAAAAACACACAAACAGTCACATCATTCGTCACAATAACTACGTCGTTTGTTTGATATTATCTCGATAGTACATAGAAGAAAGTTTTTATATGTAGTAACAACCCGTGAAACGACGGTTCAATATAATTCCAACTTCCTCTATATAATGTTAGTGATTGAGACTAAATTGTCACAAACACTGCCATTTAGACATGAGTGAGCTTATTATTTATTTACTGAGTATCTTTTGGTATAAATACTTTCCAACTTTCATGATTTGGACTAATTTTGTACAGTTTGACCACGGTAGGAGTAATCCACGCTGAAACGTCAGAGCAAAAAGAAACCATTAAATTTTTTTTGTTAAATAATTACTTAAATGAGACACGTTACATATTATTGTGTAAATATTAATACCTCTTAGTATAATTGCATCTCATGCTAATTAATGTATTCAGTGATAAAATTATGTTTATTTTCATAAAATACTCACTTTCATCAGTACGGACATGTCACGTAATTAAGAATGCTCAGTCTGAAAATAACTATTAACAATATAGGTAGGTACAATTCTTCCCGAGTCTTAAATGGAGATTTATTACAAGCCAGTTAGTCCAATAATTTCGCCCGCTGTGCAGTCACAATAATAAAATAGTATAACCATTAATAAAAATATAGCTTTTAAATATGGCAACAAAATTTATCAGGCCGTTTGACCTACACACACTTAACTACGCAGGCATTTTAAAAAGTAAAAGTGTCACTTACGAAACTAACTCGGTTTACGTAGAATGAGAACATTTTTGTTACACACATCGTGTAATATAATAAAACATAATTTTAGAACTAACCGTGAACAGTCATACATATGTCTATTAAGAAATATCGCTAAGCAAAATGGTAGTTGATATTTTGAAAGGATATTTATAGGTCGGGCGATAAAGGATTTGCCTTAATTATAAAAATAGTAGAAAATAAGAAGTATTTCGCAAAATAATGTAAGTAGGCACGTATTTGTTGAAAGGTTAAGCCTACTATTAAAACAGAAACAAATATTATGACAGATAACTAGCACCCTATTTGGTAACAATAGGTTTGCCTATTGTAACTAATACGATGTGATGCATCACGATTGTACAGTAAATTAAAAATTTAAAAAATACTAAAGAAAATATTAAAATAACTATCTAAAAATTCAATATTAAAACTGAAGCAAGATAAATTCAAAGTCCTCGTCTAAGCGTGTGAGACCAAAATTCTGGCCTTAGCCCCATTTTACCATTACTATTTTGTATTTTTTTACCATTTTGCTTGAAACATCCTCAAGAATCACTCAGACAATTAACATTCAAAGATGCTACTGGGTCAATGCTGAACATAGTCGGTGACAAATCAACTTGACCCCTTTTATTTTACCTCTGTACCATTTTACTAATAATTCACTTGCAAGGAAAAGCATAATAAGCTTCTTATTAAAAGAATAACGAATACAAAACTATTTCAAAATTGATAGAATTCAGTATTTCTAAGGCTTTATAAGAATAAGCTAATGTTTGAGATGGTATTAGTTATGTCACTTGAAAATAATGCTAATGATTTGCGTGACGAACCATCATAGGAAGCAGCGGTGGTTCTACAAAAGGAGATCCCCAAACAGCTGTAGGACAAAGAATGAGATATGTCACATGGTCGGCACTGCACATACGGCGCGACCAAGCGCTTTGAATTCGATCCCCACAAAGAAAAACACTTTGTGTACAATACAAATTGCTGTTTAGATACAACAACGCGTAGTCTCTATGTCCGTCGGTTGATAAACCTCAACCATACTTGATTTTAGCTGGCGCAATAAGTACCTTTAAAATAAAAATACATCAATTCACAATAATACAAAATACATCACACAAAATTTCTTATACATCATGTCATTGGCAGTTGGTATTTTTAAAATCAGTCTGGTTAACCGCAGGCCGTCCGTCCAATTATAACGCGGGGCACGTCGCGCCGTCATGAATGGCATACGGTGGGTACAAATGATGTGAAACCACTGTTTCAACATGATACACACTCATTTACCAAACAATATTGTGTTCCGGTTAGCCGTCTGATATTTGTGACTGCATTAAAAAAGAGGCGTCTACTTGATTTTAATTTACTTGTGATGAAAGAACAATAATCTGATGTATGGTTCCAATGCAAGGCAACAAAATTTATCGACAGTTGTAGAACGTTGTAACTGTATAGAAGTTGAACGGATGCGAAGTGAATGATTGACAACCATACCATCAAACTCGTGTACTCAAAATCATTACAGATACTAGTCGACCAAGCCAACTAGACGAATGTCAACGTGACAAAATTCAACATAATTCAATAATTATAATCCAGAAATTATTTATCGTACCGTGCGAACGCGGCTTGTGAACGTACAATGCGCCTGCAATCGGTACTAGGAATTTCTGGATTATAATTATTGAATTATGTTGAATTTTGTCACGTTGACATTCGTCTAGTTGGCTTGGTCGACTAGTAGTGAATATAAGCATTTACTCAAGTTTGTGAGGAATCCCCACTAAGGATGAATGGAAGTTTGTAACAGTTCCACGCA
The DNA here is from genome assembly GCA_944739405.2 of Euclidia mi. Lineage (NCBI taxonomy): Eukaryota > Metazoa > Arthropoda > Insecta > Lepidoptera > Erebidae > Euclidia > Euclidia mi. Next base: position 15,722,914 of record OX123185.2, read on the forward strand.
AAAACGACTGCACAGATTTTTATTAACCTCTCGTATGCTGGATTACCAGACATAATTATAAATCTATTGTGTCTCGTGCAGATCTGCTCTTAAGCATACGAAAGGTTAATATTTGAAGTAATATTATAAGAATAGCACGTCGGTTACCTTTTTTCGCGATAATCGATACACACGGGGGCGAAACCATGGGCAAAAACTAGTCAAGAATAATACAGATATATAATTTCATATCCGTTATGTCATTGGCCGTTAATAATTTAAAATGAATGATAAAAAATAAGGTATAAATCATATAGATTACTAAACTGTTAGTTCCGTATATGGAACAACTTCTAATTGATTTGAAGTTAGAAAACCTCATTAAAATAATTACATATTACATACTCATTAAAATGCAAATATATTCGTTGTAACAAATGTATAATTAAACACCTGACAAACTGGAGCAATCAATCAATGCGTTCAAAAAACTAATTGTAGCTACATTATGTTATTGTTAAAATTGTTGCAAGGTGTCTATGTAGGTATTAGAGACTTGCTGATTTCAGTAGGAATAGTCCGACTAGACAGGACAAGTACTTCTCTCTCACAGAATTTCGTAGTAAGTAATAGTCGCCCGTGTGGTGACGGATTATGAATACGGAATGTCACCACCCCATCTTCTCATGGGTGTCGTAAGAGCTGACAGAGGGAGCATATTATGCAGAGAACAGCACTGTAAGACAAGGAAAACTTGAAACAAACCCTATACCAACCCGTTTGGCCAGCGTGGTATAGTAGGCCAATTCCGCCTTTCAAAGGAGAGGTCTAGTCCAGCAGCGGACTGTTAAAGTCTGAATAGTATCTAGATACTGTTGCGTTTCGTTTGGTGAGTGAGAGTACCGGATGCACCATCTCCTTCGTCTTCTCCTTCATGCCGGTTCTCCTCATATTCCTTTTTCCATCGAGGATTTTTTTAATAGTAATAGGCGGCAAACGAGCAGACGGATCGCCTGATGGTAAGCAATTACCGCCGCCCATGAACACAAGCAACACCACAGGAGTCACATGTGCGTTGCCGCCCCTTGGGTATGGGAAAAGGGATAGGATGAGGAGTGGGATGAGGGAGAAGAAATAGGGGATAGGGCCTCCGGCACTCTCATTCGCCGAACGAAACGCAACAGTTTAAGTACTGTTACTTAACGTCGATTTTCTGGGAGAGGGTAGTACTTCCCCGGTCGACCCGGCCCATTCATGCTGAAATCTTGATTAACGCAAGCGTCATGCCTCAGATAACATCTTAAGACTTCGGTCACGGCTGTCATGAAGATCTATGACATACGTTTTTGGAAAGTCAGTACCGTCTAATATTGTACAGTTCTACACCATAGATTCTATGGCATAGAACATTATTGTCACTTATAGTTCGCAGAGGTGAGAAATCTGGTAAATCTAGAAAGCGAACATCGGGCTCCAAGGTGAAACCTTGGTACAACCTCTAAGCTAGAATGATGATAACAGTATATTTATCGATACCACAAGCGCTACACATACGCAAACATATCAACAAAAATACGAGCACATAATTGCACCTAAAGCAAATTTTCTGGTCCAAAAATGGAAATAAACCTTCAGAGAACCTAGTAATGCCGTTGATTGCACTATTTCGTCTATTTAACAACATAATTACAGTGCTTGTGCGCAGGAAAGGGAAGTGCCGAGATACAGAGATATTGTTCAAGGTGCCAGATTATAGTGATCGCATTAATGGGATTTATTAGCCGTGTAAGTATGTGTTGTTTAAGTGCAAGAGGCAGTAATAACAATGTGGTTATTAACTAGATATCAAGTTATTTTTGGGCAGGTTGCAAGTACTCATTTGAGTAAGACCGTTATAATTCTGAATGAAATTATACAACGGATTTACGGAACATAAATGCTAATAACTACAACAGTTTTGAAGGTCTTTTTTGTGATGTTTTGTTAATGTGATGTAATTTCGTTGATTTGGCGAACACAAAACATGAAATAAAACTACATAGTAATAACTTTACAGAACAAAACTACTTTTTTCAGATATCTACTTTAACAATATGTAATATTTACAAAGGCCAATTTCAATCGGCAAGAACTAATGTTTATTTTCATAGTCTATTTCGATATTGTTGAACAAGTCAACAATAGTTACAATTACATTTTAACAATAAAAGGTATCACTTCAAATGAACTTATGAGTTATGATCGCAATAATCGTTTCTATACATAACTATATTACACAACTATGTGTTACGTACTATTACACTGTTTAAATACTTTTCACAATCAGAAAAATAAATGAACACTTGATGTCTTATTCAATCATTGTAATACGAATGAGTTCTAACAAAACGATTTGACAATATGACTGATCACAACCGCACCATTGATAACACGGTTCAAATGTTGCATGTGTTCCAATTTCCATAGAAACCGTTACACTTAGCTTCTTGTGTAAACCCATAGCCATCTATAGTTTAATTTTAAAGGTTTCGTCAACAGTTTCTCAAGGCACGCGCTGCACGTATCAATTCACGCTTCCGTGACTACCTCAATTACCATTAAAAACTTTAATGGTTGCAAAAGATAAAAAAATAATGAAAGTCAATGCCAACAGATAGAAATTTGGAACTACACTCTAATAATTCTAGACAATAGGTATTTCGTAAATACATAACTAAACTGTATCGGTTGCAATATACAATCGTCACGTAGGTGTAAAACAATTACGCGTCAAAATGGCCGATTGTGACAACAGCGAAATTGGTCAAGACAATTATGTGTAACAGAATGAAACGCATTACAGAAATTGTTTTTTGTCTTTATAATAACTAGACAATCAGCAATAGTAATAAAATACCTATAAGAAGAGAGCAATAGCAAATGAATATATTTAGCATTTTGTTTTATTTTATATGTAATAGTTAATTATCGGTTGCTAAACGATGAAGGAAGTCATCGTTAGGAAATTTGCATGTCTAAGAGTTCTCATAAATGTTCTTGAAATAAAGTCTGGGAACCCGTACTAGGCCAACTTGACGAACTATGACCCCCACCCTTCTCTTAGTGAGAAAGTTTACAAACGGGCCTAACATTACATGTCTCATTATCAGCACTTTAAAGGACAGTAAACGACTTCATAAGAATACATTTCTATTGTGTTTCATTTACTGTCCATTAAAGCCTCAAGTCACATTCCCTGTTCAATGCTCATAAATTAGCTCACATTATTCCAAAAAAGCAAATTACACAGTACTGTTCAATAATAGTTTATTGGCCCTCACAAACTATAGAAACCACTATCTATCTGCCAAAATAAGCGAACGTCGTAAATACATACTAATCATCTATCAATTGGCGAATTTATGAAGGCTCGCCGCTCATAACGACCATTCAATTTCCCCTTCGGCTTGAATGTACTCGGGAAGTGGGAGCATTTCCTTTGGACGCCGTCTCCCAATCAGGGGACGTATATATACGTGCCTGTGTGTTATAACAATGGTCGTGAAAATTAAGGATACTTCATTGGTAATCGGACTTCCGGCTTCTTTGTCACCGAGTTTTTCAATCGAGAGAATATAATGATGAAACGTTTTCGGTTGCGATAAAATCGCGGTAAAATTTTCTATTTTGTATTAACGTCTGCTCGTATGTGAGTTTATTGTTTGCGATGTGTGAGAATGTTTCTATCTCTCCGTCTGATGATAATCGTGGCGAATACATTTCGTAGAAAATGTATTAAATCAATTGCCCATACTTTTACTTTGGTATCTCATCATCATATCAGCCAAACGACGTCCACTGCTGGACATAGGCCTCCCCCAAGGTTCTCCACACAGACCGGTCTTGAGCCGCCCGCATCCAACCGCCTCCCGCGATCTTGACGAGGTCGTCGGTCCACCTTGCGGGGGGCCTACCTCTGCTGCGTCTGGTATCTATTTCACACCAAACCATACACATACAAATATTCACCTGAGAAACGCGTTAAACGAATTGTAGCGTCTTAGCTCACTCGACTTCATTTCGTTTTGAAGTGTCATATTGTAATTTTTTAGTTCGTAATAAATAAATAATATACTATTGTATCTATATCATCATCACCATCATCATTTTCCTTAGCTAATACTCTCTCCTTCTGAAAGCCCTCTGTTGTAAAGGTAAGGCCGCCATTTTATGTGTGTAAACGTATCGAGCCAAAACAAATGCAGGCTTTTAATTTACTGTACTTATTAGTAATATTTAATTGTGACAGCATTTATGGTTAAGACATCAATAAAAATAGACGATGTCTGCTTCCTATAGACATCTTCTCAAGCCTACAGCAACAGAATCCAATAACAACAAGATAAACAATAAAGGTTAAAATCCAGTGCAAATATTTTAGTACCGATGTATTTGTCCAACTTAGTTAGGGGTGGAGCGGTAAGCCTGCTCACTGAGGCTACCTCGTTAAGCCGTGCTTTGTTGCAGTACCCCGCACTAGCACCGCGCAACGATCCAAAACACTCTTGTATTCCAACGTCTCTTACTTCCGTTTGTACCTTGAGTTATACAGGTTATACTGCACATTTACCTTGTTTTATTTTTGCTCAAGATTTTACCTGATTGATAACCATATTTATTTTATTTAACACCAAAATGTTCTTAGCATTAAAAGGACCTTTTCACCTTGTGAGATTATTCCTATATGGCAGTTAATCTTTAGGTAGGTAAGTCGGCACCACTTTGCCAGAGAGGGCTATAAACTAAAGACAAAAAACGATTACCAAAATATTAAATGAAACGGCGGGCAGGTAAAGCACTACGGCTGTGTTTCGACGTAAAATTTCACAGGGAGACGGAGCGTCGTTCGAGATTGGCCGCCCGGGGTGTAGATCTCTTTATTAATGCAAGCCCGACGCCGACACCGCCCCGCGCCAGCGACCTAACAAACTTTAAAAAAACTATCTCCAGTCTTTAGACGTGTCTCGTATCCTTTCATTTCGTTCACGTTAAACAAGTAACAGTTTATTGCTTGACGAGAAATTTCCGAGCGAGAAATACCTTTTTCAACCAAACTAGACAATTTTCAAGTTGTGCGTTCAAAGAAAATTACTCGGTGCCCGTTGAAAGGCCGTCCGTCCGGCAATATAAACTCAAATAGTGTCATTAACGAAATACGCTTTTCCTCTCTATGAATACATTACAAGAGCTTTCATGCAACGTATTATGGGGTAGGGGGTAGATAAGGTGAATTTGAATAAGTGAGTTGTTTATGTTCATCGTTAGTTAACATTGTGCAGGTATGTAAATGTACATTATACGTGGTGAGTGATACGTCACGATAAGTCCGGCGCGAACGCCTCTCGCTGGCTGTACTACAGAACAATGGTGTTCTTCCTAGATCGCCGAGGAAGTGAGTGTTCACGACGTGTAGATAAATAACATAATCTTGTCGGAACATCACCGCATCGCATGCGCATACGAAGCTAACAACATTACTTTCGACTTGTTTATTTTTTGACGTTACCACTTATTGATGGCCTTTTTGTGTGCTAATGAGCTACAATAAATTGTAAAAAGTGCTTACACTACTATAAATACTATCCGATCTAGATCTACGTTTGACTTTTATACAAATGCAAATGAGAAAATACAAAGAAGCATTTATAGCAGAATATTAATGCACGTATAAAAAATAATAACCGCAACATTTTCCTTGTTTCACATAAGAAATAGAGCGAAATTCAACCGTCTTTCTTTTGTAATACGACTAAAATACATAGCAACACTATTTATACATAAAACTCAATTCTATTACACAAAGAAAAATAAACTGTGAAGAAGAAATGTGTCAGCACAGCAATGGTGTTCCTCTAATGGCCGATCAAAGCATGGTATCTTACTTTATTCGGAACTTACCTAATTTATCTACATTTATCGCAATCTGTTATGACCACACCGAATTTAGACATAACCTGTTGCGTGCTTTATGGAAAAGGGAAAATTAAAAAGCGACAATAGTTTATGAAACATTGCACAATAAAACAAAATGGCTGTCAAAGACAAGCAAAATCTTTACGAAACTTGTCGTGATCGTAAACCACAACTTTCCGCGTCGAGCAATTTTACTATTTATATGCACCCACTTAACTGGCTTATATTTCTAATGCTTATTGCACAGCATACGTGACGATGTCGAGCGCGATATGGCACCGCGCGCTCCGTGCACACACGGCTTTACGTCACACCCGTAACTTAGAATGTTTATACTTGTTGTTGAAGTCTTAATCATAACTTAGCTACGCGAACTTAATAACTCAGCCTAGATTAAAATAAACCACCGAATAACTCACAAACTAATTTATGTGGCCAATTATGTTTATACTTTTCCATAATATTTGTACTCGAATAACGTACAAGTACCTACTTACGGTAACGACTCCACGTCATAAAATGAAATTTTTATGTGTGCGTCTCGCTCGTAAAGTTGAGGCGACGGCTTATGAACTCAAATTAACTTTATAATTTTCCCCACTATCAGTTTTTGCACCTAAAAAGAGATTACAGTAAACCTCTGCAGGGAAACTCAAACCTGTCGCTAAACATTAACTTGTCTTCTACCACGTCGCAACGAGTTTGGGTAACAGTCGACTCGTAGAGATACCGTGTTCTACATTCCTTGTCCATTACGCAGTAGCGGTGGGCGAGCTTTAACAAAAATGTTAATGTATATTACAATGGTAAGTTTTTGCTTGTGATCATGTTCTCATGGTGAGTCCATCTGGTATTGAATGAGGCCGTGGTCTCTCGGTCAGCTCGCCGTAAACTGGTTTTGTTCATTATCAAAAGTCAATAACTTTCCGATGCATTCCGAGTCATGGCCGAATGTACGATCAATAAACGTAATAAGTTGGCGTCTACTTATCAATTATCGTCGTGATGACCCTGTTGTTGTCAGATTTGAAGATGTACACAATAACTTTGTGAACTTATACTTTCTTTTGGTATGTACGCAAGCGACTTTCGCCTTAAATTATGCATAGAATCCTAGAGACAATTTTTCTTTGCTAAAATACCAGGGCTTAACCTTCGAACGATTTTATAATACGCTCCGAGCAGCTCCATTAGTTAAGTCTGCGACAAATAATCAAAATACGTTCCCGTTTATTTCATGTGAGAACTCATTTGTGCAATTAGCAAGATAAACCCCATTTTAGAAGCTTACGGCGTACGTTCATCTAAATAGTGTTAGTGCTATAAGTTGTAACAAAACGAAGTGTGGGGAGTGCTTGGAATGTGTTCTGTATGTTTGTACTTAAAGCAGACACACTTATAAAAAATCTTCAATTTCCGAAATGGGCAGAGCCTAATCTATAGTAGCCAGACCACTGATAAACATACTAAGATATTCTTATCACACACCTATTGTAAACAAGTTTCAGCAGATACAGACACTGTAAATAATAGTCCTCATTGTACACGGAATTGATCAGGATGGAAACCTTTGAAATAAATTTGCAGTAAGACTCAATCTTCAAGATTTTACATACGACCTGTATGTAAAATCTTGAAGATTGAGTCTTACTCGGCCTTTGTAATGGACTCACCTGTGATGCAAAATCTTTTATTTACGCATGGAATTTTCACCACATGCAGGGAACATTTAATCAGCGAAAGAGTCAATATTATCATCTGGAAAGAAGGCGCGTAAGTCCCATACATATTGTTAAGGTTATTCTACTTCATACAAGATTTTTTGTCACTAGCCAGAATTGGACACATCTCTCGTAGAAGCGATGGTCAGTGTAGCAAACAGGCTTTTGAATGAAGGCCACGGCATGACAAACGTAATGTTGGACACCTTTCAGCCAGGAGGAGGTCAGCTGGTAGTGGTTAGATAGCTAAAACGGGGCAGTGGATATCTTGTGGCGTACCAGGGTCAGTCTGAGTATAGCAATGAGTAATGAGTAAGCAGCATGCAGTCCATTTAAGACATAAAGATATACCTATGTATTTCTGCGTTTTGGTTGTTTACAACACTTACCTATACAAGTCAAAACCCTATTCTAGATGATGCCGGCTTTTCCTAGCTAAATTACTTCTTGAGAAGAAAGGCCGAAACAAACTCAGAGTCATTGTTTTTTTTTCACTTCAATTTATTTCATATTTTCTTGATCTTTTAAGGCCAGACAAAATGGGTTTAGTATGCAAGTAAAATGCAGGATATCATCTGACGCTTTTGCTGCCTTGCTGTACTTACTCAGGACGAAGCAGACTTCGTCTTGAGCTCTTCATGTTTTTATGCAATAAGCGGCAAACGAGCATACGGATCACATGGACACAAGGAACACCATAGAAGTCATAAATGCGTTGTCGCCCTCCGGGGTAAGAAAAGGAATAGGAGAAGGGGTGGGATGAGAGGTGATAGAGAATGGAGGGGCATTCCCTCTCGATGTCGGTCACCGAATGAAACTCAACATTATGGATGTTGTAGGTCAATTTTAAAATCCTTGGCAAAAATTGTTGCTAAAAACAACTTAATTTATAAACACAGTGATTTACAACAATTAAACGTTAACAAAAGTGCAGCGTACACCGAATTTACCTTCAAATTAACTTAAATACGTTACAATTATATCAAAATTAAACTTAGTTCTATTTTACAAGAACGTGTTATAATGTAACATTTGTATTTAATGTACGTGTAGATTATTTTGGTACACTGATTGCTCCGAAACTTTGTAACTAACTCGATTAGTGGCTGTATTTAATTGGGTTGATTATCTTTGAAAATAGAGTATTCAGTATAATTAATTGGTAGAGCTCATAGCGAGACTTGACTTGCCATTTGTAACAGATCGGCAAAGTTAAGCAACGCTTGCACAGGTCGCCACTTGGATGGGTGACCGTGTGTGGCTTTTACATCTGAGTGCTACCGTGCTTCGGAGGGCACGTAAAGCTGTCGGTCCCGGTTCTTGTCTAAGGATAAGGATCGCTAGGCCATGTCGGAGGCCTTAGGGCGGTCTGAAAACTCCGACACCAGAGTTGGCAACACACTCACACGAAAAACAAAAATGTTTTGATATAATATACTGATTTGTTTCATAATATTAAAAAATATTATCTCAACCCCGTATATAAACTGTCCACTGCCTTCTCATCGTGACAAGGGTTAGACCACAGTTCATGTTGGGCAAGTGCGGGTTGGTAGACTTCAAAAGTCTTTCGAGAATAGGTATTATGGAAAACTCTCAGACATGCAGGTTTCTAGCGATAATTACCGATTAACACCTGTATAAGCTCGAAAAGTCTGTGGTGCGCACCGTGACTTGGAACCCTCTGCATAGCAGTCTATTATTCTGTCCACTTGGCTATCGCTGCCTGATTTGCGGCATATAATTTTTTTTTATAGATTCACATCTGTATCCCCGAAGAGGCAGGCAGAGGTGTAATATTACAACCACGTTTCGCCATGAATTTTTAGGTCCCACGTAATAGGGAGCGAGCCTATTTCTGTTACCGGGCACATCACCAGACTCCGTGCTGCTACTGAGAATTCGGAAAAACCCAGTAACACTTTTGCCCGACCCGGGAATCGAATCCGGGACCTCCGATCAGCAGTCGCATACGCTATCCACTGGACCACTGAAGCAGTCGCATATAATAATAATATATTTAATTATTGTTTTATCAAGTTAATAGTTTTGGCTGGCATTTGAGTGAAACTATCGTTTATCCAAGGTTTTTTTATCTAATTGCGGTTACGTGTTGCGTTTTGACTGTTACAGTTTTCGTTGCGAGTGATTTATTTGACGTGTTATAGAGTGCAAAATACTAGATAAATATTATATTCTATTGAATAGGTAGATAATTTTAAAATAATTATAATTGCTTATCTTAATATATATATTTCTTGTGTGCGTGTGTATGTCACTGAACTCCTCCTAAACGACTGGACCGATCTTGATGAAATTTTTCGTGTGTGTTCAAGGGAACCTGAGAATGGTTTAGATTCACAATTTAGTCCACTGGAAAATATTTTTTTACTTAATTTTTAATTTGTAAGTAGTTGTGGACTTCGGAATGTTTCACATTGGAACCGATGGACTGCGCTGCTATCGCAGTGTCAAATCTTATATTAATAATTTCGTCAAGGAGTACATCGAAACCTTACCTGAATAATAAAACAGAAAAAAATAAAGATTTCGAGTCGACAACATATATCCGCAAAATTCGGATTGTCGAGTATTTTTTTAATTCACACACTCTCTAGTTACCTATCTCCGCAGATAAAAATCATTTTATCTGCGGAGATAGGTAACTAGAGAGTGATATAGGCTACCTTCGGTTGAAGTCTTGATAATTAACAAAAATGTTTCGAGTCCACTTGCTCCTACAAAAAGTAGCATAGCTTCATCATCTAATCTTCCCGTTCATAACAAAAGCTTCCTTACTAGATATACAGAACCTTGACAGCCAACCTTGTGCGAGTCCGCTTAGAGAGAATAGTTATGTCCGCGCGTGATTTCTATAATTTCTATATTTCTTAGTACCCAGAGAATAAATACAAGTAACTGTATGACTCATGTGGTTTATGAACAATTTGTACTTGATGCTAATACCTCGGTACACGGATCTAAGGCTATAATGATATAGTTGAGGTATAACCTTAAGGTATTACGAGGGTCAAACTGAAAGTTCTTAGAAAATCAAAAACTGATTACATTAGCCAGTTATTAGTTTTATTATATCTTTTCAAAATATTGTCCATTGACTTCAATACACCGCTGCATGCGATGGAACCACTGGGAAAAGCACTTTGCCCACTCGTCCTTAGGGGTCTCTTCAATGGCATCGCGATACGCAGCCACCGCTTCTTCAGCATTCATAAACCGCTTTCCTTTAAGTTTTTCTTTAATTTTTGGAAATAAATAAAAATCACAAGGCGCGAGGTCGGGGCTATACGGCGGGTGACCCAGTAATTCAACGTTTGATGTCGCCAAATAGTCGATCGTTCGCTTGGCGGTGTGCGACGAGGCGTTGTCGTGGTGAAGGAGGATCCTACTGCGAGGTCGTTTCTCTCGAACTTTTTCCAAGACAAGTGGCAAACAATTGGTAGTGTACCATTCTGCAGAAACTGTTTTTTGATCCTCTAACACAATTGTTGCGAAATGACCTATCCTTCCAAAGAACGAGGCCACCATTTTTTTTCCCGCACTTCGATCTCTCTTCAATTTAGTTGGCAACTCCTCGAAAGGAAACACCCACTGAGCAGATTGTCTTTTGGTTTCAGGATCATAACAGTAAATCCAGCTTGCGTCACCTGTTAGTATGTCGAACACAGCATTTGAGTCACCTCCGTTAAATCTTTCAATCATTTTACGGCACCAATCCACACGATGGAGTTTTTAAACCTTAGTCAAATTATGAGGTATCCACCGGGCGCAAAGCTTCCTGACCGCTAAATGTTCGTGGAGGATTTTGTGCACTTGACTCATACCGATGCCTAAGCTTGTCCGAATCTGCTGATAGGTCACTCTTTTGTCAGTCTCTATCATACGCCGCACAACACAGATGTTATTTTCAGTCGTCGCCGTAGAAGGCCGTCCCTCACGTACATCATCAGTGAGATTAGTGCGACCACGTTTAAACTCATTAAACCAGTTGTAAACAGTCGCACGAGATGGGGCTTCATCGTGAAAGGCCAATCGTAGTCTATCATAACTTTCTTGTTGACTTAAATGACATCGAAAGTCATAAAAAATCATTGCACGAAAATTTTCTCGTGTTAAATTCATGTTGACGTGACACAGACAATTTTCAATTTGCCACCAAATCGTAAAACAAATGACAAATGAATGAAATATATACTCAGTAATATTGGCAAAGAGTTCTATTTTCAAATTTTAGAATATTTTTTTTATTATATTGTTTATAAGTGGCCAGTTCTAAGAACTTTCAGTTTGACCCTCGTAATTTAATAAGCCATTTTTCTTTATCTTAGAATGTAGTAATGTAAAGCAGTTTCTCACGATTATTGTCTGACTGATACACAGTGTTGGTAATGAAGTTACCTAATGGAAATATTTTATTTGTTTTTGCAGATTTGACCGGTGGATCGGCGGCTTACCTACTGGTGAGTAAACAGAATATCCTTCATCATCATCATCGTCATCAGCCTTTAAAATTCCACTGCTGGACTAGGCCTCTCCTTTGAAAGGAGGAATTGGCCTACTATACCACGCTGGCCAAACGGGTTTGTATAGGGTTTGTATCAAGTTTTCCTTCTCCTACAGTGCTGTTGTAGGCATAATACGCTCCCCATAGAAAAATTAATAGGAGTAGAAGTGCCAAGGGGGCGTGTCGGTGTCCGCGCGAAATGCACCCAGGGTGCATATCGCAAGCCGTTGCCGCGAATTAGTACACTTTCGACATATAAGAATGCCGTCTTGTTCAGTGGTTTTCTGTAAAAACCGAAGCTCAAACCAAAATTTTGTGAATCATGGTATCACTTACCATATGAAACATACAAGTATTTTACTATATTTGTCTTTAAAAACATGAAAAACAACAAATCGTAAATATTCCTTGCTGTTATTATGTTATTATTGTTTGCAAATCTCACAACGACTATATTATTTTTCAATAAATACATTGCTCTTTAATTACTACCTAAAGATCATTGGGCATATCTGACCCGCTTTGCGAACAGTGGCGGACATTAACCAAAATAGTTGGAAACAAAGGGGAATAATATGACCTTTCATTGCATATAATTGTTTGATGAAAAATCGTCGGAGAAAAATGTACAGAATCATTTAAAATAGAAAACAAACCGTATCAAAGGTTTTTATTTCATCTTTTAAAGGCATAAAAATAACATCGAAATGAGCTAATGTTTACAGATATGTTATGCGCTGTATCTTTTGCACATTGAAAAGGTTTTTTTCGCACATTAAATAGCTGCGCCCATATCGCTAGCATTGTATATTATCTGTCTTGGGCCATACACCAGGAAGCAACAGACGTACCCGCTGCCATTTTAAATGATCTTATGATTGCTTTGGATCAAATTGAATAAAAATATTTCAATGAATTAGCATTTTATTTTTCTTACCTATATCAATTAATTAGCGGACGTCCGCGACTTCGTCGGCCTCATTCAGTGATCCCGCGGGAATATCGGTATAAAAAGTAGCCTATAACCTTTCTCATGAATGTGGCTAACACACACAAAAAGATTTTTTCAAATCGGATCAGTACTTACAGAGATAAAGAGTATGGATATATACATAGATAACACTTGAATTTTTTGAGATTCCCGTAGCTCATATTAATGCGACTAATGCCATAGTAAATGAGGTCCATAGATGAATACACTCTGCTATATTTCGTTTGTGTCCGCCATGGGTATAGTTTCCATACTAAAGTGCCCATTTACCTTTGTCGCGAAGTGACTAGACAAGCAATGTAATCATGAGCGAACGATACTTTATTAAGGGAATGCATCGCGTAGTACGGCCGCTGCATCTAGCAACGAATTAGTGTACAGTTCTTTTGCATAGCACAACGATAGTGGCCGATGTTTTTGTGTGAGTAAGTTGAACGTTGCTTGGTAAATACATGCTATGTTCGATAGGATAAGGTTTATAATTGATTTTTTGTAAGTTTTGATTTAAAAATGCGAGTGTGTGCGCGAAAGCGTTTTCATATTGCTTTTACTGATCTGCATGTGTAGTAGTAGCCGCGTGGTAGGGGCAATCTGGCGACACAGGTTTCCGATACATTTTCGTCTACAGGGCATATCTCCTATTAATTACTATATCTATGATGCTCCCTCTGTCGGCTCTTACGACACCCATGGGATGATATGGGGTGGTGATAGTCCGTTTTCTTAATCCGTCACCACACGGATGAATATCCTTATCACAAAATATTCATTCAGCATTATGAAAAGTGATCTATGTAGCATAGCGCATTTCGTATGATCTAAAAGTGACCGATGTCACCTTTTTATATTTGTGAATAGACCTTAATCCGTGACCACGACGCAGGTGTCAGCCATGCTAAAACGTCAGGCAGAAATATAAATCATTTCACCGATCTTTTTAAATAATTGGGTGAATGTGTCTCGTTGGAATAGTTAGATTAGTTTCTACTACTACTAATTTCACTGTTTCTCGATTAGTTCTCATAATGAGAACTAATCGAGAAATAGTGAAATTAGTAACGTCTCCTGAAAAAAACTACACTACGGCAACTAGGAACATGACATTTAGGTTTCTTTACTGCCCACTAAGTAAGATTTTTCAGCATTCCACCTCTGAGCTTGCAAAATAGGGGTTACAATTTTAAGTCAGTTGAAGCCGCAGGCAATAACTAGTTTAGTAAAAATACATTCCATATAATTATATCCCATTCATCAAGACAAATCCAAACCAAGCCAATATGCCAAAATCTACCGATTGTAGAAGCTTTATACTAAACCGTACAAATAAATAAACATAAATTTAGTTTACGAGAGCGAAACTTGGTGTAATCTGATGCAATCAAACTTAGTAAGTCGAGTACTTCGACAAAACAGTTCCTTGATTAATCCGGTACACACACATATTTACACAGACACTGCACATGGAACGCCCGTTTTCATAAAGCGCTTTACACATCGGAGCATACTTTCTGCGTTTTTCGCGGAGACTAATTAATATGGCGATTAATATTGTATTATGGTGTGGTGTTCCGTCGCTTCCGCGGACAAGTGCCACACGAACGCACAGTATCATCGTGCAAGTTTTATTAACATAGTTCATAAGTATACTTACTAACAAAAAATGTATATTGTATGTATGTCAATCCATTGTCTAGTACCCATAGTACAAGCTCTGCTTAGTTTGGGACTAGATGGTGTTGCGTGTATTATATCGTATGTATATTTATACTTATTATTAAATATTAAATTAATTAGCTTTAAGGTAATTTCTTGTAGTGACTTTGTAGAGGCTAATCCTTAGCGCGTAGGCGTTCTTTTTCTCAGCTCCTTGGGGTTACAGTATGTTTCTTTGCCTGTAACCTTCCTTAATAACTAAGCACATTCAGACACGGAAATTCTTCAAGACTATTAAATTATAGATACATAAACTACGTGGTCCAGTGATAGCGTATGCGACTGCTGATCGGAGGTACCGGTTTCGATTCCCGGGTCGGTCGTTTTTTCCGAATTCACAATAGCAGCACGGAGTCTGGTGATGTGCCCGGTAACGGCAAGAGGCTCGCGCCCTATTACGTGGGACCTAAACATTAATGTCGAAATGTGGGTGTAATATTACACCTCTGCCTATCCCTTCGTCCCTTCGGAGATTAACGCGTGAGCCTATAAAAAAAACATAAATTTGATTATATCGAAATAATACTCCAATAAAGTCGGCCATGATCACTGAGAGATAGAATATCAATAAAGACACTAAACTTCACTTGACGATAGGAATGTTTGTCAATCAAACGATAAAGGCGATCGCTATTTAAATAATACGGTCACATACCTCATTAGTCACTCCGTGTGCAGTGCCTTATTGAACTAAAGAGGCCACGCTCAATAGCAATCTAATAATATTCTACATTTCCTGCAGTATAAAGCTTTATCCCATTGACTCACGTTTGCCACTTTAAGGGCTTCACGAGATTATACTGCACACATATGAAGTAAATTAGTTCAGAGAGAATAGGAAACTGTAAAACAGTGTTAATTAATGAGTTTTAAGTGTGTGGATTAAGTAGTTTAAGGAATAAGACCTTCCATGGAGTTCCCGTAATATATGCCATTAAGACGCTGCTTAGATCACACAAATCAACCCGTGGCTACAACAGATACAATCGGCTCAAAACGTCGGGTAATAAATTTCATGCAATAAGTAAATTAATAAAATTTAGTTTATTTTCTCTTCATACTAATATAACATAATGACGTGCTGCATTTATAAGAGACTAGTCGAATCCAGCGGCTTCGCACGCACATATTTTAAAATTTCCCGTTTTGCCCTATCCCGTGGGAATTTCGGGAAATCCCTTCTTAGTGCACCCCTACGGTCCCCAAGGAACACACATGCCAAATTTCAGCTTCCTGCGCCCAATAGTTTCGGCTGTAGCGTGTCTGTCAGTCAGTCAGTAACGCAAGGATTTTATATATTAAGATTGGTGCATAAGATAGGTACTTATAAGCATACCTATATTACAGGTCACCAGGCCACCTCTATTTAAACCGTTAGTTTTACGGTATAAAAGGAAATTACGAAATAAAAGTCTAAAAAATCGATCTTAAATCAGAAGTTATAAAAGTTATAGAAATTATAGAATATAATTATGTACCTATGTTTTTGTGTAACACGTCAAAGACAAAAATAATCTATAATGATACAAAAACATTTCTTAGAACCGTCAGCTCTGTTTTATCCTCGGTCCCTTTTCACGGCTATTGTCACTCGGCTTGCTCACAAGGCTAATTGTTGCTAATTGCCACATCCAAGTACGAAGGGATCAATATTTTTTTCTCGTCTGTTAACTTTGGATAACAAAACGCTGTTATTTTATAAGACTTTTTTCTTTGTAAGTAGGAAAATCCTTGAAGAAAGTTCTTCTTATTTAGTTTTCCAATACTAACCAATTTCATTTATTCATTTAAATTAGTAATGGTAATTGGGGATCGGCTTCATCTGATAATTAATAGATAGATAATGCTTTTGGGTATATGTTATCAGCATGAACATGTTGAATCAAGTGAGTAACTAGGTAGGTATTTATACTATAACCGGCCAAAATATCTTGCAAATCATTAAGTAAAAGCGCAGTAGGTCTCATCCATCATCTCATATCACCTTTCCTATCATCCTACATTTATTTGCAGAATCATAAATAACATCTAATTTGCATTTCTTTTTGTCTTTTAAGTCTATGACGATGTCTACGCTACAGCCACAGTAGATGATTTTTTGGACAGTTTCTTGTCAACCATAAAAAACTGAAAATATTCACAAGGTATTCAGAATCAGGTGTAGACTCGTCCCAATCGGGATGAGCTTAAACACGGTGAGACGCGTTGCCTGCAGTCAGCTAGGTATCACAGCTCCGCAACTATAGCGGGGGCGTACTACAAATACTTTAATTCGCTCCCGTGACTTCCACTGTTTATGTAATGTGCTAGAAATGGCTTGAACGCACTTTTTATATTTTACTTTTAATTTATTTATTTATTTTCAAAGTTCTTCTTCACTCACTTCTTCAATACACCTACTTTAATCTCTGCACCACTCTAAGGTAGACTGGGAGAGAATGCCCAAGGCATTAAGTCCGCCTTTATACGCTTCAGTGTATATAAAGTTATTAAATAAAATAAAATAAAAATTTTCAGTCCGTAGCTTTACATTGCAGGGCAAGGGCCTGGCTTCTGTACTAGGACAAAGCAGAGATATGAGGAAAAAGGAGAACGCGGCATTCATCCTTTTTACTATATTTTAGAACTAAATTTAAAAATTATAGTGGTACTTAAGCTAATTGGATTATTGGGTTCTTTGGGTTATTGGACCCCTAATAGTAGATAGCTAGTAGTAAAGCATCGATGTCTATCAGGCAGGATGCTTCAGCATAGCTTAGAATGTTCCTTTTGTAATAGTTATCCTATCAGGCAAACCTGGTTATATTCAGACCTCAAGTAATAATTTTATAAATCCAAGGTCAATAAAGCAACAAAGAGATCTTTTCACTTTCGCTTCGCGGGTCATACTGTTATAGAAACGGGAAACGCACACCTTTTGATAATTACATTCTTGAACGACTCAAGTTAGTTTGTGACCACTGCCTGAGCTGCCTGCCAACGTCTGCCTGAAACGTCAGACCGCTCAATATAAGATCTACCTACGTAAACACCAAAAGAAAATGATTGGGTAAATTCTTATTCCGAGATATCTACTATAAAGGTATTTTGCAGCTTTTGTTGATTTTTCCTCAATCGCAACACGATGACAATAATTCCAAGTCTGTCAATAGGTATATTTCCTAAAATCTGACATCTCGTAGGTAGGTACATGAAATTAGGTTAAGGCCGCTTCCATATTCTTTAGTGCTACACATCCGATGTGAGCAAAAGCGAAGACTAAATCGTGTAATGCGTTTGTTCAACAAAGCTCCACGTTAGTTGCGCTGTTAATTAATGTCCTCGGTTTCGGTTCGTGACACACATTATTATTATAAATGAATTTGTATTTTATAATATAAATATACAATTCGTTTAAATAAATAATATGTTAGATATTTAAAGAGATTACGTTGATACGATATTTAAAATCTTTCTTTTATGAATAATCATTTTAGGGATATGTATACATCTTTTTCCCGACGTTTCGATCAGCTTTCATTAGTCATGGTCACGGGAAGTCGCCGATCATTAATATTAAGACAATGTGTTTTCACGTATGGAATTATGATGAATGTAATCCCCTCGTCACTATGCTACAGGAATCCTGGGTACGATCATTAAATAGAATAACATTTTTCGACTCCTTTATTACTCTGATATTTGTCTTCCAAGTGATTTGGAAATTTGCTGTTTCATAACCAATTGCTTCGAACTAAACAATAAAATTGTAAAAAACACCTTGAATATCGTGGAAAATAATTCCTACACTATTTTCCATATAAGAAAGGTATACTAATCATACTAAGCTGGTCAGTGCAGAATTATAGACTTCACATACTTCTATGAGCATTATGGAGAAATCATGCAAGTTTTCTCACAGTATTTACGTTTAACATTATGGCGTGTACTTAACCTATGAGCCGTGGGATCGAACTTAAGACATTCACGTGGCAATGAACAAAAACCGTCATATCGCTACTTATATTACTTTATATTCTAAGCAATATAAACACATTGTCAATATATCTAAAAATAGTCGCAATCATAACCTTATTTTATTTTGTTTATTATTTATTTATAGACTCACGCCTGTATCCCCGAAAGGGTAGGCAGAGGTGTAATATTACACCCACATTTCGCCATGAGTTTTTAGGTCCCACGTAATAGGGGGAGAGCCTATTGCCGTACCGGAGACATTACCAGACTCCGTGCTGCTACTGAGAATTTCTGACTACCTCGTTGGTCTCGCGGCATAAATGTGCGTCTCGGGCTCGATTCCCGGGTCGGGCAAAGCGTTATTGGGTTTTTCCGTTAGGAAATTCTCAGTAACCTTATTTATAACTTTAATATCCTATTTATAAAACGCGTGCGAGCGAAAGTAATTACATTTTATATTAATCGTTTTATTACGTTTATCAAAATGTTCGTCCCTTAATTTTTTATTCTTTTAATTTGCTATGGTATGGTCGACATTCGCTGCACTGCAAAGATTTATCCCAGCTGGTGTTTTTCTTAGTGATTTTCTATGTAATATTACCTGTATTAAGCGGACGCCGGGCTTCAAGGCGTAGGTTTTGGATCGTAACCGGGACAACGCTAGGATGATGATGATGATTACCTGTATTAAGATATGTGGTTTTAAGAAAGAACAGTTTATAATCTACTATTTTATATGGTTCTGAATAAAACTTTGGTTTATTTTATTGATATATTTGAAATGTCACATACAAATCTATCACTTTACTAAGCCTATATGGCTTAGTAATGTACGAAAATCACATGTCACGTACACCAATGCATATAATAACAGTAATTAACTAGTTCAGTCTAGTACACGTATGATTTAATTACCATAACTGCCGCCAGTAAAGTGCGCATACTGTTTGATTAAGTCGATTTGCTTGGAATCCACGGGGACGTTGAATAAGCAAGATAGCTGAGAACGAAGTAGAATAATTATCATGATTACATTTAGAACAAGCAAAAAGTTTGACGCGACCTTACGACAAGTGTGTGGACTGTGTGGTGTCTTGATGAACATTTTTCTAGCTTAGAACATTTTTCTAGCCCAGCTCAATCCGAGTGACAATATTTTTATAACCTTGCTCAGCGCTAGTGTCAATACATTTCTAACTTAAATAATTGTGGTTGATAATTATTTTCTAGCAGGTAGTATGAAAGTGGCGCCCATAGCTGAAAAGGTGAAAGGGAGTCGATTGGCCTGGTATGGACATGTTATGCGGAGAGATGAGATGTATGTACGTAAAAAAGTTATGGATATGCATGTAGAAGGACGAAAAGGGAGAGGACGGCCAAGGAAGAGATGGATGGACTGTGTGAGGATGGATATGAAAGAGAAAGGGGTAAACGATCGGATGACTGGTGACAGAGAAATATGGAAGCGAAGGACATACTGCGCCGACCCCAAATAAATTGGGACCAGGGCAAGACAATGATGAATTATTTTCTAGCCTCAGTTCAACGTGAGTGGCTTTTTTTTAGCCTAGCTTAACGTCAGTGACATATTTTTCTGCATAATCTCAACGCGAGTGGCAATTTTTAGTAGCCTGGTTTGACAATATTTATGATTGTTTTTCATCAGACTGTCGGCTGAATATCGCATTTCTGTATACGTAACATTCAAACGTACAGTACCACCAAATTGAAATGTGACGAATATCTTTAATATTATCACGAATATCTACTAAAACTTTCTTTGTTTTAGCCTAACAACGGTATTCGGGTCGTGTTTCATTATAATTGGCTATCATGTAGGTGCCTTCGTATGTTTCGTAAAATAATTACTGAAATGTTCTTTGTTCACTTATGAGTAGAGTAAGTAATACTAAACTGTAACCCTTGTAAGGCTCTTGTCAGCGATGATATGAGCAGACTTTGGTACATTTGGAGATAATTATCTTAAATTGTAGTGTATATGATAAGAAACTTAGATATTACATAACCTTTTCTGAATTAAACTACGATATAAAATAAAACGTCAAAATTTAAGTTAAAATTTTGACGTTCATAAGCATCACATCGTAGCCTAATTGAATAAATGACTTTGATTTTGATAGAATGTAGCGTTAGTTTAAGCTTTATTCATTGAGTATTAGCCTCTTCAAACTTTGAGAACGTTTGGGCCATAGTCCACCACGCTAGCCAAGTGCGGATTAACAGACCTCACAGACCTCACATGTCTTACGAGAACATTATGGAGAATTCTCAGCCAGGCAAGTCTCCTCAAGATATTTATCTTCGCCGTTTAGTAAGCGATAATGAACAATTTAATAACCACATAACTTCAAAAAGAAAGTTGTGCGCGCCATGAGTTTAAACTTAAGACTAGGCTATCGATGGCTTCTAGTTTTATCTTTTCTACTACCAAGAGTCAGTAAGAGTCAGTGGATATGCTAAATCCCTTGCGTTATAAATAATGAATGTTTACTGGCTTCACTGAATGGTTTTTATCAAAGTTGTGTCATCTTTCAGACAAAAAATAGTACGTACCTACAACCCAATCTGTAGTGGCATTCTACAAATCACACCTTTTCGTCTATTAAGAACTCTTCATGTCATTTCAATACTAAGGATAAATAAGGAAACTACTCTTCAATATTATG
Source organism: Euclidia mi (assembly GCA_944739405.2). NCBI lineage: Eukaryota > Metazoa > Arthropoda > Insecta > Lepidoptera > Erebidae > Euclidia > Euclidia mi. Next base: position 15,744,439 of record OX123185.2, read on the forward strand.
AATTCTTTGAAATATATTTATAAGAATCTAAATTTGTGTATTTTAGCACTGATGTGTTAAAAACGTATAAGGCTAATGCATTATCTGAATTGTTTGCTTGGTTTCCTGATCATCTATTGTTGTTTCCGCAGTAAAGTCCGAATTGCGAATATGACTAATAGAAGTTAATATACTATCCGTGTAGTGACATATTAAGGAAGGACTGCACGATTGACGTAGTGGTTTAAGCGGTCGCCTTGCCGTTTAACACTGTGTCGAGTGTTGTGGGTTCGATTCCCACACGAGACAACACTTTGTGTGATCCATAATTTGTCGTTTCGATTCTGGGTGTTCATTGTGTCCGTTGGTTGTATGTCTGTAAAGTCCCCCGCAACATAGGATTTATTCCTAGTGCGGGAGTTGTCTTTTAAAAAAAGAAAAAAAAGAAGTACCCAATGTGCCACTGCCTCATTTAATATCGTCGGTGAGGTAAAAGGCAACTATAGAAAATACACAAATAAAATCATATCTTTGTGAGTGATGGAAAACCTACCGGTGTGGCCAGCGTGGTATAATAAGCCGAATCCTCCTATTGTCCCTTAATAATATTGTGTCTATAATTAAGAGAGCCCTCCGTCCAGGAGTGGCCTACGAAGGACTGTACGTAACAAATATTCCTACATTTTACTGGTAGAAAAGCAGCGATAGCCGAGTGGTGAGACCGACAGACTGCTACGCAGAGGGTCTCGGGTTCGAATCCACGGCACGCACCAATGACTTTTCGGAGTTAAGTGCATATTAAATTGTTAATTATCGCTTGCTAATCGGTGAAGGAAAACATGTGAGGAAACCTGCATGTCTGAGAGTTCTCTATGATGTTCCCGAAAGACATGTGCAGTCTGCTAACCCGCACTTGGCCAGCGTGGTGGATAGTCCACCACGCTGGCCAAGTGCGGGCCTTACCCTTCTCATAAGGAGAAGAGGCCCGTGCCCAGCAGTGGGATAGTATAAAGGGCTGATGATTTACTGGTAGACCAATAAAGTTTTTGGATTCCCACCCAGGATAACTCTTTGCAAGATGAATACGACTATTTGTTCTATGTTTGAATGTAATATATCAATTGTATTTTGTCGTACATATGTAAGTATGTATATAAATTTTCTGGTTGCCGTAGAGGCCGTATGCTCTTGTCCCAAAACATACATATTATTTTTAACTTGACAATCTGTCGTCAAAATCCGTCGTCACAAATCTGTTCAGATTTGCCAATATCGCTCCTTATACGACATACATACATACATACATATCGTCACGCCTTTTATCCCCGAAGGGGTAGGCAGAGGTGTATTTCTACACCCACTTTTCGCCAGATAAACTTTAGTCCCACGTAATAAGGGGCGAGCCTATTGCCGTACCGGGCACATTTCCAGACTCCGTGCTGCTACTGAGAATTTCGTGCCAGAAAAATCCAATAACACTGCCCAACCCAGGAATCGAACCCGGGACCTCCCGATCCCACGCGCACATTTATGCCGCGAGACCAACGAGGCAGTCGCCTTATACGACAACGACTGAAAATATTGAAGTGATCTATTGTTCCCCAAAACCCATTTTGTTTGGTGCAGGAATTGAGTAATAAATTTTCTTTCGCTTCGCTTGTCTCCTTTATATGAACAGATCAATCAAATAGATACCTAACAATGGTTTTCGTCTGACATTTCAGTACTAAAATAGGTTTTCAAGGAAATAGATACCTAAGTACCTATTACATGTGTAATTGAATTAAACAGGCCGACGGAAACGAGTTTTTTAGTACGACGAGAAATCACCACATTTTTTTCTCAACAATGTTTTTGTATACTTTTTGTCCCACATCGCCGTGAGAAAATGCAGTGACTTTACTTTAATTGTTAAATTATTGTAGTAACCGAGTAAAGTTTAAACTTATTTCAAACCTTATCTATATTTATATAAGATTCAACATTTAGCAACTTTATTCTTGTTAGGTCATATTTCTAGATGACTCGTGCGTTCAGAATTAGATTGAACCGCATTGTCATTGAGTGCGAATTTATCGTAATGTAGAAGAAGTTCTCATTTGGAACGACTAAATAAGTGAGTGGAAATAATTGCGCAGCACGAGCTTCCAATACAAATAGAATAAAATGAACAATTGCTTGCATTATGTAATTTGGCACACTGTTTGCTGACAATGGGCTAAGTACTGTTGCGAATAAGATAACCTTTGTAGAATAAACAATCATTTAGTTTTTGTTCGTATAATTAGTTTGACGCTTTCTGTAGAGTAAGCACGGGTTTTGCTACCTCAAGACTAAGGCCATCTTAATCTGCATTGGACTATTTGATTGGTGAAAAAACCAGAGCAGGCCAATCACATAGCTGGTAACTATTGGCGTCGAGCCGAATTGTGAGGTGGCTATACCCGTGCTAGGCCCCCGCGCTTAACGACTTAAGAATCTCCCCAGAGTATAGCTCAACTTCCCCGTTCAATAATGTGATTACTGATTATGAGCCTACATGTGTTGGGGGAACCACCCTACGCTTCGCTGCTACTATCGTAAATTCCGCAAGTGTGTAATATTATTACATTTAAAATCAGCTTTATGAACCCCATAAAACTAACTTTAAATGGGATTTTCTAGGGGAAAAGCAAGTGGTCAACTGAAAGATGTATTAAAATGGTTAGGTAAGAGCTGCCTTTTAAGAAAAAATCAGTTTTAAGCTGACAACAAAAACTTATCCAGGCATTATTTCCTCTGCTTACTCTTAACAATGCTGAAATGAAATACTTATTACCTATACTACTGATAATAATTTAAATTAAATGACTTGCCGAGAGAGAAATAATCATTACAATCGGATCAGTGGTCCTAGAGTTCTACCACATTCACACAACACCATCTAGTCCCAAACTAAGCAGAGCTTGTACTATGGGTACTAGATAATGGATAAACATACATATATATACATATATATATATTTTTTGTAAATACATACATATTATACATGGAAACACCCAGACCAAGGCAAACATCCATGTTCACGCACACAATATTTTTGACTTGAGCGGGAATCGAACGCTTGCCGAATCAAACCTTCGGCGTGGTAGTCGATTACACTACCGCTGCGCCAACCGGTCGTCAGTTATTCGCTCATTAAACAAACAGTGTGTTCCCTCTTTACAAAACTACTTATTAATTATAGCTTTATCTGAGCATTGACATGCTGCATCTATTCGCATAATACGAACTAGATAAAAACGGCTTTACAGTTAAAATAGCGTATACACTACTACACCCCACCGTACCGTATGTTTACGTATACCAGCATCGATTTTACGTAATAGAATACATTATTCATACTGTAATCATTGTCATCAGATTAACATTTGTATTAACGGGCACACGCAAATTACTCAAATGAGCGCGGGAGCTTTCCTTATACCTACATAAGTACTGCTTATATTTAGATTGTTTAGAAAACGTAAAGGGAACTTACGTAACTATGATTATTTCAAAAGGATGTGTCACTAAAACCAAACCTTTAAAATTGAAATAAATCTTTGAAATGAAACTACACTTTACCGATTTTATCGCGATATATTAATGCGAAAATACCATGCAAACCTAGACACATGATTGGTATCGCTTCGAGACCAATCATTAGTCTATGCATGCAAACTTTAAAGACATTGTCATACGATGCAAACAGAAAACACATAAAGTAAGTTCGAAATTATTGCCTCATAGTGGTCCAGCCCATTAAAAAAACATACATACATACATACATAGACTCACGCCTGTTTCCCGGTGGGGTAGGCAGAGACTACGGAGCGCCATTTGCAACGATCTTGACATATCTCTCTTGCTTCATTTACTCCCATCAGATTCCTCATGCATGCTCTTCAGTTCAGGGTGCTTCTAACCTGTCCTGTTTTTAGGATGTCTCCAATCTGGTCAGAGAACGTCCGCCTAGGTCTTCCCCTTCGTCCTGTCCCTTCCACACTTGCCTTATATATCTGCTTGGTCAGTCTTTCGTCATCCATCCTCTCCACGTGTCCAAACCATCTTAGCATACCTTTCTCGATGCTTGTCACTACATCTTCTTTTACCCCACAACACTCTCTTATCACACAATTCTTTACTCTGTCAGTCAAAGAAACACCACACATACTTCGCAGTGCTCTCATTTCTACAGCATTTATTCTATGATTAGCCTATGAGTAACTCAGAAAACGTCATATTATTTGCATAATTTAATGAAAATAATTCTAACCAAATATTATGGGACTAGCGAAATGACAGCTGACCCCCGAGAATGAAATTAAAACCACAGATAGAGTGACACAGATCACGCACTCCGTACCTATAACAAAATCAATTATATAATAATAAATCAAATCTTCCCTCCGATTATCAAACAACCAAAATAAATGCACGCAATTACATATAACAAACACATATCTAATTTTAGCAACCGGATACACACACTCCCAAAAACCATAAACCTACAATTATTACACTCGTAACAATATTGAGGCCTGACGCATTAATCATTAACCTTTTGTATGTTTAGCATTAATTAATATTAACATTTAGTTATTACTCTACAATGAGGAAACACCTTTTCTCTGTACATAATTTGTAACATGTCAGAATTTACCAACAAAGAAGCTGTCAAAGACTAAACATTCCATTGCTAGCTTTTGCTCGTGGTTTCGCTTGCGTGGTATTTTTATAAAATATACTACTTGTAAAACCAAATGAATGAGTATGCGCCAAATTTTATACAAATTTACATTCCCTATTTCAACCCTTTAGAGCTACACTGATTTATTTTTGAAAATTTAATTTTGTTAAATGTCCATGCTGAAATTCATTATAATCGATTGAGTAGTTTAGGTGTCTGATCGTTACAGACAGACAGACATATGACATATAACAGACGTTGTGTGCTTAGTCGTAGACTAGTCAAAAATAGGTCATTTATCTTGTCCCAGTTTCAAGGTGACATTGGATTTCCGTAACGGAGTGTATAATTTATTATGTCATATTGTGCCTTATTTTGACTTTTAAAGTGTGTGTGTGAAGGGCAGCACTTTCAGTTGTCTGTTATGGATTGAGTGGACAAACGTGGACATAAGTTATGACTCGAAATGCATACGATCACGACTGCTCCTAGCGTTTGTTGAGTTAGGCGCAAGTGATAGGCGACGCGATCTGAATCCGCACTTGGCCACCGTGGTAGAATATGGGATTACCCTTCTCATAGTTAGAGGAGGCCCGTGCCCAGCTGTGGGACAGTATATATACAGGACTGATGATGATAGGCAACGTGGATTACGGTTCCGTTGTCATGACAAGACAAAAAAAAAATTATTGTTTATTTTTCTTTTTGTACTGTGGGAGATATTCAAAAAATGAAACACTGAACATTAGAGGCAGAAACCAACACTTTCGACCGAAAATAAAGATTTTCTGTATGATTTTTGGACGACAACGTGAGAAATTGGCATTCGTGAACTCCAGATCTTTTTAGCTGTTGACTATATGTTAACTTATCCCCTATCATTTTTAAACATTATTTAAATACCTGTTTATGATGATTTAAAAATGGCAAACGTTTTTGGAAACGTCTTAAGCTTACAAAAAGAAAATAATAATAATAATACGGCTAAGAAAAAATAAAACAGTAAACAAATATGTCAATGAAAATATTCCAATTAATTCCGAAGCGCATTGTTACCTCCAGAGGTCAATTCTTTTCCTATTCACTTACCTAATTGGAGTCTTGATCTAATTATTTTAATTACAAGAGCCTCGTATATCGAAAAATTTTAATCAAAACAGCGAGGTCAGAACGTAAATAATGAAAACGCTACCTCCCATATTTGCGCCGCGCGGTCAGATCACCGGCTCACGATTAGGGTCAAGCTCCAAGGCCTTACCTTACATAACTCTTCAAACATTTGCCTTCATAATCGATACTATATCGATACTTGACAGCATTGTTAACTGACACTTCTTGATCGATCGACGCCACAACAATAACGATATCAAAAAAAAAACAACATGGCACCCAACTACCGAAACGAAGTCTCCATCCGTTTACTTTTTATTCATAACGTTTAGAAATTTCAACAATAGACACGAAATGTGAAAATAAAATACAATGTAACTTAAAACGTGCTCCGTTCGAATACTTTGTCAATTTTCTTCGCAATTCCAGCGATCACAGCTTGTTTATTTTTATTTCGAATGGCGAGAACCCGGTGTCTGTCAATCGGTGTCATATGATAAACGGTTCTTAAAAGAAATAACAATTAGGAATAAAGAAATTGGAACATTCGTGGTCATTTATATTACTTTCAAATTGTTTTTCGAGATATGTACAATTGCAACTTAATTACGATTATACGACATTTCGTCACATTTGCAAGTGCTGTGATCACGGATGTGTAAATATTAATTATCAAGTTGAGGTAAATTGGGTAATCTGTATATATAAAATCCTTGCGTTACTGACTGACTGCCAGACAAGCTACAGCCGAAACCCCTCGTCGCAAGAAGCTAAAATTTAGCATGTATGTTCCTTGGGGTGCACTAAGACGGGATTTCCCGAAATTCCCACGGGACCGGGCAAAACGGGAAATTCGAAAATATGTGCGTGCGAAGCCGCTGGCGTTGACTAGTAATATATAACATTTAATACTTGAAAGATAATCCTTATAAGTCCTTAGCCAAATATGTCGTATTCAAATTTAAAGCACTTACTGAGTTTCTAAAGGGAAAATTCATAAGATTTCATGCCTAATAATTTTCTATAATATTCTCGAACCTGCGTTGAGATCTAACCCACACTTAGGTCGCGTGGACCGTTTTTAAAAAAGGTATCTAATAATATTGCATTTTTATGATCGGGTCCGGTCTTCAATATACCTACTCGGTGGCTGGCTTTGGAAATGGGTAGATGCTATGTGACTTTATTTTAGTAGGCTATTACTACTACATCTCTGCAGTATGTACAGTCGAACAACTTCCCGCTAGACCACCATAAGGGCGAGAATTGCTCAGCAAGACATCATAGCTTCCAGCGCTACTTTAGACACACTTTGACACTCGTATACACAACCAGTTTCTAAAGTGCCTCGACTCTATGAGCGAGATTTTTTTTTAAACTGGTTCAGCGCCGACTTGTTTGATTGTACATGTTTTATCTCTTGAATTCTACGATTACTAAATTCTTGAGTGGCTGAGTTTTGCTGATTATAGCATGATGATCTTGTCATTGCAGTGGACATGTATAGACTGATATGATGCTATTGCTGGCCCGAGGCAATAACACTTTTATGAAAATAGCATCATTCCCACAATAGTGGGCAATCGCGAAGTAAAAGGCAACTGCCTTTCCCTAAGCGATTGATTGCGAAAGGCTGAAGCTCCCGTGACTATTCTCTTCGCCATATTTCTCTACGAAAAAAAGAAAAAGAGTTCACGGAAAGAGGACAAAGACAGTCATATTCTTCCGTACTTTCACCGCGTGCGTGTGATATCGGTTGTTACTCCTGGCGTTGAGCAGCCAAGGTATTTCATACCCCCTTCCTCCATCCCTTTCATAAAGAGCAGAACCAAATATCCAATCAGTAATAAAGCTGCATTTTCCGTCACATCTCAGGTACCATGTTATTATAGCACCCGTTCCGATCACGTTCCACCTTTAACCTTTCATCGAGTATGACCTACATACAGAACTACTATCATATTGCATAGCATTGCTAGCTAATTATTACCTTCAATACTATATTTTTCCATCCTATATTATTTTAATTGTATGCCTGTTTCCCAGAAGGGGTAGGCAGAGGTGTAATATTACACCTACACTTCGTCTTATGAATTTTAGGTAGCAGTAATCTATTACTGCCCTCTAGGGCGAGCACAGGGCACATTGTCAGACTCCGTGCTGCTACTGAGAATTCAGGAAAACTCAGTAACACTTTTTGTCCGACCAAGACATCGAACCCGGGACCCCAATCAGCAGATGATACACTATCCACTGGACCACGGAGGCAGTCTTTAATAATCTATGATTATATTAAAACTGAACATGACGTGGGTTAGGAATAAAAACTTTGTTCATAGAGTATTTGATCATTATCTCTTGAAACTTGTTGCCTGTAGGTAGTAGAAGTTTTATCGATGACTTAAGTGTTTGATGTGTGCATCAGAACAAACATTTATAAAAAAACGTATGTCTGGTTATGTACGAGTTGATATCACATTTTGAAGGTTCAGTCGTCAAAGTCTCAAAGCAAAGGCTCGTTAGTTATTAAGTCCTAGATTGCTTCAAAATGCTGTGATTTCTGAGACTCTACCTCTGCCAGCAGACGAAGGACACCGCGGTTTTCATGGGAACGCTTCGAACACCTACAGAGGTGAATCTGATAAACCTCCAGCCAGACCAAATTTGAAGTATATGGTGACAAAAGGGATAGCTCCCGATAGTGCTTCCATTGCGAGACCAAAATGAATGATGAATTGGCAAGGAATCATCACTATACACACAGCATACGAAATGAAAAAATAATTTGCTTTCCTATATTAATACTCCTTATATGTATAGCACTTCGAAACTCGCTTAATTTAAAAGTTTCGACAAGGTCCTCCAAAACTCTTTCAGTACGGACCTCCGAAATGAGATCAACTGTTTGCATTGCACCGTTCGCAAGTCAATATTAGGCAATGAAATTCAAAACTTAAGAATACTGTACAGCACCATTTTGCTAAAGAAAAACCATTCACTGTTACTATCTAAGTGTCAACCTTCAAAAAGCTTTTATATTCCATAAATAGTTTGAAAATTCTAAAGGTAGCTTGCATAAATTTTTCACAATAGCATCGTGACCGTACCACTCGACTAACACCCAGAAATATCGACTATTCTATAGACTAAATTGCCGCCATCAAGGTACAGATTTATCATGAAATATGTTACGTAACTATGGCAACGGATGATAAATTTAGTAATAATATTTACTTACTAATCGACTAATTCTAGTCGTGAGACGGGTATTAATTTGAAAGAGACCACAATACGACGTTGAACGTATTCAGTATTCAATAATCTTATCGATATATCTCGAAAGTCTTTGTTTTCTCAGGGGGTAGACAGACACCGAAAATTATTCACTTTACTACAAGTAAGCATGGACTACTCGCTCAGTTACTTTCGTCATAATTCTGCATTAAATTTCACCTACAGCACAGGTAAAAGTACTTTTAACTTAGACTTTCTTCAGTATATCTAGGTCATTCTGACATTGGCATCATAATTTTCTATTTGTCGCATGCTCAAACAATATCAGTATAAAACACATCTCAGATACCGTAATGCTCTCATTTCTACTAAAAAAGACACACAAAAACTAAAAAATGAGTCAGCTTCAATATTCTAAGAAAAAACTTTATTTTTATCTGAATAGGTATCTACCTTTTAGTAAATTTCTCTATTATCTATTTTCTTAAATTAAGGCCCACGATAATTATTTGCCTCTCTAATCTGCACAGTCAATTATAGACAAACACCACATACAAAACATTCTTTGTACCTCACGGTATACGTTTCTATATCTGTAGTACGTTAGTAATAAAGCCATACCAAACCCCAAAACAAAACAAATTGATTAATCCGTACATCTCTATCAACAAATCTAAATTTTGAACAACAGAAATGCAAATGTCGATATCCAATTGATTTCAATTGTTCGGATAACAATCGTAAATTTACACTGGGGGTTATCATCACAAATCTATGTTACGATAGGCAGTTATATCAAAGTGCCCTTAGTAAATATCATAGTAATATCACCTTGGTATTTACTCTGGCTTGATATTCTTTATAACCTTTTTGTATATTATTCGTTGAACAAAAGAATATCAGTGTTACAAAACAATAAGGACGCAGCTACAAATAACATTGAAACAAGTAGGCTTTATTTACAAACTGTTGCTTAATGTTACCTAAAACTGTGAAATGTTTTATTTGTATTCTGTTTGTGTCAAAGTAGTAAAGAGGTTTGATGCGCTATTTTTAACTTACTTTGAGATGTACGGTAGATATTGTATGTCTACATATCTTATGTATGCCGCTAACATCGTTTGAGCCGCTTACAACATGACCATAGAGAAGGAGAGTGGTTTAAGCTGAGCCGAAGTGTTGTAGGTTCGATTCCATACACACGAAATCTTTGCTTGATGGACACGACTATTTATTCTATTATAGAGTGTAGTTTATCTATTATACGAATGTCGGTATTTAAGAATACAGATGTAGCTTTATCAGTCATCTGCCTAGTTTCGGTTGAAAGGATTAAGTGAATTCTCCCAAGATGTCATACAAAAGGTGTTCGGTTACTTGATCTCAAAACAGGCTAAGCCTATACGTTTATATATCTATATGTTTAGGCTTCCTGTATACGATGCCGGAACTGCACCGATGCCGGACCGCAAGTTTATGTATACCTACGAATGAAAATTGCTCTTGAGCCGTACCGCCGCCGTACCGTGGCCGCGTAAGCCCTGGGCCGCCGCCGCACCGCTATTTTGTAGACATTGCACGAAACTCAGTGACAGATCGCTCAGTGACAGGACATCGTTACTTAAGACATCTTTTTGACATAATGATGATAGGTATTAAGACATTTTTAATGCGGTATTTATGCGGCGTCGGTACGGCTGCGACGCGGCTACAGCATGGTGACGATGCGATTTTGATGTGAATACACAGTGTCGCGGTGCGGCACCGGTGCGATTCCGGCATCGTATACAGGAACCCGGGATAACCCTTATTTATCTTCAAACGTATCATTCTATATATAACCGCACAAATCTCAAATAACATACCAAATAAGGACAAGTAATTTGCATAGACTTTATTACATAAACAAATCATAAAGTCACCAGGACACCAATCAATTATCACGCTGTTAGACATTAGAGTTCATTGCCAACGAATGACCCTTGCGGGGTATTTGGGTCAGGTATAATACGTAATCACGATCGCTGATAACAAATACAATGTACATTAGCAAATGACCTGCCACGGGGACAAGTGATTTGTGATTTTAATTTAGGCTCGCCACACTCTTGCGAACGAACATTGATAGTGCGTAAAACGCAACTGTCCGATTGGTGATAGCTTAAGAATGGAAAGTGTCACTACTCATTTGCAATTCGTGGGTGCATTAGACGACTAAAGATAATTAATTCATAGTATCGTTGCAAAAAGACGGAAAACTGGATATTAAATGCGAATATAATTTGACGTACTATCGGGTTTGATACTTACAGTGCTATTGTCGCATACTCATAGCGAGACTTGGCTTGTCAGACAGATCGGCAAAGTTAAGCAACGCTTGCACAGGTCACCACTTGGATGGGTGACCAAGTGTAACATTTACATCTGTGCGCTACCGTGCTTCGGAGAGCACGTAATGCTGTCGGTTCCGGTTCTTTCTCAGGATAAGAATCGTTGGGCCATGTCGGAAGCCTTCGGACGGTCTGAAAACTCCAACACAAGAGTTGGTCACACACTCACACGAAAAACTAAATTATGTAGCAAATTAAGAAAAGCTTTTTTTATAGTAATAGGTGGCAGACGAGCAGACGGATCGCCCGATGGTAAGCAATTACTGCCACCCATGGACACAAGCAACACCACAGGAGTCACAAGTGCGTTGCCTGGAGCTGGGAAAAGGGATAGGATGAGGTGTGGGATGAGGGAAAAGGAATAGGGGATAGGTCCTCCGGCACTCTCACTCACCGAACGAAACGCCACAGTTTAGGTACTGTTACTTTACGTCGATTTTCGGTGAGAGGGTAGTACTTCCCCGGTCGAGCCGGCCCATTCATGCTGAAATCAGCAAGGCTCTACTACCTGCAAAAAAGTTATGTAAAATGTTGACGTTCATAGGTGAGGTTCATAGGTGGCGTTATAGTTTACACGCGCTCTATACAAATAAATTATCGATGCCTTTAAAAACGATCAGGGTTGCACTGGAGTCATGAGTTTTTATCATCTTAGTAACGTGTCTAAAGATTGGCCTACAAACGAACTCAATAAAACATTACATCGTAGGAATCCCACATCACATTTTAAAAGCAAAAGGTGAACGCAATTTCTTAAAAATGCTGACACAAACATATTAAAATATTTTTAGTCGACAAATAAATCTATGAGAAGAAAAAGCAATGCGACAAGTCTGGCAGTGTGCCACCAGCCTTAGTTACGAACAACGGTAGCCGGTTCTTGTCATTAATTTCGATAGGTGTTTGATTAATACGCATTTGTTTGCATTATTGTATCGACAAAGTGCATACACAAGTTTAATTGCGCGGGCAAATTAAATCTAATACTAAACATTATTGGAATGTAATTAAAATATTTGAATCGATTGATTAAGTATTGCACCTGTGAGTTTTATATTGTACTCTACATTCGCTCTGTTTAACTAACAAGAGTACAAAACGTTCTAGGGATCCAAATAGTTTCTGAATGATATAGTCGTCATCACCAACCCGAAGTCTACTCGTTGTGGACATCCTGCCAAGTCATACTAACCAAAAATAAAACCCGGGAAACGATTTTTTTTTGAGTTTTCACATTTTTAAACCGCAATTAAAAGCGCGCGTAGAAAAATTCCATACTAACTTTGAGCCTCAATATCTCCTGAAACAGTAACTTTCCAGGTATGGTGCCAAAGTAAAAAATGTTCGTAGTGATTAGTACAACATGGGATTTTAGTTTTCGTTAAGGGTCTTTTTACATCCAGTATATAGCAGAAATATTTTAAATTGTCTTTCGGGATATATGCCACGTACCTTTGTTTGGAATAACCGATATTTCGGTACAGTTGCAAGTGTTATGTTCACGGATGCACAAAAAAAAATTAAGTGGTACTGCTTTACTTCGATAAAGAAATCAATTTTACCTAATTCTAAGGTCCTTCAGATGATTCATGATCTTTCATACATCCCTATTTATTCACGACTCTTTCCCAATGAGTTGAAACATGCCAATATATTTTGCAATAACCGCGCTATGAGTCGCCGTCGTAAATAGAACAATGGTGGATCTACCCACACGACTCCACCCAGCACGCCGCTCGCAAACAGGGGCGTAACTACATCCAATGTAAGCCACGATCTCCGATAGCTTGGGTCAATGTTAATCAAGTAAAAAACAAACAACATCGTTAATGATGTAACGAATTACATAACAATAAAACTATTGAAGTTCAATACGTAATTTTTTGCTGTGCGATCGAATTGATTTTTCAAGGTTATGTTTATACTGCTATCTAGTACTTATAGCTTTTTAGTTATTTGTAACGTCGCTCACACTACCTTTAAATCCTACATCAGAGCGATTCATCCAACGGACTTATGGCACAGACATGTCCAGCACAAAATTTTGCCACTAGATTTATCCTTTCACCAGTACCACCTATTAGCTACCGTAAGTTTCCAACAAAACTTTAACCTTTTGTAAAGCCACAATATTACATTTGATCATTATTCTATACTTAACGTCGTTAATTACGTTCGTGCTCCAAAATTAGCGTTCATAATGATAATATCGATTTGTTCGTGTTCGTGTTGATTGCTTGTCCAAGCACAATAATTATCTAGTGGCGAAATCTCTACTCTTAACACATAAATTAACAATATTAACGACTTACGGTCACAGTTAAATCAAATAGCATTTAGCCTTTCGTTAATTTTTCGTAAATTTTTTGCGAGTGCTATATTACTTGTCAACTTTACAATTATTATGTCAATTATAAGTAATTTCAGTTTACAATAGTTTTCTGTAATGCTTTTTAATTGTATAAGTAATTGAAAGAACAGGATCTCCGTAGTTTTTACTTGTCTGTTGTGGATACAGATGATGTAAAAAGACTTGTTTAACTTCTAAAGCTACTCCTTCTACTGAGCGATATTTAATGATTTCTGAGATTAAAGATGACCTGTGTCTCAACTTTTTGTTAGTTTCAAAGGTAAAATATGTATCTTTTATTTTTTATTGCATGTGGGAAGTCTGTATTTGTGATTCATCATCGTTAAAGTCTAAATAATAATTGGATGAATACTTCTAATTTCCTGTAACACAAACTATGCGATGTTTCAAATAAGCAGCCCCAAAATCATTTTTATAAGTACCTAATCAGGAACAAAGAATGGTTAAAATGAAGTTTAAAATACCATGGAAGCTTGACATTTTCGAGCAGTTTTTATAGTTATGCTAAAGAACTGTCAAAATCGGTTTAACAATAACAAAGAATAGTGACATTTAAATGTCAATTTTAACCATTTGTTGATTTAAGTACTGATAAAAAATCCTTAGACCATTCTAAAAAAACATACAGATCGTGTACACTTGCAGTCACGACAATAAAACAAGTAAATAAGTGATCTATTTAAATTTATTCTCAGTAACCTGCCAATCCGGCATTCCAGTCATGACATTTGACATGATAGAACCTTGAAGCCTTGCCTCGAAGGTTTTCTCATCTGTCGTGACCCGATATTGTCATGACAAAGCTCCCATTGTTATTGCAATACATTAATTACAATATATATTACATTACATTAATAAACTTGCTAAATTGGACCAATATAATCGACTTGACGAATGAAATGTGTAACAACTCTTTTGTCCACTCCAAGGGAATTATTTTTAAAGGTTCAGAAATCAATTAGAAGCCAATTACTTGGTAAATTGATTTACAATGGAATAAATAGTCTTTTCGAATGCAGATGTTGTAAAAATCCGTTCGTATTGACTAGAAATTACCGTTTCCTCGATGATTGTTGTTCGAGGACGCTACACCGAAGTTTTCACAATCGATAAATCTAAAAAAATTGGCTTTCTAAAATATTCTGTCAGTTCAATTCATAGCTTTTTAATGTCCAAGAATAATTATTCAGACACTAATTAACACGTCAAGTTTTGTCTTGGGCGGGAATCAAGCCCCAAAACCGGTCACATGATCAACATCAGTATGTCAGTCATTTCCAACTGAGAACTACACATCTGTTTTAGTCACCCAAAAAGAAACGATCAGGTGGTAACTTTGCCACAAAACCTCGTTAATTATGGTGAATTTGATTCCTGCACGAAGCACGAAACCTGTGCAGAAAAAAAAAATTGGTTCTATTACTTCAATAGATTCACCTTGCCATCTCCCACGGCTCTAGCAACCCTGGGGTTACAACGTACAGAATCTCGGGAAAAGGGACCCTATTCGCTTGGGCACTTACTGGTACGCACTTTCTTGACGGCCTACAAATTTATTAGGTGATCCTACTACTCCACTCTCTACACTAAAGACTCATTCAAGAGAGATATTAGCACGAGTTTTTCTCATCAAATAAGCAAATCTTGTCAAGTATGAAATAAGTTTTCATAAGCTTGTTAATTGCTTTATCGCCAAATCACATCAAAGGACCTTATTTAACAGCATTGTAAATTATTGCCAGGAGAATAATCGATGTAATTAAATGTTACCATATACAATGCAGATAAGAATCACAGATGAAGTCCTCTATGGTTTATTAAGCATTAAATTCTAACATTGTTATCAATAATTAATATCTAACCTTATGCCTAGAAAAACATAGTTGATGAGAGAACACAAAAAATATCCGATTACTAACATCTGTAAAAACATTTTACACATGTTAGCATGTTGTGTATTTATATTGACAAAAATAAGGAGCAATCGATACATATCTTCAAATTTAGATTTCAGTAAAAAAGCTAGCGAAGTTAATTTAGCATATTTTGATTAGGTGTGGGCTACTGCGTGCGTTTTTAGGTATAGTTATATTTAAACCTTGTTTGTCTTATACATATACTAGAGTACATCGTTTTTAAATTTAACCTTTTCTATCCGATCTTATGTTCAAGCTTTAAGGCGCTACCCCGAAAATGTTTTCCGATTTTGCTTACCGATTTTGAAGCAGTGAGACACACTAGCAAAGTGAAAATGTTGTATATTATTTATCAGGTCTTTATCTAGTAACTCTTTTTTCTTAACTAACAGATACACGATGGAAGATTTTCGCTCGATAGGATTTGAATTTGAAAAACATGCTTTCTCTAAACATTTTATTGGATATTTAAAATAAATAGTTAACTTTTTGCCTTGAAATTGCTATCGCCGAAAGAAAAGCTAGTTTAACAGGGGTGGCTTAGACGAATTTTCTTTAAAACGATTATTACTTGAGTTATGAACGAAATAAGGTTTCAGACAGTTTCGTGGTGGCACGCAATGTCAAAAACCGAGCGACATTCAACTTTATAGCTATCACTTAGCGATTACCTCTGCACGATTTTTTGACCTTCGAGGTAGCCTCTTAAGATTCATTTCTTAGTATACCCCTACAATCCTCAAGAATCATACACACCAAGTTTCAGCTTCTTACGCCCCGTAATTTCGGCTCTACCTTGTCCGCCAGTAAGTCAGTAATGTAAGAATGTTATATATACAAATTCTTACCACCACCAACGTGTTTCTCAATAACATTCAGATTCCTATTTATAATGTAAAATAATTACAACGCTGTTTGTCTGCCTATTGAGAAATCTTCAGCGACAACTAAGACTGAGTGTCAACATTCTTCGTAGGACAGAATACAACCGGGTATCAGATTTCAGCATGAATTAATAGGCTCTAACATCGTAGTGCTGCCCACGCACAACATAGGTAACATTATCCAAACCAAACGTTGCATTCAGTTAATAAGAGCCTTTTGAGTCAGTCCCTGTTGAGTCATTATTTGGACAATCTTCGAATAATTTCTAGACCTACCATAGTTGGTAGAAAATAGGACTAATCCCAAAAAATCTGAACACACAGCAACCCTATCAATACCCAAAGATAGACACCATCAATATCTAAAATCGGCAATCACAAAATGGACCGTAACGCGCGGACGTGTACACGTATGTACGTTTCCCTCCCGGCTGCACACATCAATCTGTATCAGGCTGTTTGATTGGCATGCCGTGATCCCGCCGCCGAACGTCCCCCGACATTTAACAGCATGCCGCTTATCGGCGATTTAATTAGCTCATCTATCGGATTTGAGTCGATTCAAAAATAAAAAATGGCAGGTGTTTTCGGGGTGGACAAGACTGATTACCTCTCCATTATGGTACGGAATTTATCTGTAAATTTATCTGAAGCAAAAAGGTTGCAGCTTTTGACAAAAATTACATAACACTGGGAGTGTGTTATATGTAGTGAATGTTTTTATAGAGAAGGTCTTCAGAAAGTTAAGAATTCTAGAAAAAATATATTTTTAGGCTATGAACATTAGGTCTTACTTCGGCCTTAGCGGCACCATAAATGTAGCAAACGCATTACACGTACAACCTTTGGAGAACGTGGTTTTTTTTTGCGTTTGGGTTTTTTTATGGAAACAACCAAAATTAAATTACTGAAAAAGAAAGCAAAAGACCCGAGACCGATATAGAAAAATTAAGACAGTGATTTATTACTTTATAACCAATCCACTAGCAAAACTTCACAATTTCTAAATACAGTAGGAGATGAACATTTTAACTGCACACAATTTATACTTACCTGGTTCTATCACTATTTCATACGGGTGAAGCCATATCCAGAATCTAGTATCAAATACGTCTGACAAGAAACTATTAGTTTTTTTTTATTTTTATAGACTCACGCCTGTATACCCAAAGGGGTAGGCAGAAGCGTAATATTACATCCACATTTCGCCATGATATTTTAGGTCCCACGTAATAGGGGGCGAGCCTATTGCCGTACCGGGCACATTACTAGACTCCGTGCTGCTACTGAGAATTTCCTAACAGAAACACCCAACACCACTTTGCCCGACCCGGAATCGAACCCAAGACCTCCCAATCCCACGCGCACATTTCTGCCGCGAGACCAACGAGGCAGTCAAACTATTTGTAACGTATATCACTTTCAGTAATCAAGTAAAGACAAACTGTGTCGTGCTAATTTATTCATAGTTCATTAGTAAAATTAACGGCGTTCCGCATGCGGAGCGTACAACAAACTTATAAGGAATTAACATATGCTTGTGACAGAATTACCGACGCAATTACAATCTACATCGATATTATATTGTAACTGAAACTGTTACTAAGAACATACCAAACGTTAGAGAAATTACATTATCAATGTCTCCATGTCTGTCTGTGTAACATTATATATTAATTTTGTATTGTTGTGATTATACGAAGATTAAGTCCTTTTGATTGTTACCAGTGGTGATGCTTCAGTTACATGGAGGAGTCGAATAAGTGAAGTTTATTGCGACTTTTAACTTGACGTAGTATCTCGATTTGATAGTTTTCTTGGCGTATTGGTTGAACCGCTTGAAGGTTGGGAGTTGTAGTGCTCGAAGTGTAGATATTTTTCAGAGTGCTGTATGACAGTCTACTCGAAGTGAGACGTGAGGCTCATAATTTGGACTAAGCTCGATCCAGTATGGTATAAAATCGTTATAATGATTTTTATAAGTAGCTAATTAGACTGTGCGAATTTAAAAACAACCAAATGCTCGTAAAGAAAATATAAGCAATAAATATGTCTAACATACACGGTTGAAAATTGGCTAAGAGAATAATTTTTAAAGAACTTTAAACGATGCATTAAACTATTAGAATATAACCAACATTATTGAGACTAATCATTTTTCTTGGATTTTAGGATCTGGCTCCAACGCGATTACTATGCTCTACGTTTATATAAACGTTTAATACATAACTACAAGCTACACATATAAACATAAATATATCAAACAGCAATAATGATACAAAGCCGAGCCATGTTCTCATCGAACCATTTACTAAATATCTACATGAATGTGTGTCAAAACTGTCACTCCGCTTGACGTCCTTAATCACACGACACGACCTAAATCAAACGACTTCATATCTTACACGTGCTTCGGGAATTATAATATAGGTGCTCTAGATTGGATATTAAATTCAGGCTATGTATAAAGTCATATATGTTTGAAATAGAAGTGTCGGTTTGTATAATACTAGGTACAATAATAAAGAAGTACTAGTTACTTGACAAACACAACTTTTTTATCCGTCTATCTATTTTTCTATTCGTCAATGATTATCGTTGAAATGGCTAAACTTAATTCTAATGAAATTTTATTGGAAGATAAGCGAGTTTGGAAAGCCTTCTTAAAGGAACATAATAATATATTATCTCTGAAACATTGAGGGCCCAGCGAGGAAATTTGAAATTATCTAAACCATAAGTACATAAAATAACGCAGGTATAACCACGGAACACAACTATTACCTACTTATTACAGCTTCAAAAACAAATAATGTCCACTACCGTAGTTGACATAACCTAGGCACGGACCTAGGTTTAATTTATCTTCCAAGAGATTTATCGTCACACAAGCTTTCGTTTATTACGATGACTTTCAATCCATCCATACAATTATTAAACTTGTCGACGGGATCTTCGTTTTTATTATGAATTCAATTGAAAGGACAAATGATAGAAAATGAACGACGGAGAAATTGATTTGAATGTCTACGTACTTATTCATCATGATTGCGAGTCTCTTCATCTATAAAAATATGAAGGGTTTGTTGAAAATGTAAATTGATTTCAATGTCCTAGGGAATAAAGCACTCAATTTGTTATTTGCAAATATTTTACTTTTGATTGACAAATAAGTTCAAACAAGCGATGCGGAGTTTTGATTGAAGGCTTAAAGAAATTGGAAATTGGTTATGATTATATTGCTTGAATTTTATTCTAATATGATATTAGACAACTACTACTCTAGCAGCGTGAAATGAATAAAAAGGGCAAGTAGAAACAAATACCTATTTATCCCAAACTTTTGCACAGCTAGTATGAGCTATAGTCACAATATGTGTTCCCTTGGTGTCTAATCTATAATATCTGCTATTATAGTTTAAAGTTTATGCACTGTTACGCTATTTTTCTAAAACCTTACACTATTAGATTAGATCGTTATCGAATCTTAAAAGTGATTAATAGCTATAAGCTATAATCAAACAGTAGAACACACACCGGTGACCATTAGAACGACAGCTTGGAGTAATATATTTCCAAAACATGAACAATTATGACCTTGTAACATTACAACGAGACCCACATTCTAATAACCTTTTAACACAAAGAAATGTGGTTCAGTGTTCACTATAAACATTTATTGCGATCGGCAGTCGTCACCAGTTTTGCATAATAATAGTACAATGGCTATAAGTCGTATGAAACGATGTTACAAAACGTTGGAAGAAACACCTCCTTGGATGTGGCGCCCGACGGGGATGCCGTCGCGACGAAACGTCGAGAAAGCTGCTTAACGATTCGGGAACGAGATTAAGGGCAGTTTAATGCTGAGCTATCATTTATTCCTCTATAATAAAGTTCAATTTGGCGCCTTTAATGACATACCGGCGTCCTGTTAACAGGGCTTAGAGTTCTTACGGCTTAAGTTTTTATTCGCAGAGGCATATTATATTATGGTAGAGGGATGTAACATAATATACAATTTCTCTGTCTTTCTCACTGGAGTTTACAAGGCACATATTTTTACCTGTTCATTAGTTAGCCCGATGGCGCATGATTCGATTAGTTGTTTCGAAAGAAACTAATAAAGAAAGAACAAAGCATAGCATAAGTATGAGCAAGCTATTTAAAACTATTGCATCACTATGTCTAGAAACAATAATGTGACATCCTTCCAATAATATCGACAAAATCATAAAATGACACGATTTTCTTATATTTTGATGTTTCTGTCATTTATACATAACAAATCAATATCCGGAAACCTATTATATTCGTAATAGGCTTATAAGTTAGTAGGAATTATAAATCAAATTCCCACAACACGCATAAATCTGATTACGAATCGCGCGCTAATGACTTTTGAGCGAAAATTCAGTTTGTGAATGTTTCATATTCGACTCAAATACGTCGAAAATCTAAGCCCCAAAAACACTGTGACATAGTGGGACGAACAACACTTGTGCAGCTCATGAATTATTCCGTATTGTGACACTGGCCGACCTACTGGCGGCTAGCGCTACAAAGTGATGCAGTAGATTGAATAATCGAAATAAACCACATTCAATGTGGCAGGGTGATATTTTGAGTACGTTTTAAACAGATGATGATTCGTAATTTTAGTTTTATGTGGAGTTGATTCTGCTAGGAAGGCTTTTTGGAAATTATACTTCAAGTGTTTAGGAAGGAAAATAAGAGCGCCATTTAAATTGTTACAAAACAATAAACATGTACCTATTTGTTATACCTATATACCTATCTATTTTTATAAAACTTTGTTTGATGAAACCTGAAAGAGACAGAATGAAATAAGATCATTTCGATTTGTTCTACAACATAAACAGCGTTGGTTTAAGTGACACGACAAGACGTGTCGCCGCAAATGGCGCTGAATTATTAGATTGACATCTCTGGAACATCACCTTGCCATTTCTCGTATGTGTCTTTAAAATACTACAATGGACTTATTTTAGTTTAGTAAGTTCATGCGGTAGGACAAGCGGACTGCTACCCTGAAGTTGTCTATATTGTTGTCGATAAACATGTGAAGTCTGCCAACCCACACTTGGCCAGCGTGCAAGAATATGGTATAACCGAAGAAGAGACCTGTGCCTAGGAGTGGGACGATTTATATACAAGGCTGATGATTATGATGATGAAGTACAAAAACAGTATTGCGTCCATTATTTCATAAGCTATTTGTATTAATTTTGAGTTGATCTTATAAAGAACGCTTTCGACGCCTGCAAACCTTACAAACAACTCTTTAACAAACACACTCCCAATACTATATATGATTCAGTTTCTCATCACAAACGAGTACGTGGTCGGTTTATTTTATTTTCTATATTTGGTACTAAATGTTGCAAAAAATAAAAAATACAATTTGTTTAGTTGCGTGCAAAGCTGGATTTTACAATCCAATCTGGATCAACCATGGATGACAAAATTAATTTCCGTGAGGCTAAAACGTTTAGGTATATACAAAATTAGGTGTACTCCGAAATCAATATTAATTCGCAAAATATTTTTTTCTTAATGATGATTAAAATTAACATTTTCTTAATATTTTTTCAGATACCTATTGGTCGAGGAGGCTCTTCAGTGAAGTACACTTCACTAAGGTAAGACGAAATTTAATATATTAGACAATTTTATTAAATAGTATCTTGTCTTAAACTCTTGATCTGATTATATCACTTATTAAACGTACCGAGTGTACAATCAATTAATTAAATTTGCGATGATACGATCCAAATGGGTAAAATAAAAAGATTTGTTTTTTGAGATAAAACCTAGTAAATTAGTTCTATCTCATTACCAAAGATTAAACAATTTATTAAGAGATCTATGTTTAATAAGACATTTTGCAACAATTAAAAATTATTTTCAAAGTAATCAGTTCATCCCAATTATCATATTATAAAATCAAAATCAGAACTCTATTTATTTAAGCGTCGCTTATTACAAACCTTTTTACTGAATATTATACTTTTTATTATTATAATTCTTGGAATTATACTCATATGATAGCTTTATATGAAAAGTCAGAAATAGATACCGTTAACATAGTAATTTGACCTTTAACGTAAAGAGAACAAATTCTATTATCGCGCATATATACATTTAGAGAAGCTTGGAAATTGGGCTTATGATCTTAAAGGTTAGACAAAACTTAAATAGCCACATCAAAGCTACATACTTGCTCATGGTAGACTATAACTTGATTCAGTTTTAAAATAAAACTAAAGCAACATAGTGTTTTCATTAATCAAAAATTATTAATCTGCTTCGGAGTTTACGCTTATAATCTTTACTAAAAGCGTAAACTCTGAAGCAGATTAATGATTTTTGATTAATTAATGATAATATCTTCTGAGTCTTCTTCTAAGTGTTAAGTAATTAATGATAATGTCTTAAGTGATCTAATTGCCACACCTATCTAAAATATTAATCTCACTGTTCACTCCCAATCTATAATTTCGAATATCAAGTTATCGCCTAAGTAGGTACTGAAACAAATCAAATGAATCAAAAAGCTATGACCCAAGCAATACCAAGAATATTCAATCAATGCCACTGTAATCAAGCTTTTATGAGTCTTTCTAATTGTATTACATAGTTTTATGTATTCACGATTCCCAAATATTTCGTTTAAGTACTTTCTCTTCATCACAAATAAGTATATTTAAATTGCCCTATTACTTACATTTTCCATTTAGTTGCCATATTTGATTTTGTATACATATGTTTATAACTAAAATGAAGAAAACATTTTCAAAGCCAATCTAGCGTTATTTCAAATATTCAGTTTTGTATACTTTTTGTACCTACAAACCGAATACGAATCAAATATATCTATCGGAACAGCTATTCCAGGCTAAAATCTGTTAACACCAAAATGGTGTGTCCGTACAAAATAAAGCCAACATACAGCTCGTATTTAAGCTCGGCCGAATGGAGCTTCCGAAAACTAATACCCAGTATTAATACACGAATAGGCCTCGATAAAATAATCCCGCTAATGTAATTAAGCAGGCGAAGTTAAAAGGTGTACTGTCAATATCGGGAAGGGAAAGCTAAACGGATTAGGGTAAACAGCATAAAGAGCCTTTTGTATCCGAAATTAAATGTCACCCGATGTCATTATTCAGCCTCCGGTTGACACGCACGCGATCGCTGCCGTCTGCCAGAGCGATGCTGACTACTGGTCCGGAGGCTTTTATATTGTACGATCTGCTTGGTATGATGCCGTAGCGATAAACTTTAGGAACTCGCAATCGTAAGAACACGATGTCATCGTTATACTGCCGATTGATGCATGCATCATTCGCTGCTGTTTAGAAGAGCGTTCTAAGCAGTTCTAAAGCGTTTTTAATGTGCTAGCGATCGGAGGGTCTGAAAATTAGTATCATGCGATGACATGCATCGTATTCGTAATATCTACCGTTTTATGTTATAAATAATAACCAATTTTTGCACGTCACACGTCATACTGAAACGATCTAAGACCTAACATTTAATAAATACTTGCATAATAAATTAATGGAGCATGTTCATTTCTTCAATTGTGAATACAAAAATGTACAGCTATATTTATTACTAGATAAGCCCGCAGTAACACCCGCAATATTTAAGGCTACTGCCTGCCGCGATAAATGGGCTATCTAGCACTGAAAGTATACTCAAAATCGGACCAGTAGTTTCTGAGATTAGCGCCTTCAAACAACAGACTCTTCAGTTTTATATATTAGTACTAGAGTATTAGATACTCAAATGTGGCTGGGTTCTGCGTTCCTAATAGAGGATTGCGGTGACATGTTGCTACGAAAAATGAGTTTAACAACAAAGTCAAACACGATTTTATACGACCCCGTAATCGACAACCGGGAAGACTGACTGTCTCCCACGAAAATAAACAGAACTCACAAAAAATTCTTAACTTCATCAAAAAGCTTAACACTCGGACTTAACCAAATCTCATAAAATGTAGAAAAGGCGGAGCAGATTAGACATTAAACCATAAAACTTAACAAACTTAAGAACATTTAGACGTGACTTCCGATACGTCCACTTTCAGATCACAGTAATGCTTGTCCTGTTTATGGTTCTAAAAAAATCGGGCGCAGTGTGACGAAACGGGAAACCACTATATGAAACTGCTCTTATTATAATCCTAATTATTTTTATTAATTACTGACTGTTCAGCAAAATCGTACCGCTGTCGTCAGATCTAAAAGCAGTTATTAGCTAACCCATTAATTATAGTCACAACGGCTGTCGAAGATGCCGCCAAACCAAACTTTGTGTTGCTAAAGTATTAAAATATTACCAAGAATTTTATCCAATTTCCACAAACAATAACATTGTGCTCCATTATTACTGAGCCGCTCGTTTCATACGAATTATGACACACATACTATGCGACAAATAATTCACGTGTGCGCCAGTAAAATTGCGAATTATTGGATAACGTGACATAAAATTATACGGTCACATCACGGGGTATAATTTTCATAACGAGTGGAAATAACAGGGGCGAGAGAGCGATTCTCTACCTGCGATTTCGATTCGTTTTTCACATTAAACGCCATTTTCCGTACTATCCTTTAATGCGTATTGTTATGTGTAAAGATAAAAATGTAATTGTAGAATCTGCATATCCCTACTAGTAATATGAAAGCGTGAAAAATTTGTTTGTGTGCGTCTGGTTTTCATGACAAAACCGCGGGATCGATATTTGTGAATTTTAGTACATGAATAGATATGATCTTGATTCAGACAAAGGCTGCATTTTAGTAGGAAAATAAAGCTTTAAGGGGTTGAAATATATTTACATCTAAGTTACTAGACTAGAAATCTAGATTTTATGTAAGTGATATAAACATAGATTTCGGATTTAATATTATGTTTCACCCGCGAAGCTGCGGGCTACACTGGCACTATTCTTAGTCGAAATTTAAACAAAAAATGTAAAAAAATTATGAGTAACGAGTAATTTAACTAAAGACAGGATAATAAATGAATTGCTTATTTTTTATAACTAGAGTAAATCGCTCTGTCAGCCTACGTAATAAAATGCAAATGGGATTTTTCGTCAAGATACAGACGCTTGATAAATTAAAGTTTAATTTAGGTACGTGTTTTTTATCTACCTTAATTTTTTCCTTAGATCATCTTGAGAGAAAACCGTCGGGATGATGTGAAATTGCCAAAGAAGTTAGTATAATATTTTTTTACGTTCGCGTTAAAATATGTATTATAATAAAATTTCCCCAAATTATTTTTAACCGACTTTAAAAAGGAGTAGATTCTTAGTTCAGCTCTACGGCTTTGTTTTCTGATTATATCTTTATTTGTTAGATAGGTCATGTTTGAGAGGGTGGCACCCTTTATGACAATGGTTTAGCGCTTTTTCTAAAATTACCAAAACAAAAGTAACGATTGTGTTGCTTTCACTGCGATTTACTGCCATAATACGTGTTTAGTCTTAACAAAAATGGTTAGCTTTCTATCCACGCAGGCCCTGGTTCTATTCCCAGGACATTTAAAACTATTACATATCCTGTTCGGACACACAATCACAATCTACCCCATATCTCATGGGGACCTAAGTGATACATGTCAGGTTAACCAAAATATAACCTTTGGCCCCAGGGGATTCGGTTTGCTTTCGTGAGGGGTAAGAAATAAGTGCCCTTATGTCCTCTCTTGGAGCCTATACTTGGGGTCCGTATCATAATTTTTTTATTGGTTAAAGTAATGAAAGTGCAACAGAGTAGCTAATTATATTTATAACAAAAAATCTGAGCAAATAATTATAACCACATTACCATTGAAACACTGTACGTTGGATAAAATTTTGTGTGCGTACATAGTTCACTGAACAAAAAAGACTTAATTTCAAAACTCCGTTACGCCTATTGATAAACAAATAACAAAGTTCCTAAGTCTGTATCCAAACATTTCAATTTATTCTAAGGATAATTTGAAAACTGTCTACAGTTCAATATAAGTTTCCTTGTATCATAAACTGGTTGTTGTTGAAACTGATTTATCACGAGCTTCAAGCGATAAAGGTAAACTAAGATTAGTAAACCCATAAATTAACAAGACCTAGAAGTGTATATTGAGACCTTAAGACTGATGATTGAGTTAACATATACTTAATGGAATGGAAAGTTAGGATACAATAACGCAATCCGCGCTATGCATAAGTGTGTTTGTGTGTTTAAATTTCAAGCAGTGACGGCTGACCCATAATTGATGCTTTTTCCAAACAATTAGATAAGAGCTTAGGGATGGATAATCATGTTACTTTTTATTGTGAAAATGCAACTTAACGGTATTAAAATAAGGGAAAATTACAACGGGATAACTTCATTTTTATAAGTTAGGTAAGGCAGTCGTTCTGTAGAAAATCTATTATTCTGTAACATCTGATAAGACTAGAAAGCGGACCCGCTCAACAGCTCTCTTGGATGCATCCGGGATAGTGCTACGACGATGATAATGAGGCATGTATTTAGGAATATTTAGTATATTTATCAGTTACCTGGAAGTAGGTTAGTTGGTATCTCCACTAGGCAGCGATAGCCTAGTGGAGATACCAACGGACTACCATGCAGAGGGTATCGGGTTCCAATCCACGGCGCGCACCACTGACTTTTCGGAGTTATGTGCGTATTAAATTGTTAATTATCGCTAGCCCCGTGCCTCGGAGGGCACATTAAGCCGGCGGTTCCGGTTGTCATGAAGATCTTTGACAGTCGTTATAGGGCGTCAGTACCTTATAAATAAACTGTCACTAGTCTAAACCATGGAATATCGCTATCCCTTCGGTTTGCGGAGGTCAGACAGGCAGTCGCTCCATGGAAAAGCTAATATTCAGCCAAATCCGGTTAGACTAGTAAGCGAACCCCAGATTGAAACTAGGATAATGCTAGGAGGATGATGACCTGGAAGTAGGTTAGTCTGTCTGGTTTGTCTGTATGAACGCGAAAACCTCAAAACTACTCAACGAATTGTTGTACGGTTTACACCAATAAATAGGGTGATTCTTGAAGAAGGTTTAAGTTTATAATTCACGCGGGCAGAACCACTTGCAAAGCCTAGTACTATAATAAAAGTCAACTTTAAGTAACATCAGGCTCAAATTTGATAGTCCTAAAACTAGCGTAATGGGTACTTACGCATTTTCCTTTCTTACGTACAACTGAAGTAAGTACAAATGTTTTAGAGGCACTTAGAACTACTTGAAACATTAATGTAAGTTACATGTACCGGCGAACTTAGCTATCTGCTAGAGAAATCAGTTGCTTCATTACATTTGCCGTGGGTACGTAATCAACTACGATTACACACTACGGTTATTATCTGAGCTAACACTGACTGATGTAAATGAAACACAATGACTTGTTTGAAGTGACTTTCTTGATGAGACTCGCAACTAAAGTCAAACCTCACGTAATATCGACCAAAAGTAACAGGATCTATGTCTATATATCTATCAGATGAGTGAGAGTGTCGGCGGTCCCATTCCTTTCTCCTTCATCATCATTCCGCTCCTTCCCGGCTATTCCTTTTCCCACCCAAAGAGTGGCAACGCCCTTCTGAATCCTTTAGCGTTTACTTGTATCTATGGACGGCAGTATTCACTTAAATTACCATCAGGGGAAATCTTCTCATTTGCAGCTAGTTGCATAAAAAACTACCTTTTCAAAGGATAACTGAGCTTTGAATTAATAGGCAGTTTACTAAGACTTAAGTACCAAACGTGCGTGGTAGATTGCTAAGTTCTAATTCGACCCGACCTTGAAGTGGCCCAATGTGCTGACCACCGAATCAGATTCAGACCTAGCAACCAAAGCCGCGATATCATAACCATTTATAATTCTACTAACTATTATCTGCGGCTTCGTCCTAGCTATCACAGAGCAAAAACAGAAATTACTTTCTATCAATTCTTAAGATACACGTAGCTTCTGAAAAACTATGCAGAGTAAGATGGGACCTTTAATTTTAAAACTTCTAACAATTTGGATGAAATGACATTAACTAAAAGTAGCAAATTTTGCCTCTGAGCCTTGCTTTTTCTTAACCCTTTTAAAATGTTTTTGCTATTAAAAGATCAAAAGAGCCTTTATAAATCTAAGTAATGCATAAATTGTTTAATTCTTTAACTTTATGAGCAATATTTCTGTATAATGATTCTAAAGGGGTCGGTAACTGTATTAATTATAGACGAGATATAAAGATAATTTTCAGACATCAACATCATATTCAAGATCTAGTATTCGGTGATAAGATACGAGTACTTTAGTGTGAATAACTCATCTCAAAAGCTAGCTTTAAATATACATATGTATGTATTTAAACGAAAAAGTATTAGTATATGGAGTACATGTACATGGACATATATGTATATGGAGACCGCTTTGTAGTCTTCCTTACCAAACGAGAAAGTTTTATTATTCTTTCACGCAAAACTTACTCAACGGATTTTCATGAAACTTTACAGTATTATGGCTTTATGGGCACATCAGAATCGCACATTGGTAACCCAACGTTCGAATACTATGGTCCCAATAATTGACACCTCCGCGAGCGAATTTTTCTTTTATCTCTGAGCTTTTTAAAACGTAACTACAAACGGTTTATTTCATCGTACTTTCCGTAAACAGAGTTTTTGCTACACAGCTTAATTAATAGATATCCTCAACAAAAGACGTATAATTATAAAATGCCGGTAGGTACAAAGGTCAATTCGTAGAACCGAGCAGCAATTTGAATCCTTTGTTTTGATAGCAAGCTTTACAAACTTTAAAGTAGAAACAGCGTACTTTGCAAATAAATAAAGTGAATGCATGTTCACGTAAACAAAAGCAAAGCAATGTGCCCGTGCATCGAGAGACGTGTAAATAAGTCAGCCAGCCGTGTAACTCTCACAATAGTTGGTTCTGAATCCATTGTGTACTCTTGTTCTTCAAAAGCAGATGTCGTCCGGAATAAAAGATGTACGGCTCAGCCGCGACGTGTAGCTTAGCGACGGGCGACGCGACACGTAGCTGACGATGCGAGTAGCTACGTAGTATTGCGTTGTTGCTGCTGTCGCTACAACGTAGTCCAAGGCATGTACTGTTAATCTTGAAAAATATGTAGCGCGTCGCGTAGCCTGTAGCTTGTCACTTAATTATCATGCGTCGCATTACTAGACGTGAGTCGCTTCGCTTGTTACATCTCTCGTAGCTTATCGCGTTTCGAGTAATTTGTCGCTAATCCTGAAAATCGTAGTCGCTGTCGCTCCTCGCGTTTCGTAGCGTTTGCTGCATCGCGTAGTCGATCGCTAAATCTAGAACCGTCACAAGGCTATAACTCCGTCGCCGCTTGCAGTAGCTATTTTGTGTACAGTTTCAAACCGATGCGGGTTTCGACCGCCGACCCCTGATTAGGTAACTCTGCTCCGGAACTGTCCACAACATTTCAAGGCTTTGAACTTGCAGACTTGACATGCTAATTTCGTATTCAACTCCAGAATAACTTAACTCTTCGGCTTGTTTGCGACACCTGGTGACACTTGTGATCATCTGCTTCGGTACTGGCATTGTTTGCAAAACGCCTGAGTCGAATTGGGTCACAGATTTTTTTATTTGAAATAACATAAATAATATGAAGTTTATTCTATAATGTTCGAAGTCTACCAACTTTGAATATAAAACCAGTCTTAAATCTGGCTAGTTTCATTACGGCCAATCGTATTATGGTCTAGGCCGCCCCGATAACTCAATAATTTAATTATACTTCGATTCGATTGTATAGCAGACGGCTCAATGTATTTTAATGAAAAATATTCGGATTGGAAGTTGGCTTGATATATAAGGGGGTAGGCAGAGGTGTAACATTAGTAACATTACACCCACATTTCGCCATGAATGTTTTAGGTCCCACGTAATAAGGGGCGAGCCTATTACCGTACCGGGCATATTACCAGACTCCGTGCTGCTACTGAGAATTTCCTAACGGAAAAACCCAATAACACTTTGCCCGACCTAGCAATTGAACCCGAGACCTCCCAATCCCAAGCGCACATTTATGCCGCGAGACCAACGAGGCAGTCGTTTTCGTGGAACTTGTCTCTATGAAGTACCAAGTATTGCAGATGCATAGTACAAATACGTGTGATTACTCCCTCATTCTAAACAATTGGGGTAAATCCACCAAGGTACATTTATTATTCGACGGGTTTCATTTTTAACTCCTTAGGTATCTGAATTTTATTTCGCTTTTGATTGAAATTAAACTACAGTTTACATACATCGCGATAAAATCCATAAACTGTAGTTTAATTTCAATGTGTAACATTCGCGTAAACCCAAGAAGATACTATCGCTTTTGACTATTTTTCTACCTATAACTTTTTCTATTTCTCAATAACCTTTCTGTACTATTGAACTTCTTATTATTACGACTTAATTAGAATAGTTTCATTTACGTATTTGTTACAAGTAAATGAAACTAGTCCAAAGGCAGGATGTAAGCTAATATGTTTTATAAAAAATGTTTCGTGTATCTAATGGCCTCGACGTCTCTTAATATTAACGGCCGGAACTACGATAGTGTTATCGAAACTAAATAACTTGTCAGAATACACTAAATAACTTGTCATATCTAAAGATCTTTGACTGACATCTTCTGCTAAGTTCACGGTAATGCCAAAGAGCTCAGATATTTACTTAGAGGCGCATTTCCTATGGACGCTCTGAAGACAAACTTTCTGTGACCCAAATTGCCGCTTGGCGGCGTGGCAGTCGGCGTGGCTGTGACAACTGTCTCTACGAGAGCAAGAGGACGAACGTTCCTCCGGTGTATCTTAACTACGAGGGCAAGAGAGACGGACAACGACGCCAGCGCGCCAGTAGCGCCAACTACAAACTAAACTGGAGACAGCCTCCACTTGGAATTGGCACACGAAATCCTCAAGAACTGCGCTTCTATGTGAAACTGTATTCATTGGTAATGCTAACTGACTATTTCAATGCACTCTGCATCACAGCACAACGCGACATTTCAGTAAATACTCCTCCATCAAGAGACGTTTCGGCGACAAAGTTACTCGACTAATGTCTGTGTAACTTTCACACAAACTGTGAAACCACTCGCATAAACAAGTTAGATATCTCTGGCAAACTTGTTAATTATAATTTACCTCCATCCAACTAACGCATTAATGCAAATTAATTAAATTTCAACCTTGTATCATCTAATCCGGCGTTGTTGCGAAACAATCGCGTATTTTACGCGAGAATGCATCTTTTGTCCGCTGTAATATATTACTCGGCTACTTAGAAGCGGCAATGCATTACGTTTCTAATTAGTCACGTATGGTACTATGCCGTAGTAGTAGGTCCTTGGTCCCTTCGGGCATAAATAAGCCGATCGTGCATGCAAAGCAAACATTGTATTTTGCAACAGAACTATTGTTTATTGTGCATAGCGATGTGTGCTGTGTTCGGCATTTGCCGAGACACTGCCGCTGCCGAAGACGGTTGTGAAAATACGTAACATGTCAACAGTGATTTATGCTTGGCACACGGCATCGTATCCTTGGCTCAAAAACTTGGTAAACAAATACACGGTGTAACAAAAGGATTCAGAGTTGCGATGTTATTTGTACGGCTCGTTTGTAAAGCTAAACATTTGTTGAAATACAAACGTATTCATATGCTAACTCCGTAGCGTTGGTTGGCTGATACTATCTGATTGGGAAATCACAAATGCTCACTAAAATAATAACTACGAAGAAAACTTTGGGACTGTCTTTGCGAAAAAACATTGAAAGGCATTTTTGTTGCGTAATCATTTTGAACAAGAGAACCATAAAATAAATCACAATTGCCACAAAAGCTAAAAATATAAATAAATAGAGAAAAACGAGACGTATTTTATTCTTGGTCATAAAGAACATGCCTCTCAAAGTCCATAAAATACTGGTACGATTTGACGGCCCATAAACGACGAAATAACAATGCTTTTAGTCATATGTCACCTAAAGAGATAAAAATGTACGGATTTTGGTACACGACCAAATAATATAGGAAAACGTCGAGACAAATTGCTAACAATCATTTTATATTCTGCTAAATATCATAAAATGTTTTAAAAAATTGTACTTGTCGCCGAAATTTTAAGGATTTCGTTTTTCAATAGACGACCTTTGTATCTATAAGTCTAAATTTACAAAAAAATATATGTATGTTTATCCATTGACTAGTATCGTATACACAAATATCACATAGTACAAGCTCTGCTTAGTTTGGGCCTAAATGACTTGTTGTGTGTCAGGGTAGACTATGTAAAAAATATACATTGTATGTATTCGTCTGAATATAAGATTATAATTGGCTATTTCTATTGAGAGTATTGGTAAATACAGCAATACTATAGAGAACATTCCGAACTAGCTAACTAGCTTTTACTAATCAGTAACCTTCTTCAAAAACTGCCAAATCTAACGATCATCGAAGTAAATTACTAAAAATAGATATGCATTAGCTAGCTATATATAGATATTATCATGACAATTAAACCGTCAATGCCACATGCAGGCCTGCATATCGCAATAGCGTTGCTCGTTAACAGTTATTAATTGTTTACTAGCCAACGTAATAATGTATTGGCAAATATAAACGATATTTGAGTAGTATCACATCTATATCTCGAACTTAATGGCTTTTATGGCTGTATATTTTCACGGACATAAACAAATATGAACACGACCTTATGAAGTAATATTATATTGGCGTTCGTGTATGCCTAAGCATACACGAATGTTGCACAGTAAAATGAAACTACTTTTTGCGTCACTCTGACTGATGGCACATGTTTTGTCTGAGTTCGACAAACTGGTACTTTGATCAGACTGTTTATTGCAGAGCCACTTACTACTTGTGCTGCAACTCCAGTTAGAGCGCCGTTCTGCGTAACCTGCTTCCCTAACATCTGTTCACTTGACTTTTGAACAAGTTAAACAAGAACGTCTTTCCTGTTCCAGCGCCCCACGCTTTTACAATCAAATATTATAATTAAAAGCACATAGTTTACATTTCAGCCCAGAAATAGAGACAACTTGAAAGATCCATATTTTTTTTTTGTTTTTATGTGCATTTATAAAAGCGTTTTTATCTTGTGTTTTTAAGCTATTTATTTATTTTATACTGTTTGGTCTTTGATACTGAAATATTTTTAACATTTATACATTTATTTTAAGTAGGCGAATGAGCCCGCATCCTCTCCATTTTCGCCTGTGCGTATTTATTACATGATGTTTTATCTGTCAGCTTATAACAATCTCGCTCTTCAATCAGGAGACCACTAAGTGATTTTACTCTACTCAGGGCCACATACGCCTGTCCAGCCGCAAAGGTACGGGACCCTAACTAGACCACTGCGTGTTCTACAATATATAATTGGTTTGTTATAACCTTGAATCCCGATCGTGTTCAAAGTCCATTACATGGCCTTTCTCACAAGTGCAAACACAACTATGATACGATATTCCATCATGGAATGCCAGTGCCTATCATCGGCTTCATCATCAGACCTTGAAACCTAATCGTGGCCAAAGTTCATTACAAGACTTTTCTAAGAAATCCAAAACAGCTGTGATACGATTTTCCATCATGAAGTTCCAGTTCATGTCTTACAGCTCCATCATCAGATCAGTTTGACAGTACCATATTATTGTATTGCCATCAGAACTACATACAAATGCCAATTTTCATTACACTGCGACCCTTGGAAGATGGTTAAATTAGTTAGCTTAGATTCCATTACATAGTTAGTTGCATACACGACGACCTAATAAAAGCGTGTTAAAAATAATTAGTCATTAGGCGGATCCACACAGAGTGAGCAGCCTCGTGCGGCAAATGCCTCGCGAGGCTGCTCGCTCTGTGTGGAGCCGCCTATTATTACAGTATTTTCAGTTAAGGCACTAAAAGGAATATCAGGTAAATCTAAACGTGATTAAGTCTGCAGTCAAGAGCCCGAAACGTCAATAACTTTTTTTAATTCTAGTGCGCATTTAGAAATGAAATTCCGCCAACTTTGTTTCAGGTTCCACTTACTATGCGTTTACTAGGCTAAGCCATAATTTTCCGCTCGCTGCAACAAAATTTAGTAACAGAAAACTCAACAACAATTTTCA
Source organism: Euclidia mi (assembly GCA_944739405.2). Classification (NCBI taxonomy): domain Eukaryota; kingdom Metazoa; phylum Arthropoda; class Insecta; order Lepidoptera; family Erebidae; genus Euclidia; species Euclidia mi. The sequence goes on from OX123185.2 coordinate 15,779,278, forward strand.
AACGTGAGCAAACTTTCATTGGCGGCCCATCAACTAATTACTGAAGTGGGCCTTCACTCTCATAGTACAGAAAATAAACTAAAATATAGATATACTAGCTTTAGCCCGCGGCTTCGCTTGCGTAAATTCGGGTTTCTCTAGTTTATCATCTAATAAGTAATTAACAGTAACGGCAATAGGCTCGCCCCCGTTACGTGGGACCTAAAAATTCATGGTGAAATGTGGTTGTAATATTACACCTCTGCCTACCCCTTCGGGAATACAGGCGCGAGTCCATAAATAAATTAATAAAATATTTTAATTAATATTTTATTTCCGAACTAACTAAAGATAGCCTCAATTTAGACATAGCTTCACATTACCGGGCAAATTTATTCAATAGATTCCTAACTTTACAACCATTATTCTCTCTGAACTATAATTATCATAATTCTCAATATTTATGACTATTTAAAATACAAACCACAAATTGCCGTGACTCAGAACATTACTTTAAATATTTACACGCTTTTATTAGTGGTAGTATATAGATACCACTAATATACATACCACTAATGATACATCAAGGAACGAAGTAGCGATAGCCGAGTGGAGAGACCGATGGACTGCTACGCAGAGGTTCTCGGATTCGAATCCACGGCACGCACTAATTACTTTTCGAAGTTAAGTGCGCATTAAATTGTTAATTATCGCTTGCATATCGGTGAAGGAAAACATCGTGAGGAAACCTGCATGTCTGAGAGTTCTCCACAATGTTCTCGAAAGACATGTGAAGTCTGCCAACCCACAATTGTCCAGCGTGGTGGTCTATGGCCTTACCCTTCTCATAGTGAGAAGAGGCCCGTGCCCAGCAGTGGGACAGTATAAAGTGCTAATCATGAATGATGAATGAATGATACATCAGATTCATAGTAATCTACATATCCATTTAATGGAATCTTTTAATGAGATTTTCATCCACTTTGAACTCCAAGAGTATTCAGGGCAGGCTCCTTTTTTCATAGTGTTCATCTACCGATCAATCCATTAAGCACCCATCACAATAGCCCAGAATAATTAGTTCCCTTACAAAAAGCAATAGCAACATTTAATTAATAATTTATAATAATTGAAATAATTATTTTCTACGTTTTTAGTATTTATTTTTGTCATATTAATATGACAATAGGCTCGCCCCTTATTACGTGGGACTAAAGTTTATCTGGCGAAAAGTGGGTGTAGAAATACACCTGTGCCTACCTCTTCGGGGTTATAGGCGTGAGACTATGTATGTATGTATTAATATGACTTCATGCTTTATAAACCATAATAATAATAGTTGTAACAAATTAAGTATTTGGACGTGGCTCACGAGATTGTCGACATGTGGGATGTTGACTCGACGATCATTGTACCGATAGTCGTGACTGTAAATGGTCTTATTGCCAAGAACCTCGACCACTACCTTAAGAGGCTCTCTCTAGACGGCTGGATCAAGTCCTCTATACAGAAGGCAGGACACGACACGCATCTTTGGGAGGTTCCTCTCTCTGGAGTCCTAGCTTGGTCCCTGTGCCCGATGCCAGTGAGTCTCCGTGGTCCTATTTTATATGGTCAAATTTTATTTTGAATTATGTAAAATAAGACAATGAGAAAATACTAAATAAAGAGGAATAATAGTTATGATAAAAATCCTTAAAGATATTGTTTTAGAATCTTCAAGAATAAATTTCTTCGCTTAATTTTCTCATGAACTCGTGTCCCTGGTTCGTTTAACTGGTTGTAAATTCTATCCCAGCTTGCGGTGGAGTTGATCGATAAACAATTTACACTGTTATTGTTTATACTCGTCTATAAATTGTCGATGGTTAGTTATCTCTGAGCTTTGTCCTTGTAATAGGTGTGCAAACTGGACTCCCAAATTTTGGATGGAGATTTTCTCGTTATTATAATAAATGTTTTATAAGTTTGCAGGGTTAGTTGTTGATAGTCATTTAGACATAATAGGGTATTTGACTAAAAAAATCGAATTAGTCCGTCAGTTAGATTATCGAAAAATATTGGATACGTATTTTTTGTTTTATCGAATCAGTAAAAAATTACGGAGATAAAACGCATCAAAGATGGAGAAACGTATAAGAGTGGGGGCTTGTAACGTCACTTGCCAGTAAAAAGTGTACTGGCAAGTGACGTCACACGAGTTTTCAGCGAAGTTTATCGTCTTAATTTTTGTTTACGCGACTAAAGAAAATATACGTGTCCAATATTTTTTGGAAATCTATCTGACGGACTAATTCGATTTTTTAGTCAAATACCCTATTAAAGTAAGTTTTTTTAATATATTGTAAGTAGGCACATCATTCTTTATTTTTAAATGATTTTTAGGGAGTTCGGATGCCCAAATTCTCCGTTGGACATAATCAATATTGAAAGAAGTACTTGCAACTGCAGTTTACGGCCACATTCCTTCATTTCAGCCGATAGACGTCCACTGCTGGACAAAAACCACCTCTAAGGAGAGACTGATTATGAGCCATTCTGCTTCCCGTGATTCCAACAAGATTACCAGCCAAGTGGCCTCCTGCCATCTTGCAGGAGGTCTCTGCTGCGACGTCCAGTGCATAGCTGCCATGGCTGCCAGTCCAGAACCTTCCCAACCTTGACTCAATTGAACCTGGTCTGGATAGATATGGATAATTAACATTTTCAATTGAATACACACATAACTTCGAAAAGTCAGAGGTGTGTGCCCGGGGTACCTGGGGATCGAACCCGAGACCATCGTCACGGCAGTTCTTTACATACACCACTGGGCTGTCGCCGCCTTAAACTCTGTGCTGGACACCTAAGAAACTTCACTCTATTGTTTTATGAAGTCCCAGGCCCACGCAGAATTATAATCTTAGTAGGCCAAAGTAAATAGCAATGATATTACAAGAAAGAGATAGATACGTTACCTACGTAGTAATCAATCCGTAGAAACGGTACACTAACGGACACATCGATAACTCCATATTTTATTTTCGGTTGACCAGATGTGTCAGTTTCACTTTGACGCTGGCTCGCGACGTCACACACACATATGTCAGACGTCACACACACATGTCAGACTTGCTGACTGGCTTATGTTTAGCGTCCTGCTTTTGGTACGCCTATAACATATCTACTTCTTTTTATTTTTGTAACATTATTGGTAAATAGATATGAGTAAGGATACCTGTTGCACAAACTACATGTCTAAGATGATTGACTTGTGAAATTCGCTATTAATCGTTGGCTCTTTTACGATATAGCTATACAGGAGACAGCCGCTCAACCGCGGACCAAATAACAATTTCCAGACAAGATTGGCAACGTGCACTTAGCAAAGAATGCTTGTAATCATGACTCGACTATTATCCCTAATCACGTTACAGGAAATTAACTAAATTATAAGCTTTAATTGTAACACAAATTTGTGCTCACGGAGGTGTAACGTACAAGTAAACCTTGAGAATAGATTTCCATTTTTTCACATCGCAGGGCGTTTGCTTAACCAGTAGTGTAGCAATATTTAGAAACGAGTAAACCCTAATAATTTGTATTACATTGCGTATTTAGTAACGTATTAATCAAAACACAGTTGAATAGATACGTCAGAGTAAGTGAAACAACTCGATGCATTGTTTCTGTTGAAGTGAATGCCTAAGCAGAGTACGTTATCGCTAAAAAGTAAACTCGATCAAATGTAAGTCGTGGGATCTTCCCACGTGCAGTAAGACCCTAATAATTAGCCGTTAGCCAACCATTTGCGCTTTGTCGTGGGTTTGAAATAGAACAAATAGTGTGCCTAATCTTGTACAATTCTCAAGTTCATCATCATCAGCCTTTAACAGTCCACTGCTGGACTAGGCCTCTCCTTTGAAAGGAAGAATTGGCCTACTATACCACGCTGGCCAAACGGGTTGGTATAGGGTTTGTATCAAGTTTTCCTTCTTTTACAGTGCTGTTCTCTGCATAATATGCTCCCTCTGTCGGCTCTTACGACACCCATGGGATGATATGGGGTGGTGACATTCCGTATTCTTAATCCGTCACCACACGGACCATTCTCAAGTTAAATAATATTTATTTTAGTGACTTAAATTATCACCTCATCGTTCTCTAAGTGGCCTCTGCAAAATGACAATGTATGTTATCCACAAATGATTATTACAAGTCGGGTAGTTATTTGTGCTGGTTGTCAAATATTTTCCTTAGTAACTCAGTTTTGTTAGTTTTATATTTTTATTTAATAGATTTACATTCACCGAATCTTTATCACTAAAACACATCAATAACTTTTCACTTTGAGTGTAAGTAGTTACGTTAAAACACGCATTTCTTTAAGCAATATTTATGACATGCGTGATACATTGATGGACAAATAAGCCCGTGTGCCGTAACAACTCGTTCAAAACCCGACTTCTCATAAATACACTCATAACACACTTGATGTACAAACATACATAACAATTATTTAATTTATAACTTCATCGCATAAATCTTAGTTTCGTAACTAATTAGGGTATAATTTATCAAACCACAAGTACTCTATAAGACTGATGGTAGAGTTTTACTTGCTTTGAGTTGTTTGATAGCTCTATTTGTTAGTATAATCCTAATTTATTTTACTTGATGTGTCGTCAAACAGCTTCTTTAGTCCACGGCTGGACATGTCCCTCCTGTTTTGACTCGCAATAGCATGGTGAGGCAATATAAAGATTTGGCCAATTATACGGGTTGGCATAAAGTTTTATGTCGAGGCTTCTGTCTCTTCCACAAGATACAATTCATAACATAACATAACTTCAAGCCTTTTATCCCGGAAGGGGTAGGCAGAGGTGTATTACACACCCACACTTCGCCAGTTATGTTTAGGTCCCGACGTATTAGAGGGCGAGCCTATTGCCATCTACCGGGCACATTGTTAAGCGAGCGATAATTAACATTATTTTTGATAAGATACAATTCGCTTCGAGTATTACCTTAAGTTGTCTTTTGCAACACCTTCGTAATGAAATAGTGTAGTGTCACATTATATTCTTAATCCGTGACTACACTATGTATGCCCAGATCATATTACTCATTGTTCTAGCTTATACACTCATGCAAATATTAAGTAATATTACTCAACGTCTATGTGTTATGCATTTAGGACGCATTCATATCGTATACATTAATATTAATACGCAAATATCCTAACCAGTGGGATTAATTAAAATCTCATTGGCCTAGTACTGTTCATATATCATTAACTGTATTATACTGTCATCTAAACCTAAGCGGCTCTATAGACCTGATCACAAAGCAAGGGCTATAATACCAGGTTCAAATGTGTGACAAAAATAAATAAAAAAAACTTTTTGAAGAAGGTTAATTCCTATTTTGTTACAGCGAATTTAAAAAAAAACAAAATCTTTAAAATGCATATTTTCTTACTTTTTAAAGTAGACTCTCGGTCTTTAAATCCTATGTCGCGAGGGATTTTACAAACATACAATCCACGGTCACAATAAACACCTAAACCCGAAACAACAATTTATGGGTGTGACTTTAACTCAAATAAAGTTAGGTCTCAATTTCGAATTGTATTTAATCCATGTTATTCTAAGCCGGTATGTGTTTATCTTCTTCTACAATAACACACTACCAAATAATTTAATTCTTGTGAATTGCACGGCCCTCACGACGTCGTAGACATAAATTCAGATGTGTAGAATTATAGGTAATCCACGTTGTTGTGAACACACCCGTCACGAGCATCATCATCGCAAATCACGCGCGAGATTATTGGATAGTACAAGTACGCAATCCAATTTGGTGTCGGCGCCTGCGTTCGCACAATGCAATTTACCTCTCGACGTTTCAACACTCGCCCCGTATTTCTCCACACACCCCATTCTCATCTTCGCAAACGTCGCTAAGATGACACTATTCGTCATATGAATAAAACTATTGACAACAGAATTTATGCATTCGTCCCGAGCCACTGACATGTTCGCAGAATCTCTTCGGATCCACCTATTGCATATTCCTCGCGGCCCGCCGTCCACGAGTATCAAATTTATTTTTATTGTTTGCGGCGAGGATTGTCGGCTCCTTAGGGGCTGTTTGTATGCGGACTGAGAAGAATTACGTGTGCGAGGGAACGGATCCATTTAAGAAATAGAGATAAAACAATTTGTTTACAAAATGTGCTGTATAATGTGAATGTTTAGACTGTATGAAAGGAATCTGTAAACTAGCTGTGTTCAGTTATTATTTTATCGGCGAACGTGTCCGCTGGGTGCACTAACGGCTCGCAGCGTGAACGCGGAACATAATTTTTCTCGTATGAAATATCTAAGCCGAGAGGGATAGTCCTGTACTTATTTGAATAAGGCGAGCGAGCGCAGAGCTATATTTTTTGCGGCACAGCGGCGGCACTGCGGAATGAATTCACACTTGATTGTATAATTTAGTTAAGTTAATCTCGCTACGAATTGCGCGGAACTCGCCAGTTTTCAATTTCACATTTGAATGCTGCGAACGTTGTTTTCGCGTAAATTGTATTAATCCCCCTCGGCACGCCGCCCGCGGTAACAATACACACTCAGACTACAACGTGTTGCGATTACTCAATAAATACTTCAAAATCCGATAATAATTGCTGTGTTTAATGAATTTCGGTAATGTAACTTTGATACAATACTACGCGAGGGTTTTCACATATAATTCGTGTACATTGCGTAGTTAAACCTACATGCGGCAGAGCAACGATACACAATATAAATGTATCGTATACGAGACTGGCTGATTAGTGGCAGGTTGCCAGCACCGCTTCCCCAGACTGTTTTTTTCCTAATAAATTTACAACTGGAGCGACATGATTCACGATATCCTATTGTTCTAACGTGCAGATAAATCCTGGTTATTACCAATATTGTTATAACGCTAGGTAACATTATAAATGGTGTATTTCACAAGACTTATTCGGATTTTCACATGCGCGGCTTTACCTGCAAATAGTTGGATTTTACGCACATTCTCGGAACAGTTTTAAAATACTAAAATAAGACGAATAACAAGTGGACGGAACGCCCTTAATTCACTGGAGAGAATCTGAATAATTTAAGTTGTATACATAGCCACGTTTAGGCTGCATAAGCTGCTTTTGAGAGTATGATTTTATCCGACGATACAAGGCGTGCCGGGCGAACGAAGTCCTTTTGACGGGTATCCAGAAAACTGCGCTTTGAAAGCAATCAAGTCATTGTTAACGTTCAAAGTAATTTCTTTGATATCGTTGTTCGTGATAGACGCTCCTATTACGTGTTGCTACGTGATTTAGCAATGTGTCTGATGGCATCTGTGTTTCTAACAGTTAACTTGCCATTTAAAACAACCAACGGTGTAATAAAGAGCCGGTGCGGGCGTGACTTGCCTTTAATAAGTATTTAAATAAGTATGTACGTAATAAGCCACTGGCGGATTTCCCAGTCCATATCTGCTTACCGTCACCTGGTGTGAGTTTTTGGTAAAAAAATAATCAAACTTTAAGGAAAACTTAATCTAAGAACACATAATGTTGCTTTCCCGATCTATTGTAAGATCACCAATGGTTTTAAGTTAAATCATTATCATCATCATCAACCGACAGACATCTACTACTGGACATGGGTAAATAGGTTTAAATTAAATATTAAAGAGTTCCTTTAATGTTTCAGGGATATTTCTTTGTTTTTTTTTTAATATAATCTCACGCCTGTATCTCCGAAGTAATATATATAAATAATAACTGTAAATAAACTGTATAAAACACTAAATAATTTATTTTATTTATTTATAGTCTCACGCCTTTATCCCCGAAGGGGTAGACGGAGATGTAAATATTACACCCACATTACGCTATGAATTTTCTAGGTCCCACGTAATAGGGGGAGAGCCTATTGCCGTTACCGGGCACATCACCGGACTGCGTGCTGCTACTGAGCATTTAGAAAAACTCAGTAACACTTTTGCCCGACCCGTGAATCGAACCCGGGACCTGTGATCAGCAGACGCATACACTATCCTCTGGACCACGTAGGCAGTAATTTTTAAATTGCTTTTTATTTCTTGTTCACAAATAGTTGTTTTAAATTGAGTGATTAGGAATGTTGCTACAACCAATTTGCAAGAGTATACTTAGATGCTTACACATAGCTCGAATACATACCTATGTGTGAACCACAGGCAGATTTACCGCGTCTAGGTGTCCTTTGTATTTCTAAGCTTGGAAAGTCCCCATGACACCAGTGTTTCTTGTAATTCTTATGCATTAGCAAAAATCTTAGTTCGTATTGTTCGTTCAATAAACATTGTGTATTTTTTCTTAAATGCGACAACAATAGTTATTGTTTGATAAACGTGTATCTAAAACTTTTTTTTAAATTTTGAACCACATGACATTTGTAATTGCCATCAGAACAGTGATTGGTAATCTCTAGTTATAGTATATCATCTATGATTGGTAATAAAACTATCATTAACGTGTTTCGGATCCGACATTCAAACGTGTATTTCATACGAGTATTTCAAATTTAGAATTACATGACGTTAGTAGTTGCTATCGATTGCTATCACAATAGAGATGGGTAATAAAACTATCGGTTACGCGATTCTGATTCGATACTAATTACAAGTTGAGCTCTATAGTCGATTACTGACGATTAAACCAGTGGCATAGTCGTTTGACGATAGAGCCCGGTAGAGCAGCTTAACATGACAATATCAGCTATGCGTGTGGTTCAGGCTTTTTCATTGACTACCCAAATCATTGATTTTCGCATAGACTTCGTAGATAACAAATCAAATATTAATTATAATAAGCACATTACGAGTACTAATAGAATTTACAGGGCCTATTATATGCATCTGCCTGGTCGGTTGGTTATCACGACATGTTTTAACTATGTCTCTGTTTTAACTCCAAGTTAGTAGAGCCTTGCTGATTTCAGCATGAATGGGCCGGCTCGACCGGGGAAGTACTAACCTCTCATAGAAGATCAACGTAAAGTAAACAGTACCTAAACTGTTCGGTGAGTGAAAGTGCTGGAGGCCCTATCCCCTATTCCTTCTTCCTCATCCTATCCCTTTTCCAAACCCCAAGGGGCGGCAACGCACTTGTGACTCCTGTGGTGTTGCTTGTGTCCATGGGCGGCGGTAATGGCTTACCATCAGGCGATCCGTCTGCTCGTTTGCCCCCTGTTACCAATAACAAAGTCACTCTCCAATCTTCTATCTCCACACACAAAATCATTTCATATTATCGATCTAATGCGAAGTGAAAGAAGCACAAGCAAATACACTTTCAAATTAATAATATAAGTAGGTACATAAGGATCAAATATGGAATATTAATTAGATACTTCAATGTTCTTCCGTTACTCACACATGACATCATTTGTTTTACAATCAGCTTTTCCCGAGTGAGTTGCTAGGCGACATTTCACACTTTCACTATTCATAAAGTTTATTCTGTCATATTCAATACAATATTGTTTCCGACTTATGGAAAACATCAAACATTCGGTTCTATCTAATATACCAATATATAAAGCTCAAGAGTTTGTTTGTTTGTGTCCTTGAACGCGCGACTCTCAGGAACTACTGGTCCGATTTTAAAACTTCATGAACCCGCGAATACATCTGTGCTTTTGAAGGTTACTGCTACGCACCCGTACCTTATAGCGTGATGTAATATAGTTTATAGAACTTTCTCGATAAATAGGCTATCCAACAAAAACATAATCATTCAAGTCAAACCAGTAGTTCCTGACATTAACGCGTTCAGCCAAACATAAGATTTATTTTTTAAGTGTTTACATTATTAAGTAGGTATATTAATATAGACAATACATACAGTTTTTGGCAGAACTTCTGGCCTTATCTCCACTGTTGCATCACAGGTTCAGTAGCTATAACCATTGAAGATAATGTGTTTTGACACCTGTCAAGACCCGGCAACTGTCTAAAACACAAAACATACGACCCCTGTTGAAATATTTATGTAACACACACCAGTTTTCTTATTTCATTTAATAGTCACGTTCGCATACAAAGTGCCCTATGGAGCCCTCTGTATTCGATAGACTGTCCAACCTGTCAAGCCAATACAAAAACAAAACCCTAGGGGTCCGGCCCCAGCTATTTATAAATCGAATTAACTAGCCCCTGTTAGTACGCAATTTCATTTAATGATTGGATTAAACGTCGTCTATCTAATGAACAAAATTGCTCTCATAACGGTGAATGTTACTAAAAATTAACGAGATAAATAATCCTATAAACTTATTTAATCCAATACTGTGTGAAACTACAAAGCATTTGAATTTGTATGGATAACTGGATTTACGGACAAATATACCCGAGTGCGCTATAATGGGGGAAAAGCTGCAAAACTGCGCAACACCATAATCGCTAATAGAGTTATCGTAGCACTGTGTTCCGTCTGCATACGACACCCAAAATTTATTTATTGTTAACTTACTTACGGGAAAAAATGTTTTATTGTACCACGGTGTAATTTTATTATGGATCTCGATGCAAACCATTTTTTTCACTTTGATTCCTTTATTAGGCCTTTTATAGTAAAAACATTAAGAATATTTTTTGTTGGCAGGCATAACTGTATCTTACTGGCTGGACTACGAAACAACATCGACTGGGAGTATCAACAGAAACTTTTCTTCTAAGGTAAGTATTATTCAAGTACTTTTTTCGCTAAAATGGTTAGTGCAAATATAGATTTGAAAGTAATTTGAAAATATATTTCACTAGAAATACCACACCTAAAGCAAAAAGTTATAATATCCTTTCTATAATGTTGTCTGTGCCTCCAAAAAGGTACATGTACATGTATATAAAATCCTTGCATGACTGACTGACATACAACACACAGCCAAAGCAAGAAGCTAAAATTTGGCATGTATTTTCTTTTACTAAGAAGCGATTTCACGAAATTCCCACGTGTATGGGCTGCTGATTGGGGCTCACACACCTTGGAGTTTTAAATAATAAGTCACTGATAGGTTAGATGAGATGCTATTTATTGATCACTTAACTACCACGTACCTAATGATATATGAAAGTGCTATGATATGAGTACCAACGTTTATGACTGTAGATTGCGTACTAATACAATAATTATAAGTTAATAAATGCGATGTTACGGTAAAATGCTGACTTGGCGCCCGCGCGTGCTATGTACGAAATATGACTCGTACACCACGATATCGGACAGAAACGTTTAAATTAAAAGACATGTTCGGGCGTAGCCGCGGGCATCCTCTAGTCTATATTTAAATATATTATCTGTATCGTAAAGTCATATTGTTTTGACCTCTCGCAATGTACAAATTGTCTCAACCCTTTGGCTTTTGCGACCAATTACAAAAGGTTTTAATGAAATTAATTAGAGAGAATCACCTGACGCTTGGTTGCTATGCCGTGACTGTTCGACCCTGTTATTTACCATCACATTTTAAGGACAATAAGACTTGATATTTTCTAAAACGTGTAACATGGTTTTAATTCACAGTTTTCATTTGTGCGGTGAGCTGAAACTTTTCAATTCAGAATTTTATGAAAGTATTTTCGTTTCGACACTATATTCTTAATCAATTGAATGACAATATCTATATATATATATATAAAAGAAAGTCGTGTTAGTTACACTATTTATAACTGAAGACCGGCTGAACCGATTTGGCTGAAAATTGATGGAGAGGTAGCTCAGAACCAGGAAAAAGACATAGGATACAATTAGTTGGAAAAAATAATCTGAGAGGGATTTTAGGGAGGGTCGAAGTTTGTAGGGACAAACCTACTACCTATTGACAGTAATAACGCATGCGCTGTAATAATTTACAGCTGCGCGCGCATGTGCTATCGTACATCTGTCAGTACTGTCACATTATACATTGTCATATGGTGCACTGTCATTACTTCGTTCGCTTTTAAGGTTCGCTTACTTAATTAAACTAATAATAATTATTGTAACAGCCTTGGCTAATTCCTACTAATATTAGGTACTAGCTGTGCCCGCGGCTTCACCCGCGTGGAAATCGGTATCCCTTAAATATCCCTTTCTGTGGCCTTGATAATGTAAAATAAGATAATGATTGGTTGATGAAACTCACACTCATATTTAAGTTTCTTACTTACTGTGGGTATTAGTATTAACCTGTACCTGCCACCTAAAGTCTTAGCTCTTTCTTTTAATAAATACTATCTGGCCGGATTACATAATTATTATTTAATTTGAATCTTTGCACTCAAAAAGTAACACTCGAATATTAAGTATACGATGCTCTACTATCTATACTAATATAATAAAGCGGAAGAGTTTGTTTGTTTATTTGAACGCGCTAATCTCAGGAATTACCGGTCAGATATGAAAAATTATTTTTGTATACGATAGCCCAGTTATTCCGGAAGGCTATAGGCTATATAACATAACGCTTCGATCCTTTGGGCCAGGTAAAAGGCTAAAAAGGCTAAAAGATAATGTCGGCTAATCTCAGGAACTAGCAGTCGGATTTAAAAAATTGTTATTGCCTATGATAGCCCAATTATGCCGAAAGTCTATAGGCTATATAAAATTACGCCACAACTTTTAGGGGCCAGACAAAAATAATAAAATGGCCAAACGAGAAGGTGGAGGGTTGGGTCAAAGGCAAAAAAAGGCTAAACGAATAGGATACCATCTATATGGGTATCGCGCTTTCGAGATTTTCGGGACGCTGATTAATAATATGAAACTTATTTAGTGATCCAAGATGGCGGACGGGAAATCAAAGATGGCGGATGAGAAAAAATTTAATATCAATATGGGTATTGCCTTCAATATTATAATCGGTGGGTAATCGAAATATAACATCTATTTCGTGATCAAAGATGGCGGATGGGAAAATTTAAAAACATCAATATTGGTATCGTCTGCGATGTTAAAAGGGATGGGGAATCCAAATACAACATCTATTTCGTGATCAAAGATGGCGGATGGGAAATCAATGAAGGCGGATGAAAAAAAAATTTAAATTGAATATGGGTATCCTCTCCGATGTTTTAAGCTATGAGGAATGTAAATACAACATCTATTTCGTGATCAAAGATGGCAAATGGGAAATCGAAGATGGCGGACGGTTTTTGCTGGGTCATCTATCTATATTTATAGGTATACAAAATTCAATCTTCGTTTGTTTGAGGTATTCCCCGAAGCACACCCAAACGAAGCACACCCAGACGAAGCACACCTAAAGTATTCCACTTTGCACACTCGTAGGTGGGCTTCAAATAAAAAGAACATAAATAATTAATTTCCTATTCCACGAAGCACACCTACGAATATCACTCGCATAGTGCGGGGACTAAGAAATAAAAATGTCGATAGAAGAAAATATTATTTAAAAGACTAACTTAAATATCTAACATCTTTCAGTTTCATTATAATTATGTGATTCAATACTTGTCATTTTCATAATGTTCATATATAAATCCCATAGATAAGACGTATACATAATGCACTAATAGTCAACGCGTGCGCCCGCCACAATTCCCGAGCCAACGCGAATTTAACCGAGCGCTTCCGGAACTTGTTTACATGCTTAGTTCTCATTACATTACACTATCGCGACGTCACGGGCTGAGTGTACCTGTGCCATTGTGCGCCGGTCTTGTTATTGTTATTTTTTCTGTTTTTCGTGTTTCAAACAAAATAATGGAGCCGATGGCAGGTCCGAGTAGTAGAACATCTATTAATTACGTACTTGGCCGCAAGGGACACATGTGCTAGGGTATAATAATAAACAATATAGCAAACACAAGATTTTTAAAACCGAAAGAAACGAAAGTATTTCTAAATTTAACGATTACCTTGTAACTCAGTGGCTCGAACATAAGTTATAGAGAGCACGACAAATGGTTGTATTATAACGTAAAAAATTAAACTAATAATTATACAGTCTCATTACTCTGAAATAAATAATATAAAATTTTCAATAAAAACAGAGCCATAAATCTAGCAAAACTTTTAGATTGCTTCCAAAAATTGCAATAATTATGTTGAAATTAGAGTAAAAATGGGTTATTCAAATCATCAAAAATATGCTGAAATTAAAAATAATATAATCGAAAACACAAAAAAGATTATAAAAATGGGTTAATTTCAGTTGGACATTGTCTAGAGAAATTAAGATTCTGATTAATAATAATTTATTTAATTGATGAGTCTAGATACTTACTAAATGGCCATTTTTTAAAGATTATTTAAGAAACAATATTCTTTAAGAAATGGGCAATTTAGTAGAAAAGAATTTATACACCGTTATTTTTTAATTAGTACAAAAACTTTAAGGACATATTAGCGAAGACATTATTATCATATAAGTGACGTAAGAATTTCATAATATCTATAAATAACAAAGTTATAATCATTTGTTTTTTGTAGAAAATCTCACCCAAATCATAGACATATTTTACAATCCATTCACACTTCATTGATAGTACTTACTTTCCGTCCTACTCTTACGCATTCTTTCCGTCGCACTTATAATGCAGGTAGCCGTAGACAATAAAATGAAGCAAAATAATAAGTGTAGGTAGATATTTTTTATTTTTTTAAATTCTACCCACTCCTTCATACTTCATCCTGTCTTAGGACCGGCAAAATTTACCGCTTTACAAGTAATTAAATACGGAGGTAGGTATGTAATTAGAAAGCAAACACGTCATATCAAAATAAAAGAAAGTATTCTGTAATAAAAGAAAAGAGTAATTTTGGCGTATTTATGAAGTTAGAATCGGCTGCTATTTACAATTACTATTAAATCGTCATCACGTCAGCCTAGAGACGTCCACTGCTGGACATAGGCCTCCCTCAAGGTTCTCCACACAGACCGATTTTGAGCCGCCCGCATCAAATTATTATTTAGTTAAGTAGGTAATATTTACTTTACTTACAAGTATTTCAATTGTTCTTCGAAATATCCATCACTATTGTCAATACACAGCACGTTTTATTTAATTGTTTTTTAACGAGATAAGTAAGCTTTGACTTTTCACTGCGTCAAAAGCGTCCAATATGCACTGTTTAAATTATTCGATACTCGCACTCACAACTGCTCACTTTTGTACACAGTGGTGAGCATGGAGGCCAAGCTACGACCCGCCTCGACCGATCCACTGGCTTCCAAACACTTCCCTGTACAAACGCATAGCTGCACTCGCGTGATGTGAACTAATAAGCCATCCCGTTGGGCAAACGTAAACAAAAAATAATTGTTTCCACGAAAAAACATCCGCTCGGTATCGCCTTCAATTTAGCACTGCGGCGCGCGCGCAGAGGGACAGGGGGTGGCGAGCTTCGAGTTTGCACAAATTTATCAATGGAGTAGTGGCGCGTAAAATTACTACGACAACATAGTATTTAGTTATGCATTTACCAAACATTACGTATTTTTGTGGACAGTTTTGGGACAGTTTTGGAACTTAGTATTTTTATTTTTTACATACATATATATGATTAGTTAAAGATGCCTAGAGCCCCATTAAATTTTTTGTACTAATTAAAAAATTGCGGTGTATAATTATTTATTTTTGTGATTTGTGATTTTAAACATTCTGCGATTTTACATAAAACTGGAGTGTATTATTATTAGTTAAAGGGTAAGAAAACATAGATCTCAATAGAAAACAATATTTACAATGTTTTTGATATTTGTCCAAGTTTTTATTGCAATTATAAGACAATCTGTGATTTTTTATGTTAAAGTACAGTATTTTATTATTCACTAAACAGATAGCTATTAGAAAACTTCAACATAGATCTCTATGTAAAACAATATTTACAATGTTTTTATTGTAATTATGAAACAATCTGTGATTTTTTATGGTAAAGTTTTATTATTCATTAAGTGACTAAATAGATAGTTATTAGAAAACATCAACATAGATCTCTATGTAAAACAATATTTACAATGTTTTTGATATTTTCCAACTTTTTATTGCAATTATGAAACCATCTGTGATTTTTGATAGTAAGATTACAAAAATGACAAATATTGTGTCACATTATTGTAATGAAACTGAAAGATGTTAGAAATTTAAGTTAGTATTTTAAATAAACAATATTTTCTTCTATCGACATTTTTATTTCTTAGTCCCCGCACTATGCGAGTGATATTTGTAGGTGTGCTTCGTGGAATAGGAAATTAATTATTACATTTTTTTTATTTGAAGCCCACCTACGGGTGTGCAAAGTGGAATACTTTAGGTGTGCTTCGTCTGGGTGTGCTTCGTTTGGGTGTGCTTCGGGGAATACCTCGTTTGTTTGTATACCTTTGTAAACTCTGAAATTTTAGATTAAGCATTGGTGGATTTGGTAACTTTGTTCAGAATTGCCTGGAAAAGTGGTTTGAAAAAAAAAAAAAAGGAATAAGCAAAAAGACCTTTCAAAGGCGATAAAGGGTTCGCCGGGACAGCTAGTACTTTTAATAAAAGGAGATTCTTAATTGGCCGTATAGCTATAATTGCAAGTGCAATAGCAATTGTAGATACTCATAAATAGTATTAAAAATGCGTTTCCCGTTGCTTATTTTTTTCTCACTAAGTAGTTGCTCATAAAGTATAACCATGGTTTGTATGTAGCTATGTTGCCCGCAAAAACACGATAATGTCTTTAGTCAACTCTTTTTTCAAGCGTACTTTATGTTTATGTCCTACAATACATAATTCGTAGAATTAAAATATGTGAAAGAGTAAATGCAACACCATAAAAAGTAACGCGCGAAATAAATCCAGAAATTCAATAAGCTTAAACAAGTTATCATAAAGTGTGGTGCGATCAGATATAAATTATTTTTATACGCATTGTTCCACTGTCCACCATTAACATTAATAGCTTATCGACCACTGAAACTGTAATCCAAACGACCAATTTAATTTCTCATTAGTAAGTCCGCCCGCCAATCCCCGTAGAACCAATTTAATTATCAAAGATTAAAACGCAAGATAAAATATTTTTTTATTTACGCCAACGACAAAATATTATACCGAAAATCATTTGTCGAACGATGCAATCGATTATTGCGACACATATTGTCGAATAAAATATTAATCGGTATGCTATTTCAGTCATACTGTTATTGTCTTTGAACGAAGCATAAAAAATAATAGACCTGTTGTCTATAATGTCATAGAGTCCACTTACGAGGCTGTCCAGTATTGCAAGGTTCTAAGATAAATGATCTGCGCGAACTTTTTTAACGTTTCGCGCTTAAATTTACGGCGCACTAAAACCGAGTAGTTTAATATAATGCAGGTTTTAGCCTTTTTCATGGAAAGTTTATGCGGTTATAAATTTGGCCACGCCTCGATCTCAGCCCGATAGTTGTAGAAAACCGCCATAGATTAGCTCTAAACAGCCATTAAAAGTTCTTAATGCTGTGATATCGTATACATTAATACGTGACAGAATTGTACACAAAATTACATGGATTTTAAGGTTCCTTCAACTACATAGTAGTTTGACGGACCCATTGGGGTTTATGGTGTAGTGCAGCGGTCGGCAACTATGATTGTTTTTTTTTTGAACGGTGAATGATTAATAAAAAGCGTCATTTAGACCAACTAAGGAGCCCTATGGTGCGAACTTAGAGAGGTGCATAATTATGTTGTCTACATATTATTATCCGTGTGGTGACGGATTAAGAATACGGATTGTCATCACCCCATATCATCCCATGAGTGTCGTAAGAGCCGACAGAGGGAGCATATTATGCAGAAAACAGCACTGTAAGAGAAGGAAAACTTGATACAAACCCTATACCAACCCGTTTGGCCAGCGTGGTATAGTAGGCCAATTCCTCCTTTCAAAGGAGAGGCCTAGTCCTAGATGATGAGATATTATTGAAGTTGCCTTCTCGTTGCGTCCTTTATTTTGCTAGCTTGCGGCCCTTGCCTATTAAAAGGTTGCCATCCGCTGGTCTTCATTATTTCATATCTAATAATTTTATAGCACTTAAATAATGTATAACACCTTGATCGCACTAAAAGGGCTTGTTAAATAATCACACAGTTATTAGTTAGCATGATTGCGTAAAGCATTGTTTAAACAATTGCCTACTTATTTGGTGCTTTGTTTTACTAATGTTGTAACGTTCGTATGTTCTAGGATTTATGCAATGCCGTAATGCGTAGGTATATATTAAAATGTGTAAATTATAAGTTAATTTTGTGTATATTGGTTATTATATTGAAGGAATTACTTCAAAATTAAAGTTTATAGTAAATTATAAAAAATACAATGCAGTACTTTGAATAGGTAGGTGCTAAGTCTGATACTCCTTTTGATACAATATCATAATAATTTCTTCTTACGCACGCTTCTGATGCATTCCCACTTCTGAAAATATACACGTCGCAACATTGAAATTTAACAGAAACTGTAGCATTGCTTTAAAAAAAAGTAAAGAAAAATCACATGTACCTACTCTAAATGGCAGTTACCCACATCAACAATTTGATGGAATCCTTTAGACTCCCGTTCGTACTACGCTTGGGAGAATGGCAGACTCCACTCAACAATCGTGGCCTATATGCGAAATTGAAAGCAAATCACCCGTTTGTGATCAGATTATAAATTCATTTTCGTGTTCTGACCTAACACGCAATAGGTAAATATGATCACACATGATTCTGCTGTGCTTATAGGGATAGAGCCGATTGGAAAACAGTGCGTGCACTAAGCGAGAATGAGTACGTATGGCAAAACTGTCTGCATGTCGTTAATTCGATCTCATATAATTATGCAGATCATATTTTGAACTGAACAGACAGCACAGTGGTGTAAGCTGCCACTTCGGCGCTATACACACCGAGTGTAGCGTGTTTGATCCCCGCACAAGATAGTGTGTTTTAAAGTCCTCTGGAACACCAGATTTATATCCCGAAAGTGCATGGTATTTCGAAAAAAATAATGTGTATATCTAGTATCCACAAATTGTTGTTGCGAGTCTGCATATTTCTAGTATATTTTTTATTCGTATAAATTGGAGGTCTTAAAAAGTCGTAAAAAGTAACGAAAAATCCTTCTTAATAGTATCATGCACTAATACATATTATCTTAATCAAATCATCTTACTTAAATAATTCTAGCAATAAAGATATCTTTATTATATAAGGCAATCGAAATAGAAACGAATTTCATTCATCCACCCTGATTAAATGCGATAAGAAGGGATAATTCCAGAGCTATCAGAAAATTGTATTAAAATTCCTTTCTCTTTTGATTTATTTTCAATTTGACTCAGAAATTTTCGTATTACGTGATTCATTAAGAATATTTTCGAGCTGCACAAAAGGTGAACAGTTTTATATTGTTTTTATATTATAAAAAGTTTATACATTCGTTAATATTTTTGGTTTGTTACGTAATGTAAGCTTTAATTGTGATATGATCCATTGTTACTTCGAAAAACTATTAAATCTTTTTATAGCGGAGATACTCCTCCATAATGTTTCAAAGACATCAAAGGACTCACTTACTGATCTCTAACTTAATGAATGTAGAAGAAGCGCGTGTGGTCAGTAAGGATAAAAGCGAGTTGTGGTCTGTTGTCTCTGCCTAACCTGCCCGGAAAAAGAAGTGAGTATACGTATGTATGTTTAATAATATAAGAAGCTTCAAAAATGTGATGGTTTTAGCTGGCTTTAGTTATAAGTCAAAAATCTTTAAATAATTGCCCATTACATGAATCATAACACTTCACCTGTCAATAAACCTGGTCGATTAGCTTCGTCGATGAACGCGAAGAGTCGACGCGACGTGAAACGAATGTCTAACTGCAGCCCAGATTTCGATATGGGTACGGAAACACAATCAAAACTCGATTCGATAACACTTCCAATTGATCATCGCATACGTAATAACACATACATGTGTATACGTACTGATTCATTGCAAGCTAGATTGTTCTAGAACATTTTTCTTCGATATCTGTTTGACTAATCACTGTAAGCTTAATGGTTAGTGATCGTAACTGCTAAATGTGGTCGTGGGTTCGATCCCCACTTAGGACAAATCTTTGTGTGATAAGCTTGATTAAACCTTCTGTCTCAAATATGAGGCATTTCATTTCTTTAGAAGCCAAAGTACAAACCGAATAAACTAAGCCGGTGCTGGTGGATTTGGAACCAGGACAATTAATTGTATGTGTGAGCTCAATGATTTGTTCTCTGTGGTGTTATTTATCTATTATAGGTACGTATTAAAATATATAAATATGTTTATTAGTTACCTGGTTTACATAGTACTGACTCTACTTTGCAGGGTGCATAGGGTTCCCACCAAGGGGTGCATAGGGTTCCCACCAAGAACTTAGGGTCCCAAGCCAACCTCACCTGCAAGTGGTGCACCTGCCGATCAACGGACGAGGCTCTGGTAAACAAAATATCCCGATAAGCGGCAATAGGCTCGCCACCTGTTACGTGGGATCAAAACACTGGCGAAAAGTGGGCGTTTAATATGCCTCTGCCTACCCCTTCGGGGAAACAGGCGTGAGTCTATGTATGTATGTATGTATGTGTGACTCTACTTTGGAATCCGATGACCGTATGAGAGTTTTATGATCCGTGTGGTGACAGATTAAGAATACGGAATGTCACCACCCCATATCATCCCATGGGTGTCGTAAGAGCCGACAGAGGGAGCATATTATGCAGAGAACAGCACTGTAAGAGAAGGAAAACTTGATACAAGCCCTACACCAACCCGTTTGGCCAGTGTGGTATAGTAGGCCAATTCCTCCTTTCAAAGGAGAGGCCTAGTCCAGCAGTGGACTGTTAAAGGCTGATGATGATGATGATGATGAGAGTTGTCTCAGCATTACAGTCAATAGATAGAATATTATTAGTAACTCTGCCTTAAATAGGTATATTGCTGTGTTATCTATGGTTTTTTTAAAATACATTTGAAGAAACATCACTTTATTCTGGAGTAGGAAGCAGTAGACAGATGATTTGAGAACTACTTAAAAAGATTATTTCCTTATCCGGCTTTTAAACCAAGCCTTAAAAATGACAGGCTATCTTATTTTGACTCTATGTATGTCAGTGTATGCTTTGGATAATCATTTGAGCATATCGTAGTTTTATCAGTAGATCATTAGTTGTAGCAAAACATAACTAGCATATTTCTAGCAGAATTGTATTAAACAGGAATTTACATAACGTTTTGTTTACTCGGTAAATTAATTGTGAAATTATATGCAGCACAATTTATAATTTACAATGTACCATTGAACTACTCATTAAATTCACTACCCAATAATAGTTGATTATTCATTAGAAACTAAGGGCGGTTTCAGATTAGCGTTTTATACGCGCGTTTATGCTCATTTTTGGAAGCGCATGTAGGCGCTTATAGGCGCGCCTTTTGACACACGCGTAACTCGTACGAGCGTTGACGCACTGAGCCGTCAGAATCCATGATGACACTGAGAAGATATCACTACCGTTTCGAGCAAATACGCCGAAATATGCCCGTTTACGCCAGTCCGGTTTTGTGAAGCGCGTAATGTTGCGCGCGCATAAGCTCGTATGCTAAAACGAATCTATACGCGCAGAAAAATACGTTAATAAAACAAAGAAACCGCCCTAAGTGTTAATAAAATTATATGCGAACCCTGTTTAACTAAACAAATTTTAATGAGCTAAAATATGATAGACAGTTTTAATTCCTAACCAATGTATAAATTGACTAGCCGGTGTATGTAGATGCAATATCCACCCGGGAAAACCAAACAAAATATTTGTGTGATGAACTTGATAGATAGTTCTATGATCATCATCCTAGAGCAGTTCTAGTTGCGTTCCAAGACCTTGCCTTGGAGCCCTGGACTGACGTGGTATATATTGTCCTGTTCTATATCTATCTAGGTGTCATTTACCTATAATATTAAAGTATATAAAAGTAAGTTTATCAGTGACCTGGTTTCCATAGTAAAGTCTCTATCTAGTCTATGATCATGAATCTATACCTAGCTACTGGTACCATTTCAAACTAATTTGAAATCAGAATGGGAGTGTGTGAATTGGCCAAGACGTAATTGCTATCGATATCTTGAAAGGAAACCACTAGGCTCAAACAGGACATTACTATAATTATAACCTTTGTGCCAATTCAAAATTAGAATGGCCACAAAGTTATAAGTGCAGTCCAATACTTCGTGAACCGACTACTGATTAATAACTGGCCAGTACGTGATATGTCAAAGTTTCATCATTCCTGTACCAAGCAAAGAGGTTACATACAATAGGTTTTCCATTAAACCTCGCACTGTGAATAGTAATTTGATTTAATCATCGACAATTTATCGTAGTCCCAATTAGTATGGCCGTTCTAAAGGATACCGGCTGCGGTTAGCTCAATTTGGATAAATTTTATCCAATGTGGAATAGAGTTTAAATACTATTTTCTTGCATAAATTATAATATTTAATAATCGAATTAGGTCTGTTTATTACTGCTATACTGCTGGCCTTTTTCAGTACTAAATATTATAGACTATAATCTTCTACGGTATCCAAATGCTAGTTGTCAGTCTTCTCTCCTGTTTGAGAATGTTATACTCCAATATTATGAGTGATGAACTGATGACTAAAGAACTGAGATTAAGGCTTTAAGCTCGACCTGTAAAAGTGCTTTTTTATTGAATTACACTTTATAAAAAAAGAAATATAGTATAGGATTTCTATACAAAGTCTAAATATAGATGTAAGTTACTATCAACATAAAGCATGGCTGGAGCGTTTCTCTAAAAGTTATCAAATAATAATGGACTAAACAGTATGGAACACACTTATCAATATGATATTTTTCTCTACCTGTATGCATACACACTTTAGCCTCCACCAGCAAAAAAATTATTTCCCCTGTAATCATTATACGGTGTGCGCATAATTAATGCATTTGCTTTCCAAATAGCGTCGCCATGGTAACGCTGAGTGACGTGACGGACGCCGTCGCTTGACGATACGTGCCCCGGAATAATGATCACCAAATGAACCGGGGACTCGCGTGAATCCCAGCACTATCAGCAATGCTATGATTGTAGACACGAGCGACGCGACATGCGATGGCGAAGATCGGGGCGAAGTCGATGTTGATATACTTTCTGCCGTCGCCAATATATGTAGATATGAGCATACCTTTGTCACATCAGAGCAGAACGACACATAAACATCACATAGAGTGTCAAAGTCACTGTCGCTATCACCTAAGAGTACAACACGACATAGACTTCGTCTGTCACATATTGAATACTTATCGTATCTCTGAGCATTGAATCATCATGATCATCCCGGCGTTATGCCGTTTACATCCAAGATGTGCATTTTAGATACTGAGATCCACTTTCTAGTCTAACCAAATATGGCAGCTTTTCATTTTTTTATATAGTAATAGGCGGCAAACGAGCAGACAGATCGCCTGATGGTGAGCAATTACCGCCGCCCATGGACACAAACAACACCACAAGAGTCACAAGTGCGTTGCCACCCCTTGGGTTGGGAAAGGGGATAGGATAAGGAGTGGGATGAGGGAGAAGGAACAGGGGATAGGTCCTCCGGCACTCTCACTCACGGAACGAAACGCAACAGTTTAGGTACTGTTACTTTACGTCAGTTTTCTGTGAGAGGGTAGTACTTCCCCGGTCGAGCCGGACCATTCATGCTGAAATCAGCTAGGCTCTACTATCTTTTATCATATAGTCATCAGAGCGACTGCGCGTCTAGCCTGCGCAACCTAAAGGGATAGTGATATGCACGCGAAACTTAAGTCCCGGTCGTAATCGCCTCAGAGTAGAACGCGACATGCCCTTCATGTCGCGTCGCTTACCCTCACGACATAGTCTTCACGTGTCGCATATCGCGTCGCTTCGCTTCCAAGTCGCAGCCAGTTCATATGTGATGCAATTGCGATGCGCAAGCCTGTCAATTATTGTCTGATTGCGTCGTCTTGTTTCATCTGCATGACGACGCCATGTTAATATTGGACGAAATAAATGCTGACTCTGTCATTTGTTTGTTTACTGTGATTTGAGTGAATTTGTTGGTGCAGTATTCATTTTTTTGAGCGATAGTCCTTTGCGCGATTAAAATGTTAAGGGCTTAGAGAAAAGTTATTTTTACAGTCAAATTGCCTTCAGGATATTAGTCTAGAGTGCTGTACTACTTTCTCTAATACGTTAAAGTTTATGTCATAATCTTACAAAGTATAAATTTATGATCAGATGTTTCATACTAAATGGTGCAAAACCCGCTGAAAGATGTATGTTTAGAAGAAAGAAACGTCATTCCCTGCATTAACATATCGGTTACTTTATATAAAGATACAGACGATAGCGCATTAGTTAGCGCTATCTAATTCAGTTAACATCGCAGTAAATGCACCACACATTATTTTTTGTCAGCACAGCAGTTTTCTTTTATTTTAATAAATACTCTAAAGAGATTACGGCAATTGTGAAATATTAAACTTGAATCACTATTTCTCATATCCAAAGCGAAATCATTCACAAATGTAACATTTCAAGCCACAGTCTCAAATGCAGCGGCACAAAGGGTTCAATACCATGGCGGCTTTTAGCCAGGAGTATCTCTTATGGACACAGAGTACAGAGTAACAATACAGTGCAACAAAGGGCAGTAGGCGGGCATACCTCAGCGTTATACTGGTAAGGTTGCGAATCCATCAAAGATGTACGAAGCGAAAACGGTGTGAGGAACATTTTGAAAATTAAACCGAGTAAGCGTTTTCTCATTGTGAGAACTCAACCATGGTCCACCACGCTAGCCTAATAAGGGTTGGTAGCACATTATGCAGAACTTTCATTCATGGAGATTTTGCTCACGATTTTCCTTTGACGCGTTAACAAGCAATAATTAAAAACTTACGAGACACTTAGTTTTGATAAATCCGTGGTTTGCGCCTTGAATTTGACCCTTAGAATAGCAGCCTGCTGGTCCCTCCACTAGCCTGTCACTGCTTGAGTCCAGTTGAGCCTTAATTTTTCCGCTGCCCTGTCGGCCATGAACGGCAATATAAACGGCAAAAAAAAGGCTGCAACTGTTGGTAAACCTACTATTATCCCTCTCTCATCTCCATAGTGCGCGCGGCTAATCGATACGGATCAAGTATGGAGGACAGTTCGCGTTATTGCCTCCGCCGGGATTACGCTGTCAGCTGCCGTGCCGACGAATTACGAACGATTAAATAGTATTGAAAGGATATTTAGATAACTTTGTATACACTGACACGCGAATATGGAGATTAATTTGAAAATATATACGCAAACTTACGTACAAAAATCGTTATATAAACGATGACACGACAATGCATAAGATAAGTAGCTTTATTGATAAGTGATTGTATCACGTATTTAATATCTTTGTCTTGGACGAGGCTTTGTATTTTTTTTTACTGTATGAAATTTGGCACAATTGAACCCCAGTATCTGAATGAACGGTTTTTTTTGTGCTTTCTAAATATGTTCCTAAAGAGATTTATCGCATCCGAAATCCCCTGCATACTAAATTTCATGAAGAGGTAGAAAAGCAATAAATTCGTTATAAAAGGGGAGCAAAGTAGGTATCTTTGTATATTTAAAGAGGTAATAATTGCGTGAATTAGAATCCAAATCAATTTAAATTAGACAGAAACGTAGGTCCATGATCATTTAACAAATCAATCTGTATCCTAGCAAATGATAAATTACTAATAGAAGTTAGTAGGTATTGATGCACCCATAGACTACATAGTCCACAGAAAAGTCTGAATTGTGAAAATTTTCAACCTGCTTTTAGCGACTACATGAGATACATGTACATTCCCTCACACACACATTCAGAAACAGTTAAAAATAAATAGAGAAACGTAATGCAGAGCGCACTTAATACAAGCATCACAAATGTTGCATATGCGCTTGCGAACGTAAGTTGCAGACAGGAGGGCCCTCAATGTACCGTCTGTATACCTGCATACAACCGCCATGTAAAACATGCTCTCTTCAACCTGCATGTCTACGAATAATGATGCGAGCGCGTTAACACGCGTGTCGATGAATAAACGCCTAGATTATCAGCCGTCTCCATAACCTAGTTCCACCAAACGCTTTATGATCCTGTTACATCCGTATTCTTCAAATTGAGCCATAATGTATACGTAATACCACGCTCATTATTCACAATGAAAAGCACATATTAAACACTTATGCAGTATGCATTTCATAATTCTCGAGTGCAGCGGAACAACTCAACAGAGCTTAAGTGGTTGTGCATTGAAGGCATTCTATTACCTAACGTATACTCATGCATGAATGGAAAGAGCTTAAAATAATGATTTATACTTGGCCATATCCCCGAAACTGTTTACCACTACGCTGGAGGATGTTTTCAAGCTTCTGGACTGTAATGGACTCGGCATCAACATCAACGGCGAGTACATCACTCACCTTCGATTCGCAGACGATATCGTAGTCATGGCTGAGACCATGGAAGACCTAGGCACAATGCTCGATGGCCTCTGTAGGTCTTAAGATGAACATGGACAAGACGAAAATCATGTCGAACGTCCATGTTGTACCTGCTCATATTCAGGTTGGGAACTCTACGCTCGAAGTTGTCGACAAGTATATCTACCTGGGACAAGTCGTCCAATTAGGTAGGTCCAACTTCGAGAAGGAGGTCAATCGTCGAATCCAACTCGGTTGGGCAGCGTTCGGGAAGCTACGACATATCTTCTCGTCCGATATCCCGCAGTGTCTCAAGACGAAAGTGTTTGACCAGTGTGTGTTGCCAGTGATGACTTACGGATCAGAGACGTGGTCGCTCACTATGGGCCTTATCAGAAGGCTCAAGGTCACTCAGAGGGCGATGGAGAGAGCTATGCTTGGAAATTCCCTGCGAGATCGAATCAGAAATGAGGAGATTCGCAGTAGAACCAAAGTCGCCGACATAGCTCTCTGGATAGCCAAGCTGAAGTGGCAGTGGGCAGAGCACATAGCTCGAAGAACCGATGGCCGTTGGGGTAGAAAGGTTCTGGAGTGGCGGCCACGTACCGGACGACGCAGCAGAGGTAGGCCACCCGCAAGGTGAACCGACGATCTCGTCAAGATCGCGAGAGGCGGTTGGATGCGGGCGGCTCAAGACCGGTCTGTGTGGAGAACCTTTGGGGAGGCCTATGTCCAGCAGTGGACGTCGTTTGGCTGATATGATGATATGACTTGGCCATAAACGACGTAGCCTGCGTCGGCTGGGCTGAGCACACTAAGCCCCCGAATCCTTTCATTTCCATGTTTTCCTCGGGGAATATCAAATATCGACTTCGGAGGCATCTTGCGGCTTTGTATCGTTGTCATGTAATTACGTGCACAAATAAAAAAGTAATTCGTTGTCATAGACAAGTTTAAATTTGAAATTAGAACAAAATTTTGAAGGATGACGTATTTGTTTCTATTGACGTCGTTTCTTTAGTTTCTATTGTATCCTAATCGCAAGTTGACAACCTTATAAGCAACAACAAAAGAACATTTATGTAGATATCGTCTTGTGCTAAGGCGAATGCAACACGTTGCAATTAAACTACTCTATACCCGTTTTGTTGTGGTTTATTTCAGTTTTACGGTGATTACTTTTTGAAAACCGAAAGATCGATTATCTCATTTTTCTATTCGCAAAGCATCGGATGCTCATCGGATGATTTACAGAAACCGCGGTTACGAAACCTCCTTAGCTAAACGAAGTAAATAGAGACATATTTAAATAGAAACAAACATTCCAAAAACGAAAACCAAAGCTCAATAAAGTTGCGGTTATGTGTTCGCTAGCACCCGTGTCCAGTCGGCAGTAAACCCGGTCATTCTTCCTAATTCTCATGGAACACTCGTTCGTATAATGATGAGCTGTTACGTGAACCAACCTAATACTGTTTTACTTTCGAGCTCATCTAACTACCACCCGTAATTACTTCGACGAAGCGCAAATAACCAAGTTCCTTGCGCAGTAAGCAGAGCGTAAATAGGCTGAGCATACTTCAACCTGAGGATAATAAGTTGCAATAGTTTTACTACTTAGGAAGGTAGCGGCGATTATATGCTGGGTCTGCAAGCGGCAAGGGCGCAGTTTTGCATTATATTTTTATCGAATAAGGAAAACAATATACTTAGTAACAACTAGTGTAGGTCTATACATTCACCGAGCATAAATATTGATTCCATATTTGTCGGACGAATATATTATCGGCTATCTCATTCGTGAGGCTAATGCCCGGTTTCCGAGGTACTTTTATGGGTGGTTTATCTATCCGTTAGTGTTATTGGTTCGATAACTCAAGAAAGTGCGTTTCTGAACAACGCGTCACAACATAAACTCCAGTTATCCTTAGTTTAACTTAACCGACCAATGTTCGCCGTTTATCGGTTCTATAACTTTATTTAAAGTTTAACTTCTGTCAAACGTGTTACCTTTTTTAAGATTTTAAGGTTTTGATCATAGACTAATATATAATAACTGGAAAGTTTTCATATGATAGGTTTGTGTTTACAACTTTTACATAACCGATACAAAATGTCGTATTCGAGCAGTTCTGCAGTGAGCAGAGAGTTTGATTTTGAAGTGCTGGAGTTTATTTCTAATAAATCAGTTCCTAGAAACCTAAGA
This sequence comes from Euclidia mi, assembly GCA_944739405.2. Taxonomy (NCBI): domain Eukaryota; kingdom Metazoa; phylum Arthropoda; class Insecta; order Lepidoptera; family Erebidae; genus Euclidia; species Euclidia mi. The sequence continues at coordinate 15,808,014 of OX123185.2, forward strand.
TCTAGGAGAAATCCTTTTGAAATGTTTACGGATGAAGAATTTAAATTGAGATATCGTTTTGATAAGGACACCGTGTTACACATAAGTGATATGATCAGCATTAGTTTAGCTCCAGTTATGTATCGCAAATATACATTGTCTATGTTGGAACAAATTTTCATCATATTACGATTTTACGCCACAGGCACATTTGAAGTAGTGATTGGTGATGATATTAATGTTCATAAAACCACTGTGTCAAGAGTGGTTTATAAAGTAAGTAGAGAAATAGCAAAACTAGCTAGAAGATATATACGAATGCCAAACTCTGAAGATCTGGGAGAAGTTAAAGCGCAATTATTTAATATAACTGGTTTTCCAAATGTTATCGGTTGTGTAGATGGATCTCATATTCCAATTCAATCTCCTGGAGGAGAGCAACCAGAACTTTTTAGGAGCAGAAAATATTTCTTTTCTGTCAATGTACAAGTTGTATGTGCTGTAAAATTATACATCAGAGATTTAGATGCTCGTTGGCATGGATCTACTCATGACAGTACAGTGTACCATAATTCGTTTCTACGAGCTCGCCTGCATAACAATGAGATACCTAGATGGTCACATCGTAGAAGACAGTGCCTATCCTTGTGGCAAGTACATAATGACACCATTTTTGAATCCTAATACAACTGCAGAAAAGCTCTACAATGAAGCACAAATCATCATCATCATAAAATATCAAATCTTCTGACAGCGAGGCCTGATTTGACATTTTATTTTCTTAAAGTATATCTATAAGTTAGCAGGCGTACAGCCATTACGAATGAGGCATTATCATATTTTTTTTAGTAAAATAACGAGCAACTAGTGGTTTACTCCTAAAAAAACAATATATGATTAAACAACTAGTTAAACAGACAAATTAAAATATTTAAATAAGTTTTCAACATAATATCATATTATTTCTATAAATATTTATATTAAGTATGTGTGTATATATATATATATATGTATATATATTGATGTAGTTTATATATTAATTACTAAGACTGCTATATATTTTATAGTTCTTTATCATATATTAAATATTATTTATGTGTATTTAATTATTTACTCGGCCTGCGAGAATACCAGCGTTGTAGTTTATACTGCAACAATAGCTGACGCAGCGCCTTATTTGTCATCCACGTAACGCCACCATTAATAATGTACCTACTTATATCTTTAGTGTACCTCTAGTTTAAGTTTATTTGTTCTGTTAAGTTTATTTTTTAAGTGTTTCTAAAGTTTGTGTGGAGGTGCAAATAAAACATTTTCATTTTTCATTTTCATTTTCATTTCAACTCGTTTTTTTAAGACATAGTCATCTAGTGGCAGAAAAAAGAACTACGTATTGGTTCAATCACAGATAATATAATACTTTAAGGTGTTCAATAGTTATTGAACGCTCCAGTGCGCATTCAGAAACGCAGTGTCAGTTAACCAAAGTTTATCCTTTCCATAACTTTAATGAATCAGTAACTGTTGAGAGTATATCTGGTAACTTCAGAAACTGGGCATTAGTGTGATAACATATAGTCTAATTAATACATTCTTGACTTTTTCTGGATGTTTTGAGACAGATATTTATGAATATTTTAACATTAATTTGACTGTGTAATACTCTTATACAGCTAAAGCCAGAACTAAACTATGGACGTCTTGTTTTGAAATAAGGCTACACAAGTGTCACTGAGCGGCAATTATTCGTAGAATGTTTATCTACTGGTTAACACGGGCAAAGGAGCGGATAAACCGAATGAACAAAATTATTATTCAATCTGTTTTGTTTTTAATCCAGCCGTAGATAGTTGTATGAGTGGCTGCACGTTTATGGCTTCGTATGTAAATACCAGGTAGTCGATAGCCAACCACCTCGTTGGTTACGCCTCAAACGTAGCTATACGTTACGTACACATTTTTGCGCTACATAAACATATATGTAATTGTGTTAAGTTTACCCCATCGGTCTAATGGCGACCGGGCGCTTGTCATTGCTTTGGTGACGTGTCGGTTTTGATTATCTTGTCGGACTAAGCTGCGTGTGGGAAGGGTCATTAAGGAATCGGGAATTGTACTAAGAAATATAATATATTAATAGTACGAATAAAAATATAATAATTGTATTAAGCTTACCATGACGAAAACCTAACTGTAAATAGAACCAAGTTATCTTTGCAGTCGGTGGTCCTCTTAAATGGAAGGATAAAAGCAATTTACAAAAAACACAGCATGGTCTCCTGACTGCCACGAGAATACGTATTATACTTTCAATTATAAATTTTTATACATTAATGAGATTTGGATATTAGATACCTACTCGACAGGGCTATTACATAGGTACCTACCTATACTCCTACGGATATTTTAATATCTTTTAAACATTCCAAATATATTCGTTTCGGTAAGATAAGATAAATTAATTGTACAGTGGGTGGCAAACAAATCGCCGCTATAAACGATAAGATAATTAGACAGAATGATACATCCATCCGCTACTCAGAATCGCCCACAGTAACTTCAAATTGTTTGCAGACGAGTCTTCAAACGGGCGACAAAAAAGCTTCCTATTTTTCTTTGAATCAAAAGATAAGAATGAAAAATTACCAGTTTAAATTTTAAGAATTTTATATTTATAATGATCTTGGCTTGACGCTCTAGCCAGCCAGCATTATTAAAGAATATTTAGAGTGAATCCTCAAATGGAACTTATTAATGTGTATACCTCACATTTATTTTGTTTAAAACAGCTTGTTCGTACAATGGCTTATTAAAAAAGCTTTAAAGGCTTGGAACGCACGAAATAATAACGAACACATGCTGTTAACGACTCAGTATAAAATTCATTTAGTGGGAGCGCTTAACCGCGCAGTTGCACATAAATGCAGTTAAGCTAAATACTAATTCCCTCGAGCAAAGTTGAACCCTCATCTCAATAGAAATTTCTTTATGTAAATTTTAATTCAAAAAACCCCATTTTTTCTCGGTCCCGTAAGTTGAATGAAAAAATCTATTAGCTAAGAAAGATGAAAATACTGTGGAACGTTTCCCTTCTGTACTTATTTTACAAAGTATGCAAAGCAGACCAAAGTGACCTCCTTATCACCGCTCTGAAATTGAGCAATTAAAAACTCTAATAATAGTTTCGTTATGTATTTTTAATCGTGCTGCTGCCTCGGGGTGAGACCAGACAAAGGAAAAGGTGAACTTGGAAAATCTTTTAAATTCCCCGGTGACTGCTAAGATTTTTAAAGAAAATTAAAAACATTTCAGTCTAGATACCTAATGAAGAAGACTGTTATTTAAAGTGTTTGCGATTTACAAGTTTGTAGTTGGCTAAGATTATTTATTTATGATAATGTTCGTGTTTTATTTTATTATGCGCCTATTTATAAACTTACTGAAATTAAACGATCATTTTCAGTACACATTGAAAGTTAATAAAATCGAGACATATAAAAAAATATATTTTATTAATTTTAAATTTGCAAGTTATGCGACACGACATTGAAATTAATAAAATGAAATTCTTCAATTAATCTGATCGATAGATGACGACACAGTAATCTTCACATCCTAATTTCTGCCGAACAGCGAATCCTTCATGTCAAATTGATCAATTAAGGTAAACGTATCTGCCTCTCTTAGATCAAGGAAATAGTTGTAGCAGCTGGCACTATTAAAGAGATTGGCAGTAATAACGATATCTATATAAAGATAATCGCAAGGCGTTGTCTCACGAATAGATTTTACTACACATAATTGCATTAAACATTCAAATAATTGTTTCACACCTAATACTAATATAAAAGCTGAAGAGTTTGTTTCTTTGCTCTAATCTCAGAAACTACTGGTCCAACTTGAATTTTTTTTCAGTGTTAGATAGCTCATGTATCAAGGAAGGCTATAGGTTATATTACATTACGCTATGAGCCACGGGAGATGAGCAGTAGCCTTAAATAGCACGGGTACAACCGCGGGCTCATCTAGTCTATAATAATATTTGATTGCTGAATGTTATAACTTGTCATACCTTTCCCGAGGTTAGGCACGATTACGAACGACGGAACCGAAGCCCTACATATGTGTGAGTAGGTATGTGTCAGTCACGATTCTCTAATAGTTTGTAACCTCGGCTGCGTAATAATAATAGGTTATGTTTTATTCACGTATTTGTTTCCCGAATGCGTTTATCTTTGAAATATTACGTTTTATGAACTGCTATAGTTCTTTATGTGCTTATCTTTAATCTATTAACCTTTAAGGCTATGTTATATACATATAATATTTATTGTTATGTTACAGCATACCGATTTCGTGTGTATGACAGTCAATAAATGTGTTTGAGTGTTTGTGTGTGTTATTGTAAATCGATTGCCGATCACGTTGATGTATAGCTTGACATATTGTTTAATGCCTAGCTTGGACTACATGCGAGAGATTTTCTTATTGTTGATTTATTGTTTTATATAGTATCTTTAGAGTATTATATATATACAGGGTGTAAACAGACAATTAACGACAACTGAAATCCCATGGTGTACCAATCACTAAGAACATTTTTTACTTCAGCACCATACCTGGGAAATTACTGGTTCAGAAGATATTGAGGCTCAAAGTTAGTATGGAATTTTTCTAATTAGGTACAAAATCGATGCATTTCCACGCCAATATGTTCTTTAGATGCCCTATAACCCCATGGATAAGTAGGTATTTCAAACATTGCACGCGCACGTTTTTAATTGTGGTTTAAAAAATGTAATAAACTTAAAAAGAAATCGTTTCCCAGGTATTCTTTTTGGTTAGTATGACTTGGCAAGACTTCGGCTTGGTGATGGGTCTCCTGACACCCTGTATATATATATATATATATATTTACATTACTTGAAAGTTTGTTAAAATAGAAAAGCTTAATGATCAGCCAAATCCGGTAAGACGAGTAAGTGCACCCTGGGTTGCAACTGGGATAACGCTATGAGGATGAGGATGATGACTCGAAAGTTAGTCAAACAAAGTAGTGGGCCCTCACCCTAGATCCGTTATATAATATTACAAAAACAGACTGCAATGAAAATGAACGTAAACCAATAGTCGTACTACTCTCAAACCTTGTTTCTATAAAACCTACCCAATAACCATCAAGCATTTAACTAAAGAACGTGAAGACATGAAGGCATTTATTTTGTTTAAAAGCTGGTCAAACATTCCACGGCCATAATAATCTTTATAATAGTACGACACATAACGAAGACAATAAATGATACCTTCACGATCGATTGCACAGTTATTTGTTATTCAAAACATTCTCTGTTGAACGAACAATTTTACGTAAACAGTATGGAGCCCTTGACTTTTCAGTACATCGAGGTTAAATAGTAATTACTATGATATTCAATATACCAACGCCACAAGGAAAAGATTAATATCCTTAATGCGATTTTTAGGGTTACGTACCTAAAAGGTAAAAAACGGGACCCTATTACTAAGCCTCCGCTGTCTGTCTGTCTGTCACCAGGCTGTATCTCATAAACCGTGATAGCTAGAAAGCTGAAATTTTCACAAATTATGTATTTCGGTTGCCGCTATAACAACAAATACCAAAAATAAAAAAAATGAAAATATTAAGGGGGGTACAAAAAACGTGTTTTTTTCGTATATTTTGCTCAAAATTACTAACTGTTACAGGTAGACGCTTTAAATTCACAGAATATGTAGTTGTATATTACCTTTCAAAATAAATAATTAAATTTAAAAAAAGTACTTAAATAATTAAGAGGGGCTCCCAAACAACAAACGTAATTTTTAAGGAATTTGTTACTTGATCTTAATAAACAGGTAGAAACCTAAAAAGTATTTAAGTATACATACAACGAACGTGATTTTCTTTTATAGAACGGTAGTACGGAACCCTTCGTGCGCGAGTCCGACTCGCACTTGCCCATTTTTTATTTGTATACTCTTGAAAGTTTATTCAGGAAGCCATCTAAAAGAAATTCTGTGGAGGTCGCTTCCTTGTGTTATTATAAGGTATTTAGTAGCTCAGATACTTTTTACAGATTGTCCGTGTGGTGACGGATTAAGAATACGAATTGTCACCACCCCATATCATCCCATGGGTGTCGTAAGAGCTGACAGAGGGATCATATTATGCAGAGAACAGCACTGTGAGAGCAGGAAAACTTGATACAAACCCTATACCAACCCGCTTGGCCAGCGTGGTATTGTAGGCCAATTCCTCCTTTCAAAGGAGAGGCCTAGTCCAGCAGTGGACTATTAAAGGCTGATGATGAGATGAGCTCAGATACACGCATTGATTATAAATTGAATACACGTCAAGGAAATATTAAGAAGCAAAGAAGTAAATATATGTAACCAATTAAACATGATCTTTTAATAATGTAAAGTGATGTGAATAAAAGACATTCGATCGAATTGAACACAAATACACAAAACACTGAAAAAGGTTACATGTGTTATTGAATTCGTGATGACTCTTCATTCAAAATAATTATATTATGACAGTAGAGCTCGTCAGTTTGTACTTACAATACAACCTACACGTACTATTGAATGACGTACAACATAACAGAATGCCATTTAACCATTCATCAATTAGCATCATTCATTTAAAATTAAAATACTTTTACATATGTCCTTCTTTCGTTAGGCGTGAAGATATATGAAATTTGATATACAAGGTCTTCCGAGGCGTTAGATGATGCACACAATATTAAACTGACGGGGAATGTGACAGTACTGATATGTAACCTCACGGTAATTAAACGTTCAACTGGCTGTATAATTTACGACCTTTGCCTAAGAATATTTATCATAGATGTCAATTAGCCACACAGCGCGGGTTAATTTTACCGCCATTCGTTTTATAAGAACATGACATTCGTTCAGTAATCAATCGTTACCAATCCATAATCAGCCGAAGCTTGGATCGAGCTTTAACATTAATCAATGTCAGCAGTTTTTTTGCAATACCTATCAATAATTTAATTAATTTTATTTACTTTTAAGTGTGCTCCACACGATGAATCAATTAAGGTTAAAACGAAAAGCTCAAAGAGTCTTCACAACACAGTAACATAATCAAAAACAAGTAGGTACAGCTTTACAAATAATATTTGAAACAATAAACTTCTGTATTTTCTAAATAAATTATTTCATTTCCTTGTATACATTTCCACCATAGTTCTGAACATGGTCACGAGTTGTATACATTATAAGTCGTAAGTGGATGCTCCTGTTACACAATATTCGCATTGGAAGGCTAACTAAAATACATCATTTAGTAACTACATTAATTGCTTAAGTATTATGTCTGTAACTAATTACTATTTACAAGTAATTTAGTACAATGTGTAACAGTTGCAGCTCCTTACAAAAATGAAAATATGTACCATAATATTGGCGATTTAAAAGAGTGGCTTCGAGTTTTATTGCCCGTTCTTTCTCGTGGCTCTACCTATTGCTTTGCGAACGAGGCAGTAAATGTAAATGTAGAAGCATTAAGTAATTTAATTTTAAAATTGACGTTCATAAGCGTCACCTTGTGACCTAGATGAATAAATGATTTTGATTTTGATTTTTTGATTTGTAATTCTGGACGATCCGATAAGTGTTCCGCTTTCAGTCCCCGGCAACTCATTGTATTCAATTCGACGAAAGAAACATTCCCTATCAGCACTCGGTGGGCAGAATAATATTATAATGAAGAGCCCCTTCGAAATATCATTCACTCTATTAAGAAATACTTTACGTTTTGTAAAATTAAATAGAAGTACTCGGTTTTGTTTCCACGCACACGAAGTCTATTGTAATATGTCGGTACAAAAGTTGATTTCGTAATGGGGTCGCTTTGTTTATTACTATTTTATTGTATTGGAATGATGGATTGGTTTCAAAACGGTTCGGTCTATATAATTGGCTGTTCTGAATAGGTCGGGTGAGTGAGGCTTGGTTCACAATGGGCGTACAATGACGCCGACCTTGCCGTATTACATCGATTCAATCAAAATATTGGGTCAAAGGTTATCTTTGGAGCTCCCCGGCGAAACGTCCGTTGGAGATCACCGATCCATTGTGATAGTCTCATGCTCCGACGTCAAAAGTACTCGAAGCACTTATCCGTCGGTTCGAATACCATTGGAGTCACGGTCGATTGAACATTGAATAAGGATCCTGATGTCGAACGCTTGTTTATATTGGATCGATTTAAACGCTCACTCCCTTTTCATTTTGGCGCGTTTATTTTTATTTTTATGTCACAATTCTGATAGACGTGCCTTTAATTTGCCATTGTGAAATTCGTTGTAAGCGACGCTGGATATTGCTTATTAATATAGAGGTATGGAGTGGAGTGAGCGTGTTCGAACGGCGCACGTCGACATTATTAGTGAAGCAATTCATCAAAAATCTAATTAAGTTTGTTGTTGGCTTCAGCCGGTGAAACGGTGACAGTAGATTAACTTCAGCTTTAATTACGGCCCCGACTTTATTCCACTATACTTAACGTTCAAAGGGTGATACCATATTTCCTCGGTGTAATTGGAAATCGTGAGTGTATTTTTAGATTTCTACTAAAATAGCTTGGAAAGCGTAACGAAAGCCGTAATATACTCAGGCTTAGCAACCTTAGAAATCAGAGTACATTTATGTAAACGTAGAAATAGTAAATATACTTTGAAAATAAATCAGAGTTTATTTTTGCGGTAGTAACATTACGCATGTAGGATATTACTAAGAATACATTTAAGGAAATATGTAGGTACCTAAGTTTGAATTCACTTATTATAGATTCGTTTTTGATATAATATGTCAAACCCTCCATACAAAATATGTCAAACACGAATCTAAAATCTACAGATCTATCTATAGTTCGAATATTGAAAATGGCCGTAAGTCACCATGTGAAACTTACTGTTATTTCGATGCCCACGGGATCCACAAATATTTGTCCTAGACAATGGATATTCTACAAATGGATTATCAAAACAATTACATACTTAGGTATAACAAGGCACAAGCAGTACTGTAATTCAAAAGTCGTTCCTCAGTACAAGAAAATACGCTTCTATATTCAATTCAACTAATCAAAAACCTTATTCACCTGAAAACTTTATTCCAAATATTTTTTGAAAACCAAAGACTTGTTCTAGAACTGTCAGTCTGCCAGTAAATTTGCTAGTGATGTACCCTTACCCGCTACCTTGTGGTTAAGTACATTGTCTGCCACACCCCTGCACGGAGCTACTGTCGCCTCATTTCCGCACTTAAACTGAATTTATAGTGGCTGAATGCATTATCCAAGTCGAAAATATGCAAAACGCGGCTTGATTCTATCCGTACCGTTTCGATATATAATATATTGTTTTAGTTTCCTGTTTTAAATTAAGCTTTTAAATATGTGGTCGATATATTGAAGTCTTACTTCTATGTAAGGGGGTATTCTAATATGTCAGACAATAATATATTTATTTTTACCCAAGTAAAACTGTATATGTATTACATAAATTCATCGATCCATCGCATACTTTACAATGTATTAATATTCAAAACACTAAGTTTACTCCAAGACAAAACAAAACGCCCACAACAAATTTTAATTTATCTTCAAAACTGCTATAAGAATATAGTAGATGCTATATAAACTGCTATACCATCTATACATACTTCGTAATTAAGCGCTTGCCTTATTCACTCCGCTGAAGTTAAGGCGAGCAAAGTGAATATAATAACTTGCTAGGAAGCTTATAATGACTAAGTGCAACGTAGGAATATCTATACATATTAATGTTTGAAGGCAAGTGACGTCGCCGTAATAACCTCCAGCTTAATTAAAACGCTTGTCGATGGATATAGCAGTATATCAATAGCTATTTTAACGTATGTAGTACGTGATTTAATATTCACTGTAATGAAGACATATAGCAGATAATATAGTGAGCTGTTATAATCTAAACTAGTGATTAAGCTGTGTCGTATGCTTGTTATGTACAAGTGTTAACGTAATTCGTAATTCCAAAATAAAATCGGGTTAATTATTGTAGATTGTAGAATGTGGACTAAATATAGTAAGTCCAAAAAAACCTAGTCTTATTTTTGTAAAAGTTACTATACGTAGATTGACGCGATATTTAGGACATAATATGTCCATAAACTTAGCTGTAATAAAAAACAGATTGAAATAAATAACAACCTTCTAAGGCAGATGAATTAAAATCTGTAAATCTGGGACTAAGAGCAAGAGTTTAAATTTGGTCGTTATTGTAATAGGTTAGAATCTTTATTTCTTTTAAACTGAATATAATAAAACGTGTAATTTAGCATGCCTGTATTTAAATACTTGCAGTACACTCAGGCCTTTTATGAATACGAAAAAGACATGAAGGAAAAGGATCTAAAATGGATCTTTATTTTATTTATTTCGGTATAGGTGTATATTATACCTGTGTATATATGCAGGCAGTGTTATTTATCAAGGGTTTCATTAACGTGCACGGTGCGGTAATTCCTTGGTCTGCGGATTGTTTGCCGACGCGAGCGTTCACGCCAGCCTGCTTAACTGAGCGATAATAAATGCATTTCTTTTTAAATTATGTATGTATTAAAAATAATTTTGGTGATTCGGAAAATGATTTAAATAAAAAGTCATTGATACAAATTGCAAAACAAATAAATTAACACAGTATGTACTAGGTAAAGAAACCACCCCCCCGTGGGATCTCCACCTTGTCGTGGTAGGGGGGGGCTCAGTAACCGTGGATTGGTCACCCGCGGTGAAGCTAAGAGGGATCCAGGAGGGGACGCTCCGCGTGGGCTTGACGGAGGCCTGCGCAGGATGCGTCCAATGGTACGGGTGCGGGGGACAGTTCTTCTGTCCCTCGCAGTCGGGCGCGGTCGCGGGAGGAGAGGCGTGTCGGTGTTGCGTTGCCGCGCGCCTTATCTTCCGCGACCAAATGGGGTCGCACCATCGTTGCGTCGCGGTGGGACCGCAGAGGAAGAGGAGATGCGGTGTTGCGTTGCCGTCTTCCCTATTCTCTGCGGCCGCTGGGTGTTTTGGCGGCGGAGCCCAACACCTTCATCCGCCGTCAAGGGGGGCTTTGTTCGGGGCCCGCCTGACCATCTGGCGGGCCAATACCCGTCGGGGGGTAGCGAGGAATGCTTCGGCGATACCCGACCCTCCGACACACGAGACATGAGGAACACGGGTTGGTTTTTAGTCAGTAAGAGTCTGACAGTCCCCTTCGCCCTTCACCCCCAGGGCGGAGGGACTCCATGAGGATTTTCCAACCCGACACCAAAAAAAAAAGGTAAAGAAACCAATAATTTAATCACACACCTTCTGAATAGTTGCGGATTGATGACTGATATACTACCCTTTTTGCAAATTTGTCGCCAAAACTACATTAAATTTTTCTTCCACAAACCAAAAATATATTTCAATAAAGAACAAACTAACGTGCCCAGTTTGGTCCATCAACGCGCGCCGTCTCAAAGTTGTCACGAGAATGTTAATTCTCCGCCGATTAGTATTCCAGTCGAAACAACAACTAATAAAAAGGAGCCACCGTGGGGAAAATTGAAAATATCCGCAACCGTCAGGAAAATGAGGAGGGCCCTTCGTCACGCCGTGAAATTAGAATCGTCCCAAGCAGTTCCAATGCTTGTCACGTTAGACGAAAAGTTTGTTTACGTAGCCATTTGATTATAATCTAAACGAAATTTCCTTAACGGGCGGCCATAGCTTTTGTTATTAACGCCAGAGGTGCTGTTACTCGGCTCAATGTTTATAAGAATAAAGCATCATTTCGTTCGGCAGAGCGTGATTATAATACAAATTATATACGTTTCGTTATAAACGTATAAACAAAAAAAATCTCTTTTACGACCGCATTTTTCAATTACGACTAAACAGACAAACCTGAGCTAGAGCTAAGTAAATTGAAGTATAAGACGATATTACAATAATTACATTTACATTTTACATTCGTTTTAATTTTTGTAGTTGTGTTGAGTGTTACTTCGTTCTGAATATTTGGATCTTCAGAACGAAATAACATTCAACACATCATTTTGCTTGCAGCTATTAGATACGTAAAATTTTTACACAGTATTTAGTGTGATAATAAGGCACCGATAGCCTAGTGGAGATACGAACGGACTGCCATGCCGAGGGTATCGAGTTCGAATCCACGGCGCGCACCACTAACTTTTCGGAGTTATGTGCGTATTGAATTGTTAATTATCGCTTGTCTCGTGCCTCGGAGACCACGTTAAGCCGTCAGTCCCGGCTGTCATGAAGATCTTTGACAGTCGTTATAGGGTGTCAGTGCCTCTAAAATAAACTGACACTAATCTAAACCATGGAATATCGCTATCCCTTCGGGTTGCGGAGGTCAGACAGGCAGTCGCTCTGTGGAAAAGCTAATATTCCGCCAAATCCGGTTAGACTAGAAAGCGGACCCCAGTTTGAGACTGGGATAACACTAGGAGGATGATGATTTAGTATGATAATAGCCTAACAATAATTTATTTTCATTTATACAAAAGTTGTATTTACTCTATATTTATATGCAAAACATGTTCGCTATCAAGTGTCTAAAATATGAAAACTTTTATTCTTGTTACAGGTAATTTCGTCTTGAAATATAATTTCAATTTATTACTAAGGATACGAGTAAACTAGGTATTCAACTTTCGACTGGCTTGTTGGACTAACAGTAAGTGACCGTGAGTACCAAGTCGGAGATGAAGATTCGATTCTCACTCACGACAATCCTTTTCCCGATGAAAACGATATCAAGATGTTTACGTTGCCTTTGCATTTAGAAATATAAAACTATATTTATCATTTGTCTGATTTCCATAGGCTCTTTCTAGTATAATTGTCGCAAGATATTATCATATTATCACGAAAATGTATTACAAAATGCCCTTTTCTCATATTCAAATAAAACTCCCGAACATCAAAAGCAAACACCATTCCAATACAAAGTAACACAAACCCTCTCTTATCTTAATATATAAAATCCTTGCGTTACTGACTGACTGACAGACACGCTACAGCCGAAACTATCGGGCGCAGGAAGCTGAAATTTGGCATGTATGTTCCTTGGGGACCGTAGGGGTGCACTAAGAAGGGATTTCCCGAAATTCCCAGGGGATCCTTATCCAGAGATCCAGATTCCTACGGTCCCCAAGGAACATACATGCCAAATTTCAGCTTCCTGCGCCCAATAGTTTCGGCTGTAGCATGTCTGTCAGTCAGTCAGTAACGCAAGGATTTTATATATTGAGATAACATAATACAAATGTACATTTACCAAGATACAACGTTTCAAGTGACTCTTGTTTGCAATCAAGTGCCAACATTGCGATGGAATGGTACAATTAGGCGGCGCGCATTCTCTGTAGTCGATCGATGCCTTGATATCGTAACGTAAGGAAATTCAGCTATCTAAGTGATTTTGTAATAATAAACAGTGATGGAATTTGAGATATTTAGATATTCGTAATACTCAACATATTATCTGATTTTAGAATTAGAATTTCTAACGAGATGTTGATAGGGCTGTTTTGTCGTGATATTATTCTGTGGTGACAGGTGAGAAGTACCCTGAACAGAAGAGCATGCATGAGGAATCTGATGGGAGTGAATGAAGCAAGAGAGATATGTCTGGATCGTTGCAAATGGCGTTCCGTAGTCTCTGCCTACCCCTCCGGGAAACAGGCGTGAGTCTATGTATGTATGTATGTATTATTCTGTGGTTCGGGTTATTCTAATTCAACATATTAGCCGATACACGTTCACTGCTGGACATGGCCCTCCCGTAATGCTGTCCACTTAGACCGATCTAGAGTCGCGTGCATCCATTATGAGAGCTTTATTATTACATCATCATAACTGTGCGTCACCAATTTGCGCTTAAACATTTTTCAATTTTTACAGGCAACTGATATAAATTTCGGGAGAATTAAACCACAAATCATTACCTAAGCCGATGTCTAAAATATAATCACTCAAAGCAAAAGTAGACTTGACTCAGCTGAATATAATACCACATATTAACTCCGAATCGTACCTACATATTGGCAAACAATTTGTTCGCTACGATATGGGTTACAAATGAAGGGTCCACTGCAAGAATGATGAATGTCCAAAAAAATTCAAATTCAAAGTACGAACGGTATTCAGTCACTTAATATATGCAGTTAATAATATCGTTTACAAAGTCAGCAATATCGCTTACAGTCCCGAGAATATTTAGTTTTTAATATTTAGCTACACGGCTAGAACGCTGAAAGTCACAGGCGTTCACGGCTATAACAATCAATGTCCAGGACATCTATCATTATTGACTGTAAACATAGTGTGGACAGTGATCGTTATTGTTCTTAATTTTTATGACTTACCTCAGATTATTTAATTTTTAATTACTTTAAGTTACCTTTGAATTATTAATTACCAAAGAATGAATACTATAATATAATTTCAGTTATAGGACATAATTATGTCCTATAACTGAATTAAAAATTATTTTATTATCTCTAACTCTGATTTTTTTAACCGTTTATAAACTTGAAACCCAATTATCTCGGAATAATAAACAAAGGACATTCATCATTATTGCAGTGGACCCTTCAAATATACTGTCTTATCACCTCTAGTAAGTGGCCACTAAGGGATTATATTGAGAGGGAGGGATCTCATACTAATAAATAACATACTGCGATCAATTGTCGGCATTCTAAGGACGGTATTATGTCAACAGTCGCCTGGTTACGAGTGATGAAGAGAGGTTACCGTGAACTATTTACTATACATATAGCAATTTTATTCATATATTCTATTGATCTGGAAGGTTTTCGATCCAATTTGGTGGGTGATATGGTGGAATAGTAAGTGCTACCTGCGGTTATTGGTAACCGCGAAAACAAGGCGATATTTTCTTACCATTACAAATAATGAGAGGGAGATAAATCTAAGATGTTGGCAGGCAACTAAGAGAAGAATAACTGCTATTCATCAATACAGATATCCGAAAGTATGTGTTTTGTCTTAAAATGTGCATCTTTACAAAAATAATAAAGCTGGAGAGTTTATTTGCTTGGTTCAACGCGCTAATCTCAGGCATTGTTGGTCTTATTTAAATAATACTTTTATTGAGGCATGTTAGTTTTTATAAGCGAACCTTGGCTCTTATGCGCTACCGCTTTAAGCCGTTGCAACTAAACTTGTTGTTGTAAGGAACTAAACATGTTGTGTCACTAAGCTATTACGCAATAAAGGCATATCTCTCGTATATCTATTCCTGCGTTGCTCTTATTCTTAGTCAATATTCTTGGAGAGCGTATTACTTCCCACTCGGGTTTATCCATCCACGCGTTAACAAACAAATCACTTGAGTATACCCAAAGGGCTCTCTCTAGGGCTAAGGTGTGGAATATAGAGAGTTTGCTAATTGATAAACAATCATGTGAAACAGGGAACTATTTTTGTCTTCTACTAACTGAAAATAGAATAACAATTAGAGTTTGATGAGTAATTTGATTTATATTTTACTAGGCTGGTCTAGGCCGCATGAAATATGCACTTAAACCTACCTTAAGAATCACTATCAATTGGTAAAAGACGTACAAAAAGCCTTTTTTGTGTTTATGGCGTTTATACAGTATGAACGACACCCGAAAGAAGTTCTATAGAATAGCGTTTAGAATAGAATAGCGTTTACTTTCTAGAATATGGTATCATACAGGTGTTATAAATTTAACGTCCAGCATATTCTGCTGCAAATATTAAAATTACATTAAAACATTGCTAGTGAATCACATTAAGAGTGACATTTTGAGTAATTAGCATTACATTTGGAATAGCTATCATTACATAAATTAATTAATAATCATTTATACTTAAAACTAAAAAAAATATTAAATGTCAGTGTTTCTATTGCAATAATAAGGAATGTCATAGTGTAATTAAATTATCATTCAGGTATTCATTGATGTCATAATAAACTTTTTCTAACAATGACTTACAAAGCATAGTACGGAAATGACTTAGTAGTAATTTGCTGATATTATCTGAAAGATGGTTATATATTTTTATGGACATGCAATATGAGTTTCTCTTATATAGCAATAAGCAATAATCTAACCTAATCTGAGGAATTTTAAGTCTGGTTTTATGTTGCGTACGACTATTTTCTGCATCTCCTAGACTTGTAAATAGTGTAGGATAATCAAACATAGCAAATATCTACCTTCGCAAAAAACCACTACAGTGTAGTCCAACTCTGATTCAAACAGGGTCACACGAAACTACCTTAGCGAGACATTGGGCAAACGGGCATGAGGGAAAATTCAACAAGGCCTCGTTTCTGAGATCCTTCATCATCATCCAATATCCCGGTTGCATCCAAGACTAGCCTTGCAAGACATGCCTTGGAGCCCGAGGTCCGCTTACTAGTCTAACCAGATATGACAGAATGGCCCCGTTTCTGAGCCTATTATGACCAAAATCATTTTCCTAACTTGACAAACACAACATCAGTAGTCAAACCAAAACCCCACACTAAAGTAAGTGAACCCATCGAATATTAACGCGTGCACATCGCAGCAACATTAGCATCGGGCCGGGAGTGCTATTGAACATGCTAATGCATTACGCAGCATCCCATAACATGATCTGCTTTAGCTATAAATTGGCTAAACCATACGTTATTACGATGCCAGTTTTGGTATTGAACGCTTTTGTTTGTGTTTTGTTAATCAATTTGTTTATTTAAGTTTTGAATTGTTTGGATAGAAGGCTTTCTGCTCATTTGCCGATTGGATTATTAGCTGACGTATCTGTTGTAAAGGATTAATTTCTAAAAAATACTATTATTGGCAGGAACGCTCTGGTGATAGCAAAATTAGAAGGGGAGGCTTTTGCCCAGCAGCAGGACAGACATTAGGCTCGTAACAATAATTATTATTGTATGTTATTGTCTTTAGGAGAAATTCATTTGTCAATAAAATTTGGAAATAAATATTTGAAGCGGTATTTTCATGAGATTGATTATGACACTAAGCTTTTGTCGTACAAAGGGAATAATAACAAACATATTGAAAACTAAAACAAAATAATACAATGTCCTCCTCACGAATCCAAACCTTTTTAAGTCTACAAGCCTGGAAAAGCCAAACGCTCGTAAAACGCAGAAAGCATCCCTATTCAGTCAAACTAGAAATTATAAAACTAAAACTAGAAGTTAAAAGGCTAAGCGAAGGCATCACTTGCTCTCTAATAAATTTTAAATGTATACATACAGAGGAGACGTCGCAGGCAAAAGCCAACGACCATAAATTATGCAACGGCCAGGTTCTATAAAGATACGTAAAACTGATGCAGCTACAAATATTCCGCCTCATGAGCAAATTTATTAAAGTTTTAAGCGTCTAAAAGCGAGCTGGTCTGTGAGTATTAATGGTCTTAGCGATAGGATCATCCTCTCGCTAAGATCGTGGGGTATCAATCAACACTTCATTAAAATTAATCGTATTTAAATACATCTAACTACCGAATGAAAACATTATTCGAAGATTTAATAACAATTTCGAGTGCATGGATAACGCAGTTTCTATCTTTAAACAGAAAAAGGGTTAAAATAAAAGGTATTTTGCAAAATCCTCATACGGAAGCCAGTTAAGGGAATATACATTAAATAAACTTATCAAACGTTATATACAAAATAAAACATCAATACAGTTAGGACAAACAATATTAAGTTTTCTGTCGAATCAAAAACCTACAAGTGATTCCTTAAGCGTCCAATAAATACAGTAGCCTTACTGTATCAATATCTAATTTACCAAGAACTTGCTCAGCGAAAATCTTTAATTTAAGAACATAATTTCAAGTGAGAAATTCTCAGCATCTCTTTCCACACAGCAATCAACTTGAAAAGCAATTCGTGGCGAGAGAGACATCATTATTGCGAAGATTAATTATTTCAAAATAGTAAGTGTTTCCCAGCAATCAACAATATCGACACTCATCATATTGCAAAAAGTTATCATTCTGAAGAAACCGAGGAAAATTTATTGGAACGAGCCTTATTCAAAGATTTACCGCTATCAAATCTAGATGTTGAATATTTTTCAAACAATAGCTCAGTATTTGATGTAAACGAAGCGAGACGGGAAGAATTTATCAAGAGTTTAACATAAAATATTTCGTACTTGTGTTGGGGAAGCGATTCTTATTAAACCGCGGTAGGAATTCGTTACTTTTTTCAAGGTACGTTTTCATTTTAATACACAATGACCACCTTTGTGTACCCTACAGCTTACAGGAATAATCAATACACGAAGAAATGTAGACGATCTTTAGATTGAAAATTACTACCCGACTTTTAACTAAGATTGGAATTGAAAACCGTTTTGTACATTAATAAGAATCGAATACTGCAAATAATTGTTTCTCTAAAGGATCAAATTTGTATTGAAGTGATCCGACAGAGAACCAATCGACATAGCTAGGAAATTAGCAAGCTGAAGTGGCAGTGGACTGGTCACATCTGTCGCAGAATCGATAAACTTTGGAGTAGTTGTATTCAAGAGTGGATACCGTGCCTTGACAAACGTAGTGTAGGACGCCCTTCGGCTAGGTGGAGTGACGATATACGCAAAGTGGATGGCAGTGGCTGGAAACGAAATGCGGCTAATCAGGCTCTGTGGCGTGCCATTGGAGAGGGTTATATCCTATAGTGGACTATGGCATGCTCATGATGGTGATGACGATGACTGCTAAGAAATGTAGCAAGAATTTCATAACAAAGATTAGAAGAGAGTTATCATACTCGTAATGTTAGATTTTTATAATTGCATACTTTTCTGACTTGTATTGCGCCTGAAGTTTTTATTACGATAGAGCAATAGATAATTGTCAACAAACTAATTTTGAAGTCCTACACCGTATATAAGTGCAATAAAATTTTAATTAAAACGTGATCATGAGGGATCAGAGTTATTGGCAAGGAGCACAATTTTATATGACCTCTGTAAACTTTATAAAGGATGAAAAGTCTAGGCAGGAATGCTCAGGCTATTGCTATAACTAGATGAATTCCTAACAGGATCGAGAGAGACATTGCCTGAAGATATTAGACTCTTCATTTAATCAAACTTATGCTGAAATATTTGATAAAGAAATTACGAGAGTGTAACCAAATAATTAGGTAGAACCACTAATACATAAATAAGGTTGTATTTTGACAGCACCCTTCTTGAAGTCATGTCTGTTAAATTGCCCTAATTAACAAACTAATAATACTTTGTATAATTGTTTGTATTATATACCGAGGTATTTATTTATTACCGCTAATTTAATAACCTTATATAATGTATACTAATTGCGAAAGTTTGAAATCGTTTAATTGTTTGTGTTTTAGATATAATGTGTAACTTGAAAATTAAAAGTTGTTTGTATGTTGTGAAACGCTTAAGACATCAAAATAATGTGAATCGTGAAATACACTCGACATTCCATTACTGAATACCTGCGAACGTGTCTTTCGTCCATTAAATAGGGCGTCGTCTACTTCACACTGATCTAAAATTCAAATTTTTTGTTGAGACAGATAGAAGAAAATCTCCGCCTGAGCTATCAACGAGCACTTTCATGTGCAGGAATGAATTTATAAAATATTAATTCAAACGCATACTAATATAATCATAATAGAATTCAATCAATAATTCAAACATTTCAGTTAGAAATTCTACTCTGAAATAAAGACTGAATGGCGCCAATACGTACTACTAACGACATCTAGTAAAACACACACAAACTTATCCAACTAAAATGCCGAGCGAACGTATATAAAATAATTATGTATTGAGCTTTATAAATAACTAGCTATTGCCCGCATTTGCAGCCGCTTTTATAAAAACGTTCAATCTCTATTTAACCACTTTAGAAGTCGTATGAAAAAAAAAATCGTTTTGTAACTACATTATACTGCTACATTATAAAAGGAACCCACTATTTGAACAAACTAAGCTTCAGTTTTTTGAGCTCTGGAAGTATATGATAGTCATGACAAGTGATTTTATATATATTTTATGATGATAAACCAGCATTTGATATATATTTTCCGTATTTTTTTATTTCGTTCAAACTTAGAAGCCCACACCTCCAAGAAAATTTCAGAGCAACATGATAATGGCAAAAGCGTCCCCAGATAAGAATGAAGCAAGAGTAATGAATTTAAATGCTATTCAATTAAATGCACATGAATAATTCACTAAAAGAATGTTAATGTAGAAAATAATGCTTGCCTTCCTCGTAGCGCAGATTTGGGGACGGTTAATTAATTATTTTTTACGACAATTCATCCCATCCTCTCAGGCTTAATGGGTTCTCACCAATTGTGAAACAATGTTGAACGCGTGGCATTATACAACGTATTAAGCTGTGCGTACACTCGATGTGGATTTAGTGATGTTTCAGATTAGATAGAAAATGTTTTTTATTTGTGTAACATGAGAAATGCCCTCATTAGGAATTAATCCTGTATCACAGGGGACTCTACACACATTGAAATAATACAAAGAACAACCAGATTAATATTTAGGATTTCGGGCCATATGCTGTCCCGTGCAGAATACGAACCCTCAACATTCGCTGCAGTATGCGGCCAGGTGGTTGCTTAAAAATTACATGACAGAGCAATCAAATATAAAGACAATTAAACTTTTCTGAATTAATTCAAGTTGTAAGTACATAATTATATAAGTTAATCGTAAGTCCTAAGTTCATTTTTTGTTTTGGACAACATCAGGTTCTTCTGGAAGGAAATTCTTATAAATGTTTCAGTCAGGAAAACTCCTTCACCAAATTCCAAAAGCCTACTAATGCTTTTGGCTTGAAATAAAAATGGATTTACACAAGGACACTGCCGATTAAACCCTCACAATACAAAAGTCATTTCTTAAACAGTCATAACTAAACATTGACTGTTTTGATGTAGCACAGCACAGTAATTGTTTATCTTACGAATTGTTATGACAAACGGAAACAACACCCCGTAAAGACAAAGATATATGTGTAGCTATCGAAAATAACATAAAAACATGATGTGAACAAGTCGCGTAGTAGCCATTCGCTCGGAATTGACTTATAAAGGGAACGGTGGAGCTAGGCGGCCTTAGACTTGGCGACGACGGGACGATGGCGATCTATGCTACATACCTATATACTTCGCAAGTTTTCTCCCACCCGTCTTTTGATTGAATGACAGGCTCTTATTTGGTGAATTTTTTTTACCGTAGTTTTACCATTAAGTTAAAGGTCTGTTCTTTTTACCTAATTAATTCAGTTTACAGTAAATTAAGTTTTATCATCATCATCATCTCCTGTCATAGTCCACTGCTGGATATAGGCCTCTCCAACGGTACGCCACTGAGACCGATTTTTGGCTTTTCGTGTCCAGCAGCTGCCAATTAAATTGTATACTATTGTTTAATTTTTGTTTTTCGATTCAGTATTGTGTATGAGCACGGTACCTACTAGCCTGCAGGTGTTCTTCGTCTTCATCTAACTACCAAAACGATCGCAGGAAGTACAATTATAAGTAGGTATTAATCTGTTTGTCCACAATTCTAAAAATCATATAACAAAGGTAGACAGCATGTCCAATAGAGTAGTTTCCAGGGTCAAAATAATTATATTTAATTTAGTCTGTATTTTAGATTATAAAAAAATATTAGACACATATTTTTTATTTTTTCGATTAAATAAAGAATAACAAAGATATAGCCTATTAAAGTTACGTGTGACGTCACCTAGTACGAAAAAATGCAGCACGGTGTGACGTTATACGTAACTTTAATGAGCTATATCTTGGTCATTTTTGGTTTAATTTACAAATAAAAAATACGTATCGCTTATTTTTGAATAATCTAAAGGACGGACTTATATATTTTTTTTGTCAACTAGCCTATTACTCGCTTTGGTCTCTACTACAGGGTGCTGAATTTTCTGAAGGTATCGAACAGTGCATGGCACCATATCTGTCTAAGAGTAATGACACATTTCTCTAAGCCCAAAAAAGGCCTCACTCTGACTCCGCTATAGATTAGGTACTACTTAAATTGGCATCGTGTCGCTGTCATTATCACATCGCGTGTCGCTTCGCCGTCGCTTAGTCTAAATTCGCAGGACGTCGGTAAACGAAGCAAAGACCCCATGTTTGTCCGCGGGCACAACGATCGCTTTACACGCATTCGGGCTATGACTAAATTGCTCACATATAACAAGCCATTGTGGACGAACTACCGGCTTATTTACTTTTAAGTTTACATTACTTATTATACCGTTACTTAGAACGGATGGATGAGAGAAGAAATACGAAAGGAGTGTATCGTGCGAGAATGAATAGAAATGTCGGTAGGGGACGCCCTAGGCGGACGTACGCCGACCAAATAGGTGACGTACTGAAAAAGGGACACATTAAAAGTACCCATAACCGACGCGCATGCATGATGAGGTTAATGAATGTCGAGGAAGCGAAAGAGGTATGTTTGAACCGAAGCATGTGGCGTTCTATAGTCTCTGCATATCCCAATGGGAGACAGGCGTGATGATATATATAGATAGATAGATTATACCGTTATAAAAAGGATGGAATTTCTGAACTCAACGACGGTTCGCCAACCACACATTATTTTATTCATAAGAAACGCAGTTAGTAAAACTTGCTGAAATCTAAAGTTGTAAAATTATTCTTAATGTTTATAAAGAATTATGTTGGTATATTAGTACATTTTTACATGCAAATCATGATGTAACTGTAAAATTAGGACATACTAAAGATAGAATAGGTTAACACTACTCATAGTACTTTTTGCATAATAAAATCCTCCAAGCCGCAGTTAAAATGTGACTTTAATTAATTTGTAATAAAAAATTCACGTCATATTTTGACACCAAGGTAACTAATTTCCGTCAACAAATATTATCGACCCACCGTTTATCATCCAATTTACAGTCTCGCGCTTGAAGCTTGGTCGTTGTCTATGTGCTAACTTGTTAAGCCGAGGTGTGAACGGAATGTCTGCATCGCACCGTCTAGTATAGACTTGAGACGTCGTTGTTACGCTAATATAGTTCGCCGAACATTATTTAGGACTAAGTGTTTAGAAAATATCGTAATTAAATATGCAGATTCACATGTTCTAGAAATCTTTTCATAGCGTTTAAAATTTAGCTCACTTTAAAAAAAAAATATGCTTTGTGGTCGCATGTCCGTAACGGTGTGCATAAAAGTATTTTTTTTATTATTATTTTATAATATAGTCTCACGCCTGTATCCCCGAAGGGGTAGGCAGAGGTGTAAATATTACACCCACATTTCGCCATGAATTTTTAGGTCCCACGTAATAGGGGGCGAGCCTATTGCCGTTACCGGGCACATCACCAGACTCCGGGCTGCTACTGAGTATTCGGCAAAACCTAGTAACACTTTTACCCGATCCGGGGAATCGAACCCGGGAGCTCCGATCAGCAATCGCATACGCTATCCACTGGACCACGGATGTAGTCATGAAAGTATTTGATGTTTGACGTAGCGGCTTAAACTGCTGAATTGTAAAATGCCTCTGTGCCGATTGTCTTGAGTAGACACGACCACCCGGACAGAGCTTTTAAGTGGTTTGTTTATAGGGAATCAGCTAAATGAAGATGGATTATTATATAATAATGGATTATTATAGGATAATCCATAAGGCCCAAAACTTGAAATCATTTATTTTGATCTTTCAAATCGCGATATCCCGATAAGCGGCAATAGGCTCGCCACCTATTACGTGGGATCAAAACACTGGCGAAAAGTGGGCGTTTAATATGCCTCTGCCTACCCCTTCGGGGAAACAGGCGTGAGTCTATGTACTATGTATGTATTTCAAATCGCAGTTATATTTTGCAAATAGTCCAGATTGGTTTTCGTGTACTCTTACCCTTTATCAACCTACGCAGGTAAAACAACCAATCGAATCTCAAAGAGTCCGCAAAGCAGTACAATAAACTATATCTGCTTAGTCGCAATCAGATGACACACTACACACAACACAGTTCATAAGTCAGCTTTATAAACACATAGTTGTACAAGCGCTGAACGTAAATATGTTTGCGTTCAACCGTTACAGTTCTGCTGATATATTGGATATGTTAGCATCGTACGCGCTCTCCCGCCATAATAAATTTTGTGACAAACAATATTCCCATGTCCTTTGTCTAGCCCGAGGACGAATCGATCGGTCTCAACAATACGCAAAAGCTCACTGTCTGCTTCTGTTCTGGCTCGCAATAACAACAACACGTTAATATGTGGATATGAACACTTATTGTACACCTATACAGGTACACTAAAGGGTACCTGTGTACCTACGTCATAATAAGTTACATTGTTAAAAGCTGTGTACCTCAACTGCACTCGTAGCCCAGGTGGTGTAAGTAATCTATGCAACCTTGCTATTGGAATGTAGTGGTTTCCTGATGTTCCAAAAATACCTGTTGTTCTAAATCTGGAGGTAGCTTGGATATAAGCATAGTACCTAATCAGCGGAAGGAATTTATTCCTAGCACCGCACAGGTTACCAAAAAAACCCTCTCGATTACATGTCGATTCGTCACTTTTGAATTTCGACAAATACATGCCTAGAAATAAACTATCCAGGGACGTATCAATTTCAGTGCTGCAGTTCTGAAGTTACGTGCGCACTTTCGGCAACTGACTATTATTCACATCAATAATAGTATATATTATGTATGTATTATTGCGCTTTGTATCACCCCGCTATTGCCAATCCATCAAGTGTTATGGGGTCGTTCACACAACACAAGGAATGTCGGGATTTACGTATAGTTTGATGCGAGCCTTGGGGTGAATGATAATTATTGTATTCCCCACAAGACACGTATTTTCTTAGTAATGCCAGTGTCTGGCGCTTAAAAAACTTTATGGCTTTTTAATAAACGATATGTTTAAGGATAGAAATTAAAAACTTGGCAGTTTAATCTTGGCTTTGATAATGGAACTTGTAAGTAAAGTATAATATAATCAAAGTATCTTGGCTATACGCAACGAAGCCCTGTAATTGTCAATTGTATTAGCTAGGTACGCCTGCAAAGACAGCGATATATGTTTAAACTAAGTATAGCAAAAGAAGTATATTTTATTCAAGTTGACATGTTGGATTATGGAATGGTGCGCAAAACTAGCAATAAATTCTTCATAAAATATCATTATTTATTAGCTACCATTAGGTACCTAACTATTGCGATAAAAATATTATTATACGCTCTATAATAAAAATTCTAACCACCTAAATAATTTTCATACAAAAACTATAATTCAATTTAAATCCCAACAATATTTCACGATCTAATCCGAATGAGTATATCTTCTATGACACTAAGATAGCTTACTTAAGTGAATAGTGACCTAAGTACCTACCCAACCCACACAGCATGCCTGACCTTAGCTAACCTTACTCAGGTCAGCCACAATTGTACATTATATGAACACCAACTTCGTATTGTCAAAATCCGGTATATTATACTTAACTATTACTCATTGTTGCACTTTGTTTTGTCTGTTTGGCATGTGCAAATGAATTACTTTGTTTAAGTGCTTCAGCATACAACCTTTCTCATTAATACGGGAGATGCATCGTTGTGAGTCAATAAACAATAGGAAGATTTGGTTATAAACCACGCTGGACAGACAGGGTTTTATAGGATTTGATGTGGTTTTCCGTCTCTTCAGACTGTGTATGTCTTATTGCAAAGCTTAAGCGGCCGCATATTTTGAAAAGGTAATTCGTAAAATAAATAAAATCTATTAATATTAGTAAGCGTTCAATAACTATAAGGTATAAAGTATTGGATGCTAGGACAAAGCTAATATGACGATTCCGAAGGAATAATTAAAAGAAAATCTGAAAACATAAACGAGGCAGATTGCAGCTCACACACATTAAACCATGAACGAGCCTACACCATTATTTCCCTGATTGATCACCAAACCAAGCCAAATCGCTGAATGTGGGTGAGAGCGATGGTAGTTAACATCCATTGTTCTTTATCAAGGCTTGAACCGTGTCGGCGCGCCTTCGTGCCTTGTGGCATGCCTCCAATGAATCACAACGATGCTGAGCAAATGTCGACCTGACTTACGAAATAACTAAGGAGCCAAGTGAACTCATTGAGGAAGTTAACCACGAATCGTTTTGAAATCTTCGCTGTTAATGCATGTTTGGAATTATTTTATTTTTGGTTCTAAACGGACAAGTGTTTTATGTTATATTTGAGGCGTGGCACTTTTATACTGACTCGCATGTAAACCAATGGAATAATTTATAAGTACAATATCATTTTAATAACTCGAGCCGTAAAATAGTCTTGTTGCGAACTGCCGGCTGAGCCCAGAAATGTATAGTTACACGACGAGTTACGTTACAAAATTAACAATTTCTTGACATGGCTCTACATGTGTATATGAAAACTAACAACTATTATTATAATACTAAAATAGTTTAATTAAAAATAAAAATACAAAATAGTTTAATTTAAATGTGAGTTACATTTAAATTAAACTATTTTGGTACTACGGTAATTACATCCGGTCCTTTACTAAATAGCGAAAAATGTAATTGCAGAATTTTAAATTTACCCGAAGTTCCGCTGTCTTAAATTTAAATGTAATCACTGTAGATCCAAATATAAGCCACGATAAAAACCGTAAATGCAGCTTTTTTTTTGTCCTTTAAATTTGTAATATTCCCAACAACAGAAAAAGTTGCCAACTTTTTGTTCTTATTTGTTCCCAACCAATATGACTAATTCCGTATGACGAAATACATATTTTTGCCGATATATCACAGGGTACACACCATTTCAAATACGCGTACGCGATACAAATCGCACAGTTGATATATTGCCAAGGCGAAGGGAAACTTAAAGGTCATATGTCTGTTCGACGTTGGTATGATAAATTCGCGAGTCACAATATTAAACAATTGCCATTTGTGCGATATTCATTAGTTGATATGTTAAGCATGCTCACGCACCAGTCCTTTCGTTCCACATGTACATGGTAAGCATTGAGTATGCATACTTACCGATTAATATACTTACATAGACAGTGTGTGTTAAGTTGTCACTTTGCTGCTGGCAGCCGTTACGTGCTATGGGTTCGATTCAAGCACGGTCATCCTTTTGTGTCGGATCATCTAATCATTTGTTGAAAACAAAAATTGTTGGGTGTTCTTTCTATAATTTTCCTGCAGCACCTTCTAGAACAACTGATCTCTAAGAGATCTTTTTCGCCCGTTCTTTGTATTTGTTGTGAAGTAGCTACTAAAGGCACAATAAGCTGACAGTTTTAAAATGTGAGTTTCATAATACTGAAAATACTAAACTAAAAGCATTGCAGTTACTAGGGGCTGTCCGGCAACTGTAAAAATTCACTTAAATAATATAAATTGGCATAGCGGCTAGTGAAATATAGTTTATGAATAAACTTCAGAGAAACATCCTTTAAGCCGGACCACAATTTCCTTAGGCGATAATTTGATAATTTTTCATCTAAACCGATTTGAATATTAGCACGTCAGGTGAACGGGCATCAGTCAGGTGCAGTCAGATCACGTCAAAGTAGTAAAATAATAAAACTTTATCCTTCAAGTCAACGTTTTGAATAAAATGCAAAACATGTCTGGGATACAGCCAAAACGGCTCGGCGCGCCTCGACCGAGGCTTATTCTCATCTGGAAAATTGTGCTTCACCAACTAAACTATTATTTATTACTAACTAGTAGCTGCCTCGCATGCAGCCAGATTATTACACGACAATCCACTTAGCCGGTGATTTAGAACGGCCACGGAGAATTTCTACGACTCGCTGTGATTAAAACTGAATCGAGATATTCGTTTTTAATTAACCACAGATAATTTCGCGCTTTGTTTCCATAAATGACAGTTGAAATTACGATAATTTCAACTGTCGTTTGTGGAGACAATTTTTTTGTTTTTGTTTTGTACATACATGCATAGATTTGACAGTGGTATCATTCGCATACTTAGGATATTATAAGTATGCAAATGTTGGTGCTGTCAAAACTGTTAATGTAATGTTTAAGATTCTGCACATCTCTTAGTAAATTACATGTAAAGTATCCCTGTGGGTACGACATGCCATGTTAACAAACGAATGATATTGATATTCTAACAGAGTGATCACTACTAATTATTTTTTGTACTGATTTACATGTAACTTTATTTTTATACTGATTTGTATGTAAATTTGGGTTCTTGTCTGCAGTAACGAAAACTAGCGGCATATTTAGTGATGCACAATCATTTTATTTACACTTGTAGCTTTCAAGAATACCAGGCATATACTCGATAATATTTTTTTCGGGAGTCTGCTGACGGAAACGTTTCAGTAGCAACATAGCAATTGGTGAAAATAGCGCAGTCGATTAAGCTTTAACAATTGTAGAAAACATTGAGCAAACCGTCAAGTGCCGAGCTGGAAAAGAACCGCGCCCGCGCCCGTCCTCGAGAGCTTGTTTACTTAACATAATATTCTGTGCGGACTACGAATTCACTCGTATCCTTGCGTTTTATTGAATCAAAAACCTTCGCTACAAATGCACCTAATTCAGACTCCGAACCGTCTATATTTGCATATTTACTTTATCCCTATGGTAGGTACGTATAGGATACGAATAGTAAAACTTTCATCCAAACAAATAAACATTGAGCCTTTGTATTATTTACGCTCATTTGTATCAGTTTTGCTTAGTAAGTTCTTTATCGGTTTCAGTCGGGCTGGCATATCTGTGGGTAGCCCTTGTTCGCCCAACTTGGAATATAAATTTGGCCCCGAGCCTGTGCGTTGTTTGTCCGACAATAGGCACGGTTGCCAACATAAATTATCGGACAACATTCGTCTCTAGTTTACCGACAGCGATCACCCAATATTTACATACCACGGTATCCTCCAACAGCGTTCTATCCGAATAGTTTTTCCTCGTTGAAATATAAGCAATAACAATGTTCACTTTTAGGGAACGCTGCCCATATATAAAACTTTAGTAGGGAGTGGAATTGGAGATATTTTCGACTCAAGCAATGATGCATTGTCGCGCATCTGTATATTGCCGAGGCGGGTGCGAAAGCCTTTATAAGACGTATGGAAATCTGAAAAGAGGCTTACACTTTCTGTAGTGAATAGAACCTCATAAAACATTCTGGAATATCCCGATTTACGTCACTGTAATACACCTGAGGAGATTATTCATAATGGCGTCGTGAATTGTATAGCGGGCACGTTTTATCATCTATACTTCCATACTATATTTTATACCAGGCAAAGTAGGTATGTATGTCTGTTACTCATGGACGGCTAAACTTCTAAATTTTGAAATTTATAGTGGCGATAGTTAAAGACACAGGACCCCCTGTGACATACCTGATATGTTATTTTTTTTAAATCAACCCCTAAGGAACTGGAATAGAGGAAGAAAGATTAAGAAAATACGAAAATTGGATCACATCATTTAGTTATCTAGTTTTGCAAATACTTAGTATACTTCTCAATGACATGACACAACATGCGGGCCAATAAATGCTCGGTACAAATAATTTACACTTTTGGGAAAATTCATACATACATACACATACATACATATCTTCACGCCTTTTATCCCCGAAGGGGTAGGCAGAGGTGTATTACACACACAAAATTCATAAACTTTTAAATAATTAATACCTACAAAGGTTGTCTCTTAAATGCGCATCAGATGAACTAAATGTTTTATTTTTACATTGAGTAAACATTAATGTAGGCTACGTTCGCGATGACTTGTTAGATAAACTGGAACATGTTAATAAAGATAACATTTATGAAGCAACGTTCATTGCTAATTACATTGTTGTCTTAGTTGCAGCTTAAGATAATTTGTTTTATTGTCCTTCGGCAAACCGAGAAAGATGCTGCTTTTGATATACATATAATTGTTTTATTTTATACATATAAAGTATACATGAGAAATTTGTTGAGAGTGAATGAAGCAAGGGAGATATTTCTGGACCGTTGCAAATGGCGTTCCGTAGTCTCTGCCTACCCCTTCGAGAAATAGAAGTTAGTCGATTTGTGTATATCTAATTATTTTGTTATTCACTTATGCTCCGGACAAAGTTTAAGTATAAGAATACAATATGCAAAAAATAAATGAGTATGTCTCCGCGTACCTGCAGGCGTGGATAATCGCGACAAAATATCCTCTTGTATAAACTATATTACTGCTAAGGTTAATCAAAATTCGTTTAATAGTTTTTGCCTGAAAGTCTAACAAACATAATTTTATCTTCACAAAATTTTGTGTTTATTATGATAGTGTGAACAAAAATTAATGAACTTAGTCGTTGTTTCTACGTATATATCAATATGTTTAGTAGAATTATAATAGCACGCGTGGCAGTGGGCGTGGGCACACACACGTGTGGATGTATGCCTCATTAAATTTTGTTTGAATAGAGGGATGAATGGGCTGCCTACTTGGTCAGATACAGCCGGTACCGTCAGCAAAAATAGTACTTTCGATATCCTGGAAACATTAAATTTTACTATTAAATTAAACTATAGACAGGAATAGATCAAATTACTTATGTTCTGAGTGGAAATTGAACCTGACTTTGTCAGACATTGGTCAGTTGGAAGCTTGCGTAAAACGCAATTTTAACAGACTTCTCTCATATTTGAGAATACAATGTAGACTCTTAGTACACGGGCACGGATTAGAGCACTAATCCAAACAAGTAATTGTGAAATGACCGCCATATGCTTGCCACGACCATAACTCCATAACTGTGGTTCGTATAGCTCTACGAAAAAAATAGGTAAAACGACGTGAAAGATAGACAACCAAACCAACAAATACACTTTCGCATTTATAATATAAATAAGTATATATACTTACTTATATATAAGGCAGCGATAGCCTAGTGGAGATACCAACAGACTGCCATGCAGAGGGTATAGGGTTCGAATCCAAGGCGCGCACCAAGGACTTTTCAGAGTTATGTGCGTATTGAATTGTTAATTATCGCTTGTCCCGTGCCTCGGAGAGCACGTTAAGCCGTCGGTCCCGGTTGTCATGAAGATCTTTGACAGTTGTTACAAGGCTTCAGGGTACTGAAGCCTTGTAACGACTGTCAAAGATCTTAGTGTCAGTTTATTTAGAAGGTATTCTTAATAAACTGACACTAGTCTAAACCATCAAATATCGCTATCCCTTTGGGTTGCGGAGGTCAGACGGCAGTGGCTCTGTGGAAAAGTTGATATTCTGTCATATCTGGTTAGACCAGTAAGCGGACCTCGGGCTCCAAGGCGTGTAAGTCTTGTATGCAACCGGGATAACGCTAGGGCGATGATCATGATGATACTTACTTATATAAGTCTACACTCTTTGGGACTAGTCCCACCGTTATAGCCCCTACTGTATTACCTGTGTATCTAGGTTTATTAGCAGCAGGAACCATCGATGGCAATGAGTTTTGACACTCGTGAAGTACCGGGAAAAGTTAAGCTGTCTTGGAATCCGCAACGAACTAAATCGAAAGTATATTTGAGGAATTACAAAATAAATAATTGACTCCAACTATATTATTATAATACATAAATGGGTTGAGTACACATCTCTTGAATCCGAATAGCTCTCTAATCTACGCTTGATTGTTAAAAAAAATAAAAAATAGATTAAACCAACCTCCTACGCGAGTAAGTTTAACAGTAATAATATATTTGTTCAAGGAGCCGCCATCTTGGAAACATCTACACAATCTGTTAAGAGCGAAATAAAGACGCCCACTACGTTTAGATAGATTTGTTCAGACAATAAATAATTAAGTACATAAATTATTTGAAACTTTAGATGTGTTACTTATTTATTTTACCTTGTAAATATTTATGCGGCTGTTTGTTTATCTGTATTAAAATACTTTATATTATGTCTTTTATTTAATTATTAACCTACGCGGTCAGATAAACTATTAATGTAGCGGGTAGCCCACTATACTAGAAGATACGCTAACTATACTAGAAGAATGACTTTATTACAAAACGAGCAAGTGTGAGTTCGATTCAGGCAAAGAAGATTGTAAATCAGTGAATTTCTTTTTCAGTAGCGCTTATAGCGAGACTTGGCTTGCTGTTGGTAACAGCACAGTATAAAGAGCATACAGTAGTTTGACGCCTTTGATCTCGAAGAAAAAGCCGACAACGTCTAGACAAGGGTAAGGAGGCTAGGGCTGCCAGATGTTAACAATACCTACTTATTCAAATACCGTCTATTTATTATAGAAAAATAAAACAATTGCCAGGTTACATGAATATTATACTGTAAATCACTTATTTATTATATTACAATAATTAACGATAAATAATTATTATAAAACAGTTAGCATTTTTTCGTGCGGTGACAGCTTTGCATACACAGTCAGCACCTATTTCATCCCACAGGTGTCGTGGGAGGCGGTTAAGAATATGAAGCATTTTTCATTTGGTCTTTATCATACAAACCAAGTTAAAATAAAGCGATTGACATAGCGGTCGTTTAATGGATGGGTAACCGTGGGATCAGCTTGCAGAGCCTATATCGATGTGAAGTATTTTGCAGATTTATTTTCGTGCAAACTACGTCAAGGTAAAGCAATAGATACCACGGTCATTTACTGGATGGGTCTCCGGGCTATGAGGTTACGGAGAACATGTGTGGGGTTTATAAAAGGGGGGCAGAAATATGGTTATTTTTGAGCTAAGCCGCGCCGTTACCAAGATACATAATAATATGTGATAGGTACTTACCTAATATGAAAATACTAGGTACTTATTGCAAGAAATTAAAATCACACTTGAATCGAATATTTCCTTAAAACGCATATTTTCTTACGTCTGCCTTGTTGTTTACGCACAGTAATTACTACTTTATTCTGTGACTGGGCCAAACATGAGATATCGTAAAATGTCAGTAGATTAGTAGGTACCTACGTATATTATTTTAAGTGGTTATAGGTAAATACATTTCAAAATAATTTAAATACTTAATTACAATTAATGAAGTGGCGGCGATAGCCGAGTGGGTATACCAACAGACTGCCATGCAGAGGGTATCGGGTTCGAATCCACGGCGCGCACCAATGACGTTTCGGAGTTATGTGCGTATTGAATTGTTAATTATCGCTTGTCCCGTGCCTCGGAGAGCACGTTAAGCCGTCGGTCCCGGTTGTCATGAAGATCTTTGACAATCGTTACAGGGCGTCAGTACCTTGTAAATAAAACTGACACTAGTCTAAACCATGGAATATCGCTATCCCTTCGGGTTGCGGAGGTCAGACAGGCAGTCGCTCCGTGGAAAAGCTAATATTCAGTCAAATCCGGTTAGACTAGAAAGCGGACCCCAGATTGAAACTGGGATAACGCTAAGAGAAAGAATTATAATTAATGAAATGTTTGTTTTTGGTGTAAGTTAATTGATGAAATCGCAGATTTTTTAAATCCTTATTTCTTTAAATCTTTAAGCAGCATAAAGCATTGCAATGTCTCACAGTACAAGTCGTATGCAGCATCTAAATTAATATTCATAAGCAAATAAATAAGTAACGAACAAAAAACAAGCACGCGCCAGCCCCCAAAAATATGTACCTAGTTGGGAACTAAGGCGATATACGTAAGTAGGTACCGCTCTTCCCGCGTCTCACCTCTTGCCCCCCGCACGATTGACCCGTCTAGACGCGTTCGTCGAACGACTGTATGGATTATTTGACTGTGGTAACAGATTGGCAAAGTTAACCAACGCTTGCACAGGTCGCCACTTGGATGGGTGACCAAGTGTGGCATTTACATCTGAGTGCTACCGAGCTTCGGAGGGCACGTAAAGCTGTCGGTCCCGGTTCTTGTCTCAGGATAAGAATCGTTAGGTCATGTCGGAGGCCTTCGGGCGGTCTAAAATCTCCGACACTAGAGTTGGCCACACACTCACACTAAAAACAAACAAACAATTTTCTCCTCTAAGATTTGGTTCCTTTTGTATTCATGTCTCCTTTCCTACAAAAAGAATCATCTGAAGCGATTATTAAACAAACAAATTATCTGCGAACATCCCCACAAATATAACCATACAATCTAATCAAAAAATCTAAAGTCAAATACAAAATTTGACGACCGGTTGGCGCAGCGGGAGTGTAAGTGACTGCTACGCCGAAGGTCGCGGGTTCGATTCCCGCTCAAGTCAAACATTTGTGTGCATGAACGTGGATGTTTGTCTTGGTCTGGGTGTTTCTATTTATAATATGTATGTATTTACAAAAAAAAGTATATAAGTATGTTTATCCATTTTCTAGTACCCATAACACAAGTTCTGCTTAACTTGGGACTAGATGGTGATGTGTGTATGTGGTAAAATATTAAAAAAAACTTAAATAATCAGTCAAGTTAGTTACCCTCTTTTCGTCGTTCAAAACCAAATTTCCTAATTTGTTATCATCACCACCTCTATATCTTTTCTAGATTGCATCTTGTTCAATGTGCACGTTTTCTCATCTAAGAATATAAAGTATTATTTCTTGTAAAAAACTAATTAATTTGGGACCAGACAGCCTTGCACACTGACCACAAATAGCGGAAAGGAAAATTTGTCAATTCATTAAACAAAAAGAGAAAAATCTTCTAGACAAGCTTTTTTGCAAAGAAAAAATGCCCGTATCTAAGTAAATATTGATTTACCTTTACACGCTTTTGTTTGAAAAAATGTATTGCATATAATGTAAACAAATAATGTAATAGACAATGACATTTTTTATTAGAAATAGTCACGCGATTTAGTATATAAATATACTATAACAAGGAAAATCTTGGAAAATAATGTTATTCTATTTTTATACTAAAAAGTCGGTCTTTGATCACAAAAACTTTTCATAGGTACTTATTATTTATCAGAATAACAGGAAAACTTATTTAATTTTATTTATTTGGATCGCCAACAAATGACACAAATTTCTTACACCTAATTAAATCTTTACAAACATGCCTTGTGCTCTTCACTTACAGGCAACCACATCTTACTTAAATAAAACTTCAACACAAAAATATAAATATAACTTACTAGCTGTCCCTGCAAACGGTGTTTTGCCATATAAGTCGTTTACGGACACCTATATATTATATATATTATCACCTAGGGTTTAAAAAGCTGGCTATGACCTATTTTCAGACCTACAAAATATAGGCAAACAAAAAAATCACAATTTCAGTAACACTGTGACACTAGATTTATATTTAAAATATACGAGCTGTCTTCTGGTTTAGGCGTAGTCAGGTGAAGCCAAACATCTATTTAAATAAAAAAGAAATATTTTTCTGTTATTTTTCTTGCTATCGCTACCGTGTATAGGAACATCGGCTGAATAGTTCCAGACGGGTAGGAGCCACAAACATCACCGCTCCATCATCGCGCCATCTCGCGAGCAAACACTTGCATACCCTAACCCCATTCATACATACATACACACACACACACAAACACATAAACACATACCCACACACTCACATGTGGACGCGTCAGAGTGTATACGTTCCTACACACACATACGCAACTCTTTCTATACATTGCCGTACCCACACAGACGCACCATCCCACTATCCCATAGTAAACCCTCAATAACGCTACAAAGGAGGTTCTTTGAAAGGCCGAAGTCCTGTCTTATGATCGAGTACGTAATAATAGAGCAACATGTCTGCTACATATGTAAATTATGCCGTTAGGATTACGGGCTTTTAAAAGAACATTTTGTGTGAAAAGCTTATCAGAACCTAAGGCATTTTTAGGAAACTAGATGATGCCCGCAGCTACGCCCGCGCCATTTTGTTGATTTAACCGTTTTTGCCCGATTCCGAAGGAATTTCCAGAAATCCTTTCTTAGTGCATATTTCCGGTGCCCAAGCAATATAAATTCCAAATTTCAGCTTCTTGCGCCCAGTAGCTTTGGCTGCACGTTGTCTGTCAGTCAGTCGGTAACGCAAGAACTTTATATACGTGGATTAGTCTCTGCGTGTTACTCCTCCCGCGTGGATGTATAGATATTATCGTGGCAAACGGTAAGCTTTGCGCTATTCTAACGTATACACTATTCATATCATTTTTCGTGCGAGAGTAACAAACATTCCTCTATCCATCCTCACAAATTCAAAAGCTTTAGAGTTTATACCAGTAGTAATTGTAACTGTACAGTATATCGCTAAAATTAGCTCCGTACCAAATTGGATGCCTTACGTTTCACTAATATATCTCATAAAGTCACTTCCTCATAGAGTCAATTCCTCCTAATAAACTTGACAGGAGCGCTGCACCACCTTAATGTTGATTGGACGCTCAGTGACTTAACGTAAATCGTCGTTTGTCGACACACGAATCTCATCGGACACGTATAACAATATATCTCAAAACAAATTTTCAAATAGCAGCGCACCAGTTGACTGCACAATCTACCAGCAAAGTCCTTTACCCTGCATCCCGTACATAATAACGTTCTCTATAAATTCTCTTACACATTGCAATGCTCTCGGTGCCTACAATCGGAACTCACTAGGCATTCAAATGGTTTCAATACGTTCCGCTATGCAGAACTGTCTGCTCCCGCGGTAGGCACAATGAATGCCAATCTAGTTGGGAATTTGGCTTGGACGCATCCGACCATATACATACATATAAGTATAATTACAACCGCAGAAGATGGGACCAGGTACGCAGTATATTTTTAATTACAAACGCTCGGATTGGACAAGATTTAGAACTGAATATTGCTTGCACAGTTTATCAGAAGTACTTAAAAATAGGACCAATTGAAATGTTCTGTGCTTTGTATAATGATTCGTATTTCACATTTACACCTAAACTGTCTTGGAATTCTCTGACTAATGTTAGCGGCCTTAAGATTAGTCCCTCGAACAGCGGCTTCAAATGCCACAACGCCACAAAGGATGCCAATCGTGAATTGCCAACCGCAATCATTGGGAACATCGTAAATTATACAGCCTTATAAACAGCCGAGACTGAAATGTACTGCCATGCTTTATAACTCAAACAATTTAGAACCTTAGTACCAAACAAAGGCATAAATTAATTTACGCAGTGAAAGGATCCTGTTTGATACGAATGACAAAAAAAAATACCACATAGCAAGACATATGTCTATTATATTGGAAGTACTACTACTGCAACTCGCTTTCTACTGTTAAAAACTATAGGTTCAATGTGCTAAGCGCACAAACTATCAGACCGATCTTTCCTTTCGTCCGATAGCTCGGGCAAAGCCAATAAAGAGAGTAAGGCACCAACATGTCTCGTATAGCGGCGCACTACACATAAATGTCAACATATCTAAGCCATATTTCATTCAAATAGTGTATGGAAAACTCAGTCCTACTACTTAAATTCGCGTGTACTTGCAACGGACGGGAATTGTAGTTGAAACCGCAATGCCGAAAGATATATTAAAATCACGGCAACGTAGGTAATGAGTTGCGAATGATATAACACTTATACACGTACACATTATAATAATAAAATGTGTGTTGTATTATTGGTTTTGTTCAATGAAACCGTTAGACCACCGAAATGAGTATCGGGATCGTTCAGTGGCCTCTCATTGGGCGCCTGACGTTTTTCATATCGAATGATTATTTTGTTCAGCGGTGCGTTGCGGCGCACAGGTTGATTTCGTATTCATTCGCATGGATATTAACATAACAAATGTGACCGTCTGTCTGTTAATCATACTAGACATTTGTAAAACAGTTACTGTCTGCTCTGTTAATATACGTCGCGATATTAATGACTGACTGTTGACTTTCGACGGATGCATTCGTTTTTTAGTTCCGTATACGTCTTAAGCCGATAGGGTGTCATTTGCACTAGAATTAATGACTATGTGTCGCATCAAACTTCTTGCGTGGGTTCTAGTTATACACCTGTGATATGTGTATTTCAAAATAAATGTTGTCTTAACAGCTAAATAATATTTACATGATTCAAATATTAAAGAACCCTTTTTGAAAATTTTGTATGTCTATCTTATTGTTTGTCCCTAATAATCTTTTTCAGAGCTCTTAATAAATTTTGTCTTTGAAGCATTAGGGTTTAAGCGCTAGAATTGAAAAGGATAGAATTAAATTGTCCCTACCAATAAGTACCGAACGCCGAGATCTGCGAAATTCAGACCAATCCACAGTTATTCGCATTACTTTACGGTCAGTCAATAAAATTCACAATGATTGTTTTCGTTTGTTGCAGGTTTCAATCGAGAATGCGGTCATCTTGCGAAATCTGCCGCTGTATCAAACACCAAGCTTGGAACTAATATCTGTACTTAGTGTTAACTAACATTCGCCATGGTTCGATCTGTAATTGCCGCTTTGGCGGTCACTGCTCACTTGTGTAAGTACTCTTATATATTCGGTAGTGTTACGAAAATATCTTACCTAGGATACCCTGCTAGAAGCTGATGTGCATACGACAACTACGTTAATATATTTTGCCGATGACATGGCGAGCCTGAAAGAGCCAAAAATAAGTTGTTAAGTAATAATAATTACAGATAGAGGAAAACTAATAGGGGTCGCTATAGAGCTAACAGCACACGGATAAATGTTTTGAGTTGTATCCAACTTTGACACAGATAAGCTTGTCGTGGGGTCAATTCCTGCCTTGGGCCAATGTTTGTGTAATCACCACGTTCATTTATTATATCTGTACTTTATCTAAGTTAACTAATCATATTATTCTGAAAGTTGTATGCAGTTCTTTGACCCGCACAGAGCCAAAGTAATGAAAAGACTTGAAATGCCCTAACGAGACAAATAACACTATTCACCTACAATAAATAATGATCTAGACTCTTTGAAAATTCGCATGTGTCATTAACCAGAGTGAAAGCGGGCGCTCATTCTCTCTATGTATAATACAGATTTATTGAAACACAAATATAGAAGGTTGACAAACAAAGTGCCCTTTGTGCTCTATAGAGGTGACTTCTTCAGACATAGACCCAACGAACTATAACTATAACCGATATTTAAGATAAACTATTCCAATATTAGAATCAATATCGAAAATTCTTCACATTGGCAGGTGAATATGTAACCCAAATTTATATTATAAAGTATTCTCATACAAACATTTTCCATGATAAAAATATTGTAATAAATTCATATTACTCTTGTAAATACATTTGAAAAAGTTTGAATGGAACGCACAGAATGGGTAAATAGGGTAAACATGTCAATACGAAAAACTGATGAATAAGGATTACCGAGTAAAAAGCTCGCGAGAATATGTGTGAACGTGTAGGTGAAGGACAAAAAATACAGAAAGGTCTGTGCCGAAGTAATTGGAAGTACATAGATTGGAATAGGGCGAGAGAGGGCCGATCGGTATCTAAGGTAGACTATCTCTGCCCACTTGGTGGCAAATGGCGCGAAGGTAACGAGGATATAGCGACGCAATCCTGGAATTTGTTACTTGCCAGCGCGAAAGGCGCAATGCGTATTACCTGGTGTTCCATTTTAAGGCGTTTTATACAGTCACCGACAACTTTCGGTGTGATTTACATTTTTCCCATGGCATCATCTTAAGCCAACGTTATGCTATAATGTATGGGAATAAAATATATATTTATGATTATAAAATAAGTTATCTAGAGAGATAATATAATAAAATAAGTTTGGCCGTGACCACACCCGATATAAGTCGGTCGAAAAGATATACTACCATAGTTTACAAGATCCGGGCATAAATATCCTGAAATTCAAGTTATTTAAACATGACCATCAGCATAATTTTTCACACAAAGTGCATGCAATCCAGGACTCATATCAAAAGATCAGTACTACAAATCACTTCAAAACGGAAGAAATGTTGCCCCACTTCTTATATCTTTTCCATCAGACAAAATCCCTACCCTTATGAAGTTCCTGATACAATTTAATCTATCACTAGTGACACATTACCGTTAAAACACTGTTCGGGTGAAACCTTTCTATAGAGATTGAATCTATGTTAAGGAAAAGCCCCTTGTTTCCAATAGTCTTTGTTTCAGGGCATATAGCGAGCACAAGCTTTATTTTCGCTTTACTTAATTTGAAACTGACTGCGTCATTGATTATCTATAACTTTGTCGGCCATCAGGGGTCTTTGATTTGATGCACAAGTCAGACCAAGTACTATAGAAATAGCCATAGAGTAAAGTAATACTACGAAACGAAATAGCAGTATGCAATTCTGGAAATACAGTGATAGGAGCACTTCTACGTAGTGCATAGTAAAAAGATGTTTATAAAAAACTTTTGCTTTTTCTGTGAAAATTGAAGAGTCAGTAACCAGTTTGTGTAATCTTTGCCTTACCCGTATCATAAGGGAACATCTATAGATACGTATGCTTCAGTTGTGTAAGATTTTATAATGTAAACACACTTTCAAAAAAAGCAATAAGCACTCTCTACTTACTTCTGTTATACAAAACAATCCACTCATCCACATGTAACGGGCTCATTTATTTTCATATCAACGTTTTTTCTTAACACGTCATTAAGCTAACTATAGCCGTATCTCACCAATAACTTTGTTTGTAAACACCCCCTCTTTTTTAGCCATATGAAGGTACTTTTACAGATCATTTGCCAGTCAATGGTATCGAAGTAACACCGTTACAGACTTTTCGTCTTTATCGCTGCATTTGCTACAGAGTTTTCAATATGAAACTCTCGTAAGTCATCTTGAAGTGATACAAAATGTATAGCAGATATTTTCAGACAAAAAATACGACAGTGAAAATATGATTTTGAACTTTAAAACTGTGCATGAAAACAGATTTTTGTAAAATTTAAGCCGATTTCACGAAAATCGTTTACGATATTGCTAATTCAAGATATTGCTAACATTATTTTGACGAAGTTTTGAAATTGTGGATAATAATATGTTTGTTTACTTTTCAGGTTGTTTGGTTTTAGCTGATGGGCCAGTATATGGAGGCAATGGAGGGAGCCCTGCAAACCCGGCGCCTGCACCAACGGGCGACTACCTCACGCAAACAGTCTATGGCTTTTTGGATTTTACGACAACTATCGGCAACACTGTGATGGTCTTCTCGCCTCAGTCGGCACCGCCACCAGGTCACTTAATTTGTTCTATTTGTTGATATTAGCGCTTTATACTCGTTTTACCACTTTCTGGTACACATTCTTTAAAGACAAAAGTAGAAGTTTTGAAGTAATTTGCTTCATGTAGAATAACATAGGCCTACCTATAAGAGCCAGAAACTATTTTTTAATTATCTATTATATTATTCAATGATTACTACATAATTACTAACAATATATTTTACTTGTTTTCAGAACCACCGAAGACTGAAGCATCTGTCCAAGAAAACATTATCGAGACCAAACCACCGCCTCTTTCCGTGACTAGTGTGAAACCTGAGGCAATTAAGCCGAGCAAAGTATCCGATAAAGACAAGACTAATAAACCTGCAGCGCCTGTAGTTGTATCTAGTGCTGTAAATGTTGTGTCATCGCCACCGAAAAAAGATAGCAAAGTTGCGAATGCACCGAAATCTGTGCCAACAAAGGAACAAAAACAAATCATTACAAAAGTTGAGGTTGTTGCTGGACCATCGAAAATTGTAGAGAGCAGTGCTCCTAAACAATCTTCTCCGAAACTAAACAAAAGTGCCCAGCCGAATAAAAACAAAAATGCTATAAAATCTGTTACCAATGTCGTGAGCAGCAAAGTTGAAGTAAAACAAGGACCTCCAGCTTCCGTTATAAATTCTAAGGTTCAGGTAAAATCAAAGCCTGCAGAAGAAGAACCCGCTATTCTGATCACAAACAATAACATTGGCGAGCCAGAATATGATTTCTTGTCACGTCAACCTTCTGAATTTGTTGAGGAGACATACAAAGTTATCAATATTCGCCCGTCAAAAGCGCCGGGACAAAAACCAAAGCTTGGCCATAAAAATAGACACCAGCCTACCCCAGCGCCAGAAGACGATGATGATCATCCCCTCGGTTTAGTCACAACACTTGGAGGCACTATTGTTAAAGATGGACTTACCACAGTCCATGAAACTAGTGTCATCGGAACTTACATCTCAGGCAAATATGCTCAAGTTTTGAACAGCAACTCGAAGGTGCTACCAGCTGCTGGTGGACATAGAGGAAAAATATCCCCCAGTCCTACACACAGAATACTGAAAACAGTGGCACCATCTATTGCTAAAAATCATAGACACACCTTGGAGCCCACACCATCTATTGCTGACGATGATAGTAACTTTGGCAAAACTACTCGTAGACAAAACAACGGAGGTGGGTCATTCAAAAACCGTCACAGGTCACAAAATAACAACAATAATAATAACAAAGAAAACGAAAACGATAACCACAATAATGCTCCTGCTAGTCAGAATAAAAAATTCAAGAATCGGAACACGTCGCATTCACAACGGACTCAAAGGTAAAAATCATTTCATATCATTTGCATGTAGTAGGTACTTGTAGACTTCTAGAGTCATACGAGTACATGCCTGTATCTGAATTATTATCGATTTCCTACGGTTGCCGAATATCATATCTAACACAATCATATTATAATGAGCATGATCGCATGGTAGTAGACGTAGAGCATTTTAACAAGCATACTATTTCACAAATATTTCATCGAATAAATCAATTTATTGAAGCTTTCAGCTACGTAAGACAAAACGACAGATTATGATCATCGGCAATTGTAAATAATTTTATTTTCCAGTACTCGGTTTGGTCGACCTGCGAAATCGCCTCAACTGGCAACCGTCTCTGTTTTCAGTGAAACATCCACTCCGTCATATTCCAATAGGAGGAAGAACAACCGTAACTCTGGACACAAAACGACTGTGACGCCTTCTAGCAACAGCGACAGTCAGTCTAAACGAGGATTCAAACCCCGAGTTAACCCAACCCCTGTGGAACAAGTGACCCCGGCCGCCTCAACCAGTGTGTATAAATTTAAATTGAATCGCGCACCGGGATCAGGTCGCTGGCAATACAAAACGAGCCCTAAACCTAAAGTGACTATTCGTAAGGTTAACAATGACGACGAACAGCAAACTACGCCAAATCCAAATCCACTTCTTGACGATACGCAATATAATGATATATCACCTCAAGCAAGATCTGATAATGATTTAGAACTATCAGGTTCACAGAGTGGTCCTGGTACGCTCCTTGAGAATGACGCTGATGACAACTCT
Organism: Euclidia mi; assembly: GCA_944739405.2. Taxonomy (NCBI): domain Eukaryota; kingdom Metazoa; phylum Arthropoda; class Insecta; order Lepidoptera; family Erebidae; genus Euclidia; species Euclidia mi. The sequence continues at coordinate 15,851,437 of OX123185.2, forward strand.
ATAGAGAAGCCACCCCCAGTGGAAACTCTGAAAGTGGAGATTTCGACACCCGCTGATTTCAAAGATGTATATTATGAGATCGCTACTATCAGAACTCCTTACACCTTCCAGGTACTCATAACATTTTTATATTACCGTAGTTTAGTTCTAAAGAATATCTTCTTTTAACCAAATGTTTAAGTCACATAATTAATTATTTTGTAATTTTCAGGTCGGACGCGTCAAGAATACTCGCATCATAACAGTTACCTCAACAATAGAGAAACGTATAGAACCCACATTAGTAGCCAATTCGCAAAATTCTCTCAACGAACCGTTGACAGAGAATATTTTAGCGACAGCCACGCCATATGAGAAAGATCATGCTCTTTTAGATTCAAGCATAGCAACATTGCCTGCTATTACTTTATCTTCAGACATGGAAACCCCACCGCTAGAAACTGTAACCGAAACATTCAGCACAACTCAGCATATGCTGAAGACACATATTTTACCTGTGGTGAGAGACGTTAACGTGACAAGCAGCCTAACGTTTATCCAAACCTATGAAGTGACAAGATTTGTAACAGCCACGAAGACACTGCCTCCAATGGATTACTTCCAGTTCATACCGAGCAAAACTCTGAAAGAATTTAACAGTAGACTTGACGAAGCTGGTTCTGAACTTCACCTGGAGTTAGATTTCGGAGATAGCAACGAAGATGATGAAGGAGGTCTTAGAAGGGTATTCCCACCGGACCTCGACCTCGCTAACATTGGATCAGACTTTGACCTCACCGAGGTGGATAAATACAGAGGAGAGAACAATCACTTGAGGCTAAAGAAAGCTCACGGACAAAATAAGGGCAACCACGTTACAGAGGCACCCAACCCACCTACACCAGCACTGACTCCTGAACAAGCGCAACAACTTGCTCTATTAAGACTACTGAACCCGGCTGCCGCTGCGCAAATCCCTGATGTCGTTACCACGTCTAAACCAGTATTGAAGTATGAAACAATTTACGAATCGCACGTAATCCCAGTGTTTGATGGCAAGACCACTACTCACAGCACTATCTCTAGACCGGTGGCTACTCTCACAAAAACTGAATACGAAATCGGTACCAGTAGTTTGCCAGCATTGCCTATGCAGACTGTCAACCCTCTGTTCCCTCAGCAGTTCTCTCTGACTTCGACGCCCGTGGTGGTGAACACAGAAGTGACTGCCACCGACAGTCAAGTTCTGAAGTTGACTTTCGGTGCCAAGACAGTGTACACCACCCTTTTCAGCACTAAAGTAGTGCCAACAGTACTAACTTCGTACGTGACATCTTCGATCGCGGTGCAGCCGAGCGCCGCCCCCGGCTTCCCAGGATATTTCCCGGCGCCATTCGCTCCCTTCCCATACGTAGGATAAGAAGAAAATATAGAAAATTGAATAGTGCGGACCATACGTTGAATATTGTGTTCACCAGTGTGTCTAATGATGACGTAACTTTTCACTAGAAACGGAACTTTAAAATGTGAAGCGTTGTTGTAGTGCACGTAATAAACTATAACGCGAGTAGGTGAACAGTAAACAGTGCGAAAGCAGCAGAACCTTGGGATTTATTGCCTCGGTGGAAACATGAAAACTCTGAAGTTGTATTTCTTATAAAGTTTAGTGCTCCGCGCTAGAGGTTTGCCGGTTAGTAATACTACCCTCGAGGTAACGTTTACCGATGTACCATAGACATAGACATGTAGCGCAATTTACTTTGTATTCAGTAATTGCTTGTAAATATTATTATTTATAACTAGTAATCTTGTACATAAACATAAGTCGATGTTAGATATATACCCTAGCTATAGATGTAGATAGCTTTCTTAAATGTATTTTATATTTTTGTACATTTATTCTATAAATAAATGGGTTCTATACGATTAAATAACATAATAAAGAGTTATTGAGTTATTTTCCTTTGTCATCTACTATCATCTGGTTACCTTTTTTGCACTCAAAAATATATTCTTAAGCTCACAGCCATAATTATTAGAACTATAGGTAATTATGTTGAAAACCTAAATATATACCTACTAGTTTAAAATAAAGCCACACCAAGAAAAATAACTTCTTCTTCTTCTTCTTTCTCTTAGCGTTATCCCAGATTCAGTCTGGGGTCCGCTTTCTAGTCTAACCGGATTTGGCTGAATATTAGCTTTTCCACGGAGCGACTGCCTGTCTGACCTCCGCAACCCGAAGGGATAGCGATATTCCATGGTTTAGACTAGTGTCAGTTTATTTAGAAAAAGAAAAATAACGACACAAAAAATTTTAAAACATCAAATCCAGCTCGAGAACGATTCAGATAATAATATTTCACAGAGTCGAGAGTTTATTTCCCATGATATCTTAATTAAAGCTATTTCATACTTAATAGACGAAGGAAACAAAGAGCCCTTTAACTTATGACACATACATATCGTCACGCCTTTTATCCCCGAAGGGGTAGGCAGAGGTGTATTTCTACACTCACTTTTCGCCAGATATACTTTAGTCCCACGTAATAAGGGGCGAGCCTATTGCCGTACCGGGCACATTTCCAGACTCCGTGCTGCTACTGAGATTTCGTGACAGAAAAACCCAATAACACTGCCCGACCCAGGAATCGAACCCGGGACCTCCCGATCCCACGCGCACATTCATGCCGCGAGACCAACGAGGCAATCTTTAACTTATGAAACTAAGATTAATGAATGCTGTTTTGTAAACTTAATAAGTAAACCTTAAATCCCAGATGGTATTTTTCACCATTTGCAGGGAGTGGTATTTTTTAATATACCAACTGGAATTACGAGGAAGTATAAGCTTAATTTGCTTCCTTGAATTTTATATCTGATTTAGATAATAAAACAACAAAACATTAAGAAGTTAACAGAAGACAAGTACAATATAATATTATTAGATATATGCGAATAAGTCGACTTTGTCGACAAATAATTAAAAAAACTAATGGCTCTTTAAATATTCCTGAAACTAAATAAATTTAATTCAAATTGAAAAGATATTCTCTTTATGTTTACAATTTATAAATATTTTATTCTCAAAACACTCAGATTATTTATACAAAGCAGATACCTACTTTAAGATTAGTTGAACCTCGACATTTACCGATATAATGCCTTAGTTAATGAAAACAGTAATTTGCTCTAACATTTAACACCAGCAACGATAAGTTAGTTAAACATAAGATTTATGCCGTTCTAATACCAAAAACGAACACAGTATTTTTTTTTTAAGTACTATTCATTTTCTTTCCCGAACGGATACCACTCTTTGAAAAATTAAATTTAATGTGAAAACGAAAACTAAATGTCTTGAATTTGGTACATTCACCTCAATTAAAGTTTAAAGTGTTGCAATCACAATTTAGTGGTCAAATTAAATTCAAATATAGCATGACTAATAAGCTATATTTTACATACCTACGCTAAATATTGAAAAAAATACATCGAAAAGTGAACAGTTGAGTGAAGCTCAGCGGAGCAAATGTATTTTTATTGGCGCTTGTATTATGTCTTTCGATAGAGAGCTAAATGAAACTGCAAAATCTATGTCGCATACTTGTTAGAGAGGTTAGAGAACTAAACTTTCGACAATATTTATTTTTAATGCATTTATTTTAATAAAAACAAAACAGTTTAACAATAAATAGACATATAAAAATATGACTGCCTCCGTGGTCCATTGGATAGCGTATGCGACTGCTGATCGGAGGTCCCGGGTTCGATTCCCGGGTCGGGCAAAAGTGTTACTAAGTTTTTCCGAATTCTCACTAGCAGCACGGAGTCTGGTGATGTGCCCGGTAACAGCAATAGGCTCGCCCCTATAACCTGGTATCTAAAAATTAATGGCGAAATGTGGGTGTAATATTACACCCCTGCCTACCCATTCGGGGATACAGGCGTGAGTCTATAAAAAAAAGAAAATATTATTATTTAGTCCTCGTTTGTTAATAAGGAATACAAAAAGATTTAATCTAGACTAGATATATAGTATACAGTAAAAGACATACGGCCGGTTACTGAATTGAGAATTTTAGCTTTCATCAGTTGAAAATTTCTTAACTAGTTGAAGTCAACTTAAGTTTTTTTCTGTTTCACAGGTCAGATAGAGATTTTTTCAAAGCACTTTCAACTGAGTATTCTTCAAATCATGAATAACTCAAACCGAACAACACTAGTACGTTCAGATACAATAAAAAAAACCGGTACTAACCATGAATTCGTATTAATTAAAATTTTACAAAAAAGCACACTTGTCAGTTAATTATTTTTATGTGGAAACAAATAAAAAGTCGAAATAAAGTTGTATTTAAAATTATTTCAACGATTATTTAATTTTAATGAACAGTTTGTTGAATTTGTTCAATTCGGTATAGTGAAAACGGAACGTGTATGTTATGTCAAAGTCAGTTTGTTTTATTTTTAATACAAAATATTTGTGGCCAGGTATATTTGAAGTATAATTCTATTTACCTCCATGGTGGCCACTATCGAATTATACCTCCTTGGAGGCCACAGCGAAATTATTTGGATTGATTTAACACGGAAATCTCTTATTTATATTTTCTATCCCTTCTATTTGTTCCTGATAATGTTGTAATCTATTTGTTCCAAATATTGAATAGTCTTTGAACCTTTTTTCTATAAATTCTGTTTGACGACCTTCTTGTTGTGTAGACGTCAGTATGACGTAACCGCTGCTTAGCAACCGTAGTGTGGACAGTTTGACATACTGGCTGTCATATTACTCGTGATCACGGGTTGAAAGGCCAAAATTGTATATTTATATATTTCTCAATTTATCAGTGCTAAGTGAGGTTTGACAAATGTCAAATGTTTTCAGAAACGCGAATATAGAGTTGCTATGGAGTTGATAATGAGTTGATCATATGTTGTGTCAAATTTTAGATTTTACAACCACAAATACTCAAAATGTGGTCAACTATTTTTTGTGAAACAGAAAATTAATTAAGTAGTAAATAATTAGTGTTTAAATTGTTCTCAACGCGAAATTCTCAATTCAGAAACCGGCCGATGTAAGTAGTCGGTATATGCTGATAAATAATTAATTACAAAAAATTGACGGGTGCAGAACTGCAGACTAGTCTGGCGTCGTACAGATTAATTAAAAGAAATATGAATACACCGTGAATCGTACATGCAGAGCTATTTATAATCAAATTCATTGTTTTGGTCCAACTGATTGGGTAATAATATGTATCCGTGTGGTGACGGATTAAGAATACGGATTGTCACCACCCCATATCATCCCATGGGTGTCGTAAGAGCCGACAGAGGGAGCATATTATGCATAGAACAGCACTGTAAGAGAAGGTAAACTTGATACAAACCCTATACCAACCCGTTTGGCCAGCGTGGTATAGTAGGCCAATTCCTCCTTTCAAAGGAGAGGTCTAGTCCAGCAGTGGACTGTTAAAGGCTGATGATGATGATGTAATAGACTAGATAGCTATCGATATCACGATAGATGTTTGTCTATGACAGCCCATTGTCTATGATCTATGTCTATTCATGGCGGTCCACATCTCATTGTTTTGTTCAACTGACAGCATTGTTTTTACGTGTCTATAGACATATAATTATAGTCCATAATTACCTACCATATGATTTATAGAGTTGGTATATTATCTTAAAATCATTTCTAACTTAGAATAGTTAATATGATTTTTCAAGAGCTTGTTATAAAACATAGACTAATTTATAAACTCTAAAATATAGTACTGGCCTTACACGAAAGTTATGAACTTATACATGTGTAAAAGTTGAGTAGTGCAAATTTTTGTGAAGCACGCCTCTAGAAGCCGTTGAAACAAATGACAAGTTTAAATAATGATCGAAGCTCTTTGATAGACTGATAATCTATCTATATATATAAAAGAAAGTCGTGTTAGTTTCACTATTTATAACTCAAGAACTGCTGAACCGATTTGGCTGAAAATTGGTGGGTAGGTAGCTCAAAACCAAGAAAAACACATAGGATACAATAAAATGCAAAATATAATCTGGGAGGGATTTTGGAGAGGGTCAAAGTTTGTAGGGACAAACCTCCTACCTATTGACAGTAAGAACGCATGCGCTGTAATAATTGACTACTGCGCATGTGCTCTCTGTCAGTACTGTCACATTATACATTGTCATATGGTGCACTGTCATTACTTCGTTCGCTTACTTATATAAACTAATAGTTATTGAAAAAGCCTTGGCTAATACCTACTAATATAAGGTATAAATGCGAAAATGTACCAATTTCACGCTAAACCGGCTTAACCAATATTCTCTACTCACAAATGCGAAAGTGTATATAGAGATATATCGGAACATGGCTTTGACATTTGACTGTATTTCGGTAGATAATGTCATGAGTACTGGCCAAGTTTCTTCGTTCCCCATAGAGTGTCTGAACTCCTTACAATTATCAGAGGTATGGAGTACCTTCACGCAACTTGAGACCGATCGTTGGTGTTCCAGTCCTGTTAATGCGGAGTCTTAATGCACCAAAGCTTTGTAATGGCAAACGGCTACGAGTAACACCTAGGAGGAAACATTATAAAAGCTATTAAAGGCTTCCGTAGTGGAGGTATCCACTTAACATAGCCATTATCTTCGACTAAATATTAATAGTATTTGTATAAACCATAAAGCTATATTTGCGGTTTTTAAGATGTGCTTTATTTCAAAAACTGCTGACTACATATCCTTCATTTATATCGTTCAAACCAATTTTCGTTGGAAGTTTTTATTACAATATAGAGCATATTTTTTTTTTTTTAGATTTGTCACTCTCTTACTTTAAAAGTCAGAGGGAAACACACATCCATTTTACCACTTTGGAACCGTATATCTTTCCATGTATGAAGAGCCCCCCTTATTATTCAATATTTTTATTTTCTATAACGTCGTAGAGCGGTTCTCAGAATACATCTACCTACCAATTTTCAAATGTGTATACCTACTGAATAGTTTCGGCATAAAGCGGATAGACTGACAGACATAGCGCGTCTATAAGGCTGTCTGTGTTTCGTCATTTTTGACTACGGAACTCTAAAAATACTGTTTACAGATTTTTTTAAATACTTCTTGCGCTTATATTTCATATTAATCCCTATGAAGAGAATTAAAACGAAAATTACTATCGAATGATGAAAAAGTTTTATGTTACTGTTAATTTAACGTGAGCGAAGCCGCGGGCAAAAGCTAGTGTAAAGTAAATATAAGACGTAGTCCAGAGGCCCAATTCTCCTAATTATACTTGTTGAAATTCAGTTTCGATCTAATGTCAGTGTCATACTCATGTCACAAATTTAACTCTTCTAAAATTTAGAATAATAAATTATCGGCCGGTTTCTGAATTGAGAATTTCGCGTTGAGAACAATTTAAACACTAATTATTTACTACTTAATTAATTTTCTGTTTCACAAAAAATAGTTGACCACATTTTGAGTATTTGTGGTTGTAAAATCTAAAATTTGACACAACATATGATCAACTCATTATCAACTCCATATCAACTCTATATTCGCGTTTCTGAAAACATTTGACATTTGTCAAACCTCACTTAGCACTGATAAATTGAGAAATATATAAATATACAATTTTGGCCTTTCAACCCGTGATCACGAGTAATATGACAGCCAGTATGTCAAACTGTCCACACTACGGTTGCTAAGCAGCGGTTACGTCATACAACAAGAAGGTCGTCCAACAGAATTTATAGAAAAAGGTTCAAAGACTATTCAATATTTGGAACAAATAGATTACAACATTATCAGAAACAAATAGAAGATATAGAAAATATAAATAAGAGATTTCCGAGTTAAATCAATCCAAATAATTTCGCTGTGGCCTCCAAGGAGGTATAATTCTATAGTGGCCACCATGGAGGTATATAGAATTATAACTCAAATATACCTGGCCACAAATATTTTGTATTACAAATAAAACAAACTGACTTTGACATAACATACACGTTTCGTTTTCACTGTACCGAATTGAACAAATTCAACAAACTGTTAATTAAAATTAAATAATCGTTGAAATAATTTTAAATACAACTTTATTTCGACTTTTTATTTGTTTCCACATAAAAATAATTAACTGACAAGTGTGCTTCTTTGTAAAATGTTAATTAATACGAATTCATGGTTAGTACCGGTTTTTTTAATTGTATCTATCGGAACGTACTAGTGTTGTTCGGTTTGAGTTGTTCATGATTTGAAGAATACTCAGTTGAAAGTGCTTTGAAAAAATCTCACTCTGACCTGTGAAACAGAAAAAACTTAAGTTGACTTCAACTAGTTCAGAAATTTTCAGCTGATGAAAGCTGAAATTCCCAATTCAGAAACCGGCCGTATATCAGTTAATTTAGAATCTCAAATAACTAATATTTGAATGTTATGGGAACTTTATCGTGAATGGATCTTAAACTGAACAATGTGTCAATGTCGAACTATAGAAGTCAAATAAGACAATAATGACATTAACTTAGTAGAATACTGATCCTGAACCAATTCAAAATATAATCTCATTTCGTTAAAAGTATAGTTTCAATGTCATATAAAATACGAGAATTGGCCTAGAAAGGTCTATTTCGTTATCTTTACATAAAATGTCTTAAGATCTCATGCAACAATTGAGAAGATAATCATTTCAAAGCAGTATTTACGACCCTGCAAAAACAACCTAAACTTAGATTTACACTATAACAAATATAGGCATTAAACAACTTTACAATTTATTCTAAGTAAAGCTTCCGTGTCAAACATAAGCTGAACTAAGCGCTACGAGCTGCCCAGCTGTATATTTTTCTATCCATTTAGAAGCTGTGGTCACTGTGAGTTCGTTGCAGCTGCGGCTACATAAAGCGTTTCCCGCCCTCCGCCAAAGACACCCTCACCAACGACACACTACAACGCATACAATATTTTATAACAAAATTGAATACAGAGACATTTCTTTCGCATTAAGATTCAGTATTGTGTATCTTCTGAAACATTAAGCTCGATGTTTGCCACCGAAGTGAGACGAAGCAAGTTATATAAGATGTTGGTGCGTTCTGTGATTGATCTTGTCCTAAATCTATTTCGAATTTAGGAGAAAACTACTTACATTTTATATTCGTATTTTGGTCTTGATTAACGCAGTTTGTGTTGCTATATCTGGGGGCACGGCAGTGCCCCCACCAAGTCGAGCAAAAAAGCGGCACTGCCGTACCATCCTTTTCTCGAGGCAATTCAGGCCATTTTCGACCCCCTATAACTTCGTTTTGGATAAAACTGGAAGCCTGATTGTTTAGTAACCATGCAGGCATTGTATACCGATGGTGTATTTCAAATTTCATTCAATTTGAACCAGTAGTTCAAGAATTATAAGGAGTCAAAATTCTTAATTTTGTCACTCACTGACCGATCATCAAAAGTCTAAGGCACTTCTAGCAAACATGGAAGCTTCAAATTTAGGAAACAATTAGTGTTTAGTATATGAACCAAGGAAAAACTAAAATATATTTCAATTTCGGTCCAGTTTTTGAGATACATTAACTGCACAAATAACTTTGTAATCCCATATGAATATAAGGGATTACAAAATTACATTTGCAGTTAGGGCTTTAATTAAGAAAATTCTTTGTTGGTGTACAAGAAGTAGAAGGTACCGGAAAGGACAAAAGTAAGACTATCCACAAAAATAAATGAGATCCCATAAAAACAATACTTGTCAAAAATACCAAGTCTCGCGACCGTAAAAAGTTGTGAGATCCATATAATACCAAGTCGGTTAATTAAAAATCGTTAATGTCTTAAATAAATATATTGACTTGGCAATCGCATTAAACTATCTAATTTATATATGTATTACTTATGAGATATATTGTGGTTCCATGCGATGGCCGAGTCAATCTATTTATTTAAAACATCAAAGATTTTTAATTAACCGACTTGGTATTATATGGATCTCACAACTTTTTACGGTCGCGAGACTTGGTATTTTTGACAAGTATTGTTTTTATGGGATAAAGTTATTCCTAAAAAGAGGTGATGATAAACCAATTTGTTATAAAGTAAAAATTACTTATAACATGGACTAAATATACCTCTCAATTTAGTGCTAGCGTTATGTGAATAAAAAGTAGATACGTAGACTAAATAAACATTTTAGTAAAGCTTCTGTACCAAACATTCGTTAAATTAAAATAAATAAATACGCCTTGTAAAGCTGGTGCCTTATTTTAAAGCCTCTTTAGAAATTCTAAATCTAGGACTAAGTCGGGTACTATAATAAGCTCTTGTTTTGTAATGAAGCCTTATAGGCCTTATTCTAAAAGTAGGACAAAAAAAAAATAACATCAGACAACCAGGCACAGATTTAGGTACACTATTTAAACCATCTATTAAAAATCGTTGAGTCGTTAGATACATTATTGTGCTACCACCTAGAATTTATTTCTATAATACATTTTATTCTAGCCAATTTTAATGATAGAATATTCACAAAAAATAGTATTAGTCAACGAATAATAATTTTATTTTCACACATATTTTATTTTAATCGGAAATTTGATAGTGTGTCCATCAAAGGAGACTTGAAATGCAATTTTAGTGTGTAATAAATTGTAAATTGTTATTTTTATTGTAGTTGTGTAATTGTTAATTGTTATTGTTGTAGTGTAATTGTTATTGTAGCTGTGCAATTGTTTTTTGTTTAACTTGCTTAAATAAGAATTGTGTTGTGTTAACTGAGTAGTTTGTATTGTAGTTGTGCGTCAAAACAATTTGTTGCTCAGATGGAAGGGTTCAGCTGAAAATCAGTGTTGTCCTAATAGGCACAGCGTCTACTGAGCTGTATCCTTGCCATGCATATCTTTCTGTATTTCTTTTTTAAATTTTATAAATTGTTGTTTACGTGTCCATATGTGTGGTATAAATAAATGGTTTTTCAAATTCAAATTCAAATTCAAAATCCTTTATTCATTTGGGTCACAATGTGACGCTTATGAACGTCAAAATAATAAATTTATAAAATAATTACTTATACTCAAATTTAAAACATTATTACTGTATGCTTCTACATTTACATTTACTGCCACGTTCGCAAAGCAATAGGTAGAACCATGAGAAAGAACGGGCAATAAAACTCACGGTCACTCTTTTTCAAAGCCAGGTTTTGCATTATACACAATTTACATTTTGTAAGGTGCTGCAACTGTTACACCTTCTATATCACTTGTATATATTTACTGTACATCATAATACTCAAGCATAATACTTTTGGTTAGCCTCAGAATAGACATGGTGAAACAGGAGCATCCACTTACATTATATATACCTAATAATGCAGGCAATCCGCGAAAGTGATCAGAACCATGATGGAAATGATGCAGTTAAATATTAAAATCTAATACCAGCCCGCAAGACCGTCATCGACCAGTCATCGCAAGTAGCACCCGTTCACGAGTATGACGCATGTGCCAGCCATCATCCCTCTCGCCATATTAGAGGGACAGGGATGACCCGACACACGACGCCACCACAAGAAATGACATTTTAGTGAGCATGACGACAACGGTATACGAACCAGCAGTAAGAAACAATCGTTGGTTTACTGACCATGACCGCCAATTACCTCCATTTTCCAGATCGTTATTATTAACATAAGTTAGTGGAACGCGTGAAGGAATGCAAATGTAGAAAGAATTTTGTGAAGGTGACAAGTGAACAATGATATGATCAGAGATAAATAATGTTAAACTACATTCAACAAATCATAAAAATATCCAAATCCTGCAAAAAAAATCATGTGTTCACGAGGCACCTCCACTTAACATGTAAATAAAATAATCGTGAGTTAAACAAGCCTAAGCCTATCCCCACGGTGTCTTATCATTTAAAAATTCCTTAATAGTGTAATAACCCCTTTGTAAAAGAAAGTTCCTAATTGTCCGTTTGTATTTGTGCATGGGTAAATTCATTATTTCAAGAGGCAATTTGTTGAAAAATCGTATACCAATCCCCGCAAATGAGTTCTGAACTTTATGTAGACGGTAGTTAGTTCCCACCAGTTTATGTTTATTCCTTGTGTTCACGTTGTGCAAATCACTATTTTTGCGGTATAGAATTAAGTTTTTCTTAATGTACATTAAGTTAGCATATATATATTGCGATGCAACTGTCAATATGTCTACTTCTTTAAATTTATCACGTAAAGAATCTCTAGCACCTAACTTATAAATTGCACGTATGGCCCTTTTTTGAATGACAAAAATAGTCTGTATATCAGCAGCTGTACCCCATAACATTATTCCGTAAGACATTACGCTGTGAAAATAACTAAAGTAAACTAGTCTAGCAGTATCTATATCTGTGAATTCCCTAACTTTTCTAACTGCAAACGCTGCAGAACTAAGTTTTACTGCGAGACAGGATATTTGGGCGCCCCACTGAAGCTTACAATCTAAAGTTACACCTAAGAATACGGTTGATTAGACTAGTTGAATTGTTTCCTTATTTAAAATTATATTAGTAGGAACACTTTTGACATTAGGCAAAGAGAATTTAACACATTTGGTTTTGCTTGAGTTGAGTACCAAATTATTTGTCGAAAACCAATCTAATACTTGTGCAAGAGTGTTATTGACGGTATCAAAGTTACTTAAATTACGATCAACTTTAAAAATTAGTGACGTATCGTCGGCAAACAAAACAATATCACATAAATTTTGTACAAAGAACGGCAAATCATTAATATATATTAAAAAAAGAAATGGACCGAGAATAGAGCCCTGTGGAACGCCCATTCCTACTGGCAAACCTAGGGACCTACTCCCATTAACATCTACATACTGAATTCTATAATTAAGGTAGCTGGCAACAAGATTGAGTGCGGTATCTCTAATACCATAAAGTTTCAATTTAAGTAAAAGCGTATTATGTTCCACACAGTCAAAGGCCTTTGATAGGTCACAAAAAACACCAATGGCATCCTTCAAGTTTTCCCAAGCATTAAAAATATGCTTTAACAAAGTTACACCGGCATCAACGGTGGAGCGACCCTTAGTAAAGCCATACTGTTCACTGTGAAATAAATTATTTGTGTGAAAGTGGCTCTCTAGTTGATGCAAAATAATCTTTTCAAAAATTTTACTAATAGCAGGCAAAATAGAAATTGGCCGAAAATTACTAGGGTCGCTCTTTGATCCCTTTTTGAATAATGGTATTACTTTACTGTGTTTCATTAGATCAGGAAATACTCCTGTATCTACGCATCTGTTGGATATTGCAGCTAAATATGGAGCTAAGCTAGAAATAATTTGTCGCACAAGTTTAACAGAAATGCCCCATAAGTCAACAGATTTTTTATTATTGAGCGTCTTGAATACCTTCAGTATGTCATTGGTGTCAATATATTTAAAATTAAAAAGCACATCACACTCATTCACATTGCCCCTAACCAACATTTCTGCTTTGTTTGGACATGAATCTAGACAGCTGGTTGTGTTCACTGGTATGTTTATGAAGAAATTGTTAAATGTCTGAGCAACATCAGTTTTCCTAGTAATAATTTCACCATTAAATTTTAATTCATAATTGTTATCTACCAATTTAGCTCGACCAGTCTCATTGTTAATAATGCTCCAAGTAGTTTTAATTTTGTTCTTGGATTCTTTGATTTTATTGCTTAAATATAAGGATTTGGCTAAAGCACATGTCCTCTTAAAAACCTTTGAATAATTTCTAACATATTGAATAAATTCAGGATTAAAATTGTATTTCTTCATACCATATAGATCATACAACCTAGCTCTACTTTTGTATATACCTACTGTTGCCCAATCACAAAAATTTACTTTAATGCTCCTTGCAAACGTCTTCAGTTTAAAAATTTTATTGTACTCATCATTAACAATTTTAAATAAGCATTTATATAATTCATCAGGATCATCAACGGTTAAGTCAATACTGGCGATCTTGGCAGCAACATCATTACTTAAGTGTTTTAGGCGAGCAGAGGTCATTGGCCTACATGTAATTTCTTGTACTTTAGGGGTTGTATTAGTTGGAATTACAACCTTTAGCCCGCAGTGATCCGATGTCAAGTCAGTTAAAACAGCCTTACTTAAATAAAGACAATTGCAAAAAACATTATCTAAGCATGTAGACGAATGTGAGGTTATTCTAGTTGGTTCAGAGAACAAAACATTTAAATTAAATGACCTAAATAAGCTAACTAACCTAGTACAAATTGGTGATTTTTCTAACAAATTGACATTAAAATCGCCGCATACGATTATAGACTTCCTACTAGAAATTATGTGTTTTAAGACATCCTCAATAATGCTTTCAAACTGAGTAAAGTCGCTTTGTGGTGGTCGATACACACACCCTATAATATGTTGTTCAAGCTCAACACAAGAAATCTCAGCAGTGCGCTCGATAGAAAGTTTAGCTATATCCTTACGTTCTTTACATTTCAAACTATTACATACATATATTAGAGAGCCACCACGAATAGCCTTCTTTCTTACGAATGCACTTATAACTGAGTAATGTTGATTGTTAAATATTAATTGGTCACCTCGCAACCAATGTTCTGTAATACATAAGATATCAATCTTATGTTTATTTAAAAATAAATCTATTTCTAATTCTTTGCCAGATAGGCCTTGTATGTTTTGATGAACTAAGTTTAAAACACATGAAAGCCTATCTGTTGTCTCATCTAATAGTTTAAACTAATAGATGTGTCAATACTACTATTGGTATAACTATTATCTACCAAATTCTTAAGTACTCTAGTAGTACTCCTGTCAGTATATAAATTAAATGCTAATAATTTAGCAAGTTGTCGCCTATGTACATAAGAAAGATACATAGTATCTTTTGTTAAAAAGAAATTACTAATAAAAATATTAGTGTCAAAAAATAAAATCCTGTCACTATGACATGTCCTATTGTACAATAATAGATTTAATTTGCCTATCTGCCTGTTTTGGTCATCTGTGAGAGCATATGAATAAGGCAATGCACAAATAATAAAGCTACATCCTATTTTTGTGCTAACATCTATCATTA
Source organism: Euclidia mi (assembly GCA_944739405.2). NCBI lineage: Eukaryota > Metazoa > Arthropoda > Insecta > Lepidoptera > Erebidae > Euclidia > Euclidia mi. The sequence goes on from OX123185.2 coordinate 15,866,548, forward strand.
AGTCTGTTAATTCTATGAGACTGTTTTTGGAGACTAATGAGCTGTCACCATACAATATGATGACAGTAGTTTGTGCATTCAAGTCGGCATTCTTAATCTTATCAACTAAGGTACAAGACTGAGCTCCAAGTGAACAAAAGTTCTGTACTGGTTGCTCAGTGTAATGATCAATTAAGCTCCCTAATCCCACTCCCAGTTGGTCTGAAAAAATTATTACATTCTTACTGTCAGTCTTTACTGGATGCAGTTTGTTTTGTGTATTATACTGACATCCATGTACATTCAATTCTATTGATTCAGCAGGTGTAGTCGCACACTTAGTTGTACAACTGGAACAGTAATTATTAGAGTTGGATAATGAGATAAGTTGTTTTAAATTTTCTCGACCAACTCTTGAAATTTCTTCATATTTTAAGATGTATTCATGAGTCTCATTCTGGTGTACCATTATAGTTCTAGTGAGTTGAGCTTGTAGATTTGATATTTGTGCTTGCAACTCACTTGTGTGTTGTTCATATAACAACCTACCAGAAACTAATTCTTCATTTGTTTCCTCAAGCTTTAATAAAAGAGACTCACACTCTTTATTTAATTTACAGTTATCTTGTGCATACTGACTCAATTTGGTAGACCACTTAGGACCAGATCTAAGTTTCTTAATTAATTTATTTAACTTAAACAATTTTCTAAATTTATTCATTTTTTCTTTTTTAAAATGGTTTAAATATTAATATCTCTATTATGGGTGCTAATCACGTAATTATTCGAAAAAATGTAAAATACCTGGGTACTTATTACGATTTTGTTTTTCATTTCGTGATCAAGACCACAAATAAAAAGTACTTTTACTTTTGTTCAAATCATAACGAAATTAAAACCCTTTACATAAATATTAGTAAGTACCTTCATTCTCTTAGCGTTATCCCAGTTTCAATCTGGGGTCCGCTTTCTAGTCTAACCGGATTTGACTGAATATTAGCTTTTCCACGGAGCGACTGCCTGTCTGACCTCCGCAACCCGAAGGGATAGCGATATTCCATGGTTTAGACTAGTGTCAGTTTTGTTTAGAAGGTACTGACGCCCTGTAACGATTGTCAAAGATCTTCATGACAACCGGGACCGACGGCTTAACGTGCTCTCCGAGGCACGGGACAAGCGATAATTAACAATCCAATACGCACATAACTCCGAAAAGTCATTGGTGCGCGCCGTGGATTCGAACCCGATACCCTCTGCATGGCAGTCTGTTGGTATATCCACTCGGCTATCGCCGCCTGCTGCATTAGTAAGTACCAATGAGTAAAAATCGCGAAACTTGTAACGACAGGGCTGAAATTCAAACATTATAAACTAATTCATAAAAAGACCGCTTGAATTACAACAAGCAACAGAATATTAAAACAACATTATGTAAATCAAAGCAGTAGAAACAATATAGTGAATCAATGCCCCCAAATATTCCGATATCTGATCTAGGCATAGAATATCTCGCTTCTATATCCAATGATGCCGGTGATCAGCCGAGCGGCGCTCCAACGAAAACTTGAATTAATATTGTGACGAAGCTTCCTGTTTTAACTAAAAAAACAAATCAATTGTAGATATTTGAAATGTGTTGGAATCTGTTGCTATGATTACGGAGTAGTAATAGTCTGTAGCAATGAGAAAATGATCTTGTTTCAGTCTATAATATTACTGAAGTAATTAAATTATTTAGTTACGTAGTAGAATATCAAAGGATATATCGGATCATAATCGCTGTGATGACCACGTCTACTATAATAAAATTAAAATATGCTTCAGTAATTATAAAAACTAATACACACATACACACACACACACACACACATAACTTCACGCCTTTTATCGCCGAAGGGGTAGGCAGAGGTGCATTAAAGACCCACACTTCGCCAGTAATGTTTCGGTCCCAATGTAATAGGGGGCGAGCCTATTGCCATCTACCGGGCACGTCATTAAGCGAGCGATAATTAATTTATAACTTCATAAAGCCAGAGGTGTGTGCCCGGGATCGAACCCGAGACCATCGTCTCGACAGTCCGTGCAGAGCAAATTAAAAGCTATTCTATTAGAGTCTGACTCGTGACTCAAATAGTATAGGCTTTGGAAATACGCGCCCGGGGTACCTGGGGATCGAACCCGAGACCATCATCTCGGCAGTCCGTTACGTACACCACTGGGCTATCGCCGCTTTTATAATAATTATAATCTAGACAAATACACAAATCTATTTTAAAAACTACTACCAAATCTGCGTTTTGTTACTACAATTTTATGCAGCCGCGTTTGCATAGAATCGTTCAATGGCTCGGGCAATAACCGTTCAGCTGAGATATGCAAATAAGGTGAAATAGCATGTGATCGCCGCATGGGTGGCGCTCGTTTTACTGAGTTACTGTTTCGGAGACATTTAATTCAAATTTATGTTTTATTATTTTATAGTTGATATGTGATAGTGTTGTTGTTTTTGTATGTAATTTCTTTATTACAGAATGACTGCTATATACGGGGAATCGGGTTCAAAGCAGCACCAGTGGCTTTTCAAAGTCATGGGCGAATTGAATTATCTCTTATTCGTCCTTATCTTTCGAAGAGTATGTTCAGTTGTCTACAGATAAAATTACGAGTATACTACTGTACTCTTTTACCTATCGTTAGAGTTGAACAAAACGAGCTGGAATCTCTCTAGTCCTTCTAGGGTTCTATGATGTATCGCTGATAAAAAGTCACTAGTGTAAAACTTTTAGAAAATGACGTTATTCCTGCGTGAATTAAAGGATAAATAATTATCTATCTAATACAAAAAACAAGTTACAACTATAACTGTGAAAACAATCAATGCAACATCATTAAGACTTTATAAACGAACATCATCAAATACTCTTAATAGAGATAGCATCATATCATATCTCAATTCAGATCCAATTCCAATCAAAACAGTCTCAACCATCAAGTCATAACTTAGATAAACGGTGGGCACTACTTCAGTTTCTCGAAGCTAATACTAAAATAGAGCAAAGGCCTTATTGAATACAGCCTGAGCCAGGAATAGATCAATCTGTTTCCATTACAATGTAGCCATACCGGCTCGTTGAGAGCATGCATCAATATTGTCCGGTCCGAATCCGATGTTAAATCTATATGTACCTACACAATTACGGTAGGAACTCCTCAGTTTGCGGAAAAGGAAAACGGGGCTGTTTCAAAATATCATATCCGTTTATTATGTTTCGTAATATGATGTAGATTTTGGTCCTTAACTCTGTGATATATAGCAGATGTTGATGTATATGATTTAATATATTATAATTGTTTGTTGGTTCATTCTAAGACACTTAGAATTCTAGAAAATTATTATATCTTTTGCTGTATTTTTATATTTCATTCGGTTGTAGGTATAATTACTCTCAGTTTAGCGGCAGATTCATGTATAAAAAACACCTCATGCGCGGATCTGGCTTTACCTGGAGTGGTGTTCGGCATCTAGACACATTGTCAGCTAACTTAACTTAACACTTCACTGCGTGTCGTAGGTTCTATGCCAACACAAGGCAACGCTTTATTTGATCCACAAATTGTTAATTTGAAACTGAGTGTAATTTGAGTGAATATTCGTAAAGTTCACCGTGACACAGGATTTATTCGTACTTGGATGTAAGTTATAAGTAAGTACCTACAATGCTATCTATGTAATACCTTACTAGCAATATGATAAACGAATGCATTGACTGATTACTTAATAGGACTTGACGTGTTTACCACGTAAGGAGGCATGTATTCAACGTAAAGTGCTTTGACCGACCGCAGGACAGTAAAGCCGCATGTGTCATTATTCGCTGTCCGTGTTTGACGCATGCCATCGTATTAGCACAGTCAAATAATCCATACAGTCGTTCGACGAACGCGTCTAGACGGGTCAATCGTGCGGGGGGCAAGAGGTGAGACGCGGGAAGAGCGGTACCTACTTACGTATGTCGCCTTAGTTCCCAACTAGGTACATATTTTTGGGGGCTGGCGCGTGCTTGTTTTTTGTTCGTTACTTATTTATTTGCTTAAGAATATTAATTTAGATGCTGCATACGACTTGTACTGTGAGACATTACAATGCTTTATGCTGCTTAAAGATTTAAAGAAATAACGATTTAAAAAATCTGCGATTTCGTCAATTTACTTAAACCAAAAAATAAAATTTCATTAATTTTGAAATGTATTCACCTATAACCACTTAAAATAATGTGCAAGTACCTACTAACTAATCTACTGACATTTTACGATATCTCATGTTTGGCCCAGTCACAGAATAAAGTAGCAATAATTGTACGTAAACAACAAGGCAGACGTAAGAAAGTATGCGTTTTAAGGAAATATTCGATTCAAGTGTGATTTTAATTTCATGCAATAAGTACCTAGTATTTTCGTATTAGGTAAGTACCTATCACATATTATTATGTATCTTAGTAACGGCGCGGCTTAGCTCAAAAATAACCATACTTTTGGCCCCCTTTTATAAACCCCACACATGTTCTCCGTAACCTCATAGCCCGGAGACCCATCCAGTAAATGAACGTGGTATCTATTGCTTTACCTTCACGTAGTTTGCACGAAAATAAATCTGCAAAATACTTCATATCGATATAGGCTCTGCAAGCTGATCCCACGGTTACCCATCCATTAAACGACCGCTATGTCAATCGCTTTATTTTAACTTGGTTTGTATGATAAAGACCAAATGAAAAATGCTTCATATTCTTAACCGCCTCCCACGACACCTGTGGGATGAAATAGGTGCTGACTGTGTATGCTTTGCATACACAGTCAGCACCTATTTGCACCCCCCCCCCGTCACCGCACGAAAAAATGCTAACTGTTTTATAATAATTATTTATCGTTAATTATTGTAATATAAATAAATAAGTGATTTACAGTATAATATTCATGTAACGTAGCAATTGTTTTATTTTTCTATAATAAAAAGACGGTATTTGAATAAGTAGGTATTGTTTACATGTGGCAGCCCTAGCCTCCTTACCCTTGTCTAGACGTTTTCGGCTTTTTCTTCGAGATCAAAGGCGTCAAACTACTGTATGCTCTTTATACTGTGGTATTAGTATGATTAGTCTGCAGGTTCTAATGCATGGCAGCCATTTAAGCCCCGACACACGTCAAAGTGTAATTAAACCAGATAATTAAGTGAAATCTGATACACCATGACAATGTGATTGGTTTTGGCAGTTGGAAATTCAATATGAATTTATGAATTATCTTTGGGTGTGAAGTGGGTGCATACTACTGTTACCATCATTTGATGGTTGGTTTAAATTTATGCGTGTGGAATTTGATGCAGTGTCAATAAAATTTGGCCGATTGAACATTTCAACTTACACGCCTGGTACTGAACAATTTTAAATCTACTAATTAATATTTTTTTGCAATTGACAGGCAATATTGTGAAAGGCATATCATCCTGGGTTTTAAAGAACAATTATAACCACAGGAGACAGTTATTACTTACTAGATTCTGCCCGCGGCTACATAGGTATGAGTATCGGTTATTTCGACACAAGGTAACCGATCTAGTATTCTGATGTATAAGGTATGATACAGTTTCTAGTAAGTAGAAATTACTGAACGGATAAGACAGAGCAAGTTTGTACCCCAAGAAAGGACGTAGGTAATTTGTCAACCCTAATGAAGGCAAACTAAATCCAGACCCAGCTGTATTCTCATCTATATATTTATTTCAAATGTAATGTAAAATTAGTTTTAACGTTCATAATACGTGGTAGTTACCTACTATGTGACATAAATATAGTAACTAACTTTGAATACGAATTTGTGTCGAAATAACTAATTATATTTAACCCTCTAGCGGCTACGAGTGATCTTTGCGTCCGTATTGAATTTATATTAGGAATTTAGAAAAGAACAATAAGTATAGAAATTTGAATGAAACCTAACAGAATGCTGGTGATATTAAAACTGAGATTGGCACTAAATACGTATAATAAACGGAAAATCCTTAAATGAGTTTCATATTTTAGTGTAAAAGCTTCTACTACGGAGTAGATCCTTGCTAATTTCAGCATGAATGGGTTAGCTCGACCAATGTAGTACTACGCTCTCACAATATCTACGTAGAGTAGTGTTGGGTACTCAGCACATGTGCTAGCACACTTGTAGTGACTCACTTCGTTAAGGTGAGTTACTCCCTCTTTTTATTACGACGTGCTAGCACACAGCACTGTTGGGGCACACTAGATGTTGCTTGAGTTATTATTACTTTTGTGCATTGATAAATGATATGCAGAAAAAAACTTAAGTATATTTACTATATGCTCATACTACATATGAATATTAGAAATCTCAAAGCATATTACAGTAAGTTACTCATTTCAAATATGTCTAATCAACCGGTGAGCCGGTGAACACTATGTGTACATATTCACCCACTCACTGTGCCATCAATACCTCGCGGCCTCGCCTCATTCGTGCTACCACAGTGTGCTAGCACACTATGGAAAAAGAGTGGCTCACACGATCCTCATTTTGAAAGAATGTGCTACCCATCACTATCTTAGAGTAACAGCATTTATACTGTGCGTTTCATTCAGTGAATGAAAGTACCGGAGGCCCCATACCCTACTCCTTCTCCCTCATCCCGCTGCCCTGCCTCTCCTCTTCCTTTCCTCGTCGCAAAGCCTGGCAACTTACTTGTGACTTCTCTCGTGCTAGTGTAAAGCGATCAGTCTGCTCTTTTGCCCGCTATGACATAAAAATGGTTCAGTCAAAATTCAGTGTAGATACGAGTAGTTTATGGTATCGGACAAAAAAATTTAATGTTCAGAGGCAATCAATATTGCTTATAATCATAACGAAAACAATTCCACGTTTCATAAATTCATTAAATATTTAAAAGTATTTACTCCATACATTTTCATTACATAAAATGTTACCGACAAGAACCTTAAAAGCGTGCCAAGTATGGTGTCAAAATTGTTATCGAAAAGCACTTGGAATCACTTCTAGTAGTTACAGTTGACGTTTAATTTATTTGGAAGGAAGGTAATGGTACTATTATTATCATTGGGAAGTATTTGTATAAAAATAGTTCTTGTGTACCTTTAAATGAGTTTCACAGACAGAATCAACACAGACCAAGAAAGTGAAAAGGAAGTTATGGCAATGTCAAGGTCAGTCACGACCACATCACTGCATGATTTGTTTTTAGATTGTTACTTTTTGATTTGATTTCTATAAGCCTTGTTAAAAAAAGTCATACCTATCATAGCCATAACAACTTTGCATACTACTACTTTGCAACTACATACATATGTATCATCTTCAGATGTACCCATATTTGCAATAATCTTATATCATAAATAAAATCTTCTTTTTATATAATATAATATATTATCGTGAAATGTTTCTATAGTGTCAAGTCTCTGTGTGTCTAAGTGTTTATAAATTTAGATAATTTAACGAAGGCTTTTACACTTGAAACTAAAAACGTACAAAATACAAAATAATTATATTAATAAGTTTTTCATAGGTTACGTTTATAGACGCTTCTAACACTTCGCAGGTATAATCTTGCCATTGTTCTTTACTCCCTTTAATTAATAGCCTTAACCTTCTCATAATGAGAAGAGACGAGTGCTCAGTATTGGCGCAGTTATCAGATGATCCATGTTAAAGCATTTGTTAATCCTACACGATCCCATCGACCCAACTACTATCCCATACAAAAAGTAGAACGTTAAATCCAAGATGGATTCTTGCGCAATTTCACCGGCTAGTAGTAAATCTAATAAATGTGGAGCAGTAGTTGATCGGGCCCGGCGGCTAGCTTCACAGGTGGGGCATTAATCTCACACTGCCACGGCCGAGGCTTAATGATTCTCATGATCCGATTCCCCTCTTTCAATCAATATTGTGTTCTACTGAATCTTTTAGTGTAACTAGATAGGGATTGGGTTTTGTTTCTGGTAGTTTCTAGTAGATTACTATGATTAATTTTATTATCCTAAGAGGTAAATCCTCATGAAGGCAGTTATATCTTTTGGAAAAGTCGGACAACTCAACATCAAATACAATACCAACCCTTCTGGCCAGCGTGGTATTAATAGTAGGCCAAATCTTTCTATTGACTCACTTGACACGGTTAGGAGAAGCCTTTGTTCAGCTCTAGAGTTGTGGACTGCCCAAGACAATATGATGTTTGACTACGTTTGATAACATAACATAACTTCACGCCTTTTATTCCCGAAGGGTTAGGCAGAGGTGTATTACACACCCACGCTTCGCTAGTTATGTTTCGGTCCCAATGTAATAGGGAGCTAGCCTATTTCCATATATCGGGCACATTATTAAGCAAGCGATAATTAACATTTTTTAATACACACTTCGAAAACTCAGAGGTGTGTGCCCGGGGTACCTGAGGATCGAACCCGAGATCATCGTCTCGGTAGTCCGTTACGTACACCACTGGGCTATCGTCGCTTTATTTATTGATCGTTTGATAATGCTAATATTATGTTACTAGCCTGTACCTAAGATAGTTTTGTTCGTTCCACAATGCTACACATCAAAAAAACTCGGAAGTATAGCACTTACGAGTTTTTTTGATGTTCAGTTGCATTGTAAGCTGATCCAAATTAAAATTGTTACCACCAATCCATTACGTCCTAGCGTATTATCCACATGGATATTGTTATACATATAACACTCGAAATGACGAAAAGCTTCCATGAGACACTGCGATACCGTCGACAGGACAGATTTGAAGCATTACCTGTGCTTGAATTAGTAATATTCTGCACCTGATTCAAAGCCGAAAGTACCTTAGTTGAAAAATCAAAGTAACATGTTTTTCAAGGTTGTAGGTTCAAACCCAACTTTATTGTATTGACTTTTCTAGTTTATTCTTTCACGAGGTTATATGTTCATGAATTACATAATATAAAGATGAATTGCAAAAATAGTAACACAGGATAAAATCTATAAATATCTACTTATAGGTATGATATGCAGGATAAAGTGTAATAATAATGTTATAGATAAGAGCGTGACAAATAAGTATTTGTATATTTTTTTTATTTATTTTATTATTATAAATTAAAATATGGCGTCATTGTGGTAATGTTTTAAAAATAAAATTAATTGTTACGGAAAAATAATATAGTTTTGCATAAACATAAAGCTCTTCCTCTATAAGTTAATATTAACTAGACTTGGGCAGACAAATTATAACCTAACTAGGCATGCCTTTTAAGTTGTAAACCTTTCTTAGGAATAAGGCTTCCTGTATGCGATGCCGGAACCGTACCATGAACCATACCAACGAAAATTGCTCATGAGCCGTACCGCCACAGCACCGCCGCGGCCGCGTAGGCGCCGCCATTTTGTAGACATTGCACGAAGCTTAGTGACAGGTCGCCGGCGCAGATGTTTACATGTAAGTCACTACATAATGTAACATTAATTGTTACATGTCTTAATTCTTAATAATAAAATAATAATAATAAAAAAATGAACATAAGAAATTATTTACAATAATAATATATTTACAATAAAACAGAAACAACTACTTACAATATTGAAATAAAAACATTTAAAATGAACGCATCAAATCAAATTTTATACCAGCAACAATTTATCACCACGTTCGTATTAAAACAAGCGTCACATTAGGCACCCAGGAGCGAGTTCCTTTGTTTGCGGCGCGTGCGCAGGGGGGGGATCGCAGACCACTGACAGAACGCTTCCACGTAGCTGGAGAGCGATTATATTGCTGTCGAGGCGAACACACGTCAGTTTTTTTCTCGATCCCTATTACGAGTTATTCATCGTAATCGTGAATTTAAGACTTTTTAAGGCGTCCCTACCGTTTCCTCGTCTATTCTATTTTATAATACAAGATATTACTTCTAAACATATTCTGTGTGTGTGTTAAACCCCTATTGGGTAAGTGTTGCACAATTTTTAAATTTGCCGTAGCATAGCAAACCGTAACGGTTTCTATCGCTTTGTTTTAACTTTTGTAATCTCTTATTTGTATTAGACGCTCATTACTTTCTTTTCTTTGTAGTTTTCTCACATTTTCGTAATTATATCATTTTAGTATATTCAAATCTTAGTTTCCGTTATAAAATTCAAATGTTTAAATTAACTGCTTAGTAACCGAAATTATTGTTATCTCCGTATCTGATAGTGAACATCCACGGCATCACATCTACATACTTAGTGCTTCCCTATTAAGCGTTACTGTGGGTGTTCACCGTATACGGCCAGTGTGTAATGCTTTCGCTTGTTGCGCATTACAGGGTTTCACGTTTACCTTAATTATCCTGCTTCCCCGCAGTGGACAGTAGCAGTACAGCGCACGAACCCTACACCAGCATCCAGACCTGGCGATCGACGCGCGAGCACTCGTCTCCAGCAGCGGCCAGTGACGTCAGGGGAGTGCTGGACCAGTGAGGAGTGTTAATCGCTGTATAGGCCCTAACCCATATTTTTAATGACCTACATCTACCGAGCTAGATTTTTATTGGTAATATTAAATGTTCTGATTTTACTGCCTACCTACTTTTTTTTATTTAATATCCCACTAGGAATACCTTTGCCTAGGTTAGGTAGGATATAGTAGGTAGCGAGCTGTAAACCGAGACACTGGCGCCCAACGTGGGGCCATTAAAATAAAGTCTGTCTTCTGTCTGTCTGTCCCTATGTATGCTTAAATATAAAACTACGCAACGGATTTTGAAACGGTTTTTTTTAATAGGTAGAGTAATCACTCAGCCTAAGAGGAAGGTTTATATGTATAATTTTGCACCCGCGCGAAGCCAAGGCTTGTCGCTAGTTATTAATATATTGAACTGTGATTGCTGCTTTAATGCGGCGCCGGTGCGGCTGCGATGCGGCTAAAGCATGGTGGCGATGCGATTTTGATGTGAATACATAGTATTGCGGTGCGACACCGTTGCGGTTCCCGCGTGGCATACAGAAAGCCTAAGACTGTATATTGGTGAAAGCCGTACGAAAATACGTTCTGCAGTTTTTGAATTTATCGCATTTATACGCGGCAAGGGAATTTCATTTTATTATATCTACACATAGATATAGGAAGTGCATCATGTTTAATATATCGTTACTAATACATTGATAAAATTAAAATGGAATATTATTATATAATAATATGCCCGTTTAAATTTTAATTAATTAGTCCATTTTAATAAATAACTAACATACTTATTAGAATGTGTCTTATTACGAATGTTGGGATTAAAATATTATATACACAGGAATAATATTACTTAGGTAATGCATTGTTTCGGTTATAAATCTTTGCCAGATTCAAGGTCTTATGGGAACTTTAATGAACTAGTTTTTATAATTAGTGTAACATTTCACATATTCATAATATGTATTTATTCTTTTGTGTTAAGAGAAGGAAGCATTTTATAAGGAATGATTTACTGAGCGGGGTTGTAAATGGCACTGATTATGGCAAATATACTTAATGATGAATAATTTTTCGCTTGTCCGTGTGGTGACGGATTAAGAATACGATTAAGAATCCCATGGGTGTCGTAAGAGCCGACAGAGGGAGCATATTATGCAGAGAACAGCACTGTAAGGAAAGTAAAACTTGATACAAACCCTAGACCAACCCGTTTGGCCAGCGTGGTACAGCAGGCCAATTCCTCCTTTCTAAGGAGAGGCCTAGTCCAGCATTGGACTGTTTAAGTTTCATCATCAATAATCATATAATAATAAATCGAAGAATAGTCCGTATGTACAGAAATAATAGCTGTCAGAAGATTAAATATTACCTATAATGTGAGCATCGGAATAATAATAATCCATACAATCTTTTTATTATAGTGTAAATAGTCAACAACCTTTGTTCTGGAATATTTCTAAGTCGCGAAAAACCATCAACATTTGTATAGAACACCTAATTCTATTTTTGAGATTTCCTCAAAGTGCCGCAGCACAAGTTTTTCAGAATATATTTAAAAAAAATATTCTTAGTCTAGTCTATGTAATCTTTTAGGGTAATCAGAAACATTTGCGCAATACTTAGTAAAGCATTGTGTTATTAGGTGAGTTCATATAAATTATCTTTACCTTTTATATTGCACCTACTTTCTGTCTCTGCACATCTCGTAGTAGTCACAAGTAAACTAGAAGTGGTTAGGATAGAACTGAAACTAAAACTGCTATTATATTTAGTCCTTATTTTATAATGAGGCATAATAACTCCATTTAATACGAAATGCATAAATTTCAGTTCTATAAGTCGTTTACGTTCTTACCACGAATTTACCTAACCAATAATTATCTGCACGGGAAGCTACAATTTGAACACTTGGCGTTTCCCAGGAACCGTTACCTACTACCGAATAGGGTGTATGCCTAAAATATGAACAGTATGATTTCACGATTCATATAATTATTTTGATATCAAATACATAATGTATTTCGTACGTGTATTTTTTATAAAGTTACTTAAAATATCAGTAAACTGTTTAATAATGTAATATTTAAAGCAGTTCTTTGTAGATAGATTGCAATTGGGCAAGGACTGCTTTGAAGAACCACCTCATGAAAACTATATCTAGTATTGGCAGACTTCAAAGTTCATTACTCAAACTGGGATCAAACGAGAATATTCTTGTATTCATAGGATTATTTCAAAATCGGATAAAATGAGAGCGTTCTGAGGTTAAAAAAAAACAACAAAATTAATTGAAGTCGGTTAAAATACAATGTTTGAACACAAGCTTACCAAAGATTTACGATCATTTTATAACATTTCTATTTTAAAGATCTCTTCGCAGTCTAATACAGCAACATTGTTAAATACTAAGTTGGTCGTCTTACGTCAAACGCATCGATATATGTTGTCAATCGCAAGGAGTTGCGGTCTGGCGTGCCGCAACCGCATAGTTCATGTCACTGTCCGGTCCACCGAGTACTTAAAATTACTCTAGAGCAGCTTGCTTGTAACGTAGATATAATATGTCTCACTGAAACATTCATGAAAAGAGGAACAGAATCTAATTTAATTTTAAATCAATATAAATTGGCTGCTTTTTACTCTAGAACGAATCAACGTAGAGGTGGTTCTTGCATATTGGTTAAGAAATATTTAGAGTATAAAATCCTTAATTTATCAATACAACCTATACCCTATCATTTTGAATACTGTGTGGATGAAATTATATCACTCAAACTTATAATAATTTGCATATATAGGATACCAAACCACAATGCCAAGATATTTCTTGAAAACTTATTTCTTCTTCTTAGTATAGTATGCAAACTGATAGCGAGGAACATAGTTTTGTGTAGAGACTGGAATATTGACATTCTAAAAATAATGAAAATGCAAGAAAATTACAATCCATTTTATGTTATTACAATATGAAACATCACATCTACAGTCCAACTCGTCAAAAATCATGCATTGATATAATTGCTAGCAGCTTACACAATGTCACGTCCAATTTATACACATTAGCACTATCGGACCACGAAACAGCTCAAATCATATCCTTCGACAGAACATATACCTCTCTTAAAAGGCAATATTGGTTTGAGAAAAGAGACTTTGCCAAAACTAACATCAAAAAATTTATATAGTGTCCATTTGCTCTCTCGTTTAATGATGTATTTAAATATGCAGACACCGAGACGGCTTTTAATATACTTCATGATATTGTTACCTTATTTTATGGCCTATGTTTTCCAATAAAAACCGTTAAAGTAATAAAAAAACAGACAAAATGCAAGTGGATTTCTAAAGGCCTAATTAAATCAAGCAAGCATAAACGTTTGTTATATCTGCGGTATAAAGTTCCTCGTACAAATAAAACTAAACAGACATATGTTCATTATAACAAAATCTTCAAAAAATATATGAACCAAGCTAAAAAAATCGAAAGCTCTAATTATATCAGCAAAGCGAATAATAAATGCAGAGCGGTTTGGAACTTAATAAAAAATAATATAAGCACTTGTAAGATTTTGTACTTTGAAGAGAACAGTGGGCAGAATTACCAAACAGGTTCTAATTTGCTTGGGCAGGACGAGGTTATATTGAAATTATAAAAGTACATGACACTGAATACACAAATCCAAAACAAATAACTGAGTAGTTCAACAATTTTTTTATAAACTTGACATCCTCTATTAGCAATGACAATTTTAATCTAAACATGACTAACTACCCGTTTATAATCCCTAATAATTCTACTCAATATTTTTGACGCCTGTAAGTAATTATGACATTTTGACAATTATTAAATCATTTAAAAACACTAATTCTACGGGATATGACCATATTAGAACTGACATCTTAAAATAATGCGCTAAAATATTATCTCCTCCATTGTGACACATTATTAATCTGTCAGTTTTGCAAGGACACTTTCCGGCAAGAGTGAAACTATCTGTCATCAAACCGCTGCACGAAAAGGGCGATGGCAAAAATATGAATAATTATAGACCCATTACGCTAATTCCGATACAGTCAAACATTTTTGAAAAAGTAATATATGGCAAATTATATGGCATTTTAGAAAAACATAGTATTCTTACACCCGAACAAAACGGTTTTAGGAAGAACTACTCCACTACATTGGCATATTTTACGCTAACTAAAATTATAACTGAGATTCTCAACAACAAAGATAAGATAGTCTCAATATTTCTAGACATGTCCAAGGCTTTCGACTTTGTGAACCATAAATTATTGCTGTATAAGCTTGAAAAATATGGAATTAGAGGAATAGCTCTAGATTGGCTTAAGAGTTACTTATCGTAACCAATGCGTGGAAATACAATGCTCGTCTGGCAAATATAATGCAAATATCAGATCAAAATTTAAGCTGCAAAATACATCTGGAGTTCCGCAAGGAAGTATCCTTGGGCCACCTATGTTTATATTATATATAAATGACTTGCCCAACATAACTAACCATAAAGGTGTACTTTACGCTGACGACACAACTTTAATTATAAATGACAGGAATAAAGATAATTTAGAAAAACAGACAAATATGACATTAGATAGAGTAATAAATTGGTTAGAATGCAATTATTAACAAATAAACATTAACAAAACTAAGATGAATCAATTTCAAACTTACAACAGCTAATATAAAGCTTGACATAAAATATAATAATAACGTTGTTGAAGAAGATAACTCCACATTCTTTCTAGGCATTACCATTGACAAATACTGTAATTGGAAACAACATATCGAAATTTGTATCGCTTAATACAAGTATCAACCATAGAAACGGCACTTAGTGCATATCACGGATATGTCTCGTCAAAATTAAGATATGCTCTTATAATTTGGGGAAACGGAAATAGAGCATTTCTTGTGTAAAAAAATGTATCCGAGCTGTTTAGAGTCCGGGCTAACATTGGGTAAGGTTGCAGTGGAAGCGATTAATTCATCCAGTCTTAGCCCAGGGCAAAGGTTTAAACATATATTACTGTGAATGCACAGTGAATTACAACTATCAATATTAATAAACTTACCAAATCTTCACTGATGCTCCTGATGATGTTCTTGAGTGGACCTATAAGATTAACTCATAATTTTGGCCAAAATAACAAGCAAATCGTTTTAAATATTTACTCGAGGTCCAGATCAGGGTTTTCTTCAACGAAGTCGTCGGGCACCAATCACGTGCACGGATTCACACAATGTTCAATAGGTTACAATGTTTTTTATCACAAATAAACCGATGCCGGCTGATCAATAAGCGGCAATACACTAGGGTTTTTGTTTTACAACCAAATACAATATCAAACGCGCTCATAAAACGGAATCTTCCAGAGCGAACAGAAAACTAGATTTTTTCGCTGACCGCGGGAAACGACCAAAGAATGAACGGATTGACAGTTCATAGTGTGACCATAGTCAAAATTTACAATAGACTAAACTAAACGTTACTAAATCGATATAACCGCTTGACCGCTAGCGCCAATTCGCCGAATTCACTTGACCGCTCACGTTCTAAGCAAAATGTCGCGCCGCCGCTCGCCAGATGGGCGCGCTAACATAAACATTTATTGTTGATAAGTCGGTAACATGAGTAAGTTGAAGTGATGCTTTGCTTCAACCTTATAAATGACTCTTTCAAGTCGTATGAATTCTTTGTTGATATTTATTTTCTAATTTATTATACTTAGCAGCGAACATTGACTATCGTTGAAAATAACACTTTGTGCATTTTAAACAGGATTATTTTAAAAAGTAATTCGATGACATACATATTTTATGAGTTTTAACTGTAGAGGGATTCTATCTTAACCGAATTAAATAAAAAAAAACATGTATCATAGTATAAAAATATTTAATTACACGCATATGATAAGCACGTAATCACGGAGCGCGCGAAACAAAGAGTGGCATTTGACATTATTTTTTCCTTCCGGGTTAACGATTTTAAGACTCGCTTCGTATTTTTAGCATCAAGAAATGTTTAATGATTTGAATTTCTATTATTATTTATATAACATTACGTAATAGAAAGAAACAGTCAATTCAGACCGAGTATAGCGCTGTAACCAAAAAGGGAAAATAGTCACTTGTGCGCGGTCAAGCGGATAATCGACTTGACCTATCACAAATAATATTTCTATTTCAAACATACCGGTCCGCTAATCAGTTGGTAGACGTGACAACGTTGCAACCGCTCTCCTCAGAATCGAACCGTCCTCCAAGACCTCAGCAAATCGGAGAACTCCATCAGCCCCAGTTACCAAACGAAGGATGCGCCCCCTGCGCCATCTGAGTGGCGGAAGGTTAGCCTCCTTGATCAAAACGAGGTCTCCAATCTTGGGTGGATCGGTCTTGTCAGTCCACTTTACGCGTTGCTGGAGTATGTGCAAATATTCCAAATTCCAGCGTTTCCAAAAGCTCTGAGTAATCTGGCGTACCAATTCAAAACGCGAGAGACGGCCAGGTCTCGTATCAATATAGGGGTACTCAGGCAAGGCGACAAGAGGCGACCAATCAAAAAATGGCCCGGCGTAAGGGCCTCCAAATAATTCGGATCTGAGCAGATCGGGCACAATGGCCTAGAGTTCAATACGGCCTCAATCTTACAAAACACAGTTGCGAGTTCCTCAAATGTAAGGACAGATTCACCGATTGTCCTGCGCAAGTGTGTTTTGGCCGATTTTACAGCGGCCTCAAATAAACCACCCCAGTGTGGACAATTGTTGGGGAAAACAACCAATTTATCCCACGTCGGGCAAGCCTATTGCCAGAAGGCAGCCCTCTGCGGGATACAAATCTGTCAAATGTGGCTACAAACGCCTCGGTCGTAAGTGAGGAGACCAGTTCTAAATGAACGGCTTTTGTGGAGAGGCAAACGAAGACACACAAGTATGCCTTAACAGTCTTGCTGTTTCGAAGCATCGATGTTTTCACCAAAAAGGGACCAGCGAAGTCCGTGCCAACACCGTCAAACGTCCTGCTCTCAGTTACGCGATCTGCCGGTAAGTCTGCCATCAAGGGCTGCATGGTAGAAGCCTTGAGCTTATAGCAAGGGATGCAGCGAAAGACTACACTCCGAATAATTCTTCGGGCAGATAAAATCCAAAACTCGCGTTGCAAAATGGCCAACAGCGCATTACAACCAGCATGCGAATTTTTAAGGTGACGGTCAGTTACCAACGAACGTACCAAATGACCGTCCTTGGGTAACAAAAGGAGGTGACGTGCCCCGTAAGGGAGCTTGGCGTTCTTGAGACGTCTTCCAACGCGCAAGAGACCCGTATCGTCCAAAAAGGGGTTCAATTTAGATACAGCGCCCGATAATTTCAATTTCCCTGACTTAAGGATAGCAATCTCCTTCTCAAAGTGCGCCAGTTGCACAGAACGAATCCAAAAGGTGAGGGACTCCTATCGTTCCTGTGGTGAGAGAAACGGTGTCAGACGTTTCTGTTGTGGATGCCTAAAATTAAAAACAAAACGCTTTATCCAAGCAGTAACATCTAACAACTTGTCAAGGGAGCTGTAGCGATTCAACAAGAAATCGGGGTCAAAGGCGCATTCCACCTTCTCAAGAGCGAGTGTTCGTTGATCCGGCAAATTGGTAGTATTCAAAACTGGCATTCGAGGCCAATCAATTTCTGGTCGACTCAACCATTCCGGACCCTACCACAGCGAATGGCCTATCAAACTAGGCGTCAAGCATCCGCGCGAGGCACAATCAGCGGGGTTGAGCTCACCTCGCACGTGTCTCCAAACAAGTTTGACTTCGGATTTCTGGATTTGGGAAACGCGATTAGCGACAAATACCTCCAAACTGTGGACAGACGCCTTCAACCAACAAACAACAATTTGTCCCATTAATACAAATTGTTTTACCCAAAGTGTTAGACAAGTGATTCAACAATCGCACGAGTAGTGCTGCTCCCGAGAGCTCCAATTTCGGGATGGTCAGAGATGTCCGAAGGGATGCAACGTTGCTCTTCGCCATGATCAGGGAAACCCTCACCTGACCTGAGGCACTGACTGTGCGCAAGTACACCACGGCCGCGTGACCACGCTCCGAAGCATCACAGAACCCGCGAAGGGTTGCCTTGTACTTCCCGGGAGGAAGGATGGGACGAGGCAAGGAGATGTCGTCTCTCGTCTCTCGAAAAAGGTCCATTCCTCAACAAGAGTACCGCGTAGAGGTTCGTCCCAGGTCAATCCTGCTGTCCAAAGCTTCTGCAAGAAGCATTTTGCCCAAAATATAACAGGACAAATCCAACCGTTTGGATCAAAGGTTCTGACGACAGTAGACAACACGAGACGTTTAGTCCATGAACATGGCAATGTCAAGTCTACGTTATACGTAAAGAAGTCTTGGACTGGTCTGTACTGAACGCCGAGAACAGCCATCATGGCGGGGTTGTCAACAATCTCAAATAAATGAGGATCTTGTTGATGATCCTCGGGTAAGCCCTCCAAAAGCGCTGGTGAGTTGGAGATCCATTTGCGCAACTGATATACAGCGGAGGCCAAAATACCTATCAATTCGTCCCACAGGAGGATCGCCTCGTCCGCTGTGGAGGCGCCCGAGCAAATGTCATCGACGTAAATATCATCCTTCAAGATAGCGGAGGCTCGTGGGAATCGTAAGCCTTCGCGGTCTGCGATCTCCCAAAGAGAACGTATCGCCAAGTAGGGGCTCGACCTTAACCCGTACGTATTGGTATTGAGCTAGTAGACGACCATAGGATCGCGAGGATTCTCTCTCCAGAGGATCAGCTGGAAGCGACGGTCATCAGGGTGGATAATCGTCTGCCTGAACATCATTTTTATATCGACCACAAAGACAACCTGATATCGTCGGAAGCTGGTGATGACGTCATAAAGGTCCTTGACCAACTTGGGACCAGAATGCAAGCACTGGTTCAAGGATACGCCCGTAGAAGTCTGCGCAGAACCATCAAACACCGTGTGCAGCTTGCCAGTTGATGGCTTCAATACCGCATGATGCGGGAGAAAGTAATGCTCCACCGAACGCTAATCCAAATTTGACACAGACATGTGTCCCAAATGTTCATATTCTCTCATGAACTCGATATACTTCTGTCTGAGCTCCGGATCACGATCCATGCGACGCTCCATAGCCAACAATCTCTTTTCGGCTAAAGGTCGTGACTCACCAAGCGGAGGCCGCACAGACAGGAAGGGTAGTCTTGTAATAATCCGACCAGAACGGAGTCGACCAGTGTTGTTCTGGAAGAACAGCTCGCACTCCTCATGTTCTGGATTCAAACGAGCAGCTTGAGGGGGCTCATCTACCTCCCAAAACCTCTGAACTGCATCAGAGAGAGCGGAGCCTACAGCCAACAAATTATCAAGTTCAGGTGGAGGAGGGTCCTTAGGTACAGGTCCCATCAAAGCAAATCCAAATATGGTCGGGATGGCAGTCAAACCATTTGGCACCAAGACCCGTTTCCCACCAATCAAAATTCCAACGAGGACAACAGAGCCAATCAACAAGTCGATTTGTCCTGGTGTGTCAAACTTGGGGTCTGCCAGTTCCAATCCCGATGTCAAACTCAACACAGCTGTGTAGCTGTTTCTGTGGATGCATACCCAAAATATTCTTCAGCACAATAGCCGAGGTTTTACTGATTGAGTTTATGTATGACATGTGTTTCAAGTTATGCAGGTCAACCAATACAAATAAATATGATGTATTTTAAACAAAACTAACCTGGGAACACCACAATACTGTTAACAATGAATATATAGCTCAGATACAAGCTTATACAATACCAATCTGAGTTTAGATACAATCAACGGCTAAGTTTCAACTACAGCTCATGCTACCAAAAAATTTATGTTTAGAGTCCGGGCTAACATTGGATAAGGTTGCAGTGGAAGCGATTAATTCATCCAGTCTTAGCCCAGGGCAAAGGTTTAAACATATATTACTGTGATTGCACAGTGAATTACAACTATCAATATTAATTAACTTACCAAATCTTCACTGATGCTCCTGATGATGTTCTTGAGTGGACCTATAAAATTAACTCATAATTTTGGCCAAAATAACAAGCAAATCGTTTTAAATATCACTACTCGAGGTCCAGATCAGGGTTTTCTTCAACGAAGTCGTCGGGCACCAACCACGTGCACGGATTCACACAATTTTCACAATGTTCAATAGGTTACAATGTTTTTTTTATCACAAATAAACCGATGCCGGCTGATCAATTAGCGGCAATACACTAGGGTTTTTGTTTTACAACCAAATACAAGATCAAACGCGCTCACAAAACGGAATCTTCCAGAGCGAACAGAAAACTAGGTTTTTTCGCTGACCGCGGGAAACGACCAAAGAATGAACGGATTGACAGTTCATAGTGTGACCATAGTCAAAATTTACAATATACTAAACTAAACGTTACTAAATCGATATAATCGACTTGACCTATCACAAATAATATTTCTATTACAAACACGAGCAATTTTTGGCATACATCAAAGAAAGAGCTGCACCACCTATTTTAAAAGGCATAATATATTACCACTACCTAACCTGTACATTTTTGAAATTTGTGTTTTTGTGCGTAGTCATCCATATTTATTCCCTAAGCACAATAATGTCGTAAAAAGACATGGTAGGCATGTTTACAAATTGTTAATACCAAAAAAAGCGTAAATGTATTTAGTAAGAACGTATACTGCATGTTAATACACATTTATAATAAATTACCTAATAGTTTTAAGAAGATCAATACTTTGAATGTTTTTAAATTAAATTTATATAAATTTCTAATTGACAAAAGTTATTATAGCATAAAAGACTTTTTAGATGACAAAACATTGTGACATAAGTAGATATTATTGACATAAAAGCATGCAAACATAATATTATGAATTAAACAATTTGAATTTGAATAATAATAATTAATATGATATGATTTGTTTTAAAAGACTGAAATCTCACTACTATTAACATTTGTACGCCATATAATGGTAGAATATGGCTAGCACTATAATATGTACACCCAGATCTTTTGTTATACCCATATTCTGACAAATAAATGTTTTATTATTATTATTCTCTTTATGTACATAATTCTCCTATTTTTTACATTTTTAATATAACAGTCTAAAAAAAATAAAATGACATTTAAAAAATAAAAATAGGTTCCCACCGACGACGGGAATAGGATCCAAGTCACCGGCGGTTAGGCTCCAGAGATAGGAATTTCCGCACAATGCGTGCCGTTTGCAGAATGACTGCCTTTTGCATCAAACTCTTGACCCAGCTGCCTAGTTTCAACCGCTCTATTATTATTATTACTGAACTATCTTGATGCTAATTAGTTTGTGTAGCGATATAGCAACATTATGGTAGTAAACAGATATGTAGTTTTAGGAATATCTGAGAAGGGTCTTATTGTTTAGTATTTCAAAAATAAAAGTAAAATTTCACATATTCGCCCCTAAGTTATAGCGTGAATTAGGGTGCCATAAAAATATAAGTAGGTAATAAACGTAAATATACTAAAATGTCATTTAAGGGTCCGAAGCACCCGGTTCCGGCGAGCATGTATGACATATTTTTATTTCCGACTGGCTTACATCGGTAATTTCACCAATCTCCAAAAGTTTGTAATATCATTATTATCTCTTCGCTTCTAGATTCTACCGTCAGAAAGAATGACGTCTCTCGTCTACGCAGGATCGGTCTGAAAAGCTATAGAAAATTCGCCGTTCGTAGACACATTTGTCTGAGTTGAATAGACGACTAGGGAAGCTTGTACACGATGTTGTCGTTAGAGCGAACCATCGTGTCGTAGTGCCACCATATTCGTCTGTAGACAGAGTGAACGATCTGACAACATTATTACTAGACATTATCAACCATTTTCAAAATCAAGGTCGGTATGTACGGGGTATAAGGGACCTTGTACCGAAAACCAATACCAGTGATTCAGTACATGATACTAAGGCCATTGGCGGTCGTATTTTCCGGAAAATTTTCAAGAATTTTTCCAATTATACTACGATTTTACCGAAATAGTAACTATAGTCGACCCGCATTAATATATTTCAATTTCTTTTTTCTAAAATGGCGCGTTTACTCGGACGTGACATCGCAGCACAGTAAGCGCACCAGTACATCGTAATCTCTGCCGCTATCATCCGCCGCTGTAGGGCCGTAACAGCTAATAGTGCGAGTTTGCGTGTTCCTATTTACATCGCAATTTTTTGGGAAATTGACGAGTTCTTAATTTTTTTCGGAAAATTGGACCGCCTAGGGTCTCAATATAATGTACTGAATCATTGGTATCAGTTTTCGGTACACCGACCCTTACACCCAGTATAGAGAGCCTTGGGGAAGCCTATGTTCATTAGTGGACGTCTCTTCTCCATCTCCTTCGCCAGGAGATAGAAGATGCCATCACTAAACTGAAACCAAAAGCTTGTGGCAGCGACGGGGTTACAGCTAAATGCTTCGGAACATGGGAAGTGAGGGAATTAAGATCATGCACACCATACGCCAAAAAGTATGGCGAACTGGCCAGTGGCCGGAAGACTGGACCGAATCCACGGTGGTCCCTCTGCACAAGAAGGGTTCGACACGTAAATGTGAGAATTACCGCACCATTTCGCTCATCTCCCACGCCAGCAAAATCTTATTGCGTGTGATAGAATGAGCACGATATATATGTATAGATACAAAGTATACAGCCTACTTACAGCCTTATTATAGTTCTATTTGTCAGGTGTTGAAAAATAAAAGATACAACTATCAAATCTTACTTTCATTTATTCAGCTTGTCACAAGATTATATTTTAAAATCTCAAGTTCTGATTCTACATTTACATTTAGCGCCACGTTCGCAAAGCAAGGGCATAGAACCAAGAGAAAGAACGTGGCCAAGAAAACTCTTGGCCATTCTTTCAATAGTTGTAATTATCGTTTATAAAAGCGGTACAATCAATACATATTATATCGGATAGCAAGGTTGTGGGTAGTTCAATATTTCAAAAGTAACTATTACCTTAGTACAATAGATTAGCATAATTCGTTTAGTAATATTCACCACAGATATATTTACTATAGGTGTATTTAATATTTACCACTGAAATATTCACCACACGATGTATATAATAGACACGACTTGTATCTCAGCATATAATTCGACTCTGTAATATATGATACCCCAAGGTCTGAACTTTAACATCTCACAACTGACGAAACCACCCACAATATCACCCACCATATCAATTATACAATTGCTAAACTATATTATTACATTAACTTTACATTTTCTATATTGACAATACTCTAATTAACACCACAATAGCAATAAAGAATTGTGAAACACATTATTAGTAAAAGCACAATATAAAAACACAATAATATAAAAGTCAGAATTATATCGTACCTTAGTTACGGCGTTGCCGGGGCGGAACCGAACATTGAACAGAGTCTGTTCATATTTTATATTCTATTTACCCGTTTGACAGTGTCAACTGTCAAACGTCAAACCAAATTGTCTATTTACAATTGGCAACACTTGTTCGTCCGATGTTCACACTTCGACTGCCGGAAGACAACTGAGTGTCGTTCCGTAGCGATCTGACTTTTATACTAGTGTACAAACAACTCACCGTGTGCGGATATGACGTTTCGTCGCCCACGTGCAGATTGAAATACAATGTTTTATTACAAAACTAATTCATAATACATTTTATACTTAAAATATAATTGTTTTAACATTTTATAGAAACATATATATGCACAATAATCAGAATTATCTATCACGGCCATACTGACACGTACTTTGTTCTCAAAGTACTTATGCAATTAAACAAGTAATTAAATCATAGTTGTTGCGACAATTTGAAACTCACTTAAAACATCATTCATTCTCTGTTTATAAGTTAAGCTTATACCAAGCATAAAAAAAAAAAAAATATCCCGTTTACCTAGACATGCTAATCCCGTCCACCCGCTGCCGGTGGGATAGACTAGCACCAAGTAAACGGTCGACCAGCGGCTTTATTTTATATCCCGACCACCTAGACGCACTGATTCCGTCCACCCGCTGCCGGTGGGATAAACCAGTACCAAGTGGCCGGTCGACCAGCGGCTCCATTTTATATCCCGACCACCTAGACGCACTGATTCCATCCACCCGCTGCCGGTGGGATAAACCAGTACCAAGTGGCCGGTCGACCAGCGGCTCCATTTTATATACCGACCACCTAGACGCACTGATTCCGTCCACCCGCTGCCGGTGGGATAAACCAGTACCAAGTGGCCGGTCGACCAGCGGCTCCATTTTCTATCCCGATTACCTCCAGGTACTGATTCCGTCCACCCGCTGCCCGTGGGATAAACCAGTACCAAGCAATCGGTTGGCGAGCGGCTTCATTATCTACCCCGATTACCTCCAGGTACTGATTCCGTCCACCCGCTGCCCGTGGGATAAACCAGTACCAAGC
The DNA here is from genome assembly GCA_944739405.2 of Euclidia mi. Lineage (NCBI taxonomy): Eukaryota > Metazoa > Arthropoda > Insecta > Lepidoptera > Erebidae > Euclidia > Euclidia mi. The sequence continues at coordinate 15,891,570 of OX123185.2, forward strand.
AATCGGTTTGCGAGCGGCTTCATTTTCTATCCCGATGACCTCCAGGTACTGATTCCGTCCACCCGCTGCCCGTGGGATAAACCAGTACCAAGCAATCGGTTTGCGAGCGGCTTCATTTTCTATCCCGATTACCTCCAGGTACTGATTCCGTCCACCCGCTGCACGTGGGATAAACCAGTACCAAGCAATCGGTTGGCGAGCGGCTCGATTTACTTTATTTGTTTCAAATTATCGCAATTCAATTCATAATAAGCATATTTTTATATGTGTACACACATAATTAAAAATAATATAAACATAAAATAATAATACATTTACTCAATATTAATAGATATGATATCCAATTTGGTTGTATGATAGAAGTATTTTCAGATTTAGACGTATAGTATTAGGTAGTTATAAACAACTTAATGTCAATGTTAATCACTATGAAGTTGTAAAATAATTGAATAAATATATTCAGGAAAATTTTAGACCTTGTTCTAGTTGATCCGAGTCCAGTCATTTTCAATCAGTATCAATGTTCTAGCAACGTGATCGGTCAACATCGGCAATCATTTTAAGATGTTCATGTTCAAATGGTAAATTAGCAGTAAGGAATCAGAACAATAATTTTGTAATATCTCATCTGAATTTTATTAAGTATCATATTTGGGTTGATAGAAGTCCTACCAGTGAAGAATCAAACAAATGAAAGAACCAGTTCGGCCATCCTTACAATTATATCCGTGTTAAGTGAAAAATAAAGTATTCAATATTACAACAAGGCAACCATTTTTTTTCTTTACGTATGTACCCTTTTGAAGTAATTAGTATAACATAGTTATTATAATAATTAAAACTCTAAATATCTTCAGCAGATATCTAAAAGTCAGCGTTACATCTATAATTTATCTAAGATAATCCCGGTGTATGTAATGGCTTAGGAAATTAATCCTTTATGAATAGGTCTGCCTGTCCATATTTATCCAATTCCTTCACAGAGGGTGATAAACAACTACTATATGTATAGTTTAAGTAATACATGTAAGAACTGTAAAATAATATTATACTTTACTATATTAATATATTATAAGTAAATCATAATATTAATATTGCAACTCACTGCATCATCCACGAATTACCAAAGAAAATATGATACGAAAGGAGTTACTCCAAAGCATCATAACCAATTGTTATTTCAAAAGAAATTTTCTAAGGTAGTTCAGCTTTTCTTTAATAAATAATCGAATAGGATTTCACAACATTGGGTTGAATATGTATAGCTTTGAGCAATGAGAGTAGGCATTTAAATACGAAATAATTACATGTCGTAAAATAATAAAATTTTGAACATAAAAAAATTACGAATATAAGGATCTACCATTCGTCTATTGACATAATTATTTACCGACTATACATATACTGAACAATATAAATAATATATTTTTTTGATTTACAAGTAACTAGAAAACTTGAGTAGACACATCATTTATTAATTATTGACACCGGTTCTACTAGTTTTTCCAAGAACCCTATAAGCTTTGCATAAATTTATTCATCACAGGTAAATAAATTATAAAGAAGGGTACCGTGTTCGAATGAAGCGAACCGGTCTAAACACTTTAAGAACACTTAGTGGAGCAACCATACACGGTCCCATTGCAAAACACAGTTCAGCCACAAAAACAAACCTATCCCATAGTTTAAGCAACTATCTTATTACAAAAACAGTTTTAGCCCTGGACCATAGATCATTCGACTGTCAAAGGAAAAAAAAAACCGCCGCGACCCCAGGTTTAACGTCAGTTTTAGGCCCGGTGTCAAATGAGTCTTTGTCCAGTAGTTTTGTTGGTCATTAAAAATTTAACTATCAAATTACTAAGTTTCAAAAAACTTAATTCCGCTTAAGGTACATTACTTATTTAGTAGAAATGAAATCATTACCGTTCGACAGCAAGAAAACCACTTTTAGTAACAGGGATCAATTTACGCAATAGTTTGACATTTAACCTCGGACTAATGGTTTACAGCTAAGATTTTTATCCAGGTTTTTTTTTTCTGTAATAAGACTTAAACTTATTTTCTCAGGTCAATCGCCTGCCGGGTTAATGGTATTAAAAAAGATTAATCTGTGTCATATTTCTAAGAACTAAATATCATTTTAGGTTCTTTTCACTGTATTGTATACCTACTTTAAATTTGTGGTTCATTATAATAATATCCTACCACATTCGTACAACGCTATGTACTCCCAGCTCAGCCGAAACTTTTTGTATGGGACCAGATAATAGACAAACATAACTATCACATTTAAGGGATTTATATAATCAGATAGAATAGAATACTATATTCCAAATACATCTATGCCTCAAAACCCAAACTCACACACAATATTATAATAAATATGCAAATTATTTTATAATAAGCATATTTTTAAGCCGTTATAGCAACCCTTTGCGCAATCCCATCGATATCAACATCAAGGCAACGGATTGGTTAGCATTTTGTTCATGTAATAGTTTCCAACATCCCATATAGGATAGGGTATAAATAGCCAACTGTCGATTAACGATAATACAGTTCACAATACTTATCAGTAAATATGCTACTTATGGAGGTAATTATACACTTGTTAAAAAATTATGTTACAGTTCTTTTACATAACATGTATTTACTTTGTTGAACGTTCGTCAACCATTATCATTTTTTTCAATCAGTCTTATATATTGCAAAATCACCTCACCCAACAGAACATATCCACTAGCCTGTTTCCAGCACCATTGCCACTGTGCGGCGCCGCGGACACGACGTGCTACGTCGTCAGCAGAACAGTCATGATGTCCTTTAGTCAGCGTCTTGGGATTTCGACCAGGATGCTCTGGAACTTACAATTGGATGTATTAGTAATGTGAGGTGGACACATCCCACTTCTGATGATAGAATGAGCACGATATATATGTATAGATACAAAGTATACAGCCTACTTACAGCCTTATTATAGTTCTATTTGTCAGGTGTTGAAAAATAAAAGATACAACTATCAAATCTTACTTTCATTTATTCAGCTTGTCACAAGATTATATTTTAAAATCTCAAGTTCTGATTCTACATTTACATTTAGCGCCACGTTCGCAAAGCAAGGGCATAGAACCAAGAGAAAGAACGTGGCCAAGAAAACTCTTGGCCATTCTTTCAATAGTTGTAATTATCGTTTATAAAAGCGGTACAATCAATACATATTATATCGGATAGCAAGGTTGTGGGTAGTTCAATATTTCAAAAGTAACTATTACCTTAGTACAATAGATTAGCATAATTCGTTTAGTAATATTCACCACAGATATATTTACTATAGGTGTATTTAATATTTACCACTGAAATATTCACCACACGATGTATATAATAGACACGACTTGTATCTCAGCATATAATTCGACTCTGTAATATATGATACCCCAAGGTCTGAACTTTAACATCTCACAACTGACGAAACCACCCACAATATCACCCACCATATCAATTATACAATTGCTAAACTATATTATTACATTAACTTTACATTTTCTATATTGACAATACTCTAATTAACACCACAATAGCAATAAAGAATTGTGAAACACATTATTAGTAAAAGCACAATATAAAAACACAATAATATAAAAGTCAGAATTATATCGTACCTTAGTTACGTCGTTGCCGGGGCGGAACCGAACATTGAACAGAGTCTGTTCATATTTTATATTCTATTTACCCGTTTGACAGTGTCAACTGTCAAACGTCAAACCAAATTGTCTATTTACAATTGGCAACACTTGTTCGTCCGATGTTCACACTTCGACTGCCGGAAGACAACTGAGTGTCGTTCCGTAGCGATCTGACTTTTATACTAGTGTACAAACAACTCACCGTGTGCGGATATGACGTTTCGTCGCCCACGTGCAGATTGAAATACAATGTTTTATTACAAAACTAATTCATAATACATTTTATACTTAAAATATAATTGTTTTAACATTTTATAGAAACATATATATGCACAATAATCAGAATTATCTATCACGTGTATTAAATAAAAGGCTGGAATCTTACATCAGTAGGCAAATAGCTAAGGAACAGGCGGAGTTTGTAAGAGGCAAAGGCACGAGAGAACAGATCCTTAATGTTAGACAACTGATCGAGAAATGTAGAGAGCACAACATTTGCGCAGTCCTATGTTTCATCGACTACGCCAAAGCCTTTTACTGCATAAACTGGAGTAAAATGTTCAGTGTCATGAGCGAGATGGGTGTACCGGACCATTTATCGTTTCTTGTCCAAAACCTGTATCTGTCCAGCAAGTCAAGAGTTAGGCTAGAAGATACTTTATCACACCCCTTCTACCCAGAGCGAGGAGTGCGTCAAGGATGCATTCTGTCACCGCAATTGTTCAACCTCATCGGTGAACATATAATGAGAAGGGTCTTGGACAATTGGCAAAGAGGCATCCGCGTAGGAGGTTACTCAGTCAACAACCTACGCTTTGCCGATGATACTACCATAATAGGAGCCTCGAACTCTGAACTGGCAGAACTTCTTAGCAGAATAAGTGTCACTAGCCAAGAATACGGTCTATTCATCAATAGGGGAAAAACCAAGCTGATGTGTGTAGACAGAGCAGGCACTATGCAGAGAACCAACGACCTGTGCGACCTCGATGTAGTTCACAAATTTGTGTATTTAGGATCGCAAATCAGTGATGATGGTGACTGCGAGCTGGAAGTGGTGAGAAGGTCTCAAATGGCAAAATCTGCGGTCAAACGACTCGAGAAGATATGGCGGAATAGAGGCATCAACCGCAAAACAAAAATTAGACTCATGCGGACCCTTATCTTCCTGATATTTCTATATGCGGCTGAAACCTGGACATTAAAAGCCCGTGTGCGTTCGAGGATTGACGCATTCGAAATGTGGTGCTGGCGCAAGATGCTCCGTATATCTTGGACAGAACGTCGGACAAATGAGTCAATTCTCAAGGAATTGCATATAGAAAAGCGCCTCTCTACCATATTCCGGGAGAAAGTCCTTAAGTTTTTCGGACACACAGTCAGGAGAGACCCAGATAGTCTCGAATGACTCCTAATTACTGGCGCGGTGGAAGGGAAAAGAAGCAGAGGACGCTCGCCGACGAGATGGACGGATACGACTCAGGAAGCCACCGGAACCACCCTGCAGTCAGCCGTCCAGTTGGCTCAGGATCGGGTGGCCTGGAGAACGATGGTGGCGAGACACCATAATCACGTCCCTCAGTCATGAGGAAACGATCAAGAAGAAGAAGGACGTCTCTTGGTTGATATGATAAAACATTTTCATTGGTACAAAGAAAAAAAATTGTAATGTAATTATATTTTACCTTCTATTATATTAACTTGAAGTTGTAACTGTGGCTGATATGCTCTCAATATATATGTTCACAAGTAACCCTTTTCTGAGTTGGTTTCCATTTGCAGCATGAATGTTATCATTTATATGCAACTTTAAAAAGGCATTTGTTGCTAATTAATATGTTTTGGCAGGTAACTCGTTAATACGCCGTACTTTCAATTATGTTATTATTTTACTGTGTATGACATTTGTTCTATTATATGCTTCAAATTATACACTTCAGTATTTTTATATTAATCTACCTTACATTTCTCAACAATTAGACTTGATAGTAAATTACGTTGCGGTAGACGATAGAGACTGAACTCGTATGTAGCGAATACGCGCCGGTAAATAGTTCCTCTCTTGTGGTCCGTATAACTTATGTATTCTATCTTTTATACTGTTACCTTGGCAGCTAAGGAAATATATTTGAAAGTTCATTGACGCCAAGAATTTTTGGTGACACTAATCAATTAAATAAACATAGATTATAATTCTTGATATAAATTAAATGTTAAAAAGCTTTTTTTGTACATTATCTTGGGTATCGTTACTACCTACTCACATAAAGGGCTATATTCATATGTACCCATTTATTTATTATGTTCCTACTTAATAATTGTACGCTGTTATAATGTGTCAATAAATGCTTTTACTTACTTACTTACTATTCATGCCAAGAATTTTTGGTGAGGCTAAATATTATTATGAGGCCTTTATAATAAACATAGATATTAATTCTTAAAATAAATGTTAAGTACATAAAAATCTTTATTACGAAACAAGCTTTTACGTAAAGGGATCAAATTAAAATAAAGAAAATGGTTTTATTTTGGAGTTTCTAAGGCCCTGAGTTTCTAAGGCCACTTTCCAGCTCCATGAACAGATCAGCTCCATGTCATCATGCAATGTCACACGATGCCATGCATGCTGAAATTGCTAATTTGAAAGAACGGAAAACTGGGAAGTTGATCATATTTAATTTGAAAGATTTCTAGACACCGGGACAGATGAAAGTACATAAAAGCTTGTAATATAAGCAGTTCTTTACTAAAAACTGCCACCAAACCTGTGTTTTGTTACTACGATTTTATACAGCCGCGTTTGCATAAAATCGTTCAATGGCTCGGGCAATAACCGTTCGGCTGAGATATGCAAATAAGGTGAAATAATTAGCATGTGATCGTCGCACGAGTGGCGCTCGTTTTACTGAGCTACTGTTTCGGAGACATTTAATTCACATTGTATATTTTATAGTTGGTATGTGATAAAGTTGTTGTAATATATGTAATTTCTTTATTACATACTGACTACTATTTAGAGGGTACCGGGTTTAAAGCAGCACCATTGGCTTTTTGAAGTCATGGGCGAATTGAATTATCTCTTATTCGTCCTTATCTTTCGGAGAGTATTCAGTTGTCTACAATTAAAATTACGAGTATATTACTCCACTCTATTACCTATCGTTAGAGTTGAACAAAACGAGCTGGAATCTTTCTAGTCCTTCAAGGGTTCTATGAAGTATCGCTGATAGAAAAGTCATTAGTGTACAACTTTTAGAAAATGTGGTTATTCCTGCTTGAATAAAAGGATAATTAATTATCTATCTAACACAAAAAACTAGTTACAACTACAACTGTGTATAAAAATCAATGCAAAATCATAAAAACTTTATAAACGAACATCATCAAATACCCTTACTAGAGATAGCATCATATCTTATCTCAATTCAGATCCAATTCCAATCAAAACAGTCATAACTTAGATAAACGGCGGGCACTACTTCAGTTTCTCGAAGCTAATACTAAAATAGAGCAAAGGCCTTATTGAATACAGCCTGAGCCAGGAATAGATCAATCTGTTTTCATTACAATGTAGCTATACCGGCTGGTTGAGAGCATCCATCAATATTGTCTGGTCCGAATCCAATGTTAAATCTTTATGTGGGTACACAATTACGGTAGGAACTCCTCAGTTTGCGTCAAAGGAAAACCGGGCTGTTTCAAAATATCATATCCGTTTATTACGTTTCGTAATATGATGTAGATTTTGGTCATTAATTTTGTGATGTATATCAGATTGTGATGTGTGTATATGATTTAATATATTATAATTGTTTATTGGTTCAATCTAAGACACTTAGAATTCTAGAAAATTATTATATCTTTCGCTGTATTTTTATATTTCGTTCGGTTGTAGGTATAATTACTCTCAGGTTAGCGGCAGATTCATGTATAAAAAACACCTCATATGCGGATCTGGCTCTAACTGTAATCGTATTCGGCATCTAGACACATTGTCAACACTTCAGTGGGTGTCGTAGGTTTTATGCCCACACGAGGCAACACTTTATGTGATCCACAAATTGTTGATTTGAATCTGAGTGTAATTTGATTGAATATTCGTAAAGTTCGCCGTGACACAGGATTTATTCGTACTGGGATGTAAGTTATAAGTAAGTACCTACTATGCTATCTATGTATTACGTTACTAGCAATATGATGAAGGAATGCATTGACTGATTACATGATAGGAATTGACGTGTTTACCACGTAAGGAGTCATGCATTCAACGTCAAGTGCTTTGATCGGCCGCCGGACAGTAAAGCCACATGTGTCATTATTCGCCCATATTTGCTATGCGTGTTTGACGCGTACCATCGTATTACTATGATAAGTCTGCAGCTTCCAATGCATGGCAGCCATTTAAGCCCTGACGTCCCTTGGATAGCACAACACACGTCAAAGTGTAATTAAACCAGATAGTTAAGTGAAATCTGATACATTATGGCAATGCGATTTGTGTTGGTAGTCGGAAATTCAATATAATTACTTATGAGTTATCGTTGGTGTGACGTAGGTGTGTACCTGCAACCATCACTAAATGATTGGTTTTAAATGTATGCGTGTGAAGTTTGATGCAAAGTCCGTGAACAAAATTTGGCCGATTCAATATTTACAACTGACACGCCCAGTACTAAAAGACAAATCATTCTCCGCGACCACGAGTGGTGCAAGGCGATCGAAAAGTTGGAAACACATGGGCATTTATACCTTAAATAAGTTTTATTTATACGATTAAGACCTATTTTATAATAGTTTCTTTTATTTATAATATATTTAAGATATAAGACTAAATAATTTTGTATGATTTATAATACATATAGATTGCCTTCGGGGTCCAGTGGATAGCGTATGCGACTACCGATCGAAGGTCCCGGGTTCGATTCCCGGGTCGGGCAAAAGTGTTACTGGGTTTTTCTGAATTCTCAGTAGCAGCCCGGAAATATGGTGATGTGCCCGGTAACAGCAATAGGCTCGCCCTCTATTACGTGGGACCTAAAAATTCATGGCGAAATGTGGGTGTAATATTTACACCTCTGCTTACCCCTTCGGGGATACAGACGTGAGACTATAAATAAAAATATATAATACATACAGATCGTAAAAGTTTAAAATCCATTAAATCATCCTGAGATTGCAGAACAATTATAACCATAGGAGACAGTTATTACTTACTAGATTCTGCCCGCGGCAACATTTGTGTGAATATCGATTATTTCGACACAAGGTAGCCTATCTCTATTCTGATGTATAAGCTATAATACAGTACTTACTTAATCATTTCAATAGTTTCTAGTAAGTGGAAATTACTGAACGGATAAGTTAGAGCAAGTTTGTACCCCAAGAAAGGACATAGGTAATTTGTCAACCCTAATGAAGTGAAGGCAAACTAAATTCAGACTCGTCTGTATTTAAATATATATTTACTTCAAAAGTGATGTAAAATTAATTTTGACGTTCATAGTACGTGTTAGTTGCTCTATGACACAAATAGAATAAGTAACTTTGAATATGAATTTGTGTCGAAATATCTAAATGTTTGAGTCCTTATTGAATTTATTTTAGGAATTTACTGTAAACTATAAAAATTTGACATAATTATGTCATCGTCAACGATACAAAGTATGAGCTCATAAGAATCCTGTTATCACAAATCCACTCATAACATCTAAAGAAACGCACTCTTTAGTATATTTCAGTCCATTCATCCATGAAACACCAAAATAAATTGCATGCAGTGATTCTAGACATCCTATATCATAGTATGTATCTGATTATTTTCTGGATTCATAGATATACTTACTTGTTACTAATAATGAAGATCTCGAAGAATATCAAAGCACGAGTAACTTATGATTACAATTATGTGAAAAAAAAATGTTAGTCATCCTTTTGACTATCAAAAAGCCTTGAACTTTGATAGATCTTTGACAATGAAATGTGAATTATAACATAACTAAAAATCATAATATTTTCCGTCATGTCTTTTTCTTATAAAAATAACATTCGTTTTACCACAACTATACGTGAAGTTGCGGAACAACAGGCCGCTCGCGATTACCTATATACAACACAAGGGTTCGACCGCCGAAAGGTTAATAACAAACTTATAGTTTACTAGAGTATATCATAATACACCGTCAAACATTACTCGCTCCAGTTAATTCTGTCGTCAACGTAACTCTATATTATGTAGTTTGACCACTATAACATGAGCTCCCCTTCCGTCTTAAGCCTTCACGAAGTGTGAGAGAGCAGATATTATCAAAATGTACGCGAGGGATCATGTTTTGATAGTTTGAATTCGCAGCGGTGCTTTGGTTACTAATACGGTTGGCAAACATGCGCCGTGATCTGCTTCCATATAGTGATAATGTGGTTATAGATATTTGTAATCATATATCTACTTAATACTTTTTTATCGACGATAGCAATGAAGAGCGTCTTACATAACTATTATTTTCTGAATCTGAGAGCATCTTTTATGTATCCGTGGTGGTTAACTCTTGTAAGGTCCAACCATTGTTTTTTCTATATTTGTCCCTAGCTCTGCTAAAGATTAAATTTGATTATATTTTAATACTTTTATAAGTGTTTTTATGAAACTCATTAAAGCTAATTGTTGCAGTCTCCAAGACAGTTTAACTTTTTTTGGCAGCTTATAAGTGTCACAACTCATTTCTGTCTTGGTTACTACTTATTATAATCATGTCATAATTATATGACTTTTGCATTTTTGTTGATGACGAGATATATTTCGTGAGAGAAAATTTCCAAAATGCTATTGCTAGACACTACGCCGTCGGCATGGAGATTCGTTTAAATCTAACGTTGACAAGTTAACTATGCTCTTAATTTTGGCTTTGTGGTCTAGGCCAACAAGCCAGTCGAGCAAGTAAAAACCAAGCAGCATTTTAGTACCTGAATGAAAAGGCATTCAAATTACTGAGAAGTGAAAGACGTATTTTTGAGTCATTAAAATTTTTCAAGGTTACAACACGCCAAGTGGTAAAGTGCCCACCTCAGGCACCAGCTTTCCATGCGGTTAAATCAGACTCTTATACTACATATACCACTACTACGCCAACAAAGTCTTATTATGAAAAAATATATCGTCATTATGTTAAGTGAACATTCATGCAACGTATGGAGTCGCGAAAACTGTTGGCTCACACATTAAATCTATTTTCTTACGTCCGACATTATATTGCGGCTATAAATTCTTACGTCAGATAGACGGGCGAAAATATAAATATCACAAAATATACTGTACTTGTTCAGACATCCTGCAAGAGCAGCTTTCTTAAAACACAGCTGTCTCGTGATATTAAAATGTATGCTAACTTGGGCGTTTAATGACCACAAGATTTAAATCTAGAAGAAGGATCTTTTTCAGCCGACTTAAATAAGAAAAGTTGTTTTCTTTGTTTTTCTTTTCTTTTCTTTTGTTTCGTGTAAACAATGGCGAACAACTTTATGTAGCGAATTCGATATAGTTTACAATTAAATAAAAGTTGCAACGTCGAGACTGCTGGTCCGAAACAATTCTTTTATTTTTGTTTGAATGTTGTGTGCTAGTTATATTTAAGAGGTAATTTATCAATTGTTAAACGCTTGCCCCGTGTCTCGAAGAGTAAAAACGTCGGTCTTTGCTGTAATAGAGATTTTTGACAGCCTTTATGAGGAGAACCTTTGACACACTGACACTGTTCGCCATGGAATATCTTATCTTTTTGGGTTACGGTAGTGCGTTCTAGTCCGTTGGTGTCTCCAGGCTTTTGTTGCTTATTTTGACTGGACAAGATAATTAATCCCTTTAAGAGTATTTTGTCGGTACTGTCTTGTACAAAAGTGCTTCTAGCAAGAGTCTGACTTCTTGAGCACTAGTTGTAGGTTTTAAGTTCCGTAGGTTTTTCAATACCTGTACAATATTACGCTACACAGTAACTTATATTACAGCAGCACGGCTCTAAAGCAAATAATATCTCCTTTCTCACAATGGGGCCTCATTTCACTCTCCGAAAAAGAATATGTCTCGGAATACTTTTGAGATAATTTTTTGCTGCAGATTCGCGATGTACTCCTTTATTCGTAATATTAAAGCAATGTTACTGCATTTGCGTATGGAGTTTTTCACTTTATTATCGTATTCTAGGTTTTATCGTAGGAATTAATTAACTTTTATATTGCTCTTAGAAATTATACATTTATTTCATAGTGGTAGATAAAAAAAATACATGAACATGCAAAGCATTTTTATCACTGTTATGAAAATGTTAATGAAAGTTTGAGGTTCTGAAATTTGGCACTGTTGCTGGAGCCATGTTCGCGCAACCGCTGAGTCCGGCACGGTTTTTAATTAATCTTTTTTCATTTCATCAGGACTGAATTTTGCACTATAATGAACATCCTAAAAATTAAGTGAAAATAACACTTAACAACTAGATATTGCTTACTACGCACTAGCTATAGAATTTACTTATCAATAAAAATAAATCAAGCCACAAAAAAGCATGTTTCGGCCCAGCTAAACGAGCATAATATAATATTTCGTCTGTGTCAAGATTTTTATATCCAAATACAAAATTTTCCAATTTAGATGTTGGCAATCCACATCTACGTTGTTGTTTGGTATTGCACACGAATACCAGATACTATACATATAGTACCAGTTCATGTTAGTTAGCTGTTAAAATTGTGTGATGCAATTGGAAGGCTGCATGCCTGAGATGAGGATAGTAGAAAAACAGTGTGAACAGTGTTACTCGCTGAGATGAATACTATCAAACTTTCGCGATAACGAAAATATAACTGTATATATGAAATTGACAAGAATCAGCTAAAAATATTGGGTGCATTGCAAATTTGGAGAAAAATGAATGTTTTTGCTTAGTGTAGGGGACCTCTAAGCATTTTATAACAGCCACGTTACGGGATACGTGTATGGCCATAGTCATCCCGTACGCGATTTAGAACTATTACAATTATACAACAAAAAAATATTACGGTATAAAAAATAAGTAATAGTGTTTTTTAAGGCAGCCTGCATTTAGTTACACTTTCTACGTGACGGGCAACAAGGAACACCCATAAATGAAGCTGCAATTTTTAGATCGCATAAAATCTTGTCTTGCGTGGTACCCACATCACCTAGTGCACCGTCATCCAGTGAAGAAGCTACTTTGCCATCCATACAGTTAATATCGATGTATAATATTCTCTTAAAGCGCACCGCCACTCAAATTTCTTATAGATTCGTAGCCTTAAAGCTTTGTGAAGTGTACAGTACAAACACGATGAATAAAAATATGTATTGTAACTTTTCGTCAAAATATTGTTAATAAGTTGTTATTATTCACATAATAATAGGTGTTAAACGATGTGACGTGATAATTTGTGATATGAAGAGGCGTTAAACATTAGTTAATCAGATTAAAATAATGTGAAGTAAGTCCTTTTATTCAGCAAGATTCTAAATTTACTTGTGTATGTTTATAAGATGAAGATATCTGCCAACTATGCTATAACTATAACGAAGAAACATTTTAGCAATTTCTCTATATACAGGGTGTCACAAGACCCATCAGCAAGCTGAAGTCTACTCGTTGTGGACATCATGCTTAGTCATACTAACGAAAAATAATACCTGGGAAACGAATTTTTTGTAAAGTTTTTAAACCGCAATTAAAATGGAACTTTTTATTACAACCAGGTTAGAATTATAGTAAAACTAGGACGTGAAACAGCCCTTCTCAGGTCTGATTGTATCTGCTACGCAACTGAATTTTGAAGACTACAAATATTTTCAATTCCCGCTCAAGTCAAACATTAGTGTGCATGAACATGGATGTTTGTCTTGGTCTGGGTGTTTCTTTGTATAATATGTACATATGTATTTACAAAAAAAAGTATATATGTATGTTTACCAATTATCTAGTACCCATAGTACAAGATCTGCTTGGTTTGGGACTCGATGGTGTTGTGTGAATGTGGTAGAATATTATATTATCATATATTATATTATTTTGTCCTGTGTGTTATTGAATTCAAAACACAGTCTGACTGAATGCACAGATACTGGCATCAATGTTTCTTAGTTAAAACCGATTGTAAAAAGTGTACGAAAATTGTATCCATCATCGACAATTTTAGTGAAATTTACCCCCTTGCTGGGGAGGCCTGCATACGTCCTACATCCAGTAGTGGACGTCTTACGGCTAATATGATGATGACAAATATGGAGCAAAATGCATTTTTGGTCGTAAATAAAAATGATCAATAACTAAAATTTAACTTATAAACAATATGCGAGTAGAAAACTTAAAAAGAAAAATAATAATTTAAATAAAGCAAAAAAGAGCTTCGTTTGCGAAATCTTTAACCTTTGAACTCAATATTCGATCTATCCATTTCTTTAAGTTTTTAAGTACAAATTTACCATAAGCTCCATACAAAATATGTCAAACATGTATTTTAAATCTCCAAATCCATGGATAGGTCGAACCTTGAGGCCGTAAATCAAATTTGCCGACGACGATTTAATTCGGCCATCTTGGCTTGCTCGTTTAATCGTGAGCGATCAAGGGCCGTGTACTCACACACTGCAATAAACATCGCATATGACAGGCCTCATCTGTCACAGATTTAAATTGAGAATCTATTTTTTATCTGAAGTGTTCACTACTACAATAATAAAAGAAATCGATTTTAGGATCCCTGGTATAAGGCACTCATTTCAGCACGTCAATTCGTCTTTGACTTTACCAGTGTGTTATTAAAAGCTGAAATTTGGTATTACTGACCTGGTCATATGAGACCAGGCTATCTCTGCTACAGCCAGTACCATCTGAATTTTTAACTGGAACTGGGAATTGCTAATCTGGTCTCATTGGGACCAGGCCATCTCTTCTATAGCCAATACCATCTGTATTCTTAGCGATCGCAAATCTTAGAAACTTCAAGTTCTAAAGATAATAAAGCAGACAATAATTAGGTGTTTGATTTAGAAACGCTTAAAATTACACAGTGATTAATATCAATGGTATAATTTTTAATAATGATCTCAAATTAAATTACAAAAATTATTTAAAAAATTTACTAATTTTTATCAAAAGTAAAGAAGATTCAATGTATGATTATGTTTTAATATATGAATGCCAGACTGGTAGAGACAAACCTAAACCTCGAGACAACTAGAAAGTATTTCATTTTTATTTTCAAATAATTACGTGATCCACACCCAACCCATAAACAGTAGTAAGCCCAAGATCATTTGATTACAACCCAGTCACTCACAGCACCGTAAATATTGAATAACAACGCCAGTCCCTTAGAGCAAGGGAATGCACTTCGAACTTACTATCCGTGACGGGCTAATCCGACCCGTGACATCTTTGACCAGTGGTTCCGAAAGTTGCCTGAGCTCCGACCCATCAAACAAAAATTCCAATCTTATGACCCACTTCTTAGCTTTTTATGACAAAAAGTGGGCATATATGGGGGGATAAAGGTGTGAAGGTGAGTAAAATTTCGGTCAGTTGGTCATCATCATCATCACCAGCCCAGTATATAAACAGTTGCATTGAGGAAACCAAACATTCTTCATGTTCCTTTTGTTAGAACGAATTACAGGCAAAACTCGTTTATAATAAGAGCTTCCCGCTCGTACAATACCTAAGTTAAGGCAAACCCTGATTTGGACAGTAAGTAAGCTGAAACGCTTACTGACTGGTAGCTTTTTTTTTAACTCATCTTATAGAGTAGGTACCTAATCGCGATGCAGGTGCGTGCTGTTGTATTTCTGTTATAAACTACTATGTATATTGTATATGTTGACTATTTCTTTCATATCTATCTACCCGCGGCAACTTGTAATTGGCCTTCTCCTGTGTGTAACACTAGTTACATATTTGTAAGTTCAGTAATTTTTGTCACCTAGCTTACAATATTAGGGAAACTTATTCCCTAATATTGTAAAAATAAAATAAAAATAAAAAGTTCCATTGCTGGACACTAGCCTCTTCTCACTGTGAGAAGGGTAAGGCCCCTCTGACAGTAGACGTCGCCTTATATTTCAGGACCCACCCAAATGTCGCTAGTGACCCACCAGTGGGTTGCGACCCATAGTTTGGGAAACACTGTCTTAGATAAAATGGTTACTGCTATACTTGTGCGTATACTTGTCTCAGACACGATAACTGTTTAATGTGTTTGATCTGTTTAATGTTCGGAAACTGTTCTCCGAGAGTTTAACCGTTTATGACAGAGTGTTAGTGAATTGTCTGGGAGTTCAATTTATTAGGTGGAGTTGATAATTATTATGCCAAATGTCAAAAATCATGGGCCCAACCTTATTCTCAATAATGAGGTACTTGAAGCTATTGAGGCAACAGTATTCTTAGGTATAACAGTAGATAGCAAACTACAATGGGGACCCCACATCAACAGCCTTGCTGGAAAGCTTAGCTCCGCTGCTTATGCAGTCCGAAAAGTTAGGCAGTTTACGGATGTTGAAACGGCTCGTCTAGTTTACTTCAGCTACTTCCACAGCGTGATGTCTTATGCTATTCTGCTGTGGGGCAATGCTGCTGACATACAAAATATTTTTGTTTTACAAAAGCGAGCTGTTCGTGCAATATATCAGCTAGGAGCTAGGGAATCTCTAAGAGAAAGATTCAAGGATATCGGTATTCTTACTGTTGCATCTCAATTCGTTTTTGCCAACTTAATGAATATAAGGCAAAATATTCACCTTTACAGTAAACATAGCGATATTCACAATATAAGAACCAGGAATAGGCACAGACTGTGTGTTCCTATTCACCGACTGCATAAGGTGCATGACTCATTTATGGGGCTAGGCATCCGCATCTACAATAAATTACCTGCTAGTTTGGTTCAATTGCCTTTAAATGCATTCAAAACTAAGGTCAAAGCTATTTTGCTGAAGAAAGCTTATTATACAATTAATGACTGTTTGAACGATAAGGCTAGTTGGTCGCTCAACTAAGCGCAGGATGATTTCTGTAAATTAGTATTTTTTCTGACATTATATAATGACTTGACATTAACTATATTTTTAACTATTTTTGACATTATACGATGTATATTGACATTATTTAATATTGAGTATTTTGACATTAATTTTATTTTATATTTGATTATTTTTGACATTGTATTAATTTATAATATATAATGACATTACGAAAATAATGTAATATTGGGTATTTTATCTTGTAATTTCTTTATTTTATTTTATTGATTATAATTTCTGACATTCTTTAATTCTTTTTATGTAAAGACTATTCGTGTAAGGACTGACAATTAAGTAAAATTGTTGACTATTTTATGTTGAGTACTTACCTAAGTACATACTTTGATACTTATTTTATTATTGATTACTTTTGTATTTATTTTAATATTTTTTTTATCTGATATTACTGAGTATGAATTGCTGTAACCCTACAATGTTTTTTTCACATCAATTGAATGTACCTAATGTTATATCTGTATGGCGACCTATACAACATTTAATTTATATTTTAATATTCAGCTATGTGTATGACATTCAAAAGTACCTGTAATAGGTTTAATTGAAATAAAATTATTCTATTCTATTATGTAAAGATGTATAGCTATACGAAAAATATTGTTTGGGGTATCTGACAAAGGTATAATTTTGATAAATCCCGACGAATCCATTTTTTGTTTCACTATCGGTTAATTTCGGATGAATTTCTACGGGTTTTGAACAAAAATAAAACATTTGTGAAAGATTAGTCATCAGCTGTGCGCAGTTTCAACAAAAACCAGCATAAAGAAGAGCGCCTCAACAACCATACTATTGGTATGACGGGCGACCGTCGTCCGGTCTATATCGTAGAATTTCTCCCAGACAGCTCAAGGAAGCTGTTTCATGCCGCAAGGGTTTTTGCTAAGGCTAAGGAATATAAATTTTGGTGGACGGCCAACGGCAACATCTTCCTCCGAAAATAAGAAGGCGCCAAAAGCTTATTAATCAAGTCGTTCAGACTTGATTAATAAGTAATCGCTCATGGATTTGCAAATAAATCAATGACTATTTATCTTTATGCTAGTATGTAGTATGTAGTAAGGTTCTACAATTATGTTGTACTATAAAATTAACCCAAACTTACAAAACTAAATGTAATCTAATCACCTCTCCAACAAATAACTTTGTTCAAAGAATGCTCACTTATAATATTCCTATATCCGTATCAAATATATTAGCTAAAAAGATTTTTTCTCCAACATACTCACCTAATTTAATAATTAATAAACCATGCAATTGCATACACAAACACACAATACTCATTCCTTCACACAAAACTCACCTATATCACATTTCTGGTTTTTCGATGGTTTCCAAT